>OZ005620.1:6015000-7215000 GCA_963930655.1 Myrica gale | reverse complement strand
TGGTAATTGCATATTTATTGACTAAAGCTAAGTAGTTTAGAAGACATCTATTATCATATTTATAATGAGCATATATGTTTGGAATAATTATTAATATAATACTATTTATTTAAAACATATTATTTAAGATATTGTGAGATTATCTTTTGTAATTAAAGTACATAACTTAATATATAGTCATAGGGGCTATGATTTGTTCATTAAGTATATTGCTACATACATATAAAAATACTTAGGGTAATTAACACATCTTGTATACGATAAACGCATATAACAAATCATGTAATATTATATAAAAAGTATTATATTTTTAAATTATAAGTATTATATATTATTACAACTAATTTATTTTAATTAATATTATTATACTAGTTATAAAAAAGAGTGTAAAATAATATCATATATATTTAATAATAATTATAAAGATTTTTAAATACTATTAAATACTAAAAAAACATCAAATATTTATTTATTTTTATAAGGGCCAGGCCCCCAGCCCGAAATGCCCAGCCCGCCCCCATCAGGCGCCCAGACCCAATGGCCCAGCCCGCCCCCCTCAGGCGCCCAGGTCCCCAGCCCGAAAGGCCTAGCCCGCCCCCTCAGCCCGAGCCCAACACCGTTCAAAAAAACTACTGAAAACAGGGTGAAGCGCGTTCACCCTGCGCAGTCTCCCCTCCCCGGCCGGCTCCCCCTCTTTCAATTCTCACAGTGTCACTCTTCTCCCCCGCTTGACGCCAGCCTCCGTCCGACCGTCCCTCTCTCCTCTTCACTCTGTCGCGGTCTCAAAACGCCAGCCTCTTGCCCTCTCTCACTCTGCCTCTCTCACGCCAGCTCTCTCTCTCCCTCTCGGGCTCTCGCCTCTCGGCCCTGTCCCCCTCTCCGATCGTTTCTCCTCCTCCACAACCACTGTTCTAGCCCTCTCTCACGAGTCATTTTGCCTCTCCAGCTCTCCTCCTCCGGCTCTCTCTCTCTCCCTCTCTGCCTCTCCGTCCCTCTCTCCCTAGTTGTGCTGTACGTGTAAAATCTGGACAAATTACACAGCCTGAAGCTCTAGGAATATCTGCAGAGCTGAAATCGAAGGTAAATTTTATCTTCAAGCTTATGCTTTGATTTTGAATATCTGCAGCCCGAAGCTCTAGGAAGCTCTATGATTGTGCATGATATGGGTTTAGGGAATTTTGTATTTCTCTTTTCTCTTAGTGTTGATTTGAGATTTGAATGCGATATGGCTTGTAGATTTTGAATGTGATTAGAATTTCGTTTAGTTGATTTTGTTTTGGATTTTTTTGAGTTTGTTTGGGATTTGCCGATTTAGTAGATTTTTTTGGCCGGTTGATTTTGAATGCAATTTGAATTTTGTTTGGGATTTGTTGAGTTCGATTGGGATTTGCAGATTTTGGATTTTTTGTTGAAATTTTTATTATTTTTTGTTTATGATTTTGGTAGATTTTTGCATGAGTTTTTGAATGTTTTTTCCTCTGTTAGACAAATGGCTTTTTGTTTTCGTTTGCAAAGTTTTTCACCTGGCCATCCACCACAAAGCAGAAAATATTTTTGTTGTTGTTTCCTTAGTTGTTCGGCTGCACAAAATAATTTTGCATCTTGGTGCTGAAGTATTCGATTCTTGATTTCTACTTGCAATCTATGTGTTTTCCTATACTTTTAGCACTATGAATAATGAAACAAGTTTTGATTAAATCCATAATGCGAGTTTTGAAAATATTTTGGTAGAGGAGGTTTGGATTGGCTACCATTATAAAGAAGAAATTACTACAAACATAGGAATAAGTGAACCGTGTATTTGTGAGAATAATGTCAGTTTTCAAGTTTGCACCCTTTGCTTAGAAGGGAAATATATATTTTTTTTCTTTCAGAAGATGCATAGTTGCTGGTAGATTTCCTGCTTCTTTTGAAGTTTTGGTGCCATATGTTGTCGATTTGTTTAGAGGCTCACTTGTGTCTTTGGAACATTATCAGGTGTCTCTAGGTGATGTTATTGAAGTGTTAGAGATTTTCATTTCATATTGTGAAAGCATTTAGAAATTGCATGATTTTTATGACTAAGTTCATTTCATTTACATGGAGATGGTTTGGAATTTCCTAATCCACTTTGCTTTTCAGGAGCAGTAGCCTATCACAAATGGTCAGTGTATCACCTTGATCATATTGCTTTGTGCAATTGGGAATTGATTGAAAAGAAAATGTCGGATCTATACCAATTGAGCTTAAAAATAAAATGTAACTCTACAAGTATTATTTGGTTCTACATAGCTTAAAAATAAGATGTAACTCTACAAGTATTATTTGGTTCTACATAGCTTAAAAATAAGATGTAACTCTTTGGTTTTTTTTATCTCAAATTGACCCCTGCTGTCTTTCACATCCCATATGGTTCTTGATATCCTAGGCTAAATAATTTCTGATGAAAATCTTGAATGTAGTCTCACGTTTGACAGGAGAATGTGACAGAGGCATCACCTCTGTTATATATTTTCTGTTTGTATCTGTATGTTACCTTAATATCATGCTTAGGAAGCTAGTTAAGATCTAACTGAACCAACTAGTAACTTGCTCATTATAATGTCTTAAATGTTATATTATCCAAGAGATTCCCATCCGCCCATCCCTGAGCATCTCTCCGCTGAGGCAAATGACTTTCTATTAAAATGTTTACAGAAGTACATTCCTTGTTTCTGCGTTTCTCCCTGTTGTCATGTTTCTAATCCCCCTTCCCAAACACACACCGAAGCATTTCTCTATAAATCTACTGGTTTTACCTTGTGATTTCTATTACCTAACTTTTCTTCTTTGAAATTCTTACACCCATCAAACTGTGACGGTAGGGAACCTAACGTAAGGCCTGCTGCATCAGACTTGCTGCAGGTAATTTCTTAAGTTATTATGTATGATGTGTGCATAGATTAAACAGCAGTGGTAAAAGCATCATGATATACATGCCTAAAACACTTGCTCGTGTTGACTATGCCCATTGAATCTGAATACTACTGTCATTCATATGTATTCTTGTACAATGACAAGTTTCTTACTTATATTACTGTTTATGTTAAATCTACAGCACCAATTTGTCACTGGAGAGTATTGGGAATCTCATCCAGTTTGCACTTCAGTTGTGGTCAGTAGTAGGGGTGAACAGAACCGGACCGCAGACCGGACCGGACCGGATTTTCGGTCCGGTCCGGTCTTTTTTCTTCAAATGCGGTCCGGTCCGGTCCTTTTTCTTAAAATGCGGTCCGGTCCGGTCCGGTCCTCTTTTTTAATAAATGCGGTCCGGACCGGACCACATTTATTAAAAAAATAAAAAATATATATATTTTTTTATATTTTTAATACAAATTATAAACATAAAACGTTTAATTTTTATCTAAACTAAAACTTAACATTTTTATATACACTTCCCATTTGAAATTAACCTAAAAAAATTTTGAAAAATTTTTAAAAAATTAAAAAAATTAAAAAAAATTAAAACCGGTCCGGACCGGACCGCATTTAGTGAAACCGGACCGGACTGGACCACTTATAAGTGGTCCAGTCCGGTCCTATATTATTTAAGGACCGCAATGCGGTCCGAAAAACCGGACCGCATTCCGGTTGTGCAGCCCTAGTCAGTAGAGTTGCATTATGCTATATTAGTTTGTATTCTTATTCCTTTGATTACCTTATCTCATAGTTTAATTTTCACAGTATCAGGAATCCGGAAACCTGTTATCAACAAAATCTTTAGGTTTCATATCCATAACGATAAAGATTTACATGTTATGTTATTCTTAAACCTAACATGACACTTACATCTGTACATTTCAATTTTTCTTGTTTAGATTTTGGACTATCTTTTGTTTGTTCTATATAAATTTTTTGTAGGATTTTGGGGATATTGCTAGCTTTTTAGTTAATTATTCTTCTTTTGTGCTTCCCTTGTTTACGGTACTGGCCTAATTCCTCGTGTTGTAATTTCTTCTGCATGCAATGTTTGAGACATGTATTTGGTTCATTGTTTTTGAGTGGGCTTGTTTTAAGAGGAGTTTTAGTGTATATATACTGAGTTTGATTGGTCCAAAAAGTTATCATGTTAGATACGTCATGCTTCAAGATGTGTTTGCTTTTTATTGATTTCAGTTTTTTATTAGTCTTTCATTATTCAAACAATATCTATCTGCATTTTCAACTAATTATTCAAAAATTTATATTTATTCATTGAAAATTTTATTGAATTTTAAAAAATCTTAAAACTTACTAAAGTTTTGGTGATTAGTACAATATATAATATATATTACTAAAGTTTTGGTGATTGGTGCAGTTGAATTGATCAACGAAGTTGTGAAGGTTTTTAAAACGCTCTGCCGACCATCAGGTAATTATTATATATTGAAATGGCAGATAATATATGCATATGATATTTTGCGTGCTTTTTTCGAAGCTTAGAAACTGATTCAAATACATTTTCAGATTTGGTTGTTGTTCCTAATTGAGGGTTGATAAGTGACTTGCTGATAAATAATTGCTCTTTCACAGGTCAGTGATATTTTGATTCTCGAATATCAATTACTATTATTACTGTTTCTTGGTTTCTGTTGGAGTTTGTGGTTTCTGTTGGAAGGCGGAGGGCAGGGCTAACTATTACTTGTTGTTAGTTCTGTGGAGTTTATTGGAGATTGGAGGGGTAATTGTTATCTGTTATTGGAGATTGGAGGGGTAATTGTTATATGTTTTTGTTGGAGATTGGAGGATAAGGTTTGTGTTGTTTAATGTTTGTTTGTTGTTTAAGGATAAGATTGGAGGATAATTGTTATCTGTTGTTGGTTCTATTAGTATTATTGGTTAATGTTTGTTTGTTGATTTATGTTAGATTATAACAAAATATTGATAACATGTGATGAACATTAAAATGATATATAGCTTTTTTGTTGCATTTCATATAGTTGTCATTAGCGCTCATGGACAAGAGTTGGATGAACAAGGAACGCGAGACAAGAGAATATGTGTTGGGAGTTAATGAGTTTCTAAGTTTTGCATCTAAGAGTAAGGGTAGTGAAGGGAGAATTTGTTGCCCTTGTGTAAAATGCGTCAACTACAAGAGATATAACATACGTATAGTACATGATCATTTGGTTCAATATGGGATGTGCATTGGTTACGACAAATGGTTTGCGCATGGTGAATCGCAAGATAGGGCAGTATCTAGTAGTCCTTATATTTTTATTCAAGATAGTCAAATGTGTGAAACATCAACTGGGATGCATGAACTATGACATGAGGTATTTCCATTAGAACCGGAAAGAGAAGCTCATGATGTATCAGGAGAAAGAGAATATCCTAATGATACGGCTTCAAAATTTTATGAAATGCTTAAAGATGCAGACAATCCTTTGTATGAAGGGTGCACAAAATTTAGTAAGCTAACTGCTGTTGTACAATTATATCATTTGAAGTGTATGGGAGGGTGGAGTAATACTTCTTTTACGTGGTTACTCCAAACACTGGGTGATATGCTTCCTTCGGGTACAAAATTGCCAAAAGACACTTATGAAGCTAAAAAGTATATGAAAGAGTTAGGCCTTGGATATAAAAAGATCCCTGTTTGTCAAAATGGTTGTATGTTGTTTTGGAATGAAAATGAGAGTTGTATAAAGCTGTCCATTCACGGTCTGACGGGTCTCCAATGAATCCAGATGTAGCAGACAAAATAGTATGTCACTATTAGATCATATTTTATTTGAATGTGTAAATTTTAATTCATAATTTAACTGTATGTTCTATTCTTTCAGAAGCGAATGAAGGAGATTGAAATGAATGAACTAACAATTTCACAACCCTTGAGCCAATCTACAATGGGTGGCAGCATCAGTTGGTCACCATCTGACCGTTATGCACAAGTTATTGGTCCAGAACGACGTGGTCGCATTCGCGGCGTTGGACTAGGACCAACTCCTTCATCTTATTCTACAAACATCAGCAGAATATCTACTCAGACTACATCCTCTAATAATGAGGAAATGATGGAAATGCAGGATAAAATGAAGGCTATGGCGTCTCAGATTTCATCGCTTCAACATACAATCCAAATGATAGCTAAAGCCTGGGTAGAAATTTTATTCACCCTCACATAATCACTATTGATTCTGTTTATGTATTTTCTTAAATAATTGTTTGTTTAACTTTTGTAGGAGCAGCGTGAAGACCAAAATGTTGTCAATCTCAATCTCGACCAAGTTCCACCATCAATTCCTAGATCATCTCGTGCAAGTCGAAAAACTTTTAATGGTAAGATACTAACATAATTGAAGACTGCCATTAATTTGATTTTAAGTGTACACTAAGCTTTTGTGTTTGTATTTATTTATTCCTATATTTGTTCATGTCATTATTGTTTCTTAATTTTTCAATATTGCAATTGCAGATAATGTTGATGGTGAGGGCGACGGCGCTAGTGGTAGTGTAGATGGTGCAGAAAGTGCTGGAGCAGGTACAAGTGCTGAAGCTGCTAAGGATTAAAGAACTTGGTGTTTGTTGTTAAATGTCATTACTTATTAGTTTTTAAACTACTGAAAACTTTTAGAACTAATTTGTGTTTATCCAAAAACTTGTAAGACATTATTTAGTCAATTATAAAATATATTTTATTTTATTATACTTTTCTCTTTTTGCATCAATAAATAAAATTTGTAATAAAATTTGTATTTGAAAATTATAGAAAAAAAAAAGCAAAAAAATGTGTTGTGGGTAACCGCCGCTATAGACCGCCACTAAAGGTATGCGGTCTATAGCGGCGGTCTAGACCGCCGCTATATGATCGCCACTATAGGTTGGTGGGTCTATAGCGGCGGTCTAACCCGCCGCTATATGACCGCCCCTATAGGTTGGCGAGTCTATAGCGGCGGTCTCGCCCTCCGCTATAAGAGTGCCGCTATATGTAGCGGACCGCCGCGGTCTAGACCGCCGCTACAGGACCGCCGCTACAGGTATGGTTATATAGCGGCGGTCCGGACTGCCACTAGAGACCGCGGCTATAGGTTTGTATATACCCGCAGTCTCAAAAACCGCCGCTATAGCCTACTGCGGCGGTGATTTAGCGGTGGTCTGGACCGCGGCTAAAAAACTGCTGTTAAAGTTTTAGCAGCGGTTTTTTTGCCTTTAACCGCTGCTAAAGGCCTTTTTTTTTGTAGTGGCCCTGAACATATTCATTCTTTAATTTTTACTTTGGATTTAGTCAAATTTATGTTTCTAATAATTATTAATACAGACCATGGTATAGTTTCATATCAGTACTATATGGAATATTCCGTCTTGATGCTTCGATCATATGATAGAACCGATGGAGCAAAAGCAATATTGTAGGCACAAAAGCCAAAACGTGGTCAGGACTGCTTGCAATTGCGCTGTAATAAACAATGCAAGCATTGGGAGCACGCCTCGGATGGAGACCGTTGATGCTTGCTTGCTATTGCTTCTACTGTTAGTGCACACGTACGCGCGTATGCGTGCATGCTTCTTTTCCAAGTGTCGTCGTTTCATCACTTTGTACAAAGCATAACAAAGATTTTCCCAACTCTAATCTGCAGTCTGCAGGGTAAAGTACTGGAGAGCACACATTCAGAACGTTGTGTTCCTTGTCCACACAGCAATGTGGTATACTGTATACATACGTATATAGTCAAAGACAAAAAAATAAAAATGTAGAGATCATAAATGCACGCCGCGCCATCTTTTAAGACATGCCATGCATTTGTTTTACTATGCCCGTACGTTTTTTTTTTTAAGGAAACACGATAGACAAACCAATTACAAAGATAATAAAAATTGAGGTTCTTATTATTTTCGGTGAAATCAAGGTAATAAGTCTTTTTTTTTAATGTAAAATTCAGTTACGGTGCACTCCTGGTACACTTTGTACCACAAACTAATATTTTTATTAAATTTCACTCACCCATTATTAATGATTTTAAATAATTTACACCCTTTATTATTATTGTTCATCAACGTGGACAGAAAATAATATTTTGACGTGTGAAATAATGATGTTATCCTCACGTGCTAAGTGTTTAAAATTGATACTTGGTAGCTAGGTGCCATGTGAAAATTATAGTAATAGTTTAAAGTGTAAAGTGTGAGACCACCTAGTTAAAAAATATAAAGTACGTGTATATAAAGAGTTAGATGTTGTGTTTTCCTTTTATTTATACAATATTTAATTAAATTTAATCTACTGAAAATAGAATTGATCAACAATAAAATGAATTATTAATTTATATAAAAGAAGGTAATTTTCTTTCCAGCTAATATCTCATTCTCCCACTACACTTGAACATGTGTCTCTCTCTATTTTTTCTCGCTCTCCCAACTTTATTATCTTGATATTTATCATAGATATATTCAAAATTGTATGCACTTTATTGAAAAAAAAATCTAAAAAAAATATATATTTTTGTGTGAAATATTTTAGTCGATTGTTACATATATTATTTAAAATTCATCTCAAACTGATATTATGAATCAATTTTACTATTTATACAATATTACGAAAAATATAACATCTACTCTCTTTAATTTTACACCTGATGATGGACAAAAGGTGGGAGATTACGAAACGGCCAGTGAGAGCAAGCAAGAGCTTCTTAGCCCCCTAAACTTTTAAGTGTTAATTAATAATACTTTTTTTTTGTTGCGTAGTGTTAATTAATAATACAGTCCTATGGTTTTGACTTTTAATAAATCAATCTTTGGTGTAGAACTTTAAACATGATGGTTCATATGATCCATTTTTTAGACATACAAGTCATTTATTCCATCAAATGATCGATGTTACGAGATTTTCTAATAATTAAAGGCTCAGTTTCAGTTGAGTTTAAACCCTTTATTGAGTTAGCGGTTGAAATCAGATTTACGCGATGATTAACATCAACTCTACTCATGTGATACTATTTATCTAGCTATTCTTCTTTAATTAACATTCCAATATATTTTTTATTAATTTTTTTAGGTAACGAGAGAAATTCGGGCACTCATTCACGTGCAGCGAGTTTGGACAAACTTGACCTAATATACGCACGAGTTGGGTCCAACGCCATTGTAAATTTCGGACCGTACAACCCTCCCAAGCTACACATGTCAGGTAAGTCCTACTTTACTGTGGGAGTGACTATAAGACATTTATCTCTTAAACTCATATAATTCCAAGAGTCCAACAAAAAATTGTTATAATTTATGGATAATTACGAATATTGAGCAGTGGGATATTTATCTTGAACATGTCGTGGGTTCGATAGAAGTGAAACCTCTAACTCTGTAAAGTGGTCGACTTATTAGCCTTATCACATGTGATGGTCAGTGCTCGTGACTTCGTTGCTAGCATGCATGGTGGCAACTGGCAAAATTAGGGCTTCCACCAGGAGAGCCTGTTTGCCGACATTATTGTCTTTTTTTTCTTTCTTCCAAAAATTGCAAAGACTCTCATATTGGGACCAGGCTCCTATACGGGATCCACACCTCTCTCTCTCACTCTCTTATTCCTATGTAATATAGGGGCGTTTGTTTGCCGAATTTTCGGGTCTTAAAATTACTACGGTTCAAATTGTTTGATATTCAAATGGCGTTTGTTTGCCGAATTTTCGGGGTCAATTTGAACCGTAGTAATTTTAAGACGTATTTGACCCTGAAAGAACTGTGTACATTACCAAATCTAACCCCATCAACGTAAGGACTCTTAAAACACTCGGAGGGCAGATTTGGAAATAAAGAAAGACATGGTCCCCAGCTCTGCGCGCGAATTCAGTTGTCTCCTCTTTATTTACAAAAATACCCACCAATTGCACCGACTGACTGCTCTCACTAGGGACAAAATTGAAACTTCACACCCCAATCGGAATGCATGTCGGCAGGCCTCTGCAAACTCCAGCTGCCACTCAGAAATATACCAGTTCCCCTTTATTGAACCCAACGACTCCTTTTGAACCCAACCCCGACTCCTCCATACCCGTTGTAAACAGAGGTACGAGATGAGTTTCGAGAGGTAGGATTGCAACATCGTCTCAGAAATAATTGTGTCCACTCTGCACGTCAATGGCCTCCGTGCGTGCTGTGCTGATTTTCCCCAATTTTGGTATGTAAATTTCAGCGAATCTGGAGTCCTCTTCTCCTTTACAATCTCAAAGCAGAAACAAAAATTCCCATTTTAGGTCCACTCATCTTGTTGTTCTTCTGCGCGTCCCCCTTCTTTCGTCTTTTTGGGTACGGAGAGCCAGCCTTTACAGCGCCCTTTTGACCAATCGTGATTTGTTTTCGAGCCCCTCTTCCTGTCGTCTTTCTCGTCTCTTGTTTCGTCTTGTGGGTACGGAGAAGCAGTCGCCTTTTTGACCAGCCTCTAGTACTGAGAAGCTCGGCCCCTACCTCAGAGGTCTGCGGCATTGCCATTTGTTACCTTGTTATGTTGTATTCCGCTGGTAGGAGGAGACAAATGAGGGACAGCTCAATCACGGGTGAACAACCCCTCCGTTTTATAAATGAGCATCCAATGCACGGAGTAAAAAGACCAACCTGCAATCGATCCTCCCGTGCCTTGTATCCAAAGCGGTGGAGCTCATTTTCAGCATCGACAGCCACGACGCCCCACACACGACAGCGGAATCAGGTCAGTTAACTCTTCAACGAATTTCTTTAATTGATTTTACGTTTCTTCACTAAATTAGGATCATTTGATGGTTGGGATTTGAGTATCAGGTAGCTGTTTTATGTTGACCCAGGTGTTTCCTTTTAGTTTTCTTGTTTGCTTCTTTGGGAATTGTTATACGATCCTGTGTAGAACATAAGTTCTTTTCAGTTATCTTCTTAGAATAGGTGCTACGATAGAGTTAACTGCATCATGTGCTTCATGTCAGGGATAATTGGAATCTCCATATATGTATTTCTATGTATCTTTGTCTGATGTTGTGTGGCTGAGGGTTCGGGCTGTCACAAATTATGGTGTCTGAAGCATGATGCATTTAATATTTTTGTCCCATTTACCTTGTTGTGAACCCTTTCACACACTGCTGCTCCTAAGCTTCAAATATGTCTAACCCTCTTTCATGGAAGCCTGCACTCTATTTTGAATCCTCCACACTTGATGTGAACTATTGTTAGTCTGTTTGGGAGCAGTGTATTACTCACCACCTTCATTCCACAATTTGGGTACAGACTTTGCAGCCATTGCCTTAACCTCTTTCATTCACCTTTGTTCAAAACTTTTAATTTTACCGAGTGCCTATGGGACAATTCAACATTATCCTATTTATAAAACTCTTCACTCGAGGAAGAATTGTTGTCTTTCTGCAAGTGGTTTTTCATACTGTTCCATATCTCAATGACATTGACGCAGGAATATTTCCTGCATATTTTCAATCTATCAAGTATTATGTTTTCATGAAGATTTACATGCCATTTTTTTCGCCTTTGGTATGTTCAGATTTTAAAACACCAGTAAGGTAGCAAACAATTTTTGTGGCTTTAAAATTGTCTCAGGTCTGGTGGAAATGATTGTACAGTGGCACTCCTTGAGTTGATTGGCAATAGTAGTGGGAACTAGATTAGCAAGTTCCATTACTTGCATAAACATCAAAGTTTGAATGTCCAACTTTCCATTCCAGCTATCTGCATCAAAGTGTCATATTGGTTTATCTGAAAGTTGGAAGCCTGTTCAGAAAAGTTGGCTAGTAATGGCTCAGCTTTATCTGCTGGTGTTCTACTTACAGGGGCTCGTTTATTGTAATATTCTTCTTCATGTATTTTGCTGACACATGAGAAATGTCTTAGCCCTTGAGATTTGTCAAGCTCGGCTCACTGTAATCATCTCTACAAATGCCCATTTTTTTTCCAAGATAAACTTGAGGTACCAAAGTCAATTTGTGGGAAAATTTTGCTTTGCAGCATGGTTTGAGGAGAGACTCGTTGGCTCTTGGTAGAACCAGAAGTAGCAAGTTCAGTTGTAGATATGCTTTACTTGACATTTGGACTAATTTCGGTTATTGCCAAGGAACTATATTTTTTTTCCAGTCTTTAGGCACATGCAAAAGCTCCTACTTTTATAGATGACTAAATGATTAATGGTTGAGAGAGGTTGGTTTATGTTCACAGTTGCTCTTGCTTTGTTCGGGTTACTAGCCCCTTACTCAACAAAGAGCCACTCTCGATGGTTTTGGAAATACCTAGGCACTAGATTGTAATTTATTATCATTGTCACATCTCAAAAACTGACTTGCTGAGAAACTTACTTGCTTTTTCAGGAACTACGACGCTTGGCTTCTGACAAAGATTTGTCATTTTGCCGCTATTGCAACAAAGTACTTTCATCGGTAATGAATGCATTTTACTCACCTGCTTGGATTGTTATTGAATCTGTTTTGATCGGTGAGGTTATTCAGAATGCCTCCCATTTGCTGCTTGTGGACTGTTTATTGCATTTTATTGGTTTTGAGAATGTTAGCATTCTATGTTTATTTTTGTAAGAACTCGTGATCAGTTTGTCATGGCTGTTAGAGTTTAATTTTACTCTTTTCCAACAGAGAATCAAGGAATTGAAACTCTTACTGATAAATGAAAAAGGCTGTTGAAGAAGAACCAAAATATCCTATTTTCAACCCTTTTTCCATTTTAGCTTCTCAAAAATCTTCAGCCATTTATTTCATGTCCTTTTCAGCTTTTTGGGGTCCTGCTTTTATATGCATACGTAATAGTTCTATTCTCACATGTGCTACTAATTGCTACAAAGAAAATCTTGAGTGGCCCATGCTTACATAAGGTAATCAGATCTAGGATTTCAGCAGATTTTTGTTATCGTAGTATAAACATCATAATATCTGCACTTCATAATATCTCCAATTTCTCTGTTTCATTAGTAGGAAGATAGGATTTTAAGGGTGGTGGGAAGTCATTTCCAAAATGTCGCTAAACATTTTATTGCAGCTGTTTGACTGATATATTGTTATCATTTTCTAGGGACGCTTCCTACGATCAGGAAAGAGAAGGGTGGAGCAACCCATCTACGCTTCCTCCATTCGAATGTCGCCGGTTTGCTTCTTGACTCCTACTGTGTATTCATTACCATATGCTGATTTTGTTTTTGTCAGGTATTGGTGGTTGGTTTTTTGTTAATTCTCAACCGAATTGCAACATTTTTTTTATTCTACTTCAAATGATGAAAATGGTTTATAGGTTGATAGTTACTGTTTAACAACAACTCACATCCTCAGATGTTGTAGACGTTTGATATTCTTTAGCTACTTTTGTGAGATAATGAATGGATATTTGTTGCGACTTATTCGGTGTTGACGTATAGCGTGACCGACTATGGCGCAATCCTAACGAGGTTCAAGACCTCATTTATTTACTGTTAGATGAATGGCGTGACGGGAACTTTATAGACGGGAATCCCAATTGTGGAAAAGTATGGGAGAGAATTACAGAAAATCTGTCAATCCGAGACATTTATGTCCCGCAAGTTATAAACAAAGTGCACTCCTTGAGGGCGGACTACAGGGCCTTCTGCACTTTAAAGAAGCAAACTGGCGTTGGTTGGAATTATGACAAAGACACTGTCGAGGCAGATCATGCTTGGTGGGACAATTTTGCACGGGTACGTACCCATCTCCTTTGCCCTTTTTTGTTTTGTTAAATTCATAGTTGCTTATTACCCTTCACTAATCACATTGTTGGGTACGTCTTAAAAATTCAGACATGTGATCGTGCCAAGAAGTTTAAGAAACAGGGACTTGCAAACTTCCCTGAGCTGGAGCTACTGTTCGCGGAGAGCACGGCGGCTGGACTCCATGCCTACTCCTCTGGCCAAGGGGGCGAGACAGTAGAGGAAGCAGCTCGGGTTGAGACTCTGAACCGTTATAGGCACGGGCCCGTCAGTCATGTCACTGAGGAGAATTTTGCCAGTGGGGGTCTCCGAAGTGATAGCAATGGCCCTACCCCTATGAACACCCAATCGGGTTCTAGGAAGCGAGGAAGTACTAGTGGTAGAAAGGGCAATGATAAGGTTCAACGCAGTAGTGAGGATCTTTTCATTGACAAAGCAAATAGCTTGATTGATGGGATGACGCAATGCCAAGGTGCCATCAGCCATTTCAATCCTACTTTCCAGTCATGCATTGAAGCGCTTGAGAAGATTGATCCTCCACTGACGCATGAGCAGTACGGAATTGTCTTTGGCCAACTATCATGCAACCTGGACAACCAGACCGGCTTCCTATCCATGCCTCCTGAAAGAAGGAATTGGTGGGCATGGTCCCATAAATGAAGTCATTGCTCTGTCTCGCTTTATAGTTCATATGCAGTTGTTTGTGTTCATTAGGAGTATTATCCTTGCTGAAATTATTGTTAGCTTGTTATGCACGTTTTCTTGTTTGTTATGAACAAACTGCGCGTGTTATGGTATGTTATGTTGATTTCGTACTATTTTATAGAAGTCTGTTTAGAAGCAATGATAAATTTGTTTGCTTTAATTTACAATTTTGTTTTAATAACGAGCAGAAACGACGCACAACACACTATTAGGATGAACGCCCACAACCAACCATCGTGATCAAGTTACCCATATTTAATCGGTGAGGAATTTTCAATACTATTTAATTTTGACACTTTTAAATTATTGATACACACGAAGAGGAATTTCTAAACTGTATACTGGATTTTTGTGCATTATTACTTCTGAAATAATTATTTATGTTATCTTCATAGTTATAAATCACCATGTGAGTAGTTAATTTTTTACTCTTCACATCATAAATTTTATAATCCGGACGTATTTTAATTTAACAAGAATAGTTTCATTTTCTTCTGTCAATATTAAGAAATTGAATACTCGAGCAAAAATTTGACGGGACTATATGCAGGCTCTGTACGTTTTCAATCTATCAAGTATGGACCCATTAATGCCAGGTGGCATGGGCCAGTACGATGGCAGTAGTGGGTCAAACTTCTGGTCAGGATATGTTGATACCAGTGGCCCGAACCCCGGTACGCACCCACAGAATTACTCCCCGTACCAGGAAGGAGCAGCACACCAATGGGGAGGAGAAACCGCCCCCAGTGACACACCAATGGGGAGGACATGCTGGCCCTAGTGTTTCGCAGTTTGAGCAGGATGCATTCGCATCACGGATACCAAAGTTGGTCGAGAATATAAGGAAAGTTATCATGGTTGCATGTGTCGTATGTATTGCATCTCGCAGACGGAGAAGACGTAAGCAGCGCTTGCCCATGTTCCCAGTGGGATTACCTGGGGCGGATTACGTTGAGGGGGTTATTAATCATCCCAGTACAACAAATTTTCAAAACAATTATCAGATGGTGCCTAGGGTTTTCCGATTACTAGCTCACATGCTCGTAGCAGAGGGCGGATACGAACCCACGGAACGTGTGGGGGTGGAGGAGGCATTGTGCATGTTTATGAAGATCATGGGGCACGGAGAAACTCACCGACAAGTTATGGATCGATTTCAGCATTCTGGGGAGACAATTAACTCTTGCTTCCATGGGATCCTGGCTGATTTATGCAGATTGGCCCCCAGAATTATACGCCCACGACACACTGAGGGCATCCATCCACACATTGAAGGAAACCCAAAGTACGACCCTTGGTTTAAGGTACGTGTGTTGTTAGCTCCCACTAATCATATATCACTCGTTTAGACTAAATTAAACTATTCAATGTATTTACATATGTTTTGGCCCTTTATTTTTTGGGATAAGACTGTATCGGTGCGATGGACGGGACACACGTCGTGACTGCTGGGGTGTATCGTAACATTAAGGCGGCGTATTACGATCGACACGGCCAACTATCCCAAAATGTACTATGTATTTGTGACTTCGACATGCTGTACACTTTTGTATATAGTGGTTGGGAAGGTTCCGCACATGATACACGTATATTATTCGACGCAATGCGGTGTGCACCCGGATTTCCTCACCCACCACCAGGAAATGCAGTATACCATTTTGCTTCCTTGTTTTTTCATGAAATACTTATCATTGCATATAAGTAAGCATTCACAAAAACATATTTGCAGGGAAATATTACGTCGTCGACTTCGGGTACCCGTGTATGGAAGGGTACCTCTCACCATACAAGGGAGAGAGGTATCATTTACAAAACTTCAACACTGGCGGCGGCGCTCAGGGACCGCAGGAATTATTTAATCATAATCATAGCTCGTTGAGGAATATAATTGAAAGATCATTTTCGGCGCTGAAATCAAGATTTGCAATCCTGAAAAAGATGACGAATTTTACAATGCGCAACCAAGCGAAGATGGTTGTAGCGAGTTGTGTTATACATAACTTCATAAAGTTAGAGGGAGCCGAGGATGATGCAACTTTTCGACAATGGGGTAACCCAAATATTGTGGGTGAGACGGAAGGAACCGATGACCAAGGGCAGTCAGAAATTCACCTTGCTCCAGAGTTTCGAGATGACGGTGCAACAGCCATGCGTGCAAAAAGGGATGAGCTCGCCAACATGATGTGGATGCATGCGCAAGGCAATTTACCACCATATTGATAATGTATTTTCCCGCAAATTATGGTGGATGACGTTGTTCCTGAAAATGGTGTATGTAAGAATCTGTTTGTTAAGATTATGGATAAGAATTTATAATTGCTATTTGTTTCGATAAGAATTTGTGGTAGGATTTAAATTTTGAAATTTTCCATTAATTGTTGGCAAACAAATTCAAAAACAAAACTCACTTGGAAGGATGGGACATGAAAAAAAAACACTCATTGCTGGTAGAGGAAATTGTTGCCGCGTAAACAAAAAAGTAAAAAAAAAAAGACAAATATTCAGCAGAAATGCAGAATGGCGCGTAAGGTGAAAGCAAAAAAATGGCTCCTCTGAAAAATACAACGACATGTGGGCGGTTAAAAAAGATAAAAAAAAACAAAAATTACAATGTGAAAGACAATGCATGTCGGCGGTTAAAAAACAAATTAAAAAATAGCTAACAATAAAAAAGACATAAAGCATTTCGGCGGTTCAAATGAATTAAAAATAAAAAAGTAACAATGCAATCATTATTCTTTATTACAACCTTAAAATTTTCAAAATAAAATTAATAAACTTTAAAATTATAATATCTTTTCACAAACCCCAAAAAATTACAAACTTCACAAGATTTCCAAAATTTCTAGAATATTTTCCAAAATTTCGGCAAACAAACGCCCTCATAAAGACTCATACTTCTCTCTCTCGTACTCTCTCACTTATTGCTTCCTATGCGATACGGTGAGCCTGGTCCCTCATTTTGACCAAAAAAGAATGGTCTCTCGTCTCACCAACCGATCACATCCCCGGACCCATGTCCTGTTGCACGACGATGAATGAAAACGAAAATTTTCTAGTCCTCTGTAACATAGCCGTAACGTTTCCCGTTAACAAGCGGTCCAATTAACACAAAACAAGTGACACGTTACGTTCCAATACTACCCGTTGAGCTTTCAAACGAGGCTACATGCCCGTTGGCTTAGAAAAAAAAAATCACTAAAGATGATTCTATTCCTATGTCGGGTAGAAATGGGCGCCACGGAACAGAGCTCAGAGAGCGTCCGGCATGGCAGATCCCTTTGAGACTTTTCTTCGAGCACTTATTTCGTCGGTAGAGAAGTATGTGGCGGAGAACCGAGACGCAGTTAATGTACGACAGGGGAGGTGTTTACAGATTGAATGTAATTAATTGTTATCAACCGTCGACTTGGACACTTTACAGAGTAAAAGGCCTAAACCGAGTTTATCTACTAGCTTAGTCGATTAATTATTTGTCAGGGTTATGAAATAAATAATTAAGATAATAATTTTTTATAGAGTTAAGAGATGTCTGTATATTTTCAAAATTTTAAGAATTTTTTAGATATTGAGATTTATTAAGATTTATAAAAAATTTAGAGAATGTATATAAATGTTAAAACTTTTAGAATATATTTGGTTGTTTGGAAATTTTAACATATATTTTTTTATGATTTTAAATTATATTTTTTTAATAGTTATTACCGTTAAAGAGGCAATTGATAGCCTACCTACCTACCCACATGTACTATTTAGCAGGGTTAGATGGACAACTTATCTAATGGAACTTGAGACCTTCAATATATAGCCACAAAGACGTACGTTCGTACACCACCAAGTCAAGAGTCAAGACGTTTGACTTAAGAGGGCCAAGCCTCATTAATATATAAATTAATTTGATTAACGTCTTGTAGGAGAAAAGACTACGCCAAGAAAGAAAAAAATTAATATAGTAGAAAAGACTACAGCTCCAGATTCCCTAGAGTGATGGTAATCTCCACGGTCACTCTTTTCTTTCTTTATTTGAGCTTTTCTTTTTCTTTTGAGCTGGCTAGCTGCTTGAGTTGCAGGGAGTCGTTTAGAGTGTTTTTGGTTAAGTGTGTTGTGAGAATTTTTTGTATTTTGAAAAGTTTTAGGTGATGTTAATTTTATTGGTATGCGTGTTGTAGTTATTTTTATATGAGGTTAGAAATTATGTTTGGTTGTAAAATTTTTGTATTGTGAGAATACAAAAAAGTCTTGAGAATACTGCATAAACGAACAGTCCCTTACAGAAGATCGAACGTCCATACGTCCAAGAACGGCTTAGGATATCCCGACACGAGGCGACAAGTGTTAATGGTCAAATCTAGTTTTTTTTTTTTAAATTTTCAATAAACCAACATTCTATTATAAATCTAAACCAAGTCATAGGCAGACTCGCGATACTGAATAGAAAAAAAAAAATACAACTAGAATCTTTAATGCCCACTTATCATCATTGTCTTAAATTTTGGCAAGTTCGTAATGTCCAAATTCCAAAAACTGGGAATTCCTTGGTCTCACAGAGCCCGGTTGACGGCCATCCTTCGTGTTTGGTTTGGAACTTTTGCTTTTGAATTAGTCCTTATGAGGAATTAACATGTACCCTGATCCGATCCCTTCGTGGCGAAGCCTAGAATATTTGTCTGGATAGCATGGAGTCTAGTGTTCATTAATTCCCTTAAAAAAATAGTCTTCGTGATATTTTATATTTTAAATTATTATTTTTGAGATATTGTATACACTTAGAAGAAATTGTTAAAATTTTATACACTATAACTTCTAAATATTAATATTAAACACTTTACACTTTTTATCTCATAATAATACTCTAAAAAATTTAATAGATTGACAATAATATTTTTAATATATACAAAATATATAAATAATATAATTTTAATTTTAATTTAAAATTTTATTAAAAAGTATAAAATATCTAAAATTAATAATTAAAATGAATAATGTCCCATAAGTGTCAGTATAAAGTGCAAATTATAAAAACTACTTTAACTATGCAAAATATATATTTTCCCAAGTACAAAAGCACCATTGACCTGCAATGATTGTAGCCAACCTGCAAATCAAAACTTAATGAGAGAGCGTGCCACGGCGAACTGCATGCGCAGTTATTTGTTTGCTTTTCTATAGTCGAATTGATCTCACCATGCAAGGTTTAGGCCTGTGAAGGATAATACCGAAACCAAACCCAACATTCAAGGACGTCTTTACACATTGGTTTATGTAGTAAAAGGGTGAGCGGGGTTAAAGAAACGAGAAGGCCAAGTTTGCTTGCTGCATTGATTGGAGGGCAGCACGATCTACATAATTTAAAGCTATTCCTTCGCTAGAAAAATAATTTCTCAACAGTAATCAAAGATCTCAACTGATATCCACTTACTCCAAGTATAGTATGAATGAGGAATATGATTAAACGCGTTGCACAGTACCATTCCCACGCATTCAACTCAGCCCCTTTGCCCACCCCCATGTCAATATCCTACCTTCTTACAACACATATATTCAAGATTTCTTAAAGCCCTATATTATTCTTTATTTTGTAACAAGGAGAAACTCTGGTCTTGTTTGAACCCCAATAATTTGGACCCAAAATTTTAAGTTTAATAATAAAAAATTCATCACATAATTTTTTATTATTATAATATTTATTAAAAATCTTATCTCTCTTCATTTTTTCACCAACTCTCATAACATATCTTTACTTTATAATATTTCTCAAACTTCAAAAACCAAAATTTTCACCCTCAAACATCCATATCCGTCTAGCCTATAAAGTCAACCTACCTAAGGAACTGTTGTAATCCTCTCAAATCACACATGTGAAATCAATCTGACTTTATTAGAAAAATGGGGTAAAAATCATTTTGCACTTGAAAAGATTGTAACTGAGACTTAAAAATGAAAAAACTCCTATACTTCCAGTCTTGTACACCCATGCCGACCTACACTTGGGGTTCAAACCCTCACTTCCCACACAACTACTTCGACTATTTTTGTGGACTAGATAAAGGGCCGGCTCAACCACTAGGCAACTTAGGTAGTTGCCTAAGGCCCCACTTTGAGTAAGAGGCCCCATAATTTAAAATAAAAAATAAAAATAAAAATTTAAAAAAGCCTTTAAATACATGAACAAATAAATTAAAAAAAATGAGATTTAGGCCCACTTGATTAGTAATTTTATATCTGAAAATTTATTTTTAAATAAAATTTTAAATATTTTTTTAAAAAATTGATATAAAAAACCTAATTTTTAGTATGGCCTTAGGCCTCATTTTTTATTGAGCCGGTTCTGACTAGATAGAGGACTACCAAGCTGACCCTAGATTGATCGAGTCCATTAGAGGTAGACCCCGGACTTACTCAAAGTGATTCAGACAAAAAAAAAGAAGATAAAAGAAGCTCAACTATTGTAACTCCTTTTAGGTTCTTTTGCTTTCGAACTATTCTGTTTGCTCTAAAGTCGATCATATCAATATCTTCTAAATTATTTTTTGATGAAGACTGTTTGACAATATTGTTTATGCTTTTATGTATGAAGTGTAAAGGAATCCTTAGCGCCAGAAAACTCATACCCACAAGGACTTGACCGCAAGACTTAACATTTCTAACAAGAAACACAGTTTCTATTCAAATTCTTGGGGATTTTTCTCATTCGATCTCCTTTTATACTCCTTAAACTGGCGACATCCTAGTCTAGCAGAGACGTTCAATAATTTCTATTTGGTCAATCCAAACTTTTTTAAAAACCTGCCAAAGCTTGATAATAAGTACTAAAAATATCGCTGTATTACATATAATTGGAGGGAGGAAGAAGCCATGGACGAGGGATTTGAGTTACTGTCTGCCATTGAGAACGATGTTGGTAATTTTCTACCGCTCTGATACCACATTGAATGCAAGAAAAAAAGACAATATTTTGTATCGGTTTTGTATTGAAATATACACTAGTGTCTGGACTGAGCCGCTCCCTTGCATTTCTTTCATACGTACCCACGAAAAATCTCAAGTAACTGAACTGACCCAAAAGAATAATCACTCGCCAGAAGTAACAGAATTTAAATCGAAAGTAGATTATTATTTTCTAGTGCACAGAAGATGAGCAAGTTGAACCAGAAGAAAGAAAATTTAATAAGATCTTTAATAATGACAAATACCACAAATTAATTACTCTGCTTTTGGTACTCTCCTTTTCTAAAAAGCACCCAAAGCGCTGCTCAAAGCCATAGACAGCCAAAAAGTAATCGAACCCAACCAAAGATTTGTAATTGTTGGAGTTACGGCCCACGCAGATGATCGTGGCGACGACGGCGCGTTTACGTTACCCGATGGCGATGGAGTTCCAAGTTCCGTCGACGGGGATGGCGTTATCTGTTCGCTTGAAGGTGTTGGAGTTGTTGGTTCTGGCGGAGATAGATACACTTGAGATGCTGGCGCGGCGGCTGTTGGAGATGTAGCTGTCGGAGATGGTGACGTTGGCGCAATAGTTGGAGTGTTGGCTTCTGGAGAAGGTGGCAGTGTTGGTGACGCTGGGGTTGTTGGAGCGTTGGCTCCTGGGGAAGGTGCTAGCTGTGGCGATGACACTGCGGGCACAGGTTCATAAGGCAATGGAGCTGATACTGGTGAATTTTTGGGAGCATTGGACACAGGGGCTGGTGATCTTGGGGCCAAGGCTGGTCCGGGTGAGTTTGCAGGAGGCTTAACCGACGGAGTGGATGGCTTAGGCGCCATAGACGGTGTTGGATTGGGTGATATGGGAGACACTGCTGGGACAGGCCCATAACGCCATGGAGGTGATACTGGTGACGTTTTCGGAGCATTGGACACAGGGGCTGGTGATCTTGGGGCCAAGGCTGGTCGGGGTGAGTTTCCAGGAGCCCTAGACGACGGAGCCGGTGCAGTAGGGGGTGATATGGGAGACTGCGTACCTGGGGCTGGGGTCTGAACACCCGGGGCTGGAGCTTTAGGAGTAGGAAATGGAGTCGGAGACGGAGGAGGCTTTTGGTGATGGTGTCTCACAGCCAAAACAACAAGAGTCAGTTTCTGTCCCTTCTCACAGTTTTGCTTGTTCCCACTGATGAAAAAGAAAGGCCCCGACCTGTCAAACTTGAACTCAGAATCACCGTCGTCGAACTTCTTGATGGGGTTTTTTGTGTTGCAATTGAAGTAATCGTCTTTGTTCACAACCAGCACAGAATCCGTCCCTTTCTTGTACTTGAAAACTACAAAAAGAAACAAATAAACAAAGAGGCCCGCAGAATAAATCAAACTACGTACATGGATAAACAAAGAAAACCACATAATAAATCACTAAGTCCCAGAGAATGAGCTGAAAACAAAATAGGGAAACGGGATGTTATGCGAAAACGTAATTACCGAGGGCGTCATTGACTTGGAACCTGTTTCTCGAAGACCAATGACTGTAGCTCTCGGAGGGGTTCAGGACCCACCCATCTCTTCCACCAACGTAGAACTCGTAGGCCTGGGAAGATGATAGAAAAAAGGAAGAGAGAACAATGGAAAGGAAGATATGTCTCTGAAACTCCATCAGGGGATGAAAACAAAGAAGACTGTCCTTGGAAGTTGGAGAGTTTAGAAAAAAGCATAAAGTGGCAAGTGACCCACGAGGTTTCAAGGACGCATGTCCCAAAAGCTGTCTTTGAAAAGAGAGAGAAAGAGAGCGTGTGGGAGCTGAGGCTGTGAAGGAAGGGTATGCCTATAATTATAAAGGACTTTCTGTACAGGGGACAAGGAAATTTTGCAGAACGCGTTCAAATTTAGAGAATTTTGCAAAAAAAAAAAAACGTTCAAGACACGGTGAATCAGCTGCCACTGGCTTTTCAGCCGTGTTTGCCTGTTTGGCACTCCATGCGTGGTTCAACCGTGTGGACTCAACGTATCATTGAGAATTTAATGAGATGGCAGGATTTCTGCGGGTTGGAGCGTCATCAAAAGTGATAGGATTCTGACACAGAAGTTGGTCGGATGTACTAACAAAAAAGGGAAAAAATAAGGCCTGACATTAACAAAAGATTATTACATAAACATAGTGACAAAAAACAAACAAAGTGAAAAGAGTCACTTATGCCCCAAACTAATATACTTTCCATAATTGAAAGGAACATTTTCAAATTACATTACAAAATTTTCAAGTATACAAATGAACATTAAAAATGAGAATTTTCAATTTACGTTGCACTACATCAACTCACGAAATGATTAGAGTTAGATTTTGAATAAAAATGTTGACACTTCTTTAAATCAGTATAATTATATCATATTATAATCATATTAATTTAGATAGCTTTTTTTATTGAGCTCATAATATTTAACAACCAACAACTCACTCTTGATTCTTAAAATCTAAATAATCAAAAAGATTTGTGGGCAGAGCTGAACCGTACCTCAGTTTATGCTATTCTCTGCCTCTAGACTGGGCAGAAATAATATAACATCGCTCACCTTTAATTTCCTTTCATAATTGGGTGAGGCTCGCAGACAGTAAATGGATTGGGTCCATAGAATGTGGGGCACAATTTGACCTAAATAACAGGTAAAATTTGGGAATACGATTTGCATAAACAGAAAATCAAACGGGCAGGTGTAAGTTATTTTGAATTTTTTTGATGTGGACCATGTCCGACTATGCAGTTGATTTGGAACCGACATCCATTCAGCTCACGGCCTATTTAACTTGAAGATGCATATTGAGTTCTGCATCAAATATTGAATCACATATTTTGCATAAGTTACTGCAGTGCTGAGTGGCTGAACCTTCAACTGGTTCTGGGCCCATTTGGAGCTTCAAGTTTAAACCTAGCTATTTGGTCCACTTCGGATCTTCAAGACCTTTTTGTTTAATTCTTTTGGGTATATCTATATATTCTTAACTTGTTAGGTTTGATTCTAGTTTTTGAGTGGATTTTGTTATACACATAATGGTATCACGCTTTCAGAATCCTCGACACTCGATCGGCACAATATATATGGAGAGAGCCTAACATAGTACTTACACACACCTACGCCAACCAATGCTAATTGTCCTCGACTTGATTTTGTCGAAATTAATCGTCAACGATACAAGTAATTAACAGTAGAAGAGCAGGAGTTTTCTTGCATGCAATTTTATTGATGGCACATCGTAAGAGTTAAAGCATGTGTATGTATAATACTTTGTTGCGTATCTTCTTCTTTCTTTTCCCCACACTTTCTTCGGGCACCGACTGCTGTCAGAGAATAAGAACCGATTCATACATGGGTGCGTGCCATCAACCTTAAAGGCAGAAAAAGCATATTATAGTATCACATAAAGTCTCGCATCCTGTCTTGCAATCGGTGACCGTGGTGCCTTCAGCTATACACATGTGGTAGCACTTTCTGTAGCACTTCCGGTCCACCTCCCATCTAATGGCTTCTCCAAACTCCACGAACGCAGCCAAAAAGATAAAGGTGATCATGAAAACCAGTACTGCTGCGGCCTTTCTTGACGCCATTTTCTTGCCTTCGTGTGTGTATACCGCGAGGCTCGGTATATTTGGCTGTCAAACTCTGCAAGAAGATGGTATGAAGGGTTTTGACGGAAAGATATGATCTTATATTACAATAACAAAGGATTCAGAATTGGAAGCATGCATGTAAGGATCGTTTCTGTTGTAATTTGGAGCTGAGTTATTTTTGGGTTGAAGAATTAGACTTGAGGCCGGGGTTGTTTCTGTGGCGCAGAGGCAAAAGCGGACAAACCAGTGGTGTCAATTAATTAGTATCAGACATATATAAAAGAGTATTTACAAAAAAAAAAGACATATATAAAAGAGCATGCATGCGTAACGAGGGTACAAATCTAGGCTGTGAAGGGGTATGGATAAGTATATATATGATCCAATTTGTTGTTTCCAGATATCGTAAGACTATAAATGAGGTCTTCTGTTCTGTCCCTTTTGAATTGGAGAGGTGGCCGATCCTTTGAATTAACTTCTACACAAACGAACACGAAATAAATTAACTGTCAAAGTAGAACAAAAAAAAAGAATTAGTAAATTCATCAGCACAAAACGCAAGTCTTGTTATCGAAAATAACTCTCTTATGAAAGAAAGGAACCACTCTGTCAAAATTCTAGGGTAGATAAACATATTAAACCTAATGATAGTAAAAGGAAATCCCGGCCCGTTGGTAACGGACTAAACTTCGGGGCAATGGGTTCTCTGTTCATATTCCTAGAAGCAGAAGTCCAGGACGAGCCCAGTTCTAACAGACAATTAGGTCCCAAATCAAGTGGGCCCATCTAAAAGGCTCAAAAGATACACTGAAGTATCTGTAAACTGCTTGCATTCTACTACACTTCTCCGGATATAGATATGTGGAAGGACATTCACTTATCTTTGGTCTCTTCATGAGCAGTTTCCGGAATATATCACTAAAGTTGCTGTACAATGAATGAAATAAGGGGGATAGGTAACCACTGTTGCTAATCACTCATAACTGCGTGGCGTTAAAACTAGACCAAAACTGGATTTTCTTTGTTAATGTTCATGGGGAGATCCAGTTTAGACGTAGTGTAATCAACAAGAGGGTGACGGCTTGGTAGGAGAGGCCGCAGATTAAGCCAATCCACAAACCCTGTAAAGAATAATGAACACCAGGCAAATTTTAGATAAGTAGACATCTCCTTTAAGCATGCGAGTGCTCTCAGATTACTTGTACGTCTATGCAAAGAGGCTTTTTGATGTTTTAAGATTTTTGTTGGACAGAAATACTGCACTGTCTGGTTTACCTTTGCCTCTAGTTTGAACTTAAAACCAAGGAGGACTGCAATTGGTACACCTATGAAGTAGAAAGTTGCCAGGTTAACGTACAAAGCCAAGTGCTGCCGCCTGCCAGCCACATCCTCTGGCCACCCCTGCAGTTTCTAGATAATTAGCATCAGAAACGGAGAAAAGACAGGTCAGGGACAACTCCTCAGATAAAAATGGGGTTGTTCAAACCTGATAAGACGCCTTGAACAGAGTCAGCCATTATTGAAATTGCAAGTAGCGGTGTCATTGAAGCAAATTCCTGTATAATCGTAGAGCTGTCGCTGAAGAATCCAGCCCAGATGTTATGACCAAAGACAAGAGCCAAAACAACCGTGAGTCCAAGAATAACAGAGAGCTTGAGAGTCACGGCCGTGGCACTCTGCGCCTTGATGGGATTGCCTGCTCCCAACTCATTTGACACCCTTGTGCTGCCACAATCAAGTTTTACTTAGGCGGTGTAAGAATTCAGAAATGGAAGGACCCGAGAGAGTAGAAGCAACCTACTAGAACTTATTCAACCAACGAACCTTGCAGTCGCACTAAGGCCATATGTAATCATGTAGGCGATAGTTTCTATGTTCACACTGGATATACAATCAAAAGAGGAAAAAAATCCACAATTAGTAGTGGAAATTAATTCTAAAACTGAGAACTGGGGAAAAAGATATTGAAACTTACCACATCGCAATCAATGACGTAGTTACTTCTGAGTTTTGCATCAGCCCTGCTAAGAATACCAGGATCTCGAAAGCCCAGTACTCCAAACTGGCAAAAAATTGTGGAAGTAGAGGGTTCAATAAATCTTTGAGAGGTCATCTTTAGATCATACTTCTGCGCCTCTAGGCTGATCAGCATGCTAGCGACTCATATTACAGGTAACACTTCAATACTTAAGACGTTTTTGGACAGAATGCTTTTGTCAAATACAACTGTGTTCCCTCAGATTGGTTCAGATGAGTTGGAATTTCTTCCTTCTATGGTACGGTACGTAGAAGAACATTTTAGTAGGTCTAAGTTTTTTATGTCTAACCTAACAAGGCTGCATCATATCTCGTAAGATTTAACCTGACAAATCACACTAGATGCTACAAATAGGTCGTTCACAAGTTTGAATAAGGCTATGTCATTGCTTAGCTCTAAACAATTAACAAAGAAGCATAAGGAAGAGATGGAATAATCAAATTTCAGGTCCATTACCATACAATTGCAGCCGAAGTCAGGGCTAGTTTCAAGTTGGTAAAAATGTATTGGCATGAATCCAATGAAAATCCTTCAAATGTATGCTTTAATTTCTTTGAGCAAATGACACACGTGGCCAATGTCAGGATTGACAACCATAATGAAAATGAAGCTACCAAAGAACCTCGCCAAGAGTTGTCCAATGTACTAAAGCATAGACAATACCAATATGATTTACCAATGGTGGCAGTGAGAATATGACCAATGCCATAACTATAGATTGTGTCTGAAGAAATCGCAAGATATTCTGCAGAAATCCATATGCAAAAAGTCCAGGAATGAGAAATTTTGTATAGAGAGCAGCTGTTTTTGCAATATCTATGTTTTGATGGAGTAAGATCAGTATGGGCTCTGTATAGAGCCACATGATGGATATGATGATAGAGAATAGGAAGGATATGATACAAGAGGATTGCAGATAAATTCCCAACATTCTGTACGATTTTGCACCAAATCCTTGCCCACATAGTGTCTCAAGAGCTCCACTTAATCCAACCTAAAATTATAAGTATAAAGAACGGAGCTTCAGACTTAATGTGAAATCGTAACAGCTAGCCTATAGGGATTAAGGACAAACAAAGCATGAACTCTGAAATCTAATCAGAGATTTAACTCACCTAGCACACTATAAGTTCATAAAACTCACAATCTATAAATTATAAGTCAGATTTCAGTCCATATTCTCATTGATGATCATTGAAAATTGAAGTTGTTCAAGAGAATTCCATGTCATGAAGGAAATATATGAGAAGGTGCAGTGATCCCAATGATAAGGATAACAATCTCATGCCAAAAAGGGAGGCTAATGGATTGTAGTTCGAGCTTTACATTAAAGGTCTGTGGTCGCTTAAATCCAAATCCGAAGTTTACTCCAATTGGGAGACTGTTCATTTGGGGAAGTCATGGTCCAGATTAAAGCTCTTAGAAGAACAGAGGACTAGAGCTTAGGGCGTTTGCTGCACCTTGGTATCTACTCTATCGAATGCATGGGGCAAATGACACCTAGATCTGCTAGCTAGTTATTGGCTATGACAACAGAAGTGAGAATAAGTAACAAAAGCAACAAATTGACCAGAGAAACAGAGAAATTCGAGCTACAAACTTGTTGTCCAAGTAACTAGCTAGGAATATCTCCACGTTCTGTCCAAATAGTACAACTAGATAAGGCTACTCAACCTTCATAAGAAAATAATAATAAGAATATACAAAGTGGAAACCCTCAAAAGTATATTAAGGAGGATCTTTATTGAGGATGAGAACCTAAACTAGCATCTATCCCACAAATCTTATATATGCTTGCTTTAAGCTTTTGGAGTCTTTTCTTTTCCTAAAGCTACTTTTTCTTTCAGCCTTATTTATCAATCTTTCCGGCAATATCTTTTTCCACTTTCTTCTTTGTTGTTTAGCTTTTGACCCCTTGCCATCACCCCCATTACCTCATCAGTTTTATTGTCCTGTGCGGACGGAATTACGCAGGCTTAAAAGATTCTTTTGGAAAGAAACAACTCCACAGACGAGAAAAGGAAACCTGCACCAACACCCCCACCGGTGCCACCCCCAACCAAAGTTGATCTGCTCCCCCACTCCTACTTCTTTACTTCTTGCGGAAGATATTTAATATTAATGAACAGAAGTATAAGGACATATTGATAGCAGTGCTTCTCACATATTACTCATGGAATGTACCCCTGATGAGCTGTGCACTCCTGTTAATTATTACAGGATTCATTTTAGTTTTGCTCTTTCACAAGAACGAAACTCTCTGTATCGATCTTTTCTGGGTAATATTTTTAGTGACTAAAACAAATGAAGAATTAAAAGGAAGTTTAACAAACGAAACATATTGTTCAGCAACAGGATTCATTTTCTTCTCTCTTGTTTAATATTAGCAAGCTCAAGAAACGAAAGAGGAAAAAGCTGTAAGTAATAGCACTACGCCTGGACATACAAATGACAGAGAGGAGTACGTACCATGAAAGCAAAGCCGGTGACAGTTGCCCACGAGTTTGCAAGAGTGGCACCGGCGAGCTCAAGCTCACCAAGGTGACCGGCAAACATGACGGAGACCAAGGTGATTAAGTAGTAGAAAATATTTGTCAGAATCAACGGTAGAGAAAAAAAGACTTGTTTCTTCGCTTCCTCCATGTCCAAGACTTTCTCCCACCACCTTCCTCTTGTTTCTTCTTCACCATGACCAACCTCTATCAGGGGTACTGTCCCGTTCTCTAAATTTGCGTTTGCCAACATATCTATTTTCCTGTTCTCTCTTCTCCTTATAATTTTATATATACGGCCAAAATGAGAACCTACACTGGGTAGGCCGGTGTTTAAATAATTGTCACCTACACCGTCAAGGGAAAAAATCAACTCTTAGCGGTGGCGGTTTTTGATTATCCTACGTTCATATTGGACCTTTTTTTTAGCATTTTACACACTTGACCCAATGTTTTTTTTTCTTTTACTCCATTAATCACATATCAATAAAATCCAAATTAGTGAAATCCAAATTCCAAAATCAATAAAATTAAAGATCATCTTAAAAAATAATATGAGAATTTATAGTCAAAAGTAATTGAAATCTGAAATCTGAATGGAGGGTTTGCGAAATGAGGAGTCTAACTGTCTGAGGACTGACTACTGAGGAGAGTTTAAAGTTTAAACAAAACGAATTTTGTTTTTTTAAATAAAAACGGACAGAGTGGGGGAAAAGGGGTTCGCGCGGGTGTCGGGGGGAAGGGCATTGTGGGAGCCCGGGAGATTGGGAGGGGGGGGTTAAAAACATAAAACACATTTAAAAAAAAAAAAACATGGTGTCCCGGAACCTGGTGAAGGGTAACCCGAGAACATGGAATATCAGCGAATTTTTGACAAAACCTTCAACCGGCACCAGCACCGGTAAAGCTGAATACCGACAACCCAGTACCGATGCCACCGGAATTTTACGGTGGCACTGAGCAGCCCTAAAGTAGTCTATGAGGAGTATGACAATATAACCCTTTCTTCAACTATTGTCAGCATTTTGGGCAACAAAATCCTATATAGTTAGGTTAAAGGGAACAAGTCATAACTCATACGAGACCCTCCACTTGTCTAATCTCAGTGATAAAAAAAAGTAATGGATGTCACCCCGTGTATTCTGTCACGTCAGATTAAAGGGTCTCGACTAGATCAATTACGCCACGCAGAGGTAGCATTCATTAATTTTTTGAAGCTTGATGTCAAGTATTAGTTTTTGATGTGTCCATGTTAACTGAGTAGAACTTTATTGTCCAGATACATGTGTTAGTTTAATGGAAATGATTGTATTGGCATAATAATATTTCACAGGCACTACTTGGACAAAAATACCCTGAAGATTAGTTTTAGATTTCGAAATACTAGAGAGTCGAATTAAGTAATAAGCCTATTTTTTCAATCTAAATCAAGTCTCTAAGTTTTTTTACTGAACTACAACATAAAAGCATTGCTAATTAACATAGTCCACTTATGGATTATTTTTAACTTAAATTCCGTTAGTATATGTGGTATTAATTTTTAACAAATGTACAATTTTGAAAGAAAAGATCTCTATGTTCTAATTTTTCAGATATATGGATTTTTCTATCCACATAAGAGTAATTTATTAATAAGAAACTGACATAAAATCGAGATGGGGATATCTATTGCCACGGTCGGATAATCTATACCGGATCTATCCTAAATGAACTAACTTTTCAATGAATGAGATTAACTATATCTGAAAAATGTAACCACGGGACCGGACACACCCCACGAGACTAGTGTTGTCCTATAGCTTATGTTGGTTGCCTAGCATTTACTGCCCACCGGCCACACTAACACTGGACAGTACTGGACACCTTCTCCCAAGAGATTCTTTTTTGCTTAGGAAAAAATAAAGAAAATGTAAACAAGAATAATAGTGCTATTTTATTTGTTTATAAGTAGCCACAGGTATGTTTGAATTCCCATCCTTTTGGCTATTGCTGAGGAAGCAAGTCCATGCGTAGCTGTTGTATTAGCTGTAAGTGGGTTGTGCAATAACATCCAAAGAAAGGTCTCCTTTAATGAGTAGAGATTCAGTAAAAAAAAAAGATATTCCTCGATAATTTGTCTTTAAAAAAAAAAAGTAATAGACGAGCCTGTATGTATCTGAACAAGCCTAGCTCTCTAATAAGACGCCAAATGTTTTATTTAATTTTGCATCTTTGATAGTCCAAAGAATATGCTCTCTTTTTTTCCAACCCATATAATTATAGTTCCAACACCCGATGGATCCAAGGTTACCTTGGGATAAGAATTGCATATTAATATTGTTCCTATATTGCAAATAGGACGCCAAGCTGATCATACACCAGTGTCCACTAGCTTCCATCTTCCTCACGGTGAGCCTTTACATATCACCAGGATCGATCCTTTTGGAACCTTATATGCTCTTTTCCAAACATTATATACTATTTTGCTACTTTGAAAAGGTTTATATATATTATTATAGAAGTTTTTTTTTGTCCGTTTGTCACAAGAGAAGCGAAATCAAAATTGACGGCTTGGTTTGACACTAATGGGGTGGTTGCATATATTCTGCTTGGAATTGCCTCTTGTCCAACAAGTGGCCTTCACGCAGTCTACCAGCGAAGGAAAAAACTAAGCGTTATACCTGAGGGTTCTATCCATTCTTTTCATTGCATTTGATGTCTGGATCGTTTGTCTTTCTCTGCCGTGAAACAGGAAGGTGGCCAAAAGAACGAACAATGAGGGTGAAATGAGTTTGTGCTCTTAAGATTTGCTTGCATATCACCGTATATGAAATCTTGTCACTAAAAAAATGCATATTTTCCAGTAGCCTGGCCAGTAGTTCTTCCAAGTAGCTGGGTACGTTGTCCATTGCTCCGTGAGCTTGGTATGCATTCAATTATAACGGGGTCGGGTTTTCTTTGTCACTTTTCTCAGGGAGAACCAGGTTAGCCCATTTTGTGCGCAGCGTAATCAACAAGAGAGTGCCGGCTTGGCAGGAGAGGCCACAGATTAAGCCTATCCACAAACCCTGTACAAAATTATGCACACAAGGGAAATATTAACTACAAAATTGTTTTCTTGCCATGACAGTGACTGCTTATCCAATTACTTTGAAGGAAAAAGGCAATTTTGTATGTCTCTGACTCTCGCTCATACCACCTGTTAAGCTCACCTTAGCTTGCAGTTTTGACTTGAATCCAAGGAGGCAACTTATTGGTATACCAATCAAATAGAAGGTTGCCAAGTTAACGTAGACGGCCAAGTGCTGCCAACCACATCCTCGTGCCACCCCTGCAGCATCTTAATCTTTAGCATTGCGACTGAGAAAGTATATTAGGAAAGATTGGACAGGTAGAGCGTGTGAGAGAAAAATCTACGATTCGCACCTGATACGACACCTTGCAGTGTATCAATGAAAATCGAAATTCCAAGAAAAGGTGTCATTGAAGCAAATTCCTTTATTATATCAGAGCTGTCACTGAAAAGACTAGCCCATAGATTGTGACCGAGTGCAAGAACCAAAACAATTGTGATAGCAAGAAGGAGAGACAGCTTAAGAGAAACAGCCATAGCATTCTTGGCCCGGTTGGAATTGCCTGCCCCCAATTCATTTGACACCCTTGTGCTGTCACGTTAAGCTCCAATTTCTCAGCATAGGTCAATGGGGGAAAAATTACCTATGAAGAATAAGACAACTTAAAAGGAGCCCTTCTACCAACTCACCTCGCAGCAGCACTGAGGCCATATGCGAACATGAAAGCAATAGCTTCTGTGTTCACGCTGAAGTTGTAGTCCAGAAAAAAAGAAATTAAAAGACAAAGATTTGAAAGATAGAGACGAGATATAATACTGATTTAATCAGGGGAAGAGACAGGGAACTTGCCACATTGCAACCAACGAAGTAGTTGTCTCTGAATTTTCAAACAGTCCTGCTAACAGAACCAGAATCTCGAAAGCCCAGTACTCCAAGCTGCCAAAAGTGTGGAAATAGAGGACTCATACAATTTGAATTTTCTCCATACGCCTACAATGCTAGCTCTAATAAAGACCAGGTTTCTCTAGACTACGGACTTTGAGATCAGTTTTGGAATTCCTACAAGTCAAAAGTATTACTCTCTTGCAAAGAAAAAAATGAAGACACTTGATCAAGCATTCTGAGTACTCAATTTAAATTTCTATCTTAACCATACCGGCTCATATCTCTTTAATTTAAACGCGATGGACAGTCAGTCACCTAAGAATGTACTTATAATATCTGCATAAAGCTATAGCACTGTTTATGTCTCATAATACAAGCATTGAGCTCTATCTAGACCATAGTATGTTAAGGAGACTCACCATACCATTGCTGCTGAGGGGAGGGCTAGTTTTAAGTTGGTAAGAATGTATCGGAGCGATTCCAATGAAAATCCCTCCCATGTATGCTGAAATTTATTTGCACAAGTGACATAGATGGCCAACATGAGCACTGATAGCCATAAGGAAATCGAGGCTGCCAATGGAGCGCCCTTAAAACCGAGAGCTGTCCAGTGTACTAAAGCGTATGCAATACCCGCATTAAGAACCAATGGCAACCCTGAGAATAACACCAGGGGCCAAACAATAGATTGTGTCTGCAAAAATCTCAATATGTTTTGCAGGAAGCCATATGCAAATAATCCTGGAATGAGATATTTTATATATAGAGCCGCCGTCATTGCAATATCAGTATCTTGATGGAGTAAGACAAGTATGGGTTCTGTGTAGAACCAGATGACGGCTATGATGATGGAGAAGAGGAAAGATATGATACAAGAGGTTTGTAGATAAATTCCCAACATTCTGTATAATTTTGCTCCAAATCCTCGTCCACAAAGTGTCTCAAGTGCTCCACTTAATCCAATCTACAACGGGAACAACAGTTATAAGACAACAATAGAGCATCAGTAAAAAGTTAAGCAATAAATTTTATCCTGATATTGTATATTGATGCAATCTAGCTAAGAATGATGAAAATCTGCTTAATGGATAGGAAGATTGGACGTTAGGAATCAGCAGGACAAGTTAAAATGGACATATAGATATGTGAAAAGAGTTTTGTAGTATATGATACCAGCCTGGTCGGCTGCTATACATACGATGTTTGATCTGGTCAAAATGCCAGAGTTCACAATCTCAAAGTCAATTGCAGAGGATATTAGGAAGGGGCAAAGTTAGATGTTGGGGATTGGATTGCCTCTCCCATGAAAATAAAGAAATAGTTGGCTAGTTGAAATTGGCATATCATAAATCCTTTTGTTTGTGTTTCGTCATTGTCAACCGTACTAGAGTATTGTATCAGTGATTAAAACTATTGTCTCCGATTTGCTTAAGCTTTAGGGTAGTTAATGATTTAACAAATTGGAATTAAAGCAGGCTTCTAACTCTATTAGATCAAGCTTCTACCTCTGTTAGGTCGAGTTTCTGAGGCACATGATAATTTCAAATGTAGGTATGGTTATCTGCTTTTAAGTTGTTGTATTGGGCGTTTTCGTTTTTGTATAGCTTACAATCAAGTTGCCTGAACTCTCTAATATCAGTGACAGTTCTGGTTGCCAGTCGTTGTACTGGTGTTTTCACATAAAACTTCCATAGCAAGATAAATGGCCTTTAAGATAAAAACAAGTAGTATCATTTCTATTAGCTTTGTCAAAGCCAGAATATATTCAGTTTTGGTGTCTCTTCCACTATTAATAATGAGAAAAGAAGTGGCAATAAGTGACAATCAAGCAACAAAGCTCATCATCTTAATTACCTTTAATCCTGTAAGGCTTGAAGTAGATACCTAACGTAGTAAGGTATGCTCTGTGACGAACTTATAGTACTGTTAAGGCCAAACGAAATCCATATTCAAGGAGTGCTATCTAAGGACTATAAGGTAAGGGTCCTAGCTCCAAACATGGGGCTCTCTAGTGTTTTTCCTTCAATTGGCAAGGTATTTGCCAATAGGTTACCATTATCAACTTCTTTGTCTTATTTGGAAGCAATTCCGTGGACCAAAAATGTCCATGGACGAAAAAACAACTCGATAATTAAAAACAACTCTCTCTCTCTCTCTCTCTCTCTCTCTCTCCCAACACCCAAAAAACTGTTTTCCTACTTCCTCTCTTCCTCCACAAGAACAGTACGAACAGCTATATTACGTCTAATGTAATGTGACTTGGTATATAGCGTCATCCATATGTATTATTGGGGAAGCTACCTAGCTATTTGTTATCAGCAGAGAGCAAAAGGAGTTGTGGATGGTGCGAATGATTCATCTATATTCTGGATTTCTTGGTTAATTTCTGAATTTGCTCTCTGGAAAACAGAAAGGCATTGCTACTAGCCAAAAAAGTAACAAAGAACCAGCAAGAAGGGGAAAAAGTAGCAACATCGAATTGATTCAGGTATAATATAAAGCTGCTTAACATAAGAGTTTCAGAGATTGGATCGAGGAGGAGAAAATGAGAAAATTTAACAGAAGATCAGGAGAGGATGGATGGAGTTACCATGAAAGCGATACCCGTGACAACTGCCCACGAGTTTGCAAGAGTGGCACCAGCAAGCTCAAGCTCGCCTAGGTGGCCGGCGTACATGACGGATACCAAGGTGATTGAGTAGTAGAAAACATTGGTGAGAATCATTGGGAGGGAAAACAACATCTGTTTCTTCGCCTCCTCCACGTCCAACACTCTCTTCCACCACCCTCCGTTTGTTTCTTCTTCAACACGATCATCACGAACGGCCTCTATCAAAGGTGTATTGATATCTGAATTTGTGTTTCCCGACATGTCTATGTTCCACTTCTTTTCCTTCTTCTTCGTCCTCTTCCTCCTCCTCCTCCTCCCTCCACCTCTTCCTCTTACTTGGGTCTTGGGGCCTTATAATATAATTTGTTTATATTTCATGCGATCCACATCAGCAAATTCACCAAATCTCTTATATCTCTTCTCTTTGTTCGTTTTTGCCTTAAAATATTGATGCAATCATGCATGCCAAGTGACATTCTTTGGTTGCCTTAAAAGCTAACAGTAGAGAGGGCCGGCTCAAGACTCAAGGCATGGAAACTTAAGGCTGTTCGGTTGGAATGTTTTTTTTAGAATTTTTTGTGTTTTGAGAATTTTTAAGTGATGTTAATTTTATTAATATGCGTGTTTTAGTTATTTTTATGTAGTGTTAAAAATGATGTTTGGTTGTAAAATATTTTGTATTATAAGAATTCAAAAAAATCCTGAGAATATTTGTATACCGAACAGTCCCTTAGGCATTGCCTAAGACCTAACCCTTGAGCAGGAAGTCTCATACCGTAAAATAATAATAAAATAATAAGTAAAAATGGAAAAGCCCTAAAATTCTAAGCAAGGTGATAGAAAAAATTATTTTTTTCCGTGTAAAGTCTGCTGTGCATAGTGGGTGTAAAGGAAGAAGAAAGTAATTAAAAATATAAATATAAAAGAAGAAAAATATGTTGCTTTTGAAGTGCAGACCTACTGCAGTGCCAAAGAAAGGATTGTTAGATTAGATTACTGGAATCTGAAGGTTGAAACACAGTAAAAGACCATCACAATCGTATTTAACTTTTTTTTTAAATTGCTCCAAAAGTAGATTTTATTGTTCTACCTACCCTCCATGAAATTTTATGATATTCTCGTTCAGTCTAAACCTGACAGAAATTACTGATAGGTTAAACTTTATACACGTATTCTAATCATTTAACACGTGTTTATCTTTATTTATTGTGCATGTCACGCTAACCACGTGACTCTAAATGCTCATTTTGCCTCTGTCACGTCATTTAGGTATGGTTTGAATCCTAATAATTTGGGTCTAACAATTTAGGTTTAATAATAAAAAATTTATCATATAATTTTTTATTATTATAATACTTATTAAAAATCTTCACTCTTCGTTTTTTCACCAACTTCTCATAACATATCTTTTCTTTATAATATTTCTCAAACCCAAATACTCAAAATTTTAACCCTCAAACATTCTTTTAATAAAATGACACAGTTGTCTAAAGACCCTTGTCCTCTTCACTTCGACGTCGCCCATGGTCCAGGGAGAAATAGCAAGCAATGGAAGTAAGGCTGTGTGTTGAGAAGTAAAATTTTAAGGTTGTTAAAATTTTAGATATTGGGGTTGAAGAAAAAGTGAAGAGATAGGTAATTTTTTATAATTTTTGTAGTGAAAAAGTAATGATTTGATGGAGAGAGAGATTATATTATAATTTTTTATTGTGTTAAAATTTTAAGAGATGTAAAATTTTAAGTATCAAACGGAGCCTAAGTTACTTCCCTTCTTTGGCTATGCGACAAGGGCAGATCTGTAATTGTAGTTTTAGATTTCGGTTGATCTAAGGTTTAAGCAGCACAATCGGGAAGAAAATTAGTTCTTCGAATAAGAGATAGCATACGCTTTTCTTATATGTTTGTTTTTCAAAATATTGAAGAATATTTTTGAAATTTTGAGAATCTTTAATTTATTTAAATTTATTAGAGTTAGTAACAATTAAATTGTGTACACGTAAAAATTAAAAATATTGAAGTGTAATTGTTTTATTAGAAATTTTAATACCCAAAATGGTAGAGAAACAAACATATCCATGATAGCTTTACTGCTGACGTTAACAAGTACGGCTAAAGTTTGAGATTTTGAAACCTCAGTTTATTTTCACGAGTTGAAACCTTCGCCAGGTAAGAGTGCGTTTTCTTTTCCTTTTTCGTGTTCTCGTCTTTTTCTTCTCTCGTAAATTTATTGTTTTATTGCTTTCCGGATTCATTCCAACGCTTTCTCATAAGATTTCTTCGTTTGGGCTTTTCCTTTCTGAAGTTTTCAATCAGTTATTTTCCTTACCATCGGATCTAGAACGGCAACCACCTCTCCTGCTCATGATTACTCTTTCACATGTGCAAGCTATTTTCCTCCAGAAAATAAGCAAAATCTAGGATTGGAGTGGATAGGGAGGGGAAAGATTGTGATAAGAAGGATCGACAGTTCGACGAGCAGGCAAGTGACGTTCTCAAAGCGGAGGAATGAATTGCTGAAGAAGGCTAAAGCACTGGCGATTCTGTGCGATGCGGAGGTCGGAGTCATAATCTTCTCCGGCACCGGCAAGCTCTACAATTTTATTAAATTACGTGGCAGGGGCAAAATGGATATTTCAGGTGATGTTGCTGGCTTGACATGCACGATAAACAGAGAAAGACGTGTAAAATTATTAAAGCACGTGACGTGTATGGAATTTAATACGTCAGAAATTTGTCAAATTTTGGGAGAAAAATTAGATGGAGGGACCTAAATGATAGTCGTAAAAAACTTCAAGGACAGTGGAACAATAAAATTTACCTTAATGGTATTTTTAGAAAAAAGTTAAACTACAAGGACACTTCATATTTTAGATGGAGGGACATGAATGCGAATCGCATAAAACTTCAAGGACAACGGGATAATAAAATTTACCTTAAGAGTATCTTTAGAAAAAAGTTAAACCATATTACACTTTATATTTTACCCTTCTTGTTTTTATATCTAGGGCTATATTTGGGTGTCATATTTTTTTGCAACAAAAATTTTACCATCGCTTATTAACAAACTCCATTCAAACACAGTAAATTCTTATAATAAAAGCATGATGAATCATAGTGATTTCTTTTTGTTACGGAAAATGTAAATTTAAAATTTGGAGAAAAATTACTTAGAGTCCTCTAATTACCAATATATTTTTAAATAACGGCATAAACTATTAATCTTAACACATTGAACACTTCAACTTCCACAATTAATCAAATTACACTATAAAATAAAATTTGAGAGTCAAAACCGTGTCATGTGGCCCATTCACAACATAAGTGCCACGAGTTTGATTTTTGAATCTTTTTTAAGAGTGCAAATTGATGAAATTTAATAATCCGAGGGTTCAATGTATCAAAATAACTCAAAATGATGTTTTCCCCTAAAACTTTTAGGAGTGTTTCTCGCCGGGATAAAGTTTTGATTTCCATGTCAGAAAGTGAAAAATAAAATACCATGTTCGATTGTTTGTTTTTCCTAGGGGTGGGCAAACTGGGTTCGGGTTCGAAAATTTTAACCCGAACCCGAAAATTCGGGTTTTATTTATGAGGAAACCCGAACCCGTATAAACCCGAAAATATCGGGTCGAAAACGGGTCGATCTGGTTCGGAAAAGACGGGTCGCGAGTTGAGGGCATTTTATTTTCGGGTTCGGGTCGGGCTCGGGTTTAATTTCGGGTTTGTTCATATACCCGAACCCGAAAACTGGTTTTTATTTACATACAAACCCGAACCCGCCTAAAACCGCCCTGATCGGGTCAGAAACGGTTTGGGCGGTTCGGGTTGTCGGGTCACAGGTTTTTTGCCCACCCCTAATTTGCCCACCCCTAATTTTTCCTACGGGTAGCAAAAGAAAGCAGAAATTTTTCCGTTTCTCGTAGAAGGATTAAACATATAGCTCTTAATTTTCCCATTTCCCCTTATGCCAATGACTATCACGAGAAAATATTGCAATGGAGGTTAAACTGCTTCCATTTTCAGGTGAGTTCAAGCATATATAGTTCATGAAAAGTTACTGCAAGATTATATGTACTTTGTCCTTATCAATAATTAGGTTACTGATACTTTAACCATCAAATAATTAATCTCTTTATATTTCACTCCTCAATTATCAATATTATACACTTTGTGTGATACTCGAATCTCACGAAGGGCGGGAGAAAATAAGCAATGAGAGATAAATTTTATAAGGGTAAAATTTCACATTGAAACCTTAATAGATTGAACTGAGTTTTATTATGATTTTAAGGGCTTCAAAAAACAACATTTACTAGTCCTTTTGAAGTCAGAACACATATGCTACTTCTTTACTAAATATGTAAATGTTCAGCTAACAAAGAAGCACCGAAACGACATTGTTTTATCACTCTCACCTCCATGAAATTTTGTTAGATCTAGCTATAAAATGCAATTAATTATCTAGAGACGTAACAGGATCCAGCTGGATAAAAAGGCGCAGACTTCGCCATCCCTCGCCAGAAGTGAATTGAAGTTCGACCTTCTAACGTCTACTGCACAAATTGTAACATGCTTGCATCTAAATTTCACTAGTAGGGGGTCTGAAGAATGGTCGCTAAAGCCCTTTTTTCTTGGTAGTCTGTTTACTGAGATAGACTCACGCAGACGCCTCGAATATCACAATCAAGTTGTGTCAAATGACATAACCGCATGGAGGAATTGGGGATATAAGCAGTGAGTTCAGATCCAAAGGTTAAACGTACACATTGTGTGGAACTAAGCAAAATGACCAATTGAGATTTTATTTGTCGTGCATAGCAATCATAAGTAGAGGCATTGCATTACACATCTCCAGAAGTATATCAACATGTGAAATTGGAGGAAAGAAGTAGGCCTAGTTGCTTGAGCATGCAAGAAGGAACATTTAGAAGCATGGAACCATTTTGATTCTTCATCATTGCTTGATGGGGTTGCAAATGTCACTCTTTCTTCTCTTCCTTCTTCTCTTCCTTGGCTTCCTTCTTCTCTCCCTTGGGTGCCTTCACCTTTGCCTTGCCCGCCTTGGGCTTCACGAAGCAAAAACACGAGCAACAAGGGCACTGGAACAAGAACTTCATCGCTGTTGCCTTCCCCAACCTCAAGTTGCTCCAAATACCCTTTTAAGAATAGAAAATGTCTCTTTGCTCTCTTTTTTATCTTCTTTCTTATCTAATAATGCGGCTCCCTTTCGTTTCTGTTTTGTTTTCTTTTTCCTGTTAGTTCTTTTGTCCATTTATCTTCAGTAACCCATTGGATTCCACCTCAAGTCTCTTTCAACAAATAATGTCTTCAATAATGCCAGCTTTAGGCAGTGAAAACGGTGGGGGCTAGACCATGTTGAACCATGACGCCTATACCTCCATGTGGGTCAAGTTTAGCTGTATGCCTCGGAGGAAAAGAGGGACTCCTTTTGATTCCTTTTTGGCTGTCGCGCACAAAATGATTGAAAAGCTGGATTTCTATCCACCGAAAGGGTCGAGGAATTACAGTTTTACCCTTGCGCAAGGATTTACCATCAGCACCGATCTTTATCATCGTGCCTGGACAAAACTATTAGGCTAAAATCCAGCAATACCATGGCAGTCAACAAATTCGCCAAGTAGTTGTTTTCCGTTCTCTGGTTTAACCCGTCAGCAGATTCTTAGGCTATGCATCCACCAAAAGGGGTTGAGGAATTACAGTTTTCCCCTTGCGCAAGGATTTACCATCAGCACCGACCTTTATCATCGTTCCTGGACAAAACTCAGGCTAAAAATCCAGCAAACACTATCCAAAAAAAAAATCTATAGCGGCGGTCGCAAAAAAACACCGCTAAAATGTGTTTTTTACGGCGTTTTGTAAAAAACACTGTTAAGTGTATTTCCTTTCGCAGCGGCTATAGACCCCTTTTAACAGCATTTTTTGCAAAACGTTGCTAAGGGTATTACCTTTAGCGACGGTCAGTGACCACCGCTATAAACCCTCTTTTAGCAGCGTTTTGCAAAAAACGCCGCTAAAGGTATTACCTGTAGCGGTAGTTATAGACCTGCTTTAGCAGCTTTTTTTGCAAAGTGCTGCTAGAAATTAGGTACATACAGCGGCGGCGGTTAGTATGACCGCCGCTGTAGGTATAGTTGGAAAAAAAAATTAAAAAATTAAAAAAAATCAAAATTATATTTTATTTGATGTTAATAATTATTTTATAGATTATTGTATTCCTTTTAATACATAGTTTTATTTGGTCACGTGTTTAAATTTTTTTTAAGAGACATACATAATAAAATATGGAATTAAAAGGATTTTTATGAAAATTGAAGTTGTTATATGGAATTAGAAATAATATTATGAAAGTTATATCAATCATTGTTATGGTAATTGTATTTTTATTGACTAAATCTAAGTAGTTTTGACATCTATTATCATATGCTGAGCATATATATTTGTAATAATTAGTAATATAATAATATTTAATTATGACATATTATTTAATTTCAAACAAAAAGATATTATGAAATTAATTAAATTATACAATTAAAGTACATAACTTAATATTCTGGTCATAGTTGTTATGGTAGTTTATATTTTTAAATTATAAATATTATATATTATTACTATCAACTTGTTTTAATTAAAAGTATTACACTAATTATAAAAAATATTAAATAATATGCTATATATTTTCTAAATATAAAATTATTACTAAATATAAATATTTTCAAATACTATTATAATTTCCAACTGCTTTTAATTTATTAAATACACATAATTAGAAAATATAAATTATTTTACTCAAAATTTGTAAAAACTACTCATTAAGAATAAAAAACGTAAATTGCTCGCACCCCGCCTTTTTTTCTGAACGAAATTTCCGCCCCCCTGTAGCTGAGAGGGCGCCGGGGGAGTAACTTCAAATGTTGGGATTTCTCTCTCTTTTATTCCCCTCTGCTCTTTTTATCTCTCTCTCTGTTTTTGTTCACCGCAGGTGGGGGTATCAGCTTCTGTTCTTCATAGTTACGGCTCTTCTCAAATTTGATAAAGTCACTGACTTTGCAGGTATCTTCCTCTTCTCTCTTATCATTTATCTTCTCCTTTGCTTTCTTGAACTTGAATTGGCTAATTTACCTTGGAAAGGCAATTGGGTCGTTTGGTTGCTGAGAAATGGTAGGAAAACAGAAATGAACATGGAGTTCCTTGTAGGAGCTCTTACAATCACGTCTACCGCCGAAAAAATAGAAACAAGATACCTGCAAAAATTTTGTTTGGATAGAGGAGTTTCTTGCTCAGTTGTCTACTATATCATAACTTCAGTTTTCCAGATTATATGCTAATTCGAGTTTTTTCTTTTTCTTCCTATTATTATTATTGATTTCCAGGAAGCACAAATTTTCTTACTAAATGTTCTTATTTTTCCCTTTGAGGTGATTGAAAGTATATGGCTGTGAATTTTACTGTTAGTATGCGGCAATTAAGTGTTTTATATTTTTAATTCTGATTCTTACGCTTGAATATTGGTTTCAGATTCTGCTAGATGATGTAAAAGTGTCAGAGCAGCTGCTTAACTTGGTGCTTTATTTGCTAATTGTTCTTGGTGGCTATAAACAGGTTTTCCAAAATCCACATCTTCTGGGGTCTATGTACTCTTTATTTTTATCTATTTAGACTTACTTTGATGATGCAGGAAACCCATACGTTTGGACCTATGCCCCCTTGTGCATCCAGTACGGGTGGCATGCAGCCTATATCTCTTGGCGGGTTGTATATCTTCACAATGGCTAATCCAGAACTCTTTTTATTCTTTGTTGTCACTAAAGCGATGTGTTCGTACGTGTACCGACTGATCTGTCAGCCAACTGCAGCATGACAGAGGTCTATTTCAGCTCACCCAACCTCAACTGCTCATATATCGAGAATGGTAGCAAGTTCACACTGCTCCCCAAATCAAGTAGAGCTCTCCCAATAATTGATTCATCGATCATGATGGAAATAGTAGGAGTGTCGGGATCTCTTAACTTCTAAGGAGTCTCGCTTAGTATCAATGCACTTACTTGCTCTGTTAAAAAAGTTTTCTTCTTTACATTCAACTTCTTCTTCACTGTGTACAAATCCTTCAGAAACTTTACATATGAGGGAACTTGTTGTATGACATCTAACAACAAAATATTAATCATTACTTGCTTGAAGATTTCCTGAACCTCACTATGGTAGTTTTTTTCTTTTGGCTAGCTGCCAATCTCTCAGCATAAGGAACCAAAGGTCGGTATTCCGTACTAGTCTCGGCCACTACACAGACCAGTTTCTTCAATTCTGGGATCATTTCCTCTGGTTTTTCTTCGGCTTCATCAGTTTCAGTTGTAACATCAGGTGTTGGAATAATTGTTTGTTTGTCGATAGACATCTCAGGTCAGGGAATTTCCTTTCCACTTCTCAAAGTAATATGGCCTTCGTTGTTTCAAGAGAATCCCCTGAGAAATTATGTACTTGTTGTTGTTGCCGGTATACTTGAGGATTAGGCTGAGATTGTGCCAGGAATTTATCTTTCTCAAGGGTACTCAATGTTGTGTCCATCTTATTAATGGTGGCCTGCAAGTCATATATGGTTTGAGTGTTTTTACTGTTAGTTGTGGCCTGAATTTGCAAGAATTGCTGAAGTGTATTAGCCATCTGTGTCATACTATCGTCATGAGACTTCTTTGGTGGAGCATATGCTAGAGACTGAAAATGTTGAGCAGCTATATTAGTTTTGAATCCTAGAGGTGTTGCTAAAAAATAGTTCTAAGAAGTCTGATGTTGTTGATATTGTTGTTGAGGAGCAGCCTAATGAGATGTTGGCTAAGAAGGTGGTGCATATGACTGGGAAGGTTGCTGAAAATGCGAAAAAGATTGACTAGACAGATTATTCCTCCATGAAAAATTCGGACGATGCCTCCACCCCGGATTGTAAGTGTTAGAGAAAGGTTGATTTGGTATTATGTTAACCCAATTCGCAGATTGCATTTGATCAGACACACTCTCTTGTAAAACTGGCATAATCGAACAATCTTGTGTCTTGTGGCTCAAATTGGCGCATAGAGAACACACATCCACTGCCTTAACCTTCGTTAATTCCATAACTTCTAACTTTCTTGTCAAAGTAGCAATACGAGCTTGGACATCAGTATCCTCTTTGATTTCATATTTACCCCCACCACCAATTGCTCTGGGATGTTGTACTACCAATAGTGTCGAGTCAGTCGTGTATTCCATTGTTGGGCACTTTTAGCAAGGTAATGAAAGAACTTCAATGCTTCAGGTTCCTTGGTAAAGATTTCTCCATTACACATAGTCTGAACAAATTGTTTGGACTCAAGAGTAAGTGCAGTATAAAAATTAATTGACCAGCCTCCCAGACTCAAACTCATGATATGGAAATATGATCATCAGATCTGTAAGCCTTTCCCAACAAGCATGGAAGGATTCATTCCCTCTTTGCATAAATTGACTGATTTACTCTCGCAAATATTGAGTTCTCTGAAAAATGAAAAAATTATATAAGAACTCACGTTGCATATCGGACCAACTAGAGATAGAATTAGGCCTCAAAGAATTAAACCAAATCTTCGCTTTATACTTTAAAGAGAAAGGAAATAAACGAAGTCTAATAAACTCATCAGTGCCAGCTCTAGTAATAAAAAAAAGTGCATGTCAACTCAAAGTCCATCAGGTACTGGTAAGGACTCTCAGAATCCATCCAGTGGAAATAAGGTATCACTGACATCATCTCATGCTTAATCGTAAAATTAGGTGCATAATTAGGTAAAACAATGCATGATGGTGTAGTGGTTTGTGTGGGCTGCAAAAAATCTTTAAAAGTATGTGGTGCAGGTGCACTCATAGATTCTTCAAAACTCTCTTCCACAAAAGAATTGTATAAATCAATTTCAGTATCCTCACTTGTTAAAGAGACAAAAGAACTATCTGACTCTATGCTGTAAATATCACTATTAGTATTGAGTGTAATTTTGTATAAGCTATTTGAAATGTCTCTGACCCAAGGTATCAGACATCAGCCCAAATAACAGAGGCTCACCAAAACGGTAGAAAACAAATAAAGATGCAACAGAGATAAGGAAACTGAAAGGTAAAAGATTTTTTTTTAGAAAAAATTATGAGAAAAATTAAAAAAACCACTAGTTTGAAACTAAGTCTACAGTTCGCGACAATGGTGCCAAAAACTTGACTCACTCTAAAATGAGCAGCGCAAAGGCTATCCCAAGTAAATGAGTTCCGCCGTGTAATAATATGCCCAAAAGGTCAAATCGTCTCTTCAAGAAAAATAGATTAATTTCAAACTTACGTAAAAAAAAAGGAGAAAATAAAAAGCATGTACTGAAAATAATTCAGATTTTTTTTTGGATTTTGGAAAGTTTGTAAGGAAATTTAAAAAAACACAAAACATAAACTAAAAATATAACAAGCATTAAAATAAATGACAAAAAATAAATAACGGAAAGTAAACGAGAAAAATTAAATGACAATAAATAAATGGCAGTAATTAAATGACAAGGAATTTAAAAAATACAAGATTCTTGGATTAAGTAATATCGTGTTATTACAACCCAAGATTCAAGTTAACAAAAAAACAACAAAAACATACTCCAAAATTAAAATAGAAATGACAAAAAATTAAAGAGCGAGAAACTTAAATCTAAATCATGGGAATTGAAATACAAGACATTGAAAAAATAAAGCAGAAAAGAAACTAATCTAAAAACTAAAAATAATGAAGAGAGAGTAGTGATGGGCGTCTAAGAGAGAAAATTGAGGGATAAGAGAGAAGAAAAAAAAGGTGAGAAGTAGTGAGAGAAAAGAGAGACAGAAAAATAAAGAAAAGAGAAAAACTAGGGGTTTTGCAAGGATAAAATAATTTAGGAAAGAGAAGACAGTGAAAGAGACATTGAGAGAGAGAGTATAGAGTAACGCATAAAGAAATGTTAGAGAGAAAAAGTAGGATTTAGGACAAGAGAGAATATGTGAGATCCCGAATTTACTTATGTCATTGTATAGGAGAGAGAGATTTTGCTATGGTTTTCCTCAGGATGTAGGTATGTTTTAATTGGTGATTTTTGAGGTAAGTGTCGACACATTGGAACATAGTGTCGACACATTATACTAACACCCGAAAGTTTACCTTTTCCTGGAGACCAAAGTGAATTTTGACTAAGTGTTGTAAGTGTCGACACTTTGAGTCATAGTGTCGACACATTAGACTGATACCCGAGCGTTTATATCTTTCCGGAACTAGAGTGATTTTTACTAAGTGTTGGAAGTGTCGACACCTTGGGTGATGGTGTCGACACATCCAACTGAAACCCGAGAGTTCGCCTTTTTCCAGAACTCCCGTGGATTTTGACCAAGTGATGGAAGTGTCGACACCTTGGGTGATGGTGTCGACACATCTAATTGAAACCCGAGAGTTTACATTTTTCCCACTATGGCTAAGTGTTGGAAGTGTCGACACCTTGAGTGATGGTGTCGACACATCTTACTAAATATGTTGTAAGTGTCGACACCTTGAGTGATGGTGTCGACACATATAACTACATTCCGGAATTTTACCGGTTTGAAATACGCAAGTTGAAATTTATGAAGTAGGGGGAGGGCAAACTTGTCTTTTCCCCAACCATTTTCACGCCTATTACTCTCTCCCCCTTTGCCGAACACTTCATTTTTCCCCTCTCTTCAGCCTTTTCATTTTCCCTTGCCCTAAGTCACCCACCCGAAAGAAGAAGAAGGAAGAAGAAGAAGGAAGAAGAAGAAGGAAGAAGAAGAAGGAAGAAGGAGAAGAAAAGAAGGAGGAAGAGGAGAGAAGCGAGGTAAATCCTTGCTGGCCGAAAATCGTGCTACTCTCTCTCTCTCTCTCTCTCTATTCTCTTCTTGTTTCCTCTTGTTGGTTAGTTGTGGTTGGTGATGTTCTTGTTTTCTTTTGTTGGTTGGTTGTGGTTTGTTGGTAATTTGTCTAAGTAGTGTTCTCCTTGTGATTCATGGATGTTTAGTGTGGATCTAGGTATGTTCAAGGTAGATCTTGTAAGTGTAGCATAGATTTTTACATGAGAACATGTGGAAAAATGACTAGATCTGAAATGAGGGTTCAAGAGAAATTGGTTATGTGCTCTAGGTGTTTGATAAAAGGCCTAAGAGGGGATTGAAACCTAAGTTGAGCAAGTATGGCCGAATCTAGGGTTTGATGCATTAGATAGTGTATGTATGCTAGTGATATTGAGAACCACAAAGCCCTAAGTGTTAGGGATATGTTCAGATCTGGGAAAATAGGCAAGAGGACCAATAACGCACACTAGGTGTTTGGTAAACAGCCCAAGAGAAATGGGTACATGCAATGGTGTTAACTTGATAATTATGGAACCACGATTTGGTTGTAAACTTCGAGTTGAAGTTGTAAGTGGGAGGAAGGTGAGAGTATAGTTGTTGTTATGAGATGTTAAGTTAGCCTTGGATGTTGGTTGTGACATGTAGAGATTCGGATTTTGGTTGTTGGAGATTGTTGTGATTTCTGGAGTTACATATGCAGATTTCAAGGCTTTGTTGCATTGGTGGTTATCTCTTGATATTTTAGTCCAATTTTACGGGGTTGGTCTTGGAATTTGTTTCAAGTTAAGAAAGAGAGCGTTTTAAGATAACTTGCATGTGAATTAGAGGTATGACGAATATGTTATGGTATGAAAAATTAGTGTGAGGGTCTATTAAAACAGATTCGTGTGAGTAATGTATTGATTACTATATACGTTTAGTGAACCTATGAATGACAATAGTACGGTTCATTGTAGGTAACGAGACACACGATACTCAAGCAAGCCTAAGGTAAGTGAAAATCTTTACAAACTGGAATGATACACTGCATGAAGAATATTCATGAATAAGCATATCAAGCATGACATTACCAAGCACGACATGAATGCATCATGATCATTTGCATTCATTTTCCTCATGAGAAATGAGACATTTTATGCAAATGAAAGTACCATTTTTATGCTACTTTATGACAAGTTTTATGACAAGTTAATTAACGAACCCAAGTCGGTCGGTACCGTACCAAGTCAAGAAGGTGCATCCATTTCCGAAGGACGTTTACGTGAAGGATGGATGTCACCTAGGACACCCATACCGAAGGATGCTTGCAAGAAGGATGGGTAGTCCATGAGGTAAGTGCAATCACACTGAAGGATGCTTGCAAGAAGGTGTGAACCTCAAGGGTCGTGTCTAGCCACTGAAGGACGAATGAGAGAAGGTGAGCTAGCTCGACCATATGTAAGGTCCCTAAGGGAAATAAGGGACTGTTCCTACGGGAACGCACAACCCTGATGTCAGGGGTAGGTGGAGCTCAAGTAGCCCATAAGATAAGGATTGGAAAGATTTCCCAAAAGCAAGAGATTTATAAGTAATAGTGAAGTTTTCAAGAGCAAGTGCATGTGCATATGCAATCATGAGGCATACACGTGCATCAAAATTCATGATCATGCATGAATTACATACGTTTACATGATATTTCAAGTTAAAGCTCATGATATTTCAAGTTCAAGTACGTGAACTACATTATGTTTAAGTTCATGATTATTTTAAATTCATGATGATTTCAAGTTCAAGTGCATGCTTACAATTTCAACCCATGTTTTAGCTATAATTCCTTACTGAGTCTTTCGACTCACAGTTTTAAATTGTATCATTCCAGATGATGTTACAGGGGTGGAATCTTAAGAAGAGGACCTTGAACCCTAGGAGAAGGGTTGATGAAATGTATCTCTTGTTTGCTAACGTTAGGAAAGATTTAGCTAATTTTTGTAAAAGCCGGCATGAGCCACCGTGATGTGGTGGTCATGGGTTTCATTTGGCTTAGTTAGTTAATGTTTTAGACTGGTTGATATTTTGAGAATGTGTTTAACAACCTTGAGTTATCAATGGAAAGTATGTTCTTATGCACGTTATACGCTAGCATTATAAGGCTTCTTTTTAACATTGAAGCATCAACGTCTTTTCCGCTGCAAGTATAGTAGTAAGTACGCTGGAGCGTCCCATGCCGGGAATGCTCGCGGCTGTCATTAGCCTCGTTTAGCTAGCGTTCGGGGCGTGACAGTTTAGTGGTATCAGAGGAATTTAGGAGTTTAGTGAACTTAAGATTTGCTACTCGCCTATTTGGATTTCGAGTATACTATATGCTAGAAATCTCATGCATCAACTAGTTGTTAGGATACTTATGCAGTGATGACGATATAGTGCAGGATGCCACCTAGGAAACAACCCAGGAATAGAAACACGGAGGAGGAGCCCGAAGAATCAGGTGTCTCTACCAATGATGTTTTAAGGCACATGGCTCAGCTCATCGCTGAACAAGTGCAGCAAGGGGCAAATGTGCAAGGGGCAAATGTGCAAGGGGCTCGAGATCGCCCTGAAGGATGCACCTTTGACCAGTTTAACCGCCAACACCCGCCGGTATATAACGGTAGAGGAGATGCCGTTCTAGCAGAAAACTGGCTTCTAGAGATGAAAGAGTTGCTGGAAGTCATGGGGTGTACAGACTCCCAGAGAGTGAGCTTTGCTACCTTCAAGCTACAGGGAGATGCCAAGAGGTGGTGGCTATCCAAGAAGCTCCTACTGAGCCAAGAATTGGGAGAACAACCCATAATCTGGGAGAGGTTTCAACAAGAATTCCTGGACCGCTATTTTCCAAGGACGACGCGGGAAGCAAAAGCGAGAGAGTTTGCCAATTTAACTCAGGGATCAATGACTGTTGATCAATACTCTGGTCGATTCATGGAGTTGGTGAGGTTTGCTCCGTATTTAGTACCAGATGAGGAGAGGAAAGCCAGGAAGTTTGAAGAGGGACTTCATCCCCGAATTTTTGACAGAGTTATGGCCCATAACTTGAAGACGTTGGCAGAAGTCATAGAACGGGCAGTGATTGTGGAAAGAGGTCTGCAGAGGACAGCAGCATTTTACGACCAGCAAAAGAGGAAGGCTCCTCCCAAGCTGGAAACGTCACAGGCACCCTGGAAGAAAAGCAAGCAGGGTTTATCACTGGGCCAGAATCAGAGACCTGGTGGAGCCCAGAACCAGAGACCTGGAGGAAGTCAGATTGCAGGAGGGAATCAATTCCCAATATGCAACAAATGTGGCAAGAAGCATCCCGGAGAGTGTAGGCAGGGAGTATGCTTCCAGTGCGGGAAGCCAGGTCACATTGCCCGAGATTGTAGGGCAAAAAGTAATTCAAGCCAAGCATCCCAACCCGCACCGCAAGACAATTCGAGGAGGCAAAGCGGTCCAACTCAAGCAAGACTATATGCTCTGACCCCAAGGGATGCGGAGGACCAAACCAGAGTAGTAACGGGTAAGTTGCCCTTGCCACAGGGAGAAGCCCTTGTATTATTTGATTCAGGGGCCACACATTCATTCATAGCATCGGCATATTGTAAGGCAAGAGATTTAAAGCTTGAGCCATTAGGATGTCATGTAGTAGTATCAACACCTACTGGTGGGAGGATCAATTGCGATCGAATAGTGAAAAATTTCCCGATAGAAGTTGAGGGGCAAATTATGCCGGCTAACCTGATAGTGATGGAAATGGGAGGGTTCGACCTCATTTTAGGTATGGATTGGTTGGCAACACACGGTGCTAGCATAAAATGTTACGAGAAGAAGGTCGTGTTCCAAAAGGAGGGGAGACCGGACTGTTGTTTTGTAGGCATGAGAAAGGTGGAACGAAGACCGGCGATCATTTCAGCCATGCAAGCCAAGAAATGGTTGCAAGGAGGAAGTGAGGGGTTCTTAGTTTGGGCAAATGAAATGCAGAGAGAGACTGCTACGGTAGAGCAAACCCCTATAGTGAACGAATTTCCTGATGTGTTTCCGGAAGAATTACCCGGATTACCTCCTGATAGGGAAGTGGAGTTTGGCATCGATTTAGAACCAGGGACAACTCCAATTTCTAAAGCACCGTATAGGATGGCACCAGCAGAGTTGAAGGAATTGAAGATTCAGCTGGAGGATCTATTGGATAAAGGGTTCATTCGGCCGAGTGTGTCACCTTGGGGAGCTCCGATCTTGTTCGTAAAGAAGAAAGATGGAAGCCTCAGGATGTGCATTGATTACAGGGAGTTGAATAAGGTGACTATCAAGAATAGATACCCGTTGCCTCGCATTGATGATCTATTTGATCAATTGCAAGGGGCACAGGCATTCTCGAAGATTGATTTGAGATCGGGATATCACCAGTTGAAGGTGAAGGGGGAGGACATACCGAAGACGGCATTTCGAACGCGATATGGCCATTACGAATTTATGGTGATGCCTTTTGGGCTAACCAATGCCCCAACCGCATTTATGGATTTGATGAATAGGGTGTTTCGGGAATTCTTAGATAAGTTTGTGGTTGTCTTTATTGATGACATACTGATTTACTCACGGAATAAGGAGGAACATGAGAAGCATTTAAGGATTGTTCTACAGATTCTTAGGGAGAAGAAGTTGTTTGCCAAGTTTTCCAAATGTGAGTTTTGGTTGGAACAAGTTCGCTTTTTGGGGCATGTAGTGTCCGGAGAAGGGATTGCCGTGGATCCCGGAAAGGTAGCTGCTATATTCAAGTGGCCGAGGCCTACGAATGTGAAGGAAGTAAGAAGTTTTCTGGGATTAGCAGGGTACTATCGGAGGTTTATCAAGGGATTCTCAAAGATGGCCAAGCCTTTGACGTCTCTAACAAAGAAGAATGTCAAATTTGAATGGACTCATGAGTGTGAGTGGAGCTTCCAAGAGTTAAAGGCCAATTTAGTTACTGCTCCAGTATTAGCACTACCCTCGGAATATGGAGAGTATGAAATCTATAGCGACGCATCGAAGCAAGGTTTAGGTTGTGTTTTGATGCAAGACAAAAGGGTAATAGCTTATGCTTCTAGGCAACTGAGGCCTCACGAGATTAATTATCCCACGCATGACTTAGAGTTAGCTGCTGTAGTCTATGCGTTAAAAATATGGAGACATTATTTGTATGGGGTTAAATGTGAGATATTCACCGATCATAAGAGTCTTAAGTATTTTAACACCCAGAAAGAGCTGAACATGAGACAGCGGCGATGGTTAGAATTGATTAAAGATTATGATTGCACAATAAGTTATCACCCTGGAAAAGCCAATGTGGTGGCCGACGCATTAAGTAGGAAGTCGGCAGAAACAAGTTCAGTAGAGGCAAGTTCAATGGAGGTGGTGCCCGAGGAAATCAGGAGAGACTTAAAAAGGGCAGAGATTGTGCTTATCATTGCCGATCAGTTTGTCTCCATTGCAGGGCTCTCGTTGCAACCTACCCTGGAGGAGCAGATTCGAGAGGCCCAGAAGAATGATAAGGTGATTGAAGGGATTAGAGAGCGAATTGAGAAAAAGGAAGACCCCGACTTTGGAGATAAGGATGAGTTATTACGATATCGAGGCAGAATTTGTGTGCCAAGTACAAGGGAGATTAAAGACTTGATTCTAGTAGAGGCTCATTCTACGCCTTATACCATCCATCCAGGAGGCACGAAGATGTATCAAGATATTAAGAAGGTCTTTTGGTGGCCTAATATGAAGCGGGAGATAGCCGAGTATGTGGCTCGATGTTTGACTTGCCAGAAGGTGAAAGCCGAGCACCAGAGGCCAGCAGGAACACTAAAGCCTCTAGAGATCCCTGAATGGAAGTGGGAAGGGATAGCCATGGATTTCGTAGTGGGGTTGCCTCGAACTACTTCGGGTTACGATGCTATATGGGTGATCGTGGACCGACTAACCAAGTCGGCACACTTCTTACCCATTAAGGTGAAGTATGCCCCGGAGAAGTTAGCGGAGATTTATCTTCAAGAGATTGTCAGATTACATGGAGTGCCTAAGAGCATAGTGTCGGATAGAGATCCGAGATTTACATCGAGATTCTGGAAACGATTGCAGGAGTCATTGGGAACTCGGTTGAATTTTAGTACCGCTTTCCACCCACAGACAGATGGGCAGTCGGAAAGGACTATACAAATTCTGGAGGATATGCTCAGGGCTTGCGTTGTGGATTTCAAAGGAGGATGGGCTCAATACTTGCCTTTAGCGGAATTCGCGTACAATAACAGTTTTCAAGCAAGTATTGGTATGGCACCCTATGAAGCCTTGTATGGGAGGAGGTGTAGATCACCTTTGTATTGGGATGAGGTAGGCGAAAGAAGGATGTTAGGGCCGGAAATAGTTTCAGAGACACGGGAAAAGGTCCAAGTAATCAAAGATAGGCTTGTGACAGCCCAATGCAGGCAGAAGAGCTATGCTGATAATCGAAGAAGAGAACTTGAATTTGAGGCTGGGAGCAGAGTATTTCTGAAGATTTCTCCGAAGAAGGGGATAACGAGATTTGGAAAAAAGGGGAAGCTCCAACCCAGATTCATAGGACCCTTTGAGATCCTAGATAGAGTTGGGCCCGTGGCATACAGGTTGGCCCTACCCCCTTGTTTAGAGGGAGTTCACAATGTGTTTCATGTCTCGCTCCTAAGGAAGTATGTAACTGACCCTACCCATGTATTAGATTATGAGCCTTTGCAGGTTAGAGAAAACCTTACGTATGTGGAAGAACCTATAAGGGTTTTGGATAGGAAGGAGCAGCAACTGAGGACCAAAACCATACCTCTTGTTAAGGTTTTGTGGAGAAACCACGGAGTAGAAGAGGCCTCATGGGAGTTAGAAAGTGAAATGTACTCGAAATATCCCCACTTACGGGAAGGACAAAGTTAAGAAGGATAATGTTAGAATTTCGATATGACTTGCCTGATCTGTTTTTCTTTTCATTGATACCTTTATATTGTCTCACTATACATATGAGCTATAGTGCTATGTTGAAGTATATAAAGGCATATATGTGTGTATTATGATAACGTTAGTTGTGGGGCCAGTTCGAGTATTCACCCGTCCTAGACCTCCACCATCAGGACAAATCTCTGGTAAGGAAGATCGAATTCCGAGGACGGAATTTTATAAGGAGGGGAGGATGTGAGATCCCGAATTTACTTATGTCATTGTATAGGAGAGAGAGATTTTGCTATGGTTTTCCTCAGGATGTAGGTATGTTTTAATTGGTGATTTTTGAGGTAAGTGTCGACACATTGGAACATAGTGTCGACACATTATACTAACACCCGAAAGTTTACCTTTTCCTGGAGACCAAAGTGAATTTTGACTAAGTGTTGTAAGTGTCGACACTTTGAGTCATAGTGTCGACACATTAGACTGATACCCGAGCGTTTATATCTTTCCGGAACTAGAGTGATTTTTACTAAGTGTTGGAAGTGTCGACACCTTGGGTGATGGTGTCGACACATCCAACTGAAACCCGAGAGTTCGCCTTTTTCCAGAACTCCCGTGGATTTTGACCAAGTGATGGAAGTGTCGACACCTTGGGTGATGGTGTCGACACATCTAATTGAAACCCGAGAGTTTACATTTTTCCCACTATGGCTAAGTGTTGGAAGTGTCGACACCTTGAGTGATGGTGTCGACACATCTTACTAAATATGTTGTAAGTGTCGACACCTTGAGTGATGGTGTCGACACATATAACTACATTCCGGAATTTTACCGGTTTGAAATACGCAAGTTGAAATTTATGAAGTAGGGGGAGGGCAAACTTGTCTTTTCCCCAACCATTTTCACGCCTATTACTCTCTCCCCCTTTGCCGAACACTTCATTTTTCCCCTCTCTTCAGCCTTTTCATTTTCCCTTGCCCTAAGTCACCCACCCGAAAGAAGAAGAAGGAAGAAGAAGAAGGAAGAAGAAGAAGGAAGAAGAAGAAGGAAGAAGGAGAAGAAGAAGGAGAAGAAAAGAAGGAGGAAGAGGAGAGAAGCGAGGTAAATCCTTGCTGGCCGAAAATCGTGCTACTCTCTCTCTCTCTCTCTCTCTATTCTCTTCTTGTTTCCTCTTGTTGGTTAGTTGTGGTTGGTGATGTTCTTGTTTTCTTTTGTTGGTTGGTTGTGGTTTGTTGGTAATTTGTCTAAGTAGTGTTCTCCTTGTGATTCATGGATGTTTAGTGTGGATCTAGGTATGTTCAAGGTAGATCTTGTAAGTGTAGCATAGATTTTTACATGAGAACATGTGGAAAAATGACTAGATCTGAAATGAGGGTTCAAGAGAAATTGGTTATGTGCTCTAGGTGTTTGATAAAAGGCCTAAGAGGGGATTGAAACCTAAGTTGAGCAAGTATGGCCGAATCTAGGGTTTGATGCATTAGATAGTGTATGTATGCTAGTGATATTGAGAACCACAAAGCCCTAAGTGTTAGGGATATGTTCAGATCTGGGAAAATAGGCAAGAGGACCAATAACGCACACTAGGTGTTTGGTAAACAGCCCAAGAGAAATGGGTACATGCAATGGTGTTAACTTGATAATTATGGAACCACGATTTGGTTGTAAACTTCGAGTTGAAGTTGTAAGTGGGAGGAAGGTGAGAGTATAGTTGTTGTTATGAGATGTTAAGTTAGCCTTGGATGTTGGTTGTGACATGTAGAGATTCGGATTTTGGTTGTTGGAGATTGTTGTGATTTCTGGAGTTACATATGCAGATTTCAAGGCTTTGTTGCATTGGTGGTTATCTCTTGATATTTTAGTCCAATTTTACGGGGTTGGTCTTGGAATTTGTTTCAAGTTAAGAAAGAGAGCGTTTTAAGATAACTTGCATGTGAATTAGAGGTATGACGAATATGTTATGGTATGAAAAATTAGTGTGAGGGTCTATTAAAACAGATTCGTGTGAGTAATGTATTGATTACTATATACGTTTAGTGAACCTATGAATGACAATAGTACGGTTCATTGTAGGTAACGAGACACACGATACTCAAGCAAGCCTAAGGTAAGTGAAAATCTTTACAAACTGGAATGATACACTGCATGAAGAATATTCATGAATAAGCATATCAAGCATGACATTACCAAGCACGACATGAATGCATCATGATCATTTGCATTCATTTTCCTCATGAGAAATGAGACATTTTATGCAAATGAAAGTACCATTTTTATGCTACTTTATGACAAGTTTTATGACAAGTTAATTAACGAACCCAAGTCGGTCGGTACCGTACCAAGTCAAGAAGGTGCATCCATTTCCGAAGGACGTTTACGTGAAGGATGGATGTCACCTAGGACACCCATACCGAAGGATGCTTGCAAGAAGGATGGGTAGTCCATGAGGTAAGTGCAATCACACTGAAGGATGCTTGCAAGAAGGTGTGAACCTCAAGGGTCGTGTCTAGCCACTGAAGGACGAATGAGAGAAGGTGAGCTAGCTCGACCATATGTAAGGTCCCTAAGGGAAATAAGGGACTGTTCCTACGGGAACGCACAACCCTGATGTCAGGGGTAGGTGGAGCTCAAGTAGCCCATAAGATAAGGATTGGAAAGATTTCCCAAAAGCAAGAGATTTATAAGTAATAGTGAAGTTTTCAAGAGCAAGTGCATGTGCATATGCAATCATGAGGCATACACGTGCATCAAAATTCATGATCATGCATGAATTACATACGTTTACATGATATTTCAAGTTAAAGCTCATGATATTTCAAGTTCAAGTACGTGAACTACATTATGTTTAAGTTCATGATTATTTTAAATTCATGATGATTTCAAGTTCAAGTGCATGCTTACAATTTCAACCCATGTTTTAGCTATAATTCCTTACTGAGTCTTTCGACTCACAGTTTTAAATTGTATCATTCCAGATGATGTTACAGGGGTGGAATCTTAAGAAGAGGACCTTGAACCCTAGGAGAAGGGTTGATGAAATGTATCTCTTGTTTGCTAACGTTAGGAAAGATTTAGCTAATTTTTGTAAAAGCCGGCATGAGCCACCGTGATGTGGTGGTCATGGGTTTCATTTGGCTTAGTTAGTTAATGTTTTAGACTGGTTGATATTTTGAGAATGTGTTTAACAACCTTGAGTTATCAATGGAAAGTATGTTCTTATGCACGTTATACGCTAGCATTATAAGGCTTCTTTTTAACATTGAAGCATCAACGTCTTTTCCGCTGCAAGTATAGTAGTAAGTACGCTGGAGCGTCCCATGCCGGGAATGCTCGCGGCTGTCATTAGCCTCGTTTAGCTAGCGTTCGGGGCGTGACAGTATTGGAAGAAAAAGAAAAGAGAGAGAATAATAAAGAGAGATGTGTGGTTGAAAAACATAAAAGGAGGTGAGAAAAACTAGGGTTTGTTTGGCTAAGAGGTGTGAGAAAAAAAGGAAGAGCAAAGGCTCGTGTGGCAAATATAAAGAAAAATAAAGGAGAGAAAGAGAGAGATAGTGTGCTAGAAAAATAGAAGAGATGAGATAGAGAGACTGTGTTTTGAAAAATAAAAAGAGAGAATAAGTAGGGGAAGAGTTGGCCAAGGAGAGAAGAAAAATGGAGAGGGAGAGAAAATACGAAAAATGAGGGAATCTTGATGGGTCACCGGTCATGTGTCTTGAACATCCACTATCCAAGAACCAACTATTGCATTTCTTCTTTCTTGAATCCTCATCATCTTCTAGTGTCATGAAGCACATGTTTGCGATTTCTCTCTCATCTTCTTCTTCGGAGGAGTTTGAATCGCTATCTTCCCAAGTTGCTTTCATAGCTTTCTTTTTGTATTTGAGTAGGGGACAATCCGCCTTAATGTGACTGGGTTTCTTGCACTTGTAGCAAGCGATGTGGTCCTTCTTGTTGTCCACCTTTGACTATTCCTTTTTTTGGCTCTTCTCTCTTGAAATCTTTGAAGTTCTTCCTTGCTTGCTTTCTCTTGAGGAAGTTTCTGAAGTTCCTAGTCATGAGTGCAATATCCTCGTCCCCACTTTCATCATCATCTTCTTCAACCTCAACGACGGAAGATTTCAAAGCTATACTCCTCCTTTTTGGACTTTCTTCTTCATGACCCTTCATGGTGATTTCGTGAGTCATGAGAGATCCAACAAGCTCTTCCAAAGGCAATTTGGTGAGGTCCTTTACTTCTTAAATAACCCTGACTTTGGCTTCCCAAGTCTTTGGTAGTCACCTAAGAATTTTCCTCACCAAATCGGAGTTAGTGTACACTTTTCCAAGAGCATTCAAATCATTTATGATATTTGTAAATCTAGTAAGCATGTCACTAATGTTTTCCTCCGGTTTCATTTTGAACAATTCATAGTTATGAACGAACATGCTTATCTTAGATTCTTTTACTTGGTTTGTACCTTCATGTGTGCTTTCTAGAGTATGTCAAATTTCCTTTGCGCTACCACAAGTAGATATTCTATTGAATTCATTTTTATCTAATGCACAATAAAGAATGTTCATGGCTTTAGCATTTATGAAAATTTTCTTTTTGTCATCATCAATATACTCACTGGCGGACTTAGGGACAATTTTCTCATCTACGGATTTCATAGGATAATGTGGCCCGTTTAAAACACAAAGCCATAGATCATAATCAATGGATTGAAAATAAATTTTCATCCTTGCTTTCCAATAGGTGTAATCACTTCCATTGAAGGAAGGAGGTTTAGATGTTGAAAGTTCCTCAACATGAGAGTTGTTGCTTGAAGTTTTCATTTTAACTCAAGATTTTTAAATCTTGCTAAAGTGAGCACCAAGCTCCGATACCAATTGATATTCCTAGGATTAAGGCAACCCAAGAGGGGGTGAATTGGGTTCCAAAACTTTTTCGAAAATTACCCCAAAGAATGTGTTTGCTAGTTACAAGAGAAAACTTTAAAGCAATAAACTAGTAGCACAAATAAAGAGATAAGGGAAGAGAAGCAAACACAATATTTTAGGTGGTTCGGCAAGCCCGCCTACGTCCACACCTCAAGCTCCTTTACCAAGCCTTGAGGTTTCTCCACTATTCTCCCTTCAACCAAGGGAAAGGTTTCCTTACACTTGAGCTTGAGAAAACCCTCTTCAAGCCTCAAGAACGAGTTTGAGAACAAACCTCTCCAAACTCCTTCTTTCGATGAACAACCCTCACCGAATGAATGCAAGAGAATCACTCTTAGGAATGTGTATGGTTGAACAATATTTCCCTCTAAAACTCCCATGATGGAATATATATTACAATGAGAAATAACTAGCTCTTAAGCTTCACACAATAACAAGGATGTGAAAATGAACAATATGTGTGGATGATGTTTAAATAAAGATTGGAAGATTTTTGATCACTCTAAGCCTTTGTAAATGATTATAGACGATTGAGTTATTTTTCAAAGGTGTGGGAATGACTTTATATAGACCTCATGAGAAAAATAGTTGTTTATAGCCGTTAGAGTGAACTGTTAAAACGAGCCGGTCGACCGCTTCAAGTTACCGTTGCACAACGGTCATTTTGTCAGAATCTAACGGCTCTTTAATAAATGCAACTGGTCGACCGCTTGGTGTAGCAGTCGTAGGTCCGGTCGACCGCTTCATTGAGCCGGTCGACCTCCTCATTTTAAGCTTGATCCGGTTGATTTAAAAACTTAATTTTGACCAACTTAAAATACCCAATTTTAAACTCTAACTTCCTATAAGTATGTAAAAAGGTTTGAGAGTATATTTGAGATATTTTGAAGCCAATAAAAAGGTTTTAATATTTCAACCAACGTTAAAATGGTTTATGCAAGTTTTGAAGACTTATGCATGTGTGTGATTGAAATCCTTGTTAAAGATGAAGACTTAGAGTTACAAAGATTACCCTAGCATCTTGAGTCTTCACTTTAAGAGCACTTCCATTGAAGATGATGTTGCTTGATCGCTCCGTGCTCGTTTTGGATCCGCTTTGCTTCACATCTCAATTACTTCTATTGTTATCATCAAAACATAGATTGTGACCTAAAGCCAACATTAGGGTGAATCAAGGAAGCATGTTTTAAAATAAAACTTGTTTATATATTTCATTTGGGCAAGTAAGGGAGCACTTAGGAGGCTTGCTTTAAAGTTAACTTATTTACATATTTCGCTGGGGTAACATAATGGAGCATAAGGGGAGCATGTTTTAAAATAAAACTTATTTACATATTTTATTCGAGCAAGTTAGGGAGCACTTATGAGGCATGTTTTAAAGTTAACTTATTTACATATTTTGTTGGGGCACGTTAGGAAGCATCAGGAGAGCATGAACGCACTATGGAAGCTAGGTCAACAAGACAGATGCACCTTGCTAATGGACATTAGTGGAATTGACTGGCGAGGTTAACTTTGTTTTAAGTCACGACCCAAAGACCGAGCTCGAACCGCATGTGGATTTGTATCCAAACATTGAAATGAAGCTGAATCTCAAATCGAAACTAAAACCCAAACCAGGCTCGTTTCCAATCATAGCCTTATGATTGTGTTTGAGCATTGTTATATGTGTTACACACAAACTCAAGTTTTAATTTGCATCCAATTCGGATTGCCTAAGTGATTAAGGTGCACTTGAAATTGTGGGGTTAGACCCACGTTTCTGAGTTTAATTCTATAAAATCAGTGACTTAAATAGTAGTCTGGATTGTGGTTTGTCCAACCTTCATGGAGTTTGTTCATAATGTTATGGCCTTGCAATGCATCTAAAATTGAGTTATATATGTTCGAGTTCAGTGTACAAAATTTCTGTCGTTACCTAAAAAAATTAATTTAAAAATATTTTAGTAACTACATTACTGTTTATCTGGCTAAAAGATGAATTGCAACTTGATGATGCTAAAATTTTGATCTGGCCCAAAAGGGTGATGGGCTGACACCAAGCTTTCCTTTAGGTTAACGAACCTGCGAATCCAAATAAGATGAGTGCTTCCCCGTAGGTAGGGCTGCACAAGCACACCGGAATTTTCCGGTGGCACCGGCACCGGATTCCCGGTACCCGGCTTGACCTGTGCCGGTGCCGGTTTGGGGTTTTTTACAAAACCCGGTGGTTTTCCCGGTTCCCGGGTTACCCGGCACAGGACCGGGAACCGGGTTTAAAAAAAAAAGAAAAAGAAAAGAAAAAAAGAAAAAGAAAAAAGAAGACCCATTTTCTCCCCTAACATGCAGAGAGTTCTCGCTCGAGCGCCGCTCGACAGGCGCTCGAGCGCTTTCTTTAATTTTTTTTTAAAAAAACGCCAAGTTCACCCACACGGACCCCAACTCTCTCCTACTCCAAAACCCCCTCCTTTTTCTTCTTCTTCTCCGAGGAACGACGAAAGAGCCTCACAGTCTCCTCCATAACTCTCCAAACTCCAAAGAGCCTCACAGACCCATCCAAGCCCCATTCGCAGGCCCCCAAACCGACCCATCTCCAAAGCCTTTCCAAGCTCACTTCCTCACCGCTAATTTTCTCACCCAAGCGCTCACAAACGCTACTTTGCGCCGTAGCGGAGGAGAAAACCCAGAGCCCCGTTGCTTCCCTCGACCCGTCTTCGGAGGCCGCCATGAGGCTGTATGTAGGCAACATTCCCAGGACAGTGGACAACGCAGAGCTGACCCGGATTGTCCACTGTCCTATGAAAGCAGGAAGCAGACCGCCATGGGTGGGTTTGGCAGCCAGGGTTTGGGTCCAAATAGCGGCTGGCAATTCCTACAACTTCCCACTCTTCTCCTCGACACTCAAGTCCGTACTGGGCTACAACCAGCAGCAGGTGACAATAAGATTAATCTATTGTGGTTCTTTTGGTTTGAATGAAATTAATCTAGTTATATGCCTCTAAGTTTAAGATTAATCTGGGTGTATAGGTTGGAATTTGGATGAAAATGTTTTTATTGGTGAGGTGTTTCAATTTAGTAGATAGCAAATTATGCTCAGTTCGTGTTTATGGAATTAAGTGAGGCACATTGAATACATCTGCTTTAGCATAGATGACCAGGTGATTATGTCTGTGATTAGTGCATGAGGTGCTCTGATGGCTCAATCAATCCCAGTGATTTCGATTGGATTCCTGGGAAGATTCTGAGATGTTTTTATGACAAAGATTTCAGGTAGAAAATTGCATCTTGTGAGGATCTAGGACTTGTGGTCACAAAGACTGCAGCTGACATTCTTAGGAGTCTATATGTTGCATTCAGTTTGGCTTAACTTCAGTAACCCAAGTACCCCCCCCCCCAAAAAAAAAAAAACTTCAGTAACCCATTAACCTAATGAGAGGTGCAACATGCTCTTTGGTTTAATCTGTTAGGACAATTAACATATCCAAACCGATTTGCACCGAGAAATCTCCCTTTGGTAAATCCATTCACTACATACTTAAGTATTGCATGAATGAACTAGATCAAAAGGTTGAGCCATGAGCTGATTCTGGAGTGAATTGGAAAATTAGAGAAATATGATGCATGCCCAGATTAGTGCAAATTAGCAAATCCTGTATATCTCATCTTCCACCTTGGCTTGCTTCACATTTAATTCATTGTCAGGTAAAGTTTAGTATGGTAGTGTTTTGTAGAAGTGAGGATTCTTCACCTGAGAGCTGAAAACTTGTCTTCTTGCAGTACTTCATGGAAACACATTGGAATGAGCACGGCAAACCAGCTATGGAAATGGTGATTCAAAAGGTTATATTATTTCCCTCTTCTGGTTGTTATATGTCTATTTATAAGGTTCTACTATTTGTTTTTGGAGTTGGTGTGACTGGCTTAGTCTTGCATCTGAATTAATCATCTCCCTCTTGGTATGTCACATTGCTAGCCTTGTGTCAATTTTGTTACAGGTCGTGGAGAAAAAGGCACAAGCTGAAAAGTGGGCTGCACCTCACATAGAAACAATTAAAACTGTAAGCTATATTTTCATAAACCTACTTTTGTGCTTTAGGTGTCTTGGGACTTCTAAGTGACGATGTTAATAACTGATATTGACAGCACCAATACATGTTAGACTCCATGAATAATAGGTGGTTTGCTTGTAAGCTCTAGAAAATAAGATGACAATGATATGTGACAGGGTATATGCGTAATATGCTAAAAAAATGGCCTAATATGAATGTAGGATAACCGGAGACCGCCACCGCTAAACCGACACCTATACCGGCCGATTTTTGCCCTTAACGATGTAGGTGTAGGTGGCAATTTTTTCAAACCGACCCACCCGGTGTAGGTGCCGGTTTTGGTCAAAACCGGTACCTACACCGGGGTTGTGCAGCCCTACCCGTAGGGGTGAGCTTCTATAATGCCTTTCTCGTTTTCACCTGTTTGATATATCTTATAACATATCTCTATTTATATATTAGTTTGTGATGCTATGTTTAAATTATGTCTTTCTTTAGTTTCCATTATTTTTCATAGACTTGCTTTGCACATTTGGTGGCTGCATGTGTATGGGTGCAACTTAGTTTGTAGAGATAGCCAAATGAGTGCCTACCTAGTGACGTAGGAGAAGAGAGAAGATCAAGATTAAAAGAAGAGAATAGAAGGACAAAAAAGTGTTTATAAATCATTGCCCGGATGTGATAGGAGAAGGAGAAAGTGGCAGCCGACTGAAAGAAAAGGAAAAAGAAAGAAGAAGGAGAGGAGAAAGGGAATGGTCCGGTAGTGTGAAGGTCTAAGTTTGAAGTTTCCCTTTCCACCTCTGTTGCTTTGGGTTTCGGTGATTAATGAGTAACAAAAGTTTCTACTCTACTATTGTCTTTAGGTTCCGTCAAAGCAAAGGAAATCAAGGAGAAAAGATGTAAGGGTGCAGAGACTTGTCTTAAAATGGTGTTGGGGTGTTTCGGTGGTCACAGTTGGGGAGAGAAAGCTAATTTTTATGAAGTTCTTTTTAGACTTGGTGACATGCATGTGGCACATCTCATGCTTTTCTTTGTGGTTCAGTTCTACCTTGGACTTAAATGTGAGATAAATATCCTGCATGTTGACATAGTGTTACAAAAAGGATGTTAGAGACCTATAAGAGCCACGGGTTGCACTTGAGGTATAAAAAAAAATAATTGCACACAATTTGACTGATCTTGTTGTTTTCCTTTATTGTTTTAGTACACCTTGTTTTGATGACCCATGATTATGAAGAGGAATATGAAAAGATAAATTTTGGTGGAAGATATGGGACGACAATGCCTTATGACCGAATTTCTTGGAGTTTTATACTTGGAAAATGTAAAATAACTGATATAGTTTTCACATGTTGGAATACTTGATGATTTCAAAGAAACAAAAACTATGAATGGGAACGTTTGGGTGATGATTTGCTACTTTCAGTGATCTATAAATATATTTTGATGGGATCATAATAATCCATGCGTAAGTACACATTCATTACCATGGTAATCAAAAGAAAAAGATGCATGCAAAAATAGGGTACCCGAGTGCTTAAAGAATTTTTTTCCTAGTAGGTATTGATTTTATTTTGACACCAAACTGTCAAGATATTAATTTTATGGGAAAATACACTTTGCACCCCTGAACTATGAGGGTATTTACACTTTGCACCCCAATTTATCGATTTCGTGACATTAAGTCTATAAACTTTTAAAATTTGTCGATTTGCACCCTGGACCTTGATTTGCCGTTATTTCTCACGGTAAAGAATGCATGTGCCATCCACGTGACATGTCCCCGTTTACATTGTCTGTTTTACCCTTTAGGAAAAATACACTTTGCACCCCATATTATAAGAAGTACTGACACTTTGCACCCTCAACTATGAGGGTACTGAAACTTTGCACCCCCCCCCCCCCCGTCTTCCAATTTCGTGACAATTTCTTTGATTTGCACCTCACAAACCAATTGACAGTTAAATTGGACAATAAATTTGTCAAGTGTCGCTCACATGATTCACTGATTATGCAAATCAGAAAGTTCTTTATATCATTATGTATCATTGTGTTTCGCTCATAGGTAGATGATTTTTAGGAAGCAATTTTTTTTTTATTTCAAATCTGGTTATTTGTTCATTATTTCTTTCTTAGTTTGTAGGTCATCGGTTGGATATTTAGAATTTGAAGCGATTCCATCTTTGACATTTTTTTATAACTTTGAAGCGATTTCAATTGCATAGAAATTTTGTGTTTTACTTCTCCTCTCGGCTATCGATATGTTTTTGAACTATGAGGCTTTGCACATGAAAGATTTACCGTCGCATTTTACGATTAATTTGCTTGTGAGGTGCAAATGGGTTCAAAGTGTCAATACCCCATAGTTGGGGTGCAAAATGTATTTTTTCTAAAGGGAAAAATGGGCATAACAAGCATAAGTGAATTTCATGGATGACAAGTGGGTATTTATCGTCACATTTAACAGCTAATTCGGCTATGGGGTGCAAATCGACGAATTTTAAAAGTTAATGGGCTCAATGTCACTAAATCGATAAATCGGGGTGCAAAGTGTAAATGCCTCCATAGTTCAGGGGTGCAAAGTGTAATTTCCCCTTAATTTTAATAGTTATAGGTCTTACATTAAAAATTTCAGCTAATTTGGATAAGTTAAAATGACCGAATTGCCTTTGGAAGCACATAGGGGCAGTTTTGACATTTTGAGAAAAGATAGGTGTAAAAACATCCAATACCATATTGCAGACCTATGATTATTATAGATTTAATTTAAGGAATAAAATGCAAGCATAAGATTTTAGTCCGATAAATTAGAATTAGTACTCATAATATTGTTTTTCTCTTTTAATGTCCTACTATAGGTTAAATACATTTTTATGCTATATCTTTTCATTTTAAATGTGTAAATGAATATGTGCATTTTATTGATCGACGACCTTTGTGCATTGTATATCTGTTATGTGTATGACATGACATGTTGCATACTTATCTTATTGGTATGGGAAATGTTGTTTTGACGAGACAAAAATCTATACCCTGAGGTGGTCCTGAGATCGGGTGACAGTACCGTTCACAGTGGGATAGTGCAAGCGATCACTGAGAGGATAATGATTGGTATCTCTAGGCGATAGAACCATGCATGTCTAACCGGTCCTGGTGTTGGGGCATGGGACAGTCCTAGAGGAGAGGAGGGACGCACAACCTAGACTTCGAGGGTTAAACAAAGCAAAGAAATGACACCTCTACCGAACCGAAAAAGGAAATAAAGAAAGAAAGAAAGTGAAATGACCGGGAAATGGATGCATTCATTATGCAGTTCATCGCTCATATCGCATGAATTGGTTTCTTTTGGTTCTTGCTCTATTTCTGTTACTTCTATTCTATCTTGTTGCATGTCATGTCCCCTTATCCTCCGTTACTAAGTCAGTATGACTCACCCCTTTCATTTGTAATTTCTTTTGTATATATCACTGTGCACTTTGGACCTGACATATGATGACGTTTATGAGTGAGAAAATATTAGATTTTGACATACACGTCTTAGTCATTACAATTTGGTTGCATGTTATGGACACGCTTGAGGTGTACGTGTGATACGAGCCCTAATGGTACCTCAATGGTCAACCTATGTCCTCAGCTCCTCAGGTAGAGGACTTTGGGCTGGTCGATGTCGACCTGGCCCTCCTGCACATAGTCTCTCCTCCACCGGCAAAGAACACCTGGGAAAACAAGCTTGTCAACCTACCCTCTGATACTGAGTCAGAGGATGAGTAAACTACAACGATAGTCACTCTTTTGGTTTTAGTTGGTATAGGTAACTATTTCTGTTAGTCGTTCCACGAATGTTGTAGTACGGAAAGCTTTAGACATCTTCTGTTGCTGTCCTTATTTTCTCTTACTTTTGTATTCCTCATGAAGAATATTTTGTAAAAGAGAAAATATGTGATCATAGTGAAACTGTTTATATTTTCAAAAAATTATCTTATTCCATTTCTTGTCTAATGCCATATTCAATTTTATTTTCTTCAACTTTCATTTCTTCTTGAAGTTTTCCCAGTTAATTTCTAATGACAATTCCTTAAATATATCATTTCTAATTTCAAAATAAATTTTCAAGTAAACGTTTACCGCTAAGCTTTTTCACGCCAATCGTCAGGACTTTATTGGATCAATTTGTGTCGTAATCCCCCCTTGTGTGCATATCATTGCTATAGGTGAGCCTATGAGATAAGTACTGTCATGGGACGTGATAGCTTCTAATACCTAAGTCAACATTTGGAGGGTATAAGTTGGAAAGTAATTTCAGTGTGTGTTTAGATTACGTACTCGAAGGCTTTTTTATGAGTATTGTTCTGCTATAGGCAATGTAGGCAATTGCCTAAGGCCCCCAATTAAACTTTTTCTTTAATAGTTATATTGAAAAAATATTTAATGAAAAGGCCTAAAAAATTTAACGTTAAAGCTATTTCTTTAAGGGGCCTGTCTATAAAGTTTCCTTTATTAGAAAATCATCAACCTTATAAAGTCTAGCTAACTAATTTTTATTCTATAAATAGGCATATTAAATTTACTTGATAAAAGGAACGATTAACTAAACTTTAAACTTAGATTAATTGTCTAACTTAATTGTAAAATGATTTATAGATTAAGTCATTTTAAAGATCACTCGTCATCACTAAAGTCTCAGTGGTATTAATCTAAACTTTTTATTTTATGTTTTATTTGTTATAGTTATCATTATTTGTATTGTTTTTTTTTTGTTTTTTTTTTTAATTTGAAAATCTTTGGTTGAGGATGACTTGAAAAAATATTGTCTTGTAATTAATTATTGACAATACATGTTGCTTCTACAAAAGAAGTTTTTCAAAACTAAAACTAATAAAATACTACTTAAGACCATCTATAACGCAAGAAAGATTAAATAGACTAATCGTGTTATCAATTAGAAATGATATATTAACAAATTTAGAATATAAAATTTTGAGAAATTTTTACATCTCAAACAATTAAAAAAATGTTTTAATTAAATTTTTATTAATAATTTATTTTTAAAAATATTATAAAAGACTTTGCCTAAAGTCCCAATTAGGTTGTGTTTGTGTTGAAAATTTTTTGGTATTGAGCTTTGCGTTGGTATTGGGTTTAGTGAAAAAGTGAAGAGATAGGTAATTTTTTATATTTTTTTATGGGAGATAGAGAGATTATATTGTAATATTTTATTGTAAGTTGGTGAAAAATATTGTGATATTTTTGGTGCAAATGCCCCTGCTTGTGGCATATAGAATTCTCCCTTCTGTATATAGGTGGACAAGGGCCATGCAGGGGCTCAGAGATGTTGGGCGAACTACGAGATAGAGGCGTCATGATGCATGCAACTTCCTTTCGGCGGATGGGACGTTGCCTTGCAGGCTGGACTCTGCTTTCTCTTTCTCCAAGGCCCACGGGGCACGCGCCTTCTTCCAACTCGTGGGCTTTTTCTAGAGCCCTTGCATTTTTCTGGGCCGATTCAGGCCTAACGGGTCTATAAAAACTATATTCCCATCCATGCACAAAAGAATTTCGTTTGTTTATTTTTTTAGGTAATTCGCACTTGATGAGTACTTTTAGAGTTGCGCCTTTCCACTAAGAGAATTTGGTTCTTCGTTGACACTTTCATCATTCATACCAACTTTATTGCTATATGCACATTTACCTGTGAAACCAAAGAATTTCATATGTTAAGATATACCCCTTTTAAAATATGTGAGATCAAAATTCTTGTCGCATCAATTTATACTTCTTCAGTCTTTAAAAAGTCACAGTTATCTTGTTTGGTAAATTATACAAGTTTAATTGTCCCTTACGTGGTTACTATGAGTGATAAATTATCCGCAACATTGGAGAATTTTCACATGTTCAAAATTCCAAAAAATATACAATCCTACTTATTATCTAAGCATATCTTAGATAAATTATCCATATATTGAGAATATTGACATCGTTACTAATGAGTTGGTTATTGTGCATAATAGTCTCTGTGAGGGTCAGTTTTGACAGTACAAAGAATATTTTCTTTTTCACTTTGGGAGAGATAATGATCCCACCAATTTGTTAATGTCATGTAAAATTAGTAATTAAACAATTAACAACCTGAGTATCCATTGTATCAGAATTAGAATACATGGTCATTTCGTGGAGTATATTAAGGATTTCATATTCAGAGATTTCATCAATATCTCATTCATAAAAAAAGATCAGATTATTTGTAAATCACATGGAGTGGGTCTGGGATAATAATTTTGAAGTGTTTGATGATAAAATTTAGGGAATTTTACAATTTGGTCACTAGGTTTCAGTACCGCTGACAAAATGGTCACTGAACTTTTTTTTTAGTCACTGAGAATACGTAGTGGTGACTTTTCACTCCATCCGTCAAACCTCCGTTAATTTTTAAAGGGAATAGCGATCGACCGCTACTTTCACTCCATCCGTCAACGGCAACTTCGAGCGGTCGACCGCTATATGAAGAGGTCAACCACTTCATGTAGCGGTCGACCGCTTTCTATTCCGTTAAAAATTAACGGAGGTTTGACGAATGGAGTGAAAAGTCATCACTACATATTCTCAGTGACCAAAAAGTAAAAAAAAAATCCAGTGACTATTTTCTTAGCGGTACTAAAATGAAGTGACCAAATTTTTAATTTCTCTAAAATTTATTCGTTGGTTTTTAATTGATAAAAACTTTTTTCTAAAGAGAAGTCTTGGTTTTCCATCCACATCCAATAAGGTCAACTATGTATTCTATTCCGTTAAAAATTAACGGAGGTTTGACGAATGGAGTGAAAAGTCATCACTACATATTCTCAGTGACCAAAAAGTAAAAAAAAAATCCAGTGACTATTTTCTTAGCGGTACTAAAATGAAGTGACCAAATTTTTAATTTCTCTAAAATTTATTCGTTGGTTTTTAATTGATAAAAACTTTTTTCTAAAGAGAAGTCTTGGTTTTCCATCCACATCCAATAAGGTCAACTATGTATAGAGGGAGAAAAAAAGGCCATCAATAATAATTATCATTAAGGTACTTTCTGTCCAAAGAGGAAAAGCTTAATCAAGAAGATTAGTCAAGTCATGACCAATTGTAGGAAAGTAACAAAGGCAACCCCCTAGTTATCAAATTTGCCAAACTTCTTGCGATAAAAGTCCCAGTGCCTGCCTAACAAATCTACCCACGCCAACTGGCTTCCACTTTGATTTATGGTCTTCTCTATTACGTACTGCCATCAGCCCATCACCTTGGAACTACTACTACTACAACAACTTATATATATTTTGGGTTATTTATAAAAATATATATATATTTTGGGTTATGCGAGTAAGTTGAAATAAGTAATTATAGATAAAGTGAAATCATCTTATTTTTTTAATTATTTTGGTGAGATAAGAAATAATGATATTTTTTTTCTTTGTGTAATTTAAGTAAAAGATGAGTAAAATCAACGTGACAATAATTTAACAGACCAAGATAGTCTTTACATTTGCTTAACAAATTAATTATTTTAATTAAGAATAAAATACCTAATAATTATTAGGGATAAATCTTCATATGGTCAGTGTGATTTACGACTTTGACAAATAGCGGGGTCGACCCGCACCGATCCCTCCTTATGGGGGGAGGGATGCCAATCGACCTATCAGCTCAGTGCCGGGTTGGTGATTTCACATGTAAGCAGGTTGAGTCGTTGACCCGGCAAACCGGTGGCTGAACAAATCTACCTATATCTCTTCCATGGCTTAGATCACGGAAAGAAGCCCTTGACGTCCGCCTACCGCCGCTCACAATTTTAGCACTCCAGTACCAGCACTTTGACCTTCTTGGTCACTCTTTTTCAGTCGCAATTTCTAGTCACCACCTGTCACTAGAGCGCGTGCACTCCGCACCAAACTACACGTGCTACTCGTTTCTTGGTCCCCCCGTCTTTTTTTTTTTTCTAAGTGGTCCCCCGTCTTTTGTTTGGGTAATTTTCCATGAACTTCGGCGTCTGAAAATAAAATTTTGTCAAAATTTAAAAGTAATTAAAATTTTGAGAACGCTTTGTTTATTGAAAAAGTACGAAGAAATAGTTAAAAAGTTAAAAAAATTAATAAAAAAGTGAAAAAATTAGTAAAAAAATAGATTTTTTTTTTACAATGATAATAAAATTTTAGTTAGTGAATATAAACGAATATACTCTGGCAATAAATGAGATTCTATGATATCAAGGTTGGTTGAGACTTTAGATAAATATTTAAAACGAATCACTCTCGATTTTAGTAAAATAAAAATAAAAATAAAAATAATTATGAACTTAATCTTAACAAAATTATGTCAACATCATTCATTCCTTCAGTTTTTTAAGGCACAAAATCGTTAATTCAATTTGTACATTAATATTTGTTTGCTTCTTCTTTTTTCCTCTTTTTTTTTTTTAAAAAAAAATTGTCTATTTAGATTAATAATTATTAATGACCTATATTATGTGAGAAAAATTCAAGAACAGAATTAATGCATATGAGAATAAGTAAATATAGATGCATTTATGATGCCAGTGAATTTTTTCAATCTCTTTCACCTACTTTTTTTTCTCTTTTCACAAAACATATAAAAATATTTTATCCTTCCAAGAGTCTTATCTTTTTGGGACCCTATAAATTAAGGCATAAGGCAAATATTTTAAAGTGAAACTTTTGTAGTTTTTAATGAATTAATATTTAGCCTTAAAATCTCACTTATAAGTAATACAAATCAAATAGCTTCTTTCACAAAACGGAGTTACCTATAAACTTTGAGCATAATTTAATTCTAATAATTGTTTCACAAACTGAAGTTTAAATATGAAGTATATATTTTTCCCTAATTAAGCATGGGGACCTAACTTAGAGGTAGGGCCTTAAGTAGGCTTACCTTTCGAGCCGACACTGCCTACGTAGCACACACTGCTATATCCTAATTTGAGCCGCCCTAAAGTCCTTGCATATTTTAGAAACTTAGGGTTTATTCGTTTAATCAGTATTCTCAGAATTTTTTAGAATCCTCACAAGATAAAAATTTGTATAACTAAACATCATTTTTAACACTACATAAAAATAACTACAACATGCATACCAATAAAGTTAACATCACCTAAAAATTCTCAAAACACAAAAAATTCTCAAAACACAACTCAACCGAACACCCTCTTAATAGGTTTATAAGGTAAAGGGAACATCTTTTCTTAACATTCTTGATCATTCCTTTTTCTTCTTCTTTTTATTTTAATTATGAGAATTTTACATCGATTTTAGATAAGTTTCTCTTACATACATAGTAAACGGTTTTAAGAGTGGACAAAGATTTTGGCCAAAATCAGATGAGTTCCGATTCCGCATCTGGTACATACCAGAATTAGAACTCGAAAATTTTCCTGAGCTTTCGATTTTGAATGGTTTTTCTTTTATATAAAAATAAAAGGATATCCTAAACGCGTAGTTGAAGGCAAGGCATGCCATGAATCATGGATAATAGAGAAAATATTTTGTTTTTCTATGACCATAAATTTAGAACATGTAATTTTACTTTACATTTTGGATGAATGTATGTTAGTTGTATTTTAGATTTTGGACGAATTTTTATTTATTGTTAATTTATGATGTATAACAAAAAATTCTAGTCACAATTCCGGTGTAAAATACCTAAAAAATATTTTGGGAATGAGCCGAAACAAGAGTATGTTTGAGGATGAAAATTTTGGGTATTGGGGTTTGAAAAATATTATAAAATAAAAATATGTTACGAGAGTTGGTGAAAAAGTGAAGAGAGAAGATTTTTAATAAATATTATAATAATAAAAAATTATGTGGTGAATTTTTTTATTATTAAACCTAAATTTTTGAGCCCAAATTTTTGGGGCTCAAACATAACCTTATCTAGCTAAAAAAACCTACATATTCAAAATGGAATTTTCGATTTTTTATTCCGAAATTTCTGATTGTATTTACCTGAATAGAATCAAATTCAAATATTAAATTCCGGTTGCTTTCGAAATCATAGCCGAAATGAGCTCATCTATTTTGATACCCATCCTGGCAGACGACTGTACAGATACCAATTGCTAAAAAAATGCGACAAGTTAATGCAAAAAAGGACTGATTTCAAAAGATACTATTAAGTAACTCACGTTGAAAATTCTAGCCAAAACATCGAGGAGTGGAAATATTAGTCCAGTTGGTCCCCATAAATGATTCGCAAGTGTTTCACGCTGAGATGCAAAGCGTGAAAGTAGGCCCAATCCAACCTCATTAAACTCTCCACCCCCACCACCCCACGCTAAATATTTTATTGAATATAGGGCAGTTCAACGAGGAATAGATAGCAAACAGACAAATGTAGTTATTGATTATTGAAAATAAGAGGAGAAGACAATGAGTGACTGGTGAACTATGAAGAAAAACCGAAAGAAATTTGTTCAAAAGTCAGCTCTTCTGTCTCCACCTTCAAATGACTTGTCCCGTGCCCGAGTGTCTGTCCCGTAAAAAAATATTCTCAGGACAATGGAATCTTAGTATAGTAAAAAACTGGTTACAGTAAAATTATGAATATTTATATAAAATAATATTTTATAAGTGTTTGCAGGAAGGATAGAGAGATATTTTGATGTATTTTTTGATAAGAAAGTATTGAAATGAGCTGAAAAAATATAGAGAAAAAATTTATTATAATTTTTTAAAAAATGTATTGGAGTTTGTATAAGAAGTTGTTGGAGATTGTATTAAATGTATTGATTTTTGTATTTAAATTCGATGTTAAGTAAAAATTTTGTGAATTAATTTGAATACTTTAAAAAACAACTTAGAAAACGAAAGATTATCCCAGATAAACAACTGTCCTTATCAGTATCAGGAAATGCACTAGGACATCACACTGTTGTCTTCTCTGTTGCTTGATTTGAAGATCTGGTCCTCTTTTTCTTCATCTAGATTCTGTCATCTTTTGACGCTTTGAATAGTAGTGGGAGGCTGGAGCCGGGAAGAGAGAGTGCGAGAGTTAAGCGACATCCAGTTTTGAAAGTTGGAGATCCATTTGTGGAAAAAGAGGCTACAGTGTTGGGTTCACAGGCGACTCGCTTCACTTGCAAGGCACGGTAATGATAAATAGATCTTCATTGGGTCTCACTGGGTTCTCGAGTTCTCTGGCTTGCTTAGCACCTACATTAAAAGAGTCTGCTATCTTAACTAAAGTTCCATTCTTTTGTCATGCTACTTCACCTCTTCTGGTCTGAGTGTCTGATATCTTTGATCTCGGGATCTGATATCGATTAGTCATTTGGTTTTAATGGTTGTTGTTGCTCAACGTCCATTTTTATCTCTTTGTTTTTGGGCGGCAGGTAAGGAATTCCTTCAATTGGGTCTTTTTCATTCTCTCTGAAAGGGGCTATTTCACCATTGTTTGGTCGGCAAAATAGGGTTATAGCCTTCTTGCTCTTGGTCAAGGGTTTTGATTTCTGGTGGGGACTGTGGCTCTACTGGTATTTATTATTGCTTCTTTTTCTAATGGTCCCTGTGAATTGCTTCACTTGCAAGCTGTTGTTAGTTAGTCCTTTTGTGGTTTCTGAGGTACTTTGGGACGTGAGTATTTAAAAATTTCTTCATCTGGGCGTTCCATCTTTATTTATAAGGGACATGTTTTGTTAAACACTCTCAGACTGAAGTATATAGCTCTGGCTTCCTATAATAACTGGTCTTGGGAATTGATCTCTAGTGGGGATTGGTGATCTCAATTGTCGTACTTGTGATTCTTGCTTCATTTTCAAGCTGCAAGTCGGGGTTTTTTTGGGGGAGCTCTTGCCTCTTCGCATCTGGGTATTCAAGCTTGTTCATTCGGGTTGTTTTTGCTTGTGAAAAAGCAGAGCACGCACAATGATACAGGTTCAGCTAAGTTTAAGGGAGTGTGGGCCTTGATTTGAGCTGGAAAATCTGTTGTGATTTCAGCAAAGCTGTTTGTTCCAATGACTATCCTGAAATGGGTACTCTTCTGCTGCTTTCTTTGTTCATCTTTGGGTCTAAAAAACTCAGCACAGTCCTGTGATCCACATGATCTGCTGGCGCTGAAGGAATTCGCAGGAAACCTAACTAATGGGTCCATTATCCGGTCCTGGTCCAATGAATCCATTTGCTGCCAATGGGAGGGTGTTGTCTGCGAGAATGTTAAGGGTAATCTTTCAGTTACTAGTAGAGTGACCAAATTATTTCTCTCCAAAATGGGTCTCAAAGGGACCATTACATACTCTTTGAGTCAATTGGACCAGCTGGCAGCGCTTGATCTTTCGAACAATCATCTCAATGGTGAATTGCCCCCACAACTCTCAAACTTGAAGCAGCTGGAAGTTCTTGATTTGAGCTATAACATTTTATCAGGACCGGTCTCAGTGGCGCTTTCTGGTCTTCAATCCTTACAAATACTGAACATCTCTAGCAATTCATTCAGTGGAAATTTTCTCGAGCCCGGGGGATTGCCAAATGTTCTTGTGCTCAACATTAGCAACAATTCATTCACCGGCCCCTTTGATTCTCGCCTTTGCAGTTCCTCACATGGGGTTCAGATTCTTGACTTATCGGTGAACCATTTGATGGGCGGTCTAGAAGGCTTGGACAATTGCAGCGCATCTCTGCAACAATTGCATATAGACTACAATTCACTTTCAGGGCTTCTTCCCGATTCCTTGTATTCTATGTCATCCTTGGAGCAACTCTCACTCTCTGGGAACAAATTCTCTGGCCGGTTAAGCAAGAAATTGAGTAAGCTCGCTTCTCTTAAATCCTTAGTCATTTCTGTGAACCAATTTACTGGTGAACTGCCAAATGTCTTTGAGAACCTTTCCAAGCTCGAACTACTTGTTGCCCACTCAAATTCTTTTACGGGGCCATTGCCGGCTACCCTTGCACTCTGTTCGAACCTTAGCGTGCTTGATCTTCTGGGCCCCTTCCAAATTCCCTCTCTAGTTGCCGTGAATTGAAAATTTTGAGCCTCGCTAAAAATGAATTGACTGGCTCGATCCCTGAAGATTTGGCAGAGCTCACATCGCTGATGTTTCTTTCATTGTCGAACAACAGCTTTGTGAACTTGTCTGGGGCACTACCTGTCCTGCAGCAATGCCAAAATCTCACCACTCTTATCCTTACCAAGAATTTCCATGGTGAGGAAATTCCAACAAATGTGAGTGACTTTCATAACTTGATGATTTTGGGCTTAGGGAATTGCGCTCTGAAAGGCCAAATCCCCCGTTGGTTACTGAGTTGTAGGAAGTTGCAAGTCCTGGATTTGTCTTGGAATCACTTGGATGGCAGTATCCCTCCTTGGATTGGTCAGATGGAGAACTTATTTTACTTGGACTTCTCAAATAACTCACTCACAGGTGAAATCCCAAAAAGTTTGACAGAGCTAAAGAGCCTCATTTCTTACAATTGCAGTTCATTGAATCTTATTGGCTCTGCTGGCTTCCCACTATATGTGAAGCGGAATCAGAGTGCTAGTGGTCTGCAATACAACCAGGCCTCAAGTTTTCCCCCCTCAATATTCTTGAGCAATAACAGAATAGGGGGGATGATATCGCCTGAAATTGGGAGATTGAAAGAGCTACATGTCTTAGATGTAAGCAGGAACAACATAACTGGGACCATCCCTAGCTCCATCTCAGAGATGGGGAACTTGGAGGTATTGGATTTATCATTTAATGATCTTGAAGGAACAATACCCCAGTCGTTCAGCAAGCTCACGTTTTTGTCGAAGTTTAGTGTGGCATATAACTACTTGCACGGGGCAATTCCAACTGGGGGACAGTTCTCAAGCTTCCCGAACTCAAGCTTTGAGGGGAACCTGGGACTTTGTGGGCAAATAGATTCTCCATGTGGTGTTGGTGGAAATACGGGGCCGAAACCTATTATTCCATCTGGTTCAAACAGTAAGTTTGGTCGAAGCAGCATCTTTGGCATAACGATCAGTATAGGAATTGGAATTGCAGTACTACTTGGCATTGCTATGTTTAAAATGTCCTGGAGGGATGTGGGTGATCCAATTGACAACTTTGACGAGGAACTCAGCAGGCCACGCAGGTTATCTGAAGCTCTTGGGTCCTCAAAGCTGGTACTTTTTCAGAATTCAGAATGCAAAGATCTCACAGTTCCGGACTTGCTAAAATCTACAAACAATTTCAACCAAGCCAACATTATTGGTTGCGGTGGATTTGGTTTGGTTTATAAAGCCAACCTTCCCAATGGGACAAAAGCTGCAATCAAGCGACTTTCTGGGGATTGTGGTCAGATGGAACGTGAATTCCAAGCTGAAGTGGAAGCCCTCTCGAGAGCACAGCATAAAAATCTCGTTGCTCTTCAGGGTTATTGCCGGTATGGTAATGACAGGTTGTTAATTTACTCCTACATGGAGAATGGGAGCTTGGATTATTGGCTGCATGAGAATGTTGATGGGGGTTCACTTCTTAAATGGGATGTAAGACTCAAGATATCTCAAGGTGCAGCTCATGGATTAGCTTACTTGCACAAAGGTTGTGAGCCAAACATAGTTCATCGAGACATAAAATCTAGCAACATACTGTTGGATGGAAGCTTTGAAGCTCATTTGGCTGATTTTGGTCTTTCAAGGCTATTGCAACCCTATGACACTCATGTCACAACGGATTTGGTTGGTACTTTGGGGTATATCCCTCCTGAATATAGTCAGACTTTAACTGCAACTTTCAGGGGTGACGTCTATAGTTTTGGAGTTGTTCTTCTCGAGCTTCTTACTGGTAAAAGGCCTGTGGAAGTTTGCAAAGGCAAAAACTGCAGGAACTTGGTGTCTTGGGTTTTCCAAATGAAATCTGAGAGGAGGGAAGAGGAAATTATAGATTCAACAGTATGGGATAGAGATAATGAGAAGCAGGTCTTGGAGGTGGTTGGAATTGCCTGTAAATGCTTAGATCAAGATCCAAGGCAGAGACCATCTATTGAGCTAGTTGTTTCTTGGCTGGATGGTGTGGGATTTAAAGATGCACGACAGTGAACCTTTTGTTTCTCTCTTCTAATTGTATTCGAGGATTCCCAGAAAATGAAAGTATACCTGTAAAGAAAACATTGTCCCAAGTTTCTAGGAGGTTGGAGGGCTGATAAATGTGTGTTTGTGTCCTAAAATTTTACGCTCTCTATAATTTTAACACAATAAACTATTACAATATAATCTCTCTTCTTCCATCAAATCATAACTTTTCACTACAAAAAATATAAAAATTACTTCTCTCTTCACTTTTTCACTAAACCCAATACATAAAATTTTAACAACACTAAAATTTTACATAACAAACCCACACTCGTATACATTGGCAATTTGGCCATTTCAATAAGTATTTATATAGAATGTTTATGTTCTTCTGTTGATTTTCTGTCCTACAGGGGTTTCCAATTCCATCGCATCACAAAAATGAAGATATCATGTGTCCTTCGCTTGTATGTCTCCTTTACTTATATTTGGACTTCAAATTGTTTAAAAATCCCATCAGGAGTACTTTTGCCAGTAAATAGTTGGATGAATCTGGGTGCTTTGATGCCAGTAAATACGGGACTGATTTAACAATTGGGACGCTTTTTGATGGTTCTGTTTATACTTTTTGGAATTTATTTGATTAGAATAGCTACCTAACGAACACATTGAATGAATGACAATTGATAAGAAAGCTGAAAGTCTCCGCGTATGTGCCCAAATGCTTGCGTAACGTAGATTTTATGTAGCAATTTTGATGAAGATTCCATCTCTGTTGATGCTTTGACATCAATAACTATTTTGGATGGACAAGGATAAATCATAAATAGCAGAGAAAGGAGAATAAAATACTAAAATTTAAGTAGTTCAGCTATGAAATCTACTTCTACCGGCAAAAAGTTCAAGAAAAAATTTGTTATTAGAAAAGTTGAGTATAATGAGTAGTAACACCACTCAAGCTAAAGTTTCAATACACTCAATTTCCTCATACAACAACATAACCCTCTTAATATTCTGCTGACTCTTTCTTCTCGTCTTTATATTGGGTTTTCTCGTTACTTTAACTTAGAAACAACTCTTTTCTTTTTATAGTTGCAGTCCGCGAAACAATCGAATTCTTCAACAATCATTAAATAGTTGCATGATTGTTGTCCACGTTTAGAAAAACAAGGTTCACTTTTTCAAATGAACAAGATGCTTTTGATGCTATGTTGAAATTGCTTTTCAACATGTGGGACAGCAATTTTAACAACATGTTGGACGGCTTGACTTTTGATGAAGCCAAGCCACACACACGCAACAGTTGATTCGCATAGCTTTGGTGGAATTTAAATGATCTGGTTATTGCTGATCATAGATTATGGCTGCGTATATGATTTCTAATTCACATCAATCCTAATGCCTGCCAACTTTGATATGTATTTCCCGCTCCAACACTAGGAGATATTTGCTGCAAATATAAAGATATTTGCTCCAACTTTGCTACATCATAGTTCGATCTAAAGATCTGTTGTCCCCTTGAGACTTTCATAGTTTCTCCCAAGAATCATTGGCCATCACTCGTGGCCCCAGAAATACTTTGCTTGTGAGAAAACGTACCTAAACACCTGCTATTAGCTTGTCGCATTGGATTTTGTTATGTTCCTGCCAAAAAAACAAAAGTGAGTATTTTGTCTTGGTTTTTTTTTTTCTAAGCAGTGAGTATTTTGTCTTAGTTGAAGGAGAACCTGGGAAAGCTGGGAAAATGCTTCTTTTTGTGCTGGGGTTCTGGAGGGGCCGAGTGTTTATCTGCCAGCTGAAAGGGTGTTCAGCTTCCTCTTTTTGACTCGTCCACGTTGGCGGAAGCTGCCCACCACCAGCGCAACCAAAATTCCTGATTTGAAGTCCCCCGCTAACATCTCCTAAATTTGGTCAGTTAGAATATTTTTCTTCCTTGAACTGGCAAATTAATATTGAATGCAAAAAGCGGCTTTCTGAAAAGGACGAGATTCTTCGGGTTAAACGAGATGCTGCTGAAAGTTTATCGTGAAAGAATAAAGCTTGAAATCCAATACGCAGCAACATTACAAGTGACCGGAAATATTTCAACATGCCCATAAACTATTCCCCAAATCGATTTTAAAAACGCTTGGCTTGGATTAAGGGATGTAGATTTTAAAAACATGATCTTGAAATATTTTCTTTCTCTGAAGGAGGTGACAACTGATTTAAGGCTTAGGAAAAATTCATTTTTTGCTCCCAAATTATATATTGAAGTACTGGAATTTTGCAACCCGTATTGTCAATTTAGTGACATTTCGCTACCCCAACTACCATGTACTTATATATTATACTCTGACGTCAAGATTTCCGTAAGTTTGGCTGGAAAAGCGTGAACGTGATATGCAGTGACATTTAATACCCCTTTTACCATTAGAAAATAATATATACTTTTTGCCCCCAACTATTGGGATACTGCTACTTTTCACCCCATATTACTAATTTGGTGACATTTCACATCTCTTTTACCCCTTGTTGTACTAGTGAACATAACAGGTATAAAACCTTATGAAAATTCTCATTTTGCTCTTTATTCCTCTCTATTAACATATGCTAGCCCTTCCATCATCCTTGCGTGAAGACCAACAAAACCAATTTTATCAACTAAGACCTTGATAGCTTACTGGGCCATCATGGCATCACACATGGTGCGTAATGGCCTCAGTTATTCGAAATTTAAATCCTTTCTTAGAGCACTATGGTTCCCAGTTGTAGATTGCTCACCATGAGTCACATATGTGTCATGTGCATGCCTTTCAGTCTAAAATGACAGAAATCCTGACGTCGGGATGCCATTTGTAAATAGGTGGCAGTTGGGGGCCAAAATTTAAATCAATAATATGAAGTGCAAAATGTCAATATACCCATAATCGGTGGGCGAAAGGTGTGTTTTTCCCTAATTTATAAAATATAATGGTTGAATATTTTATTATAATTGTCCGAGTTTCTAAAAATATTGTACAGTACTACCTGAGTTTGTTTTATTTTGAAAATAACTACTTTTGTCCCAACTCTAGAGCACCCTTCACGTGTGTGAATGTAATAAGGACCCCGACCTAGACTCCTCACCAATGTCTATGTCCCTCACAAGTAAGGACTTGTGAGAACTCGTGTTTAACACACGCCTCAAATTGATACTCCTTGGCCGGCCCAGTGAGGAACTTAGGAGCAATATAGCTCGAGTATCGGATAAAAAATAAACAAAGATATTTTTGGTATTTTGAATTTATCGAAAGATAAATTAAAAGAAATATGGTTGGTTGAGAAGGTGGATGAAAAGATGGATAGGCAAGCTACACTTGAATGGACTAACACCCGAAACAAAAACTAGAACCCGATTATGGAACAACACCGACTTAACCCAACGACCTCTACCAAAGTTGATGAGATGTCTCGCCTAATCCCAAGCACCAAATCTCATATGCAAGCCCAAGCTTCTCGGCCTAACCCCAATTGTTGATTGCCCAATTTGACTGGCCTAACCCAGTGCAAGTTAGGTCTAACAAGTATGAATAGTGTCAGGCATAACCCCAAGCATTATAGCACTCATAGTAGCCCAAGTGTCAGGCCTAACCCTGAACACAGAAGATAAAGACACAAAGGCCAAAAAGCTCTCTTGGAGACTTATATTCAATGGATGCTTTCAATGTGTGACATTGAAGGGTATTTATACTGCTCCATGGGCTTGGGTATCATGGTCCTTTCCTTGTAGAGCAAGGACTTGATTTCACACAATCAATCGCCAAGGATCCTATTGAGGTTAGAAATGAAAGATCTTGGAGAGATCTTGTCTTTTTCCTTAAAATTAGTCAAATAAAGGACAAATCAATCAAAGATTGACTGTCCACTTATTTAGCACATGTGGTTGGCCATAAGCTTCGCTGGAAAGGCTCAGCTGAATCTGTAGGTGGAGAAGGCTCAAGCAGGGGCAAAGGGCCAGCTGGTCACGGCCGGTCAAAGGAAAGTCAGATTAGGCAATTAATTTGCTGATGAGCAGCGACGTCTAATTCGAGTTACAAGCATCTCCAGATGAGATAAGATCTCAATGCTATGATGATGATCTGCTCTCTGGCATGCTCTCTCTCTTCTGTCTTCCCCGCGCATGTGATAAGTACGTACGTACGTTTCTATATATGCCATATATAAGGTGAGAGATGAATGGGTCTACGGTAGTCTACAATATAATGTTAAAATAAGACCCATCTGTACGTGGAACAACTACCTTGGACGTAGTTATCAGCATAATTAATGTATTGATCTACTTGTGATGTTTTTTTTTTGAGCTTGTATTATGCAGACTATGCTGTGTGGAATTAAGTTTATAATTTAAAGAATGCTTCTCTTTGTAACTCCTTTGAAGTTCATCCTCTTCATCATAAATGGTCCGCTTGTCCCGAAATGAACTAACCCAATAGTAAAATCCCAATTCATTGGACTTTCGAGACAATCAAATAAAAAGTCTCAAGGGCGCCATATTCTAGGAGCCCAAACGAAATGATGGAATAAATCCTCCTCCGCTCTTTCCTTTTCTTGGAAGGACTTGTCTTCCTATATATCAAGGATTTTAGATTTTACTTTTGATTGATCGAAAGAGAGACAAATGGGTGTAGCGAATCAAGAAAATGGGACTACTTTTTCCCGGGTATATGATCTAGATGCCTTTTGTTTTTAATTTTGAAACTGGAAACCAGAACCCTAAGTTCCTCGCTCGTCACAGAACATAGCGATGCTTTTTTCTTTGCCCCAAAACACCTGATCTTTGGCTCTAACATGCTTAGGTAAAGGCCACCCCAATTGCAAGAGAAACAATGAACTCCGGAAGAATTACCATAGAGAAAGTAACTGAGATTGAAACTAATCAAATCTCAGATACTTTCCTAATCAGTTGATCAGCAACAGTACATCCATTTAATTCAGAGGACGGGGAATTCGGGACTTGTAATTGGATCTGAAATATCCGAGCTTATTTTACAGAGTATCTGCAATTTTTGGTCCATTTGTCCATAGCATTGAAGATGAGTGCACTGGCCCATCTTGAGGTATTCAGCTTATAATTCAAAAGCATTATTGACAATAAATGTGAAAAGAATTATATATCGGTTGCATGATGCTTTTGGCTGAGTATTTCTGACCACTCTTTTCCTTCGTTTCCAGTTTATTTATTCTACCACATATGTCATAGGTGTTCATTCATCTACTTTATTTTACTTTATGAGAACAACTCCCAAAAAAAGGGGGGAAGAACACCATTTTCTCAGAACTAGTAAATTTAGGCCGTCCTGTCACAAACAATTCCCTTGCATATCAGACACTGGATCCACAGAAAACAATAAGAAGGCTCTCTAATATGGCACAAGATAGGGCATTAGTCTTATTTCTACACCTAGGCTGTTGATACATAACTTGAAAACGGCGAGGATCTTTACCAAACAACAGTGTGCATAACAATCCTTAGGTCACTGAAATCTTACAACTATGCAGGAAATATCATCCGTGCTCTTCCTATTCAGTGCCTCTTCAGTAAGGTGCTTTGCTGCTGACCGAGCATCCTTTATTTGCATGATACTATCAGCTGCTTCTTGGTTTGACATTACCTAGCACCAGATTAAACAGAAAATTCTGATCTATTCAAGCTACAAAACGGATTTACCACAGAAAGAGAGCAATGGCAATCAGAGTATCGATTGAAATGTTTTTTATTCTGATTTCTGAATTTCAGGGCCATGCGTATTGTGGCACAATAGTTGACATACTAATAAAAGGTTGCATGACCAGATATTCAAATAAAACATACCTTCCATAATCCATCACTTGCAAGGATAACAAACTCTGTGTCATCTTCTATGAGCTCCACGGCTACATCGGGTTCTGAGCTAAGATGTTTCTTCAAGCTCTTGTCACCAAATGCTCTTGCCACTGCCAATTGTCCATCAACTCGCGGAACATCCCCTGAATTCATGAGTAGCAATGTTTGCATCAGAACAGATGAGAAAAAAACATTGGAATGAGCATGAAACTGCATAGGCATCACTGTCATTGGAACAGGTACTTAATCCCAACAATGATAGCTAATTGGGGGTAGCAGCAAAGGTCAGAATCGTGTTAACGGTCGAATAAAATTATTCCGAGAACCATTCAACTGTGTGAACTTCAACGATAACAAAAAGAAAGATCAAGGTCAGATTGCTGGCACACATGCCCGTGCATCTGACAAATGAAACTCTATTTGCTAAACAGGACCATTGCACACACCAGAAAGTATGAAGAGTATAGTATGACTAGTTATCCGACATAGTGCATACAATATACTGAAGGCATCAAAAATCAAAACAAGCTCATTTTAAATGGTATGAGATACATGCTGGAACGATATCATTTTCATATAGCATCTGAACAAGTTGGACCAATATTAGCTTTGTTTCAGAAATCCAATTACCGGGAAAATTTGATACAAAACCACCTCGCCCCTCAATGCTCTCCCTTTCTGTGCTAGGCTCATGATCAACCGATAGTTGTTTGGCCACACCACTTTTACAGATAATAGCCCGAGAATCCCCAACATTAGCTACCACCAGCTTCCGACAATTGATCAATATTGCTGTAACAGCAGTTGAACCACCTTTTCCCAACTCCACTGCTTTGTCCAAAATATTAGAATCGGTTATTTGATAAGCTTTCCTTATTGCTTTCTCTGTTTCTGTCCAGAAGTCAGGCTACTTGGAGGAAAGAGGGAAATACATAACGATGTTGATCCATCTTTCAAAATTTGTCTCATTCATATAGGCAATGAAAAAAAAACAAGGGTTTCAACTGGAAGCATTACCTCATTTAAAATATTATCAAACAAATGTGACTTGAGATAATCAGGAACATAATGGCTCAAATGGCCATCAAATATTGCAAACAAACCAAGCTCCTTATCTTCAACTTGCTTAAACTGTGCAAAGACATAATCTTCCATGGCATGATGTGATTTTCCTTTTATCATGTGAAATCCATGGGTAATGTTCTTTGACATCTTGCTCTTTCCCTTTCCAGAGTCAGCATCAGATGAACCCAACCCAACTTTTTCCTGCAATAGATATACTCAATGATGATTCTCAAGAAACTTTTATGAAGGACATGAGAGTAAACTATCTCAGAAGGCTGAAGAAATCACAATAACCATGCTAAACTATAGCCACTAATTTCAATCTTCTTTCCAAGTACTTTATAATAAAAGCAAACATGCATTGTGTGTCTGTGTGTGAGAGAGAAAGAGAGAGAGAGAGAATCAGTAAAGCTTGTGAAATTCTTTGCACTAGCAATTTCACATAGTCCACATTATGTATCTTAGCACCTTCCTTTCTAGAATATGTTAAGACCTTAACCCAGTGCAACTCTCATTCAGCAAGGATGGCAAAAGTTTTCTTGCCCCAAAATGCTAGTAGACAAACTCCACATGAAGATGGAAGTTGAGCCTCCTTTCCATCAAGCTAACACCTCCTCAAAACTTAAAATCAAAGCAAGTCAACATAAATAACTACATTTTAGCTCCACGAAGACAGCATCTAATCTAACTTTACATGTTAATTTCTCTCAGCAGTAGTGACAGACACATCCTCCAAATATCAATTTACTTCTTGGTAAAGACAATCCCCTACACAGAAAGGTCTAACAGAACCTGAACTGAGATATGTAACGACAAGTCAAACTTCCTCGGAAGTAATTATCAACTTCCTAGTAAATATCATCAACATCCCACGAATGCATACACTGGTAGTAAGCATATGAAAGGAAGACCGCAGTAATGTTGTAACAAATTTGGCAGAATGTGAAAATTCCTAGTTATTAAGTCAGTAGTAATCCATAAAGGAAAAAATGGGTATCATCACTACCCACATCCAGCATACACTATTAGACATCAAGGAAAAAAAAAAAGGGAACACAGCAAGAGAGGGACAAGCCAATAGGAGTAAACATATGCTGGCCAATTCATCATAAACCGTTCAGGTGGAAAAGCAATAGCTAACCTCAGCACATCGCTCTAAAGCCACATTTTTTTTTCATTTTTTTGGTTTTGGTTTGATAGAGTTACAGCATGTAATAGCACCGCATGGAGACACCTTCTTTGAGGAAGAAATATATCCAGAAGAAGAGAAATGACATAACAGCCAGCCAAGTTACGAGGGAGATATATCCATACAAAAGGGAATACGGAAGACAGCCAACCAACAGAAAAGAAACAAAGAACAAACAAGCAAACAATCAGAGAAGATTCAATTAGAAAAGTGTAACACCACAACCTAGTTATATTCCGCTTAGACTTAATATATTACTAGATATGGAAATTCTCAACAAAAATCAAAGACAAATTCGAAAAGTTGGCATTAAGAATCAATGTCATGCAATTAAAGGTGGGGTTTCGATTTGATTATTAGAGCTGAACAGAAATAGATTCCCACACAGCAACAACATTGAAATTATGCTTGATGGGCCTCTTCCGCTTCCCTCCTTCAAAATTTGGCAACAAAAACTTCGAAGATTACGTGTACTCTTTGTTCTTCGGGATCAGCAATGTCAGTACAAACTAATTGAACGCATTGGACATTACTAACATTAAATCTTGACCACCTAAACCTTAAATCATGAAACAATGAGCATTTAGCTTAATAGTGTTACTTTCATCGGCATCCAAAAGGTACCAACTACTACTAAAGACAATCCTACAATCTCTTCATTCCGAGCCATTAATTGGAACCACAATAGCACAAGAGGATATGACCCACCATAGAGGCGTTATACACAGAAGCATATGAATTTTATCCTTAGATGAGTTAATCACACTGTCAGAGCAGATGGCCGAAATCCGAATCTAGATTCCACTCTCCACCAAAACTTCAAGGGCAAAATTCTAGCTTTCAGATCCCACTCGTCTCGTCAAGCCACTAAATGATCATCGATTAGCTTTACGTTTATACACAATTCCAACAAAAACATAGATCTACGCCACCACAAAAGGGAGGAAATATAGCAAATCAAGAAGATCACAGGCGTACCTTCATCTTGAGGAGGATCTCCTTGCCGGTCATGGTTTCTCTACCGCAGAGCTGCTTATATATACGCACTACACGGCGAAAATGGAAGGAGACAATGTGGCCGAGAGAGGGCGTAGCAGAACGAGAGAAGGAGAGAGTGTCTCAGCAAGAGAAGGACAGGTGTGCTGCGAGGTAAATGAGGATGGGAATCATGTTGACACGCCCCCATGTTTTCCCCAGTCCCTATGCCGCGTTCTTTGCGGTCAAAGACGCGTTCCCGCCCCCACTTGTCCTTAGCCTTTTTCTTCCACTTGATTAGTATTCTCGGGTTACGTTCGTTTTCTTATTTTTTTAGGATTTAAATTCCTTCACAGAATTATATGAATATCTCACGAATTCGAACATAAATATCTATACATTTTACATCATTTTCAATAAATTTTTACTTTTTTATTCAATATAAATTTTCTCTCTGTATTTTTCACATAACTTCAATACATTTTTATTAAACAATTACATCAAATCATTTCTCTCTTCACTTTACACAAATATCAATAAAATATTATTCAACTTAAATATTCACAATTTCTCTAAAATCTTACATTTTCACTCCAAACGAACATATCTTTAGTCTTCCCCAATTTTTCCTCCTTTTGTTGTTTTGTTCTCTTTGGTCTTCAATTTTTCAAAAATTGAAATTTTGATAATTTTTACAATTTTTTAAAATATTTTCAGTTAGCATGTAAGCAAAGAAATTGTTGGATAAAAACATTTTGGGAAAATTTTATTCTGCATTATAGCGTTAATCACATTAAATCTTAAAATTACTAAAATTCATCGATACTCATACTCAAATAAGATCTTACTGTCAAATTATGTCACATAATCTATTTATTATTAATATTAACTATAAATTTTTTTTATAACCTAAAATATTACGCATGCTCATGTATTATAGACTTTTCCCGAATATATCTCTAAGATTTATTTTGTTATTTTGCTGCCCGTGATGTACATTTTTCAAAAATATCCCTCCTTCCATAATCCGTATGTAAACTAACGGAATTTGTTGAGTTATCAAAAAATTACACGGGATGACCAATTGAAAAAGAGCACGTGTTCAATTTGCTGACTGTGCAGATGTCCATGTAGTTCCTGTACATTCCACACTATCAACGTCTTCCCCAAATCACAAAATTTCGCTTCGATCCCCAAATCAGTCGAACCTTCGATCCCTATCAAGGCCCCCATCGACATCTAGGTGATGGACTGGCTGGATACAACTTCCAGGAAGAATGTTACAAAAAAATTTATCTGTTAAGAGGCTCCGAGAATCAAGACGCTAGGCTTTCTCCTGCAAAGGGAAACAAAGATGGGTTTTGTTTGGTCTTCAAGAAAGTTGAGGAAGGGGAAACAAAGATGGGTTTTGTTTGGTCTTCGAGAAAGTTGAGGATGGGGAAACGAAGATGGGTTTTGTTTGGTATCTCCACCGCCGTATGCTTCCGCAATGCTTGCTCCGACTCATAAACTTCCATTCACACTCACGAAATCATACCACCTTGACACAATTTTTCACACAACTGAACCACTTTTGACAACCTTGGCATTCATGTACCCCAAAATCGAAGGAATAACACCAGCTGCTCAAAAAGAAAGATCCTTTTCTCTGCAATAAATCTGCCACAAATGCACAACCAAAATTAATAAAGACACTATAGCAAAGAATACCAAACCCATAAAAGATCAAAAGGAAAAAAGAAAATCGAACAGCATACATCTTTACAGAGGCCTAGATTTGAAAGTAAATGAATATGAGAATCACAACAAATAAACGCCAATGAGTCTTGTTCTTTCGTCGAAATAAGCCCAAATCCAAGCAGATCAGGGCATGACAGAGCGGTTAGAAAGTGAGAAGACAACATCGGGTACAAATGGGGTCACATAAATTTGCGGAGAGTGCCACAACATGCACTAACGGGTGAAGCAAGAAAAGAATGTCTGGTGCAGGAGATAGAAATGAAAATCAAAGAGAGAGGAAGCCGACGGTCGATGGTGGACTGTACGGATCTGTCGCTGGTTTTTTTAATTACGTGGCAGGGCATTTTCGATATGGGTTAATGTGTTGACAGCGTGGATGGTACAACTCAACAAATTAGACACGTGTTCTGTTTCTATTGGCCATGACGTAAATATTTTTGACAACTCAGCAAATTTCATTAGTTTGCTGATAGATTATGGATGAGAGTATTTTTGAGAAAGGTGCATCACTACATGGGCAGCGAGACAACAAAATAAACTCTAGGGACATATTTAGTAAAAGTCTATATCACAGGGAGCACACGTAATATTTTAGCCTTATTTATAATATGCACATTTGATGAATTTTGGTTATTTAAATGTTGGATGTGATAAACATAATAGTCTGGACTCTCAAAATAACATTAAACTCATAATTCAATGGGCAAAACAAAACAAAATTTAATTAAATATTTTTGAATCTCTTCCGATGGATCAAGACAAAAGAAAGAAAAAATAAGTACAGAAAAAAAAAGCTTAAGAAACTTTTACAAAAGAATCCATCCTCCTTAATGAAGGGTGGGTTACCTAAATCCTTTCCTATTCTTTATTACACTCGCACTCACCCAAACCCTTCTATTCCAACTTTATGCTAAATTATTTCTTATAACATTTATGTATTATTATAATTTTATACAAATATAAGAACACTTCAAACAGACAAGTTTATATGATAGTCAAGATCGGAATATGTTTATCAATCGATGGCGTCAAGCACATACTTTTAACTCACGGAAATACACAATAGCAGTCAAGATACAAACAAAAGAATCGTTCTCTTTCTTCAGCCGCTAATAGACCTTTCCTCTTCGTGACGTTCCACAATTCACCTCAAAAATATTTTATTGTCTCTATTAATTATATGATACTTGGACTTGTTAAACGGAGAGCTTTTTTTAAAAAAAAAAAAAACCGCGCGATGCAATTCAATCAGTAAGTCTTTTCTTCTTTAATATTTGATTGAGATAATAAATTTTGTGCAATATTTGATTAACCTAATGTTGATACTTCTATAATAATAGAAATCAATAAGTGTCTAATGTTTATTCGTTTTTTTCTTTATTGATTTCTTTTGAAGCGATAAATTTTACAGGTATACAATGCTAATTTTTGCTATAAATTGTTCAGAAAATTATGACTAATTTTTACTTAAATTGCAAGGATAAACGCCGCAAAGGACTTGTTTAAGAATTTGTACCTGGCAGCCTCTCCATGGAGTCATAGTTCGGGCTGGTAAACAAATGATCCTTATGTAATTTGTCACTGTTAGATTGCTTACTAGCTTGCAGTGGCGAAACCAGGACTCAAGTTGAGGGGGGCAAAATTTTTATGGCGAAATGATAAAAAAAATTCTTACTTAATGTAAAAAGTGTCTCAGAGTTAAAATATCGAAAAATAAGGACTAAAAGCATTATTAATATCGAAATATGTGCATTGTACTATTTGTTGATACTGAGAAGTTTTCAATTAGATTCTAGAAGGTTTGCATCTTCTGAAAACGTTATAAAATAGCTTTGTTCTCAATAGTTTCAAAATTTTCCTTCTCGATATATACTACAATGTTATCATTCGTCTAGTCATCTCTCATCTTATTACGCAGTTCAACGATTGCAGTAGTGTAAATTATCATTATTTAAAAAGAGAAAAAAGAGAAACAATACTTGTAACTTTTTTAAAAAAATTCAAAGTTTCTATAATGGGAAAGCCAAAGACAATTGATGTCATTTTAAGTAAAAAGAGTGATGATCCAACTTTCACTTGAACACATAATTAGTTTTCTAAACTCTCCTATACCCTAGTTAGGGGTGCTATATCAGAGCAAGAATATAAACTACAAGAAAATTGACATTAGGTATCAAAATTCCGGGTGTCAAAATACATTTTGTCACCAAATCATATCTTTCTATGTCAAAATAAAAATTTCGTTGCGTAAGTTGAGTTAGGAATTACAAAACCGTCAAGACGTCCTTAAATTTTTTTTACATGGTAATCAGGGGTGATGAAACGCAAAACGTCACCTATTTGTTACTAAAAATATTCGTAACTATCTGCTAACGCGTCCGAATGATATGAGAAGTCGTGCACACATGGTTTGGGTGACAAAACATCGTTGTCACCCATCAGTCATACAGGTCAGATCGTCACAAAAGATGTAATCTCATCCGCACAGTTTGATCATAACGTCAGAACTTCTGGGATAGGCGTCTGTTTCAGAAAACCGTGGAGAACAGTTGTGCACGTAGCACGGTTCCATCCTGTCCTGACGCGTTTGGCTATAATTTCAGCTAATGGTGATACTCCACGTTGCACGTTCCAGATGTATGCACGTTCCAGATGTATGCACGTCCACACTGACCCATCCCGTCCGAATACCATCATTTCGAAAATATTTTACTAACCGTTCACAATTTGCAATTTAATGCTTAGGAATCTGATTGGTCCACGTGGAAAATGGAAAAGTTTGCACGGCATGAGCGGCACGTCTGAACAGTGTGGACGAATTTTAAAGACTAACATAAGTCATTTGAATTGCATTTTACACCAGCATTACACTGTTTTATCTCCTCTCTCAGACTTACATTCACGTTTCTCTTCCAGCAATCTTACTTTTTCGTCCTATTTTGTGGATTTCTTCGTATCCACGTATGTTACTCATGTTTTTATTTGGATTTTTGGCATAACAATAGTGTTTTTTAAGTTATTTACGTAGAAATTTTCATGAAGGATTTCTGGACACCACAGTTGTTTGATGGCCAATATTTGTATTGATATGGATTGCCTAATGTTGTAGGATTGTTTAGGTTATAATTTTATGTTGTTTGATGTTGATTTGGGATAGTTTTGGGATCGTTTTGGAGGGGGGAAAGAGGTCAGCCATGGCTGAGTCTACTTTGTTTTCTTCCCCACGACACGTCTAGACGGTTTGAAGCCGTTCAGACAGATAGTTTTAAATTTTCTACGATTACTTTTCTAAACGTTATCGTTTTAAGATGGTCGTGTGGACGTTATTAATGTGACGTGTAGATGACTTTGGTTTTATACGCTGTCGTTTAGTTTAAGATATGTACAGTGTACTTGTGTATACACATACATGTTTTGTCTAGGATATATACACATGTTAAAAATTTATTTTAGGGAGTATTATTGTTGCAAACAGTTATTATAGCACGTTTATTCACTAAACTAGGTCGTTTTATTACTCGTTTTGACGAGTTATTTGGGTGTGTGGACGTTTGTCCATTATACTCTGTCGTTTTTTCTAGTATACATACAAATGTTAAAAATTTATTTTTTAGGAGTTTCTTTGTTGTGGATGGTTGTCTTAGCGTGTGCATGTCTATTTCCTAAAATTAGGTAGTTTCATTAGACATTCGGACGACTTATATATATGTCTGGATGCTTGTTTGCATCAAACGACATTGTTTGCATGTTGTGCGAAAGTTATGTTACACCATGCGGATGATATTAATTGACAGTTTATTTGTTTTTGCCTTATTTTATAGATTAAAAAATGTCTAAACGTCACCATTCGTCATCTTCCTCATTTTTCGAGACCTCTACGCAGCAAGATCCTGAGAGTTAGGAGGACTATATGACGCGGGAGCAGTAGCGGGTTGAGATACTCAGCCGATCAATTATTGTAGAATGTGAGGTCTTCTTTATTGACTTCGAGGAGATGAAGTATATGGGCTGAAGTATCAGCAACATTATGGATGACCAGTGTTAGATCGAGTATCTGAAGAGAAATGTCATAGCCTTTATAGATCTGGTTCAGGAGTTTTACATAGCACTGCTGGATGTTGATGATATTGATGCACTGTTATGTACCGTCATTGTACGTGGGATGACCTTTCAGTTGTCACTAGACATCCTAGTTGCATTTATGGGGCTGCATAGGCCGATTGGAGCATACCCTGCAAGGAAGATATGGAAAAAGTCAGATGCAGAAGGCATCTTCCGTACTTTCAAGGGCCAAGACGGGGTGGTCGTCAGACCCTTCATCAGACAGAAGTACATGCTCTTTTTTCTGGTGTATTTTGCACCTCATCTTCGTCTACGACATCGAGCTGAGGACTCACATGATAGAAAGTCCTATTTTGATAGGCGAGCTGATGTTGTTCGAGGCTAGAGGATGTGTTGTAAATCTTCCCTTATACGTCTTCTTGACTCTTCGGTCTGAGATGAAGATCATCTTTGTTGTTGTGTTGCCGTATAGTCTACTCTTGACACAGTTCCTCCATAGTGTGGGCTGAATGGATATTTCGAAGAGGAAAGGAAGTCGCCTATCGGTCCCATCTGTCGAACCACTTTGAGCCATTCCGCGGCTCAGTTTAAGCGGCAACAGTTACCGTGGGCTCTTGCTCCCGGACAGCCGCAGCAAGTGGAGAAGCCCCCTCACTGCGCGTCGACTTTGGGACCCGTGTCACCTCTATGGAGACTCAGATGACGAGATTGCAGTCATTCCTCACTATCATTCCGGACACCTTGTGTGTGCTGTCGAGGAGGTTGGGCGCCATTAAGGATCAGCTCGGGAAAATGAGCGAGTCCACTGAGGAAGATCCAGTCAGCCCGTTCTGCAGCATGATTAGGACTTTTTTCTTATTTTTATCTCACATTATATTTTTTGGACATTTATTATCATAAATATGTTTGTTGTGGATATTAATTTTGGGTTTGTGTTTTGGATATTTACGTTGATTTTTTTATTATGACTATTATTCATCCTTTTTATTATGGTTTAATATTTACCTTTGAGGGTTTGGATATGTTAATACTTCAAATGTAATGTTCATGATATGTTACTTAGAATATTATTAACTGTAACACTTAGAATCTTATGTTAAAATTTAATACTAAATACATAAGAATTAATTTATAAGAAAGGAATAATTAATAAAATGTAGCATCAAAATTATTGAAGTGTGTATATATATATATTAACTGTAACATTTATAATCTTATGTTAAAATTAATTTATAAGAAATGAATAATTAATAAATGCAGTATCAAATTAAGTCTAAGTCATTGTTGAGGATGTAGATGAGCAAAATTCCCCTACCCAAACAGATTTTGAATCTGTTGATCCTCACTTAATGACCATAAATAAAGAATTTACTCCCAACATGAAAACTCTAGAAAATGAGTTTATGTCCGAAGACAATTTCGGAAAGCGAACTCGGTATCGTGAAAGTCACACTTAATCGCAAGAGATTATGCTTCAAATTGGTACGAATAGAAGTTTCTTTGAGTATGTAGAAAAATATCATCCCATGAACTTGAATTGACAGGTTCTTACCAAAGTTAAATGGACTACTTCGGATAAGAAGTCCACTATCTACGCTAGTCATCCTCCACCTGAGACCACCATTGTATCCCATAAAGGATCAGAAGTCATAAACTCACCCTTTAAGATCCCAGATGTAGGAGATAACAAAAAATTGGTAGAACAAAACAATTACACCAATCAATACCTCCAAACCATTGGTCACCAATTAGATAAGATGGAGCTTAAGTTAGATGGTCAGCATCCTGTCAATGAAAAATCATTAATCTAGTTGTCTAGGAAACCAATAGGATTGAAAACCTCTTCTTCGGAGCAAACAACCCTAAACAAAGTTAGTCATATGTTAAAAGATTTAGCAACATCAGACTCCAAAAGTAAAACCCCTTTTACATCCCTCCACCTAGGTGTCCTTATCCAAGACGATAGTGGAGCAGACGCATATGTTGTGCATGGATCTCCATACCTGCTTGACCATTCTAGAGACTAATTTTGCTCTGACAGAGAGGGATCTGAGGGAGGAGCTGAATGCTATGCATATGGAACTAATTTATGTGAGAGAACACGTGTCTCAATTGCACCAGTCTAGTTTCGATACAATTCCGAACACTTATCAAACATGTGGATATTATGGAAGAGTAGTTGGAGCATGTTCGCAACGCTAATCTCGACAAGCCAGTTTGTCATCGTGATTCAGATTAGTCTATGGTTAGTATTTTTGTTATTATTTACTTACTCTCAGCTTATACTAGACTTTATAATTATGTTTCTCGTTTGGTATTTATGCGAACAATTATTTTATATTATGCACTTGATTTTGATTATGTATTTTATTTACTATTATGTCGGTTAGATATATGCAGACCATTATTAATTTTGTCTTATATTTATTATAGTGTTTTCATATTAAATGCATAATTAAATAAATTAAATTTAAAAATTGCATATTATAATTTAGAGCGGTCCGGACGCATTGATAAAGTCCAAACATCCGTTGATATGTTACTTGTCCGCACGCAATAAATAAACATCCGCATGGGTTAACATTGCATAACGTCCAAACTCAACTCCATCGTCCGAACGTCCTTATTTAAGCAACATCCGCACATTCTGGAGCCATTCACATATTATATTCGTGGCAATTTCTTTTTTCTTAAGATAAAAACAATAAGTGTTCGCACGTTGTTTATTAGCGTGCAGACAATGAATTTGCTTACAAAATTTACATTTTGACGCACAAAAATTCATTCCGTGTGAACTGTATTAGAGACGTTCGCACTAGTTTCTATGATGAAATTGATTTTGTCATGTAATACACTGATGTTCGCACGGGACATGCGAATAGAAAAAAAAATAAGGAATCCGTGACATATTTACAAATGTCACACAAAATGAAAACCGTCCGAACAGTCTGTGTTTACGTCCACAAGCTATTTTCTAAGGAACCTCACAAATTGTCACCGAAAAACAAATGGGACACACTTCTCGTATCTTGACACCAATAAATTTTACTGATAAATTTTTAACTTTAGCTTTTGTTACCGAAAGCTGATTTTGTTGTAGTGATAGCCTTAGAACCTAAAAGCAGTTAACGAAAGAGGATAGGGGGAGATCATCTGTTAGAACACCAAAATATGTTACCTGTTACATTTAAGAGCGGGAAATCCATACAGAAGGAATTCCTATAGTCGACTGAAAGAAAGACAGTTTCTATTCTCTGAAACATCATTGAGTCCTGATGTAATAAAAAAAATTATGAATTTTAAATGTTTTATTTTATGTGTACTCGTATTTAACTTGTTTTTACATTTTCTATAATGGATCTCAAAAGATTTTTTAGAATTTTCTTTATGCATGTTAACTATATTAGGCTAAAATATGACGCATACCCTTGGAGTTTAACTTATTCCTAGAAATGTCCCTAGGGTAATTTTTGTTGTCCCGCCGTCCCTGAGGTTTATTAAGATTCTCATCCATATCCCTCCGTGTATCTGCGGTCCAAAAATTGACCGAATTTGATGACGTGGCAAAAATCTCCACGTCATCTCCTATCAAAACAAGACATATGTCATCTATTGCCAAATCTGCATGTCATGCCAGAAATATACGTTAAAATTACAAAAATGCCACATGACATGTCCTTTAGGTCAAACCTCCCAAAAGACTATATCACCCTTTCCCCCTTCAACGTGTACCATCTCTCTTTCGAAGCACATCCCCTGCTTTCAGCAAAAAAAAAAAGAAGCACAACCCTTGTCGTTGAGTTTGATTGCTTTCATGTGTGGAAAACAGGAACCACAAAGCCCACATTACTCCCAAAGTGCAGTGACATCCCCTGTGCAAACACAAAACCCACATTACTCCCAAATCGCAGTGACAGATCTGCCATTGCCGAGTGTATTTTCTCCAAGTTTGCTTCTCATCCAACCCAAATCCCACAGATCTGCCATTGTCCAAAAAAAGAAATTAAGTTGGTGCTGCCAACTAGCAGAGAAATTTTAACATTCCGTTGTACACCAATATTCTTAGTAGTTTACAAGTTTCTAGATAAATGGATTATTTGAATTCATCCTTCCAAGAGAAACCATAGAATACACAAAAACGGAAACCAAAAAGATTGTTAAATATCAAAGTATGACTGCCCAAATATTTGTTTATCATGACCGGCACCAACAGAGTTTGCAGGGTTGGGTAGATGGTCCTTTAAACCCTACCCATTTTTGTACTATTCTCTATCTCTATTGAAACCGGCTATAAACAGTATTGGCTGTGAATCACATATGTTCAATTAAAGTTTTGGAGGGTGGTTTTCTCTTTCAATCTCTGTAGTGTCTACCTACGAGCTGATTTGGGGAGAATATATGGCCAAATGCTCTGATTTGGGGATGAACGAACTGACCTATGCGAAGATTTGGAGAGGAACACCGTAGTTTAGGAGAAAGAGGGAAGGGTGATATAGTCTTTTGGGAGGTTTGACGTAAAGGACATGTCATGTGGCATTTTTGTAATTTTAACGTATATTTCTAGCGTGGCATGCAGATTTGACAATAGATGACAAGTGTCTTGTTTTGATAGGAGATGACGTTGAGATTTTTGCCACATCATCAAATTCCGTCAATTTTTGGACGGCAGATACACGGAGGGACATGGATGGGAATCTTAATAAACCTTAGGGACGGAGGGACAACAAAAATTACCCTAGGGACATTTCTAAGAATAAGTTAAACACCAAGGTATGCGTCATATTTTAGCCACTATATTATATGATTATTTCGCTCCCCCCGACGCGTCAATGTTGGCTCCACCCCTGAATAGTCCATCTCATTCCGTGGGCCTCCTCTCCCAGCTTAAGAAGATGATCTCTTTTTTATTCTTTTTATATCTTTATTTTGTTTAGTTCTATTAGATGCTACTTCTGACCACAAGGAGATCTGTGAAGGTCATTCTTGTTGACACCCCTCGAACCACGTACGAAACCTCCATTTGTATTGGGTACTTCTTAGTGTTCTTCCTTGATCCAGGGAAGGTTGTTTGGTTGAGTTTTCTACTTGCAATATTTGTCTAATATTGTAATGGGCATTTAACCTATCCCTTGAGTGGGGTTTAGTTGAATTATTACTGAGCTTACGTACATTTAATACATGTTTCTTGGCTTTGAATTTTTGCAGTAATCTATTGAAATTAATTTGTATTTTCGTCGGGAAAAAAAACAAAACCCATCATTAAGAGTATAAAATACCATTTGACGGAATACATTTTAAGAAAATGCACGTAAATAAACCTCAAGGAGTTGGCTTGGGTGATCAAGGCCTAGGGTATAAGGGTGTGCTCCTTGTGAGGTTTCAAATCCCTTTATGTGCAAACAATTCTTTGGGATCATCTCCACAATAAATGTGAACTTTTCTATACGGATACTGCACCAGGTCATCCGAGTTCGGTCCACGTGAATAATTGTCCAAATTTCCCTGGGTAAGTATCTTTGATAAACTTTGGTTTATAGGACTGAAATCCTAATAGTCCCGAAGGGGAGAGAGATCAGAAAGAGAGGGGGATGGATCTGGTCAAAAACATAACAAAAACTTAAGAGGACTTCAACAAGTTTTGTGTCTGCATATGGATCCGATCAAGTTGCTTAATTGGAGTGTTACGTACGGGGGAGATAATTAACAAATGAATTGGTTGATGGGGGGAGCAAGCTAAATCTAGCTGACCGGTGGTCCCAAAGGCATGTTGAGCTCCACTGGGCCCGGCGGTCCTCCGCGGATACCCATATAGGAGACCAAGGACCTTCTCCTATAGCTGTTTTGTCTCCTATTGGGCAGTTATCAAAAGCAGTACTTAACTACGCAAACTTTGGTCAAGTTTTCAGTAGTCCCCACTCCCCACATAGCCTTCGCTTCCACAACCCAAAGAAAAGCTTTGCGGATCCCATCATTGCTCAGTTTTCCGAAAGCCGAACGGCTCAATTGGCCCACCCCCTCCCTCTCCCTCTCCCCCCTCTCTCTCGTTTGTGAACCTTTTATTTGCTTTATCTAGATGAGTATTTTTTGGAGGCTGTGCCCTTCAAGAAAACAAAAGCAAGTGGACAAAGATGAAAGGGGAATCCTTTGGATTAGGAAAAAAAAAGTACGATTTGAAGGAATTTCTTTTCTCTTGATTAAACAACAAAAGCTAAGAGATCACTCCTAATCTACTACACATACACTTAGAATCCATTAATTTCTTCATAAACAAAACCAGTTGGTAGGCCGCCCCGGCCGGTGCCACCCACAAAATAAGTGGGACTAGTGATTTCCCCCGTGCCATTTCCCAGCACATATTCATCCAATTCAGAATTAAAGGTTGCCAGAGGTACAAAAAGGCTGTAGGGTGTGGCGCTGTTGGAATTTCTTGGATCAGAAAAATGGTGGCCCAATTTTATATGGTGGGGTTTAAGTTTGACAGAAAATCGTGTACCGGCCTCTGCTACATCATTTTGCAAAAGCACTTGATCTCCCCATTATCCCACACTAAGCATATAATTGCAGCACCATCATCGTCCATGTGTTCAAATTAAGGTTGAGTTGGCAAGTATGACTTGATGATTTGCACCACCAAGCCCATCAAACTTTCCCAATGAACTGTCCAGATCAATCCACGTGGCAGTACCCAACTCTACTAGCTCATTGCTCCCATCATCCTCGCATGCCTCTATAAAACCAAGCTCACCCATGCAGACTAAAACCCTCACAGAGAACCATGGAGAATCGCCGGCGAAGGAGTGGCTCAGGGGAAATTTTCTCATTTCCGAGCACTCCGATTCTAGACCAAGACTCCGACTTCGAGTTTGGTTCTATCACACCAGACTCGCCCTCTAGCGATCCTTTAAAAACTTCTCCAGCTGACCATTTGTTCGTTAATGGCCGGCTCTTACCGCATGCTTTTCCCATCCAACCAGCCAGTATCATTATCGATATCTCTCGTTCGACGAGCCGAACGAGCAGCATTAGCAGCAGGGAATCGTTAAGGTCCTCCCGAAGTAATAGCACGAATAGTAGGAGCAGTAGTTGCAGCAGTGCAAGGACAAGCGCAAGTGACAATTCTGAGAGAAGATTGCTGTGCCAGAGCAAAGTTGCATCCAAAACAACTGCGGTAAGAGATATTAGACACCAAGGAAACAAACCTTTTTCAGCTCAAGTATACGGCTCTTCTCAAAGGTGGCAATATATCACGCCTGTACCGCTTTTGAGTCGTGAGCCTTCGCGCAGAAAGAAAGTGGAGCTCGCGGGGAAAGAAGTTAGACGAAAGAAACAACACAAGGCCCAGAGGAAAGGGGCAAACTCGTGGGTTTTCCGGAGATTCCTCTGGTGGATTGTCTCGGCTTGCAAAGAATGCCACGCCATGGAACCGTCAAGGAAAGATGATGTGTTGCAAGGCAACCTGAAGTTAAAATAACATTCGTCCAGTTGTAATTTTCTTCAAGTAAGGATTTGAGCATCATGTCATGACTATCATAGTGCTGATTTGATTTCCATGTTCTGAATCTGTAAGAAGCAAAAGCGTACTTCCGAAATTCGAGAAGAGATTGCTCATGATTTGGTCTGTCAATGGTTTTGTTATTGCAGTTTGAATCAACATTGCCAGTTGAGATCACCAAGTACCTAAGAGCATTTGTGTTAATTGTTTTATCCTTTTGCCCCCCCCCCCCCCCGTTTTTTCTCCTGTACTCCAAATTTGTTATGATTTTGCACATGCAAAGCCTCAACAATGGGAAAGCTAATTAATTATAAACCTCTCTTCGATTTCTTCACGTGGCTTATAGGACTGTTGGAATATCTTCCGAAATCAGCTTTCCTTTATTAAGCACGACGGTTTTCTAAAAGTTCAACACTACCCCATCTTGGATTACCATTGATTCTCTAATTTTCTATCCTAATTGGAGTGCAATTTGAGAAAATATATGCACAATATATTAACCCAGTATTATCGGATTACCCACGATTCTCTAATTGTCTATCTTAATTAGAGTGCAATTTGAAAAGAGATATACATAATATGTAGACTCAGTGTAGGATTCATGCATAACCCAAAACTTTACGAAACATTATATAGTATAAGATTAATGTGTCTATCTTTTTTAAAACTATACAGTACAAAGGTGAAGCATCGCAAATGATATAATATAAAGTTACCATTATTCCTTTTTTCTATAACTTATAGCTGTATAAGATTACAATTCCTATTTAACATAATGAATGATAAAGATACAACGTGATAACGCTCACCCCTGCCTTTTCACCTTTTAACTTTAAGACCAGAGTCTTACGAGATCTGAAATTTGAGACCTTCATCTGATTTTTCTTCATGATATATGGAAGAAGATTACTAAGCGGTAGTCTTGTAATGCCTACATAAAATGTTACGCGTCTTCCACATGCAACAAAAGAAATTAATTGAAAAAACAAAGAAGGCAAAAGAAAAATTAGAAAATAAGGGGAAAAAAAGAGAGACAAAACCCAGGCTAAAAGGTTGAAAGCCAGCCTCACTTGCCAATTTCCCATTCCAACCGCAGGATGTGGGGGTACGGGGAATTGGGAAACTTCCACGGCCTCAAACCTGTGCACAGAGAATTGAGAACTCACATCGGATGATAGACAATCAGAGTAAATTCTAGAGCAAAATACATTTTGCATCTGCAAATTATTATTTGTTTTGCATTTTAAATCTTAACTATCCCATTTGAGCGATTACCTCCACAAATTACCTATTTTTAATATTGCACCCTCAGTCTTTTTTTTTTGTCAAATTGAACGGAACTTAACTTTTTTTAATGTAAAATGTCGATCATGCATGTCGATATGGATCGAGGAGATGGGAGGACTTCACTAGTTTTTCTACTAATGACTAGCTAGCAAGATATTCATAATTGATCTCAAGTATTCTCGGTCGCTCTCAGTGTAGAGCTTTTCTGAGGCTCTGTTCTCTCTCCTGGGCTTAAATGCTCTTTTTGTCGTTTCTGGTTCATCCCATTTGGCGCATCCCTGCTGTATTTCTCTGCGGCCGCCTCCCATCCGTGCCAGTGCTTTTTCTCTCCCGTCGCTGTCTACTGCTTTGTCTGCTGCTTCTTCCAGCTCCTATCACCTTCCTTTCTTTCACTTTTTGTGCGTTCTTGAGGTTTCACCTGAGTTTTGTTGGGTATTCGCTGGTGGTTTCTGTTGCGTATTCGTTGGTGGTTTGGTTAGTGTACTGTATCGTTGTAGCATCCTGGTGGCTGCGCTGGTTTTCCAACATGGATGATCGTGATTTGGATGCTCTCGTCTCTCACACTGCGGCATTGGGGTGGGACAAAGACTCAGCGTCGGCTCTCATTTCCGAGGAAGATATTGAACACGCTACAGGTTTGGTTCTGGTTGGGAAGATCATTTCTGATAGACCACTCCATCGTATGGGTGTTCGACATGCCATTTTTCGGTCGTGGTATTTCGTAAAGAATCTTGAGATTGAAGAACTTGATGATAATAGTTTTCTGTTTACGTTCCCCTCTGTGGCTAGTCTGGATTGTGTGTTCGGGCAAAGCCCATGGTGTATCAAAGGGCATATTTTGGTGCTCAAGAAATGCATTCCAGGCTTCGTTGTGAATGAGCTTCAACTCCATTTGGTTCCCCTGTGGGTGCAAGTCCATGGCTTACCATTAGGTTGCTTATCTCGGTCTTTGGCCATTGAAGCAGGGGCGAAGGTTGGGGATGTATTGGAGGTTGATTTCTGCTCGACGAAAAAGGTTATGGTGGGGCAGTTTGTGCGGGTTAAGGTTCTGTTTGATACATCCACTCCGTTGCTCCCTGGTTATTTTTTTCGGCGTCCTTCACGACCAGATGTGTGGATACAGTTCAAGTATGAACGTATTTCTGACTTTTGTTTTTCCTGTGGGCGTCTGGGCCATGTCCAAGGCCACTGTATTATGCCTCCACTGGAACGCTCGGGGATGAACAATTTTGGTCCTCGAATGCGTGCGGATTTTTCCTCTTATCGCAGGTTCAGTGCACCTATTATACCGCTTGCCCAGGCTCCGATAGTCGTTCCACCTGCTTCGGCCGATGCGTCCGTCGGTACTTCGTCTCAGCATGGTGCTGTGGCGGTGATGGGAGTTCAGTCTGCCTCGGATACGGCCAGCCAGGGCCTTTCTCCCTCTGACAAAGGACTCCTCCCTACTGACACTGGGCTCTCTAAGGGGGTATACGTGGCGGTGATGGGAGTTCAGTCTGCCTCGGATACGGCCAGCCAGGGCCTTTCTCCCTCTGACAAAGGACTCCTCCCTACTGACACTGGGCTCTCTAAGGGGGTATACACCGACGCTGGTATCGCTCCCTCTGCAGGCGTGATTCTGCACGCGTCTGTACGGCCAGAGGTGGGGCCAATGACAGTCTGCCCTCGCGGCAGGAAGGTGTATTCCCGGGCAGCCCTGCTAAATTTAGTCAGTGGGCCACAAGCAACTCTTTCCAATGTTCAGTCTGGGTCTTCTCGTCCGGCTCAGCCCGTGACAGATGAGACAGCTTTTTATGCAAACCTGGAATTTTTCTTGGGCCAGCGTCGGGAATGGGCCACGGCACAAGCCTTGGACAAAGGCTTAAATAGGTCCAATGCTTTGGCCTTTGACCATCTCCCATCTCGACTGCTTTCCTCAGATTATTTGGCTAAGTCTCACGTAGTCAAGCACGACCTTGATAGCTCTTCCATGCCTGACGGGGCCTCATCGTCAATTCGGTCTGGGGAATTTTCAACACGGGAGGTGGTTGTTCATACTTCCTTAACAACTGTTGCTAAAAGGAAGCTAGTATGTGCCGAAGAAACTGAAAGTTGCAAATCTGTTAAGCGCTTTGCGGGGACCTTTCACCATCAACTTCTTCCTCCTCCGGAGGATGTGGCCGATTCCTTGCCCCTTGCTATGTGGCGGGGTTTATCTGCCCATCGCACCAAACACCCCACTCGAGCCCGTGGTTTCCGTCACCGTTGCCTTGGGCACCGTATCTGTTCCAACTCTGATTCGACCAGTTTGGATAAAGATGAGCGTGGTACGACGTCTAATCGGGAGGTTGTGGAGTTGTCGGCTGTTGAGGACGTATCGAAGGCTGAGGAGGCGGGCCAGTCCATGCCCCCACAAGCCCCATGAGACAACTGTTTTGGAATTGCCGGGGACTTGCCCGAAGTCCGGCAATTCGTGCTACTCGGGCCCTGGTAAGGCAATTTTCTCCAGATTGTCTTTGCTTGGTTGAAACAAAACTTGGGGACCCTCAGACAGAAATTAGGAAGATCGGTTTCCATCATTTTCTCTATTCCCCTTCTCAGGGACTAAGTGGTGGGATGGTACTGGCGTGGAGGCCAGGTTTTGATTTTGAGCTGGTTTTTATGAATAGAAACATTATTCATATTTTAGTGAAGTCGGACCCTATTACGCAGCCTTGGTTATGCACCTTTGTGTATGCACCTACTATTTGTTGGTTGAGCTTGGTGAGGGTTGGCAGGGACCCTGGATGTTGATAGGGGATTTTAATATGGTTCTTTCTCCAGTGGAGAAACGGGGAGGTCGACCGGTGCAAGCATCCTCTTCTTATGGATTATCGCATCTTGTTGCCTGTTATGGGTTGATTGACATGGGTTTCTTGGGTGGCTCCTTCACATGGTCTAATAGAAGGCGTGGACATCATCTTATCAGGGAGCGGTTGGACAGAGGGGTGGCGAACTCAGCGTGGCGATTATTGTTCCCTCGGGCCTATATTCGACATCTCCCAAGGGCTGCATCTGACCATTCGGCATTGTTGTTAGACTTGATTGGGGAGATTAATATGGGCCCGAAGCCTTTTAGATTTGAGGCCTTTTGGACTCGTGATTATCGTAGTAAAGCAATTGTTCACAAAGCATGGTGTGTCCCTTGTGTTGGTTCCCCTGCTTTCAGATTGATATCTAAGATCTGAAATACACGTACTTCGCTGAAAATATGGAACCGTGAAGTGTTTGGCAACCTTCAAACTCGTCTCCGGGAGGCTGCCAAGGTTCTGGAAGAATTACAGGCTGTGGATGGTGAAGTTACTGAGCCTGCTAGGGAGTTGCAACTTCGCACGGAATTTCTTAACTTGCAAAAAATGGAGGAAGATTTATGGCGCCAGAAATCTCGTTCAACTTGGTTAACCACCCGTGACCTCAATACGAAGTTTTTTCACCTTTCCACAGTCATCCGGAGACGAAGGAACTCAATTGATTCACTAAAGACTGCTGCTGGACGTTGGCTACATGGCAGGGATGAAATCGGCACCTTCATTGTGGATCATTTTCAGAAGACGTTCAAGTCCGAAAATCCTGAAATTTCCTTGGTGGTGGAGGAATTGATCCAGCCCTCTCTATCTCCGGATGAGTGCACTTCCCTGGTTGGAATTCCCTCCGAAGAGGAGATTCGTATTGCGGTTTTTCAGATTGGTGCACACAAGGCCCCGGGGCCCGATGGTATGACTGGTCTCTTTTTTCAAGCATATTGGAACATTGTTAAAGTTGACTTGATTCGTATGGTGGTCCATTTCTTTACTTCCGGTCACTTGCATAGGGATGTTAACCATTCATTTATCATATTGCTGCCTAAAAAGGAGAATTCTTGTGAGATTTCAGATTTTCGACCTATTAGCTTATCCAACGTTGCCTACAAGGTAATTACCAAGGTGTTAGTGAATCGATTACGACCGATTATGCCTAAATTGATTTCAGACAGTCAAGCGGCTTTTGTATTTGGGAGATCTATCCAAGACAACTCAGTACTTGCCCAAGAGTTATTCCACTCCATGAAACACAAGTCAGGCCGCAAAGGGGTTATGGCTTTAAAGCTGGATATGCTTAAGGCATACGATCGTTTGGAATGGAGCTTTATTCTAAAAGTTTTGCGTTGTTTTGGCTTCCCGGAGAAATGGGTGGGCTGGATTGATCAGTGCATATCTTCGGTGTCATACTCATTGTTGTTGAATGGGTGTCCCTTTGGCCTATTTCAGCCCGGGCGTGGTGTTCGCCAAGGGGACCCACTATCACCTTTCCTCTTTATTATTTGCTCCGAGGTGATTTCGCGGATGTTAGGGCACTCTATAGGCAATGGGAGTCTTCATGGGATTCCGGTGGCCCGGGGTGCACCCCCCATTTCACATTTGATGTTTGCCGATGACCTACTTCTTTTTTGTCGGGCTAATTGTAGAGAAGCTTCAGAGATATCAATGATTATGGAGCGGTATTGCAAGTGGTCGGGGCAGGCTGTGAATCGTAACAAATCTTCAGTGGCTTTTAGTGGGAACACACATCCGGAGCTTAAGCATGCTATTCTCAATGTTCTACAACTTAAAGAGATGCGGGTTGGCAGCACGTACCTTGGATTACCACTTTTCTTGCATCGATCTAAGAAGAAAGCTTTTACTGGTCTTAAAGAAAAAATTCAAACCAAGTTGTTGGGGTGGAAATCTAGAGTATTATCCCAAGCTGGGCGCACTGTGATGCTTAAAAGTGTTGCTGCCGCAATGCCTCTTTATCACATGTCAAGCTTTTTGATGCCTCAAGGCTGGTGTGCAGAGCTTGATAAGCTTTTCAAAGATTTTTGGTGGGGCTTCGATCCACGTCAATCGCGGCATTTCACCCCCAAAGCGTGGGCTGCCATCTGTCACCCAAAAGAGCACGGTGGTATTGGACTCAAACAGTTTTATGATGTTAATCGTGCTCTGATAGCAAAGCTGGGTTGGAATCTTTATGCCCGTCCCTCATGCCTTTGGGTCCAATCTTTGAAGGCTAAATATACTGCAGGCCAACATTTACACTTGGCAGTGGCAAGATCTGCGGCATCATGGATTTGGCAAGGTATATGGGCAGTTAGAGATCTTATACTAAAAGGCATTTGTTGGCTGCCAAGGGGAGGGACATCTATTCGTATATGGCAGGACCCATGGGTACCTTCCCTGCCCAATTTCAGACCTGTACCAGCTAGCTCCTCTACTACTTCACGGGATGTTTTGAATGACTCTCGGCTGGTATGTTCTCTTTTTGATTTCGTCCACTTAACTTGGAACCTTGAGGTGCTATATGAACTGTTTGATAGGGTTTCTGCATTGGCTATTAGCCAACTACCCCCCCTTGCCCTTGACCGTGAGGATCATTGGATCTGGGTGCCCGATCCAAAGAATGTTTTTTCGGTTGCTAATGTGTATAGGTTGACAAAATCGTGGTCTATGCATAATTCTCTTCCTATGAATGCCAAGGACTGGAAGAAACTTTGGTCTTTAAAGCTCCAAGATCGTCTTAAGCTTTTCTTATGGAAGTGTTTACATTCGGCTTTACCCCTCCGGGGTCTCTTGTCTCAATTTATTATTGATCCAGTGGGTGGATTGTGCCCCCTATGTGGTTTGGATGTGGAGACAGCTGAGCATTTGTTCTTGAAATGCCAATTTGCTCGGGTTGTTTGGCGTGAAGCGCCTTGGCCTCTTCAGGTTGATCACTTTTCTTCCTTGCCTATTGCTGTGTTTATTAAGCAGCTTCTGTTTGGCCATAGGTTTTTTGGTATTGCTAAAGCTTCTCTGCATGCTTTTACTATTGGTGCGGCCATTGTACTAGACTCCTTATGGCACCTTCGTAATGATGTGGTGCATGGTCAAGTGGTGCCCCAACCTTCAAAGCTTATTGCCACTGTTCGTCGGCGTTATTGGGAACACCTTTGTGCTTGGGATGTGTCGTCTCTCTCTGCTGGTATTGGTTGGTGTCCTCCCCCTCTCGGGGTGGTAAAATGCAACGTGGATGTTGCCGTGAGGTCTACTCACTCGGTCTTGGCTGTCGTGTTTCGCGACCATGAGGGCTCCCTCTGTACTATGTACACGGAGCGTATCCCTCACCAAGAACCACTGATTGGTGAAACAGCTGCACTGCTTGCAGCTATTCGTATTGCTTCTTCGGTTTCGGAAAGTAGGATTCATTTTGAGAGCGACTGCAGTGTCCTGGTGCAGGATGTGTATTCTGTGGTTTTGACTACTGGCTGGCAGATTGAAGATTGGATGCTTATCATTAGACGTTTCTTCGAAAACCACTCTTTATATACCCTTGACTGGATTTCTCGCAGAAGGAATAGATTTGCCCATCGTTTGGCCAAGTGGGCTGCTGCACACAGTTGTTTTGGTTTTGTTTCTGTTCATTCGTTTCCTTTCGTGTCTTGTTAATCAGACGTTGTAGTTGTTTAGTTGGTTTCTTGATTATCTATAAAAAAAAAAAAAGACTAGCTAGCAAGATCACCAAAGAAAAAAAAAAACAAGCGAGCAAGATCCCCCCCCCCCCTCTTCTATACTTGCAAACCATGTTCTCTCTCAGATCTTAGAGCATTACTTCAAAGTGTTTCGGTACCAGTATTCTTCCTACAACTTTTCTGATTCAACTACATGAATGACTGCATCTGTAAATACTTCTGTTTTTTTTAAAATACATATTTATAGTTATATTTTTAGTGCTTAGAATGTTGATTATGTATTTCTAATAGCTTAAAGCTTTAAACGTCTCTCCATGTGCGCTCGGTCTACAGAGTCCGTTATCAATGGATCTTTCAGATACAACCTAGTACGGCCACATAAGGGAGGAGTCATAAAACACACCTGACAGTACTTCCCTGGACGAAAACAGTCGGCATACTTTTCTTGTTTGTACGTTTGCTAACTACGTCAAAGGAAAAAGATGTCGATTTAAGTTTTTTTGGTAACAGAGAGTTGCAAAGAGACAAATCTGTTCCTTCTGTTTGGGCCGGAGGAGGGGAATATAGAAAAGCAAATCTGCTTTCAAAAAACCAGAGGAGCTGATTTTGACTTAAAGCAAGACAGTTTTTAGTGCCTGCATGCCCTGATCTGCTATATCTTGTTATGCGTATAAATATTAGACAGCAGGCGCATAACAATGCGCAAGTAGTTAATAAATTGAGTGTGTTTTGGGGCCGAGTGTTTCCCCCCATAGATCAGCCAGGCAAAGTTAGCTACCCAACAGTATGACTGAATCAAACGTTAGCGATATGATCGGGGAGCCTGGAGAGTCATATTTTCTTCCACTAAATTGCAAGTTAAAGATAGGAGAGTGACGTGAGTCATAGTTTCTTACACCAAATTGCAAGTTAAAAGACATAAGATCCTGTCTCGTGACACAGCTGAAGGTCACTATGTTCTTGACACTGAGGACATCAGTGGTTAGAATATCCTTTCAAGCTTGGGAATAAGAAAAATGTTTTCAAGTTTCGGAGAAACCAGCAACCATATCTTTTGGTGCAAGCCATGTTTGAACTAGTCAATAGTCGACGGAATCCATAAACCCACCTGGGCCCTAGCAGGTCTAGAATGATCAATATGTCAATAATTGACAAACGGAAATAGCTTACAATAATCTTGATCACATATCACGCTAGGTAGGCTTTTTTTATGTACGGAAGTACAAGGTCATTGATATGGAAGTATGAAGTCCTACGTAGTTTTTTCATTTTGTTTTTTAAACCCACTTTGTATGCACATACGCCAAGGATACTCAAAAAGAAAACGAGGCGGAGTAATAATGCATATGCATGCAGGGTCAGCATGACTACGCTAGGCTTCGAGTTGGCCACAGCCATAGGTAAGTAGGGGTTCGTTCAATCCACGCCCGGAAAGGAAGTGCAGAGAGCATTCCTGGGGACTGGGGATGACTCAAGCTGATGGGTTGGAGTTGCTCAAGGAACCGGCCAGGATATTTTGCTAATCCATCGATCCGGGATTTTTTAATCAATTATAGCCTTTTAATATCAAAAAATTTGTTGGCAAAGTTAAATTAGGTGTAGATTGATGCTATTTTGACTTGTTCGATTGGTATAAGCCGTACTGATGACTATCTGTACCTGCCGTATGCTAATTTTGATTTTTTTTTTTTGCAGAGAACTCCAAAGAGAACTTATGTCCTGATGAACTACAATAAATTATCATAATAGTCATAGGAATGAATGACAAGAACACAAAAAACAAAAAGAGCATAAAAGCAAACACAAGAACATGAGCAGCAAAGAAACACAAAAGCTTGACCTAGATACAACATCTCATCCTTTTTTGTCCCTAAAAAGTTTTTCAATTCACTCCAAGAAGGTCTCCATGACATCGGAGTACATGTCCACTTCTGAATTCCTATACTCCACAGGTTGGTGCTGCTGGTGATCAACAGAGGTCGAAGAAGAGGACGAAGCCATTCGAGCCGGCAAAGTAAAGCTTCTCTTAAATTTGTTTTCCAGCTTTCTTGCACTCTTCGGATGGCCGTCCAAGCTCAAGAACTCAATGGGGTTGGCTCCACCACCATTATGCATACTTGAGACATCCGAATTTTGATTCTGGTCTGGTTTGTTTCCTATGCTCTCCGGGTTAAACAACAGCTTGGCATCATCAGAACGTCCGGTGAGAGCATTAAAGAAAGACAGCCCATTTGGCCACTTGATGTCATTTTCGTGCCCACCCACCATATCTTCCATCCGGTTTTCAGATGAATGAGGTAGGAGAAACATGTGCTCATTTTTGGCTTGCGGAAATCCAAGTCTGTCCGAGTTCGGAAAATTAGGCGAAGAAAGCATAGAGGCAGCAGATGGAAGTGGCCTTTGGCCCCAATTGAAGAGCTGAGCAGGAGGGCGGATTGGTGGAATGGGGGATTGTTTTGAAGGGAGTGAGGAAGCAGAGGAAGTGTTTCTGGTAGAAGAAAAGAGCTGGGAGAGGTAGAATCCAGACTGGTAGCCTAGCGATTCAAATGTATGCCTCATTCTCAGCACGAAATGGAGGTCTTCAGGTATCTGTATTAGATATTATCCATCAGTTTTGGTCACAAAGTTAAAACACTTAAGGCAGCTTTGTGCGTGTGCGCAGTCATATGTGCAATGCACTTCCTTGATAGAAATATCACTACTTCACATCCAATCAAATTCGTAGCCAGAAAATAAAAATGTTTTCTACATAGAGAAAATGATAGAAAAGAAAGAGAAGATAAAACTTACAATCTTGCAAGAACCCAACTGTAGAAGGCCATGGCCAGCTTGAATTACAGCTATTGTCTGGTCACGGAGTTGCATTAAGGAGCACAAAAGTCTAAGTAATTGAACGAACCAAAACAGGAAAAATTAACGTAAGACTAGCAACAGTGAAATTACTGTTTCTATTCTCACCTGAATTCCTGACTCGAACTGATCAGTCCATTCAGGAGGAAGCTGCATTAAATAGCACCAAATAGGAAGGTTACCATCAATCATCAACATCAATGGTGTCTTATACTTCATATAGAAGGGAAACATGAGTCACAAACTTCTAAAAAAATAAAGAAAACAACTGGGTGTGTGAGAATTTTATCCCATACAGCGTCAAAAGAACTCTGCCAGTAGTTGGAGATATTTGGTTCACATTCTGTTGGTTCTTTGAAGACCCATTTATGGCACTTATCAGATGCAACCTTCCCCATCAACCTGTTCAAACCAATTCACCCAATCAGACCCGATGTAAAAATACTTATTCTTGACCTTAACTCTCTACTTTCCATGGTACTACAACAGTTTGATCGACAGAGAGAGAGATAGACAAAATTGAACCCCAAACAAAAAACACCTACCCAGTACCCACCCTTCTCCATAATTGTATAACTGAATGGACATCTTGCTGAAGGCTCTTCTTACAGGATCTTCACCATCAATCTCTTCTAGACAATCCCCAACTCTTCCACGGCAGAACCCATCTTCCCACATCAACATTCTTCAAGAGACCGAAAGACAAGTTAAATAAATTTACAAAATGTACGGAATCACATAACACGCCGGTTGAAAAGTACCGAATACCCATGTAGACTGTAGAGTTATTATCTATCACAAAATCATAAGGCAAAAACCATATTCATCTTCCGCAAGCCGAATTCGCTAAGCTTTCCTCTGTTTCTCCCAAGAAAGAGAGGATTGAGGAATGCTCTGCCTCGTTGCTGATAAGGTAGCAAAAGAATGCAAATTGTGCAGCTAAGCTGAACAGTGTTTTTATATTCTACTTTATTTACTGATTCTTCTACTTTCTCAGCAACAAGCTCATTTTTGAAACAAAACCATACTCACAAGCTGCCGTTGTCGTCTCCAACCTTGCACCCATTACCACCTCTGACTCTTCTGCAATAAAAGGAACAGAGACCGATTTAAGGAAGCAGCTCCAATCAAAGGCTAAGAACAAAATAGACGGAGACGGAGACGGAATTAGAGACAAAAAGAGACACATACGGGCGCGGACGGATGGTCCAGAAGACAGAGTAAGTCCAGTCTGAGTTGAGACAGACGCTTCTGAGGGCCTCATGAAGGGCCATCATCCCAACAGCTTCTTTGCTCCTATCTGATGCTCCCGAGCCCACCATCTCTCTCTCTCTCTCTCTAATATTGTGCCTTTTATTTTTTTCTCTCACTCCACACTTGAAGTCTTTTGAGTTTCCTCCCGCTGTATCCCCCGTCTCAACCTCTGAACCACTGCTACTTCTTCTAACTCAACTCAATTTTTATCTCCTTTCGTAACTCCACAAGGCTTTTGCCACCACATAGAATACTCTTTGATTCCCCCGACTCTCTCTCTCTCTCTACTATTCGGTTGTTTGTCCCAAGTAAACAGGTTCGGTGATCTTGATAGAGGGAGGTAAAAAGCAAGAGAGAGATGACAGTTGTAAGTATCACCGAATGAAAAACTGTGGGGACAGCTTTTATCCGGCTCACTTGCGTCCCGTATCAAAGCTCAGCAGTGAAGGTCAGGGAAGAGGGGGGCAAATCAAAAGACCTTGCGGTTTGTGATACCCGAAATCACATTTCTACCCTTTGTCCTGTGTCGGCTTGGATGCAGGGTTACGTTTTGGTACTTTACTCTGACTGGATCCTCATTCCTCTGGACCTCTACCATGCAACACGTAGTAGGCCTTGTTTGGATGAAGGGTCAAAGCAGCAGCTGAGCTCCTCAAAACTTTGCTTCAATTCGAAAACTACTTATATAAACAGATTTGCTTTGACTCCATAGCCTCTTTTTCTTCCATAAATAAACCATTTCATCTTCATTCTTCCACGTATAGTAATCATGGCTATTCTCAAGCTTGCCAAACAGACCCTACACATGTTTGTTTTTTAAAAGCAGGAGGTGAAGGGATAACCAAGACAATTGGCAAAGGGACAGAATCTTTACCAGTCAAAAGAGATAAGGGGATTCTGATTGTTAGATTTGGATCAATATTTTAGAGGAATATGATATTGTTGTTATGTCAGTTGTAAGGACGAACTTAAGAGTAATCATCATATTTTCGTACTGGTGCAAGTATAAAAAAGCGAGAGCCCATTTGGCACTCCCCCTTCTTTTGTTTGCTGCCTAACATCTCTTCATAATGAAGGCAAATCGAAAAACCAAACTTGCCCTTCTCTCTATGTAGGATGTTTTATGGGCATTTTTTAAAATATCCAAAAGAGTAAGGACAACCGAATGCTTTAATTCCTCAACCTCATCTTTTAAATGCCAAGTCCATATGCACAAAGTGTTCAAATTTACAGAGTAAAAAGAACAAAATTTCATCATTTGATGTCATATGATGCAACGTGAAGGTAAAAAGATGGGAATTGTGTTATGTCAGATGGTAATTTTATCTTAGTCCAAAATTATGTACACTCATGTTTTTGATATATTCTATTGTTAACCTTGTGTTACATAGTCATTATTGCTCATTTCGATTAGAGTATCTAAATAAAAGATACATAATAATAAATTTTAATAATTCAAAGACATAATATGACGTAATTAATCTTTATTACCTTCAAAAATTTATTCAGGAAACAGTGAGATAAAGAAGCCATGTAGTCATCATGATATTTAAAGAACCTTTTTAAGATTGGATATCATTTTAAATGTTTATTATGAAGGATAACCGATAAAGATGGCCATTAATCCATGCATGTACTGAACTGTCTTTTCACCGACAAGGGCGCTCTCACAGTCAAAGCCAAATAGAGTGCTCTAATCATTTAGCCATTTAGAGCAAAGCCGGTATTATAGTATTAACAAAGGTCAAAAGAATAGTAAGATTAAGGTATCACGTGCGCACGTGCCGTGGCAGTGAGTCGGTGCATCGTTTCTTATAAAGAAAGCGAAGCGCACGAATTGCGGGGCACTGTGACCTCTACATACAGACAACCTCATTCAGCGTCACCAGCCGCTTCTCTTTCACGCGCGGTAAACCCTGTTCAAGCTGGTCCGGATCCCAGCTAAGTTCGGATTCGAAGCATTTCGCGGTGACGCGTTGATCAAGAAACGCGTGGAAATGATGGTGGTGGAACTTCCAAGTGTATGCATCGGTCTTAAGTCCCGGGGCTCCCTCGCCTCCGCATTGACCGGCCCGGGCCTCGCTCCGAAACCAAGACCGTATCTTTGTTGGGTCCCACTTCCAAATCCTCCGACTCTTGACCTAACTCCTTAGGTTTGTTAATTCAATAAGGGTTAATGTCCTTTTTAGTCCTTAGGTTTTGGGGCGGTGTTCTTTTTAGTCCCTAGGTTTTATTTTTGTTCAAAACAGTCCCTAGGTTATTTACGTTTGTCTTTTTAGTCCTTCCGTCCAATTCCGTCACTCCCGAGCCCAGTCAGCTAACGGCGAGACACGTCACACCCAATAGAATTTTGCCACGTGTATTATTATTTTTTTAAAAAAAAAAACAATTTCCACATGTTTTTTTTTTAAAAAAAAAAAACCAAAAACCAAAAGAAGGGAGCCGTGGCCACCTCCCCGTCGCCGGCGAAGGGTGGCCTCCCTGGCCACCACCGAGCGACGGGGAGCCCAGATCTGGGCTCCCCGTCGCTCGGTGGTGGCCAGGGAGGCCACCCTTCGCGCGAGGGAGCCCAGATCTGGGCTCCCTCGCGCGAATGGGGGTGGCCCGACGGGGAGCCCCCGGCCACCACCGTCGACGGGGAGCCCAGATCTGGGCTCCCGCTCGTCGGTGGCCAGACGGGGAGCCCATATCTGGGCTCCCCGTCGCTCGGTGGTGGCCAGGGAGGCCACCCCTCGCGCGAACGGGGGTGGCCAGACGGGGAGCCCCCGGCCACCACCGTCGACGGGGAGCCCAGATCTGGGCTCCCGCTCGTCGGTGGCCAGACGGGGAGCCCAGATCTGGGCTCCCCGTCACCGGGGTGAGTGCCCCCGACCACCCCCGTCGACGGGGAGCCCAACTCTGGGCTCCCCGTTCGGTGGTGGCCACAGGGGTATCTCCCTTCTTTTGGTTTTTTTTTTTTTTTAAACATGTGGAAATTGTTTTTTTTTAAATAGTACACGTGGCAAAATTCTATTGGGTGTGACGTGTCCCGCCGTTAGCTGACTGGGCTCGGGAGTGACGGAATTGGACGGAAGGACTAAAAAGACAAACGTAAATAACCTAGGGACTGTTTTGAACAAAAATAAAACCGAGGGACTAAAAAGAACACCGCCCCAAAACCTAGGGACTAAAAAGGACATTAACCCATTCAATAATTCTCATTCCCCCACTAAACAATGCTAAGCCCTAGCGTCACCAATGGCAACACATCTAAGACCCATTGAACGATGAGTTTTTAAAAGTTTGACTAGGAATTTTAAATCCCAAAAAACATGTTTAGATGAAGAAAAAAAATTGTTGCGATTTTTTATGAGAAATAGAATGGATTTTATTAGGATTTAGTGAAAAAGTTGATGAAATTTATTTAGGGTTAATTATAATTTTTTCTCCCTCGAACTAGCATTATATTCTCAAAACTCCCTAAACTATGACTCATTACAACTAACCCATCAATCTATTTTTATCGTTACGATTCAGTCTCTCACCCAGATTTTCTCATTATTTACTATGCTTTCTGTTCCCACGTGAACAACAAGTGGGACCCTTTTTGCAAAAAAAAATACCAAATTGTCTCTCCCTTTTCCACTTGGCCCGAGAAAATCATGGTTTTGCCTTCCAACGCAAATTTTTCCAAATCTGATTTTTTTGTTTGGAAATGATGCTAAATTTAAAAAAGCAATAGGCGTGGACGATTTGATATTTTTGTGGAAAAAATGTCCCACTTGTTGTTCACCTGGAAAAAATCGCATATAACTGAAAATCTGAGTGGAGAACTGAATTGTAATAGTAAACTTAGATTGAGGGGTGAGTTGTAACAATTTATAGTTTATGTGGGGTTTTGAGATTGGGGTGCTAATTCGAAGGGAGAAATTGTAATTAACCGTAAAAAAGTATTGGAATTTGTAAAAAGTCAAAAAAATTGCACTCCCCTGATTATTAGGGGTTATCAAAATTTTGTTATATTTCTTCATTCAACTACTAACATTTTATATTTTGTACACACTTTAATTCGAATGAAAATTGTTATTTTTAATTCAGGGAAATGATAATTTCACTGAACAAAAATAACAATTTTCTTCCAAATTAATCAAGTGTAAAGTGTAAACGGTTGCAAGTTGAAAGACAAAATGTAACGAAAATAATAATCTAGAATTCAAAGTGTCACAACCCAATTGTCAGGTGACTAAAAATGTATTTAACTTTATTTTTAAAATTTGATCTATCCTCTAAAATGATTATAATCTGAATCCATTGGATGATCCTCTCTGTAAAATTAAGTAGTGAAATCTAGTTTGAATGTCCTTGAAATATCCCAACATAACTAAAAAGTGAAGAAAAAGTGAAGAGAAAATGTAATTTTTTATATTGTTTGTAGTGAAAAGTAGTGATTTGACGTGGGAGATATATTATATTGTAAATTTTTATTGTGTTAAAATTTTAGGATGGGTAAAATTTTAGTGTGCAAACGGAGCCTAAACAAACTCTTCACGTGAAAAAGGAACAGTACCATTTTAAGCAATAAAATCCAAAACTTGAGCTCCAAACAGTGGCGGAATCAAGATTAATATTCAAGGGTGTTGAACTTTAAAGGCGAAATGACAAAAAAAATTCGTTCATAATATAAAAATTGTCTTAGAATTACAATAACAAAAATTAAAGACGAACAAGCAACAAACAGTGACCACATGTTGATGTAAATATCAATCACGTCATTAAGAAGTTTCCACATGTTGACCACTGTTTTATTACACAAAGTATAAAAGTGTTGGAAAAAGAATTAATAATTTACAAGCTCATGAAGCAAGCATAGATTATTATGGGAAGCCCTATAAAATATGCGTAATCATGACTATAAAAACTCCTCTCTCCCGTTTGAAGTTTTGCACTTTCCATAGCTAAGCACATGAAATACAAAATGCAAGAAGTTTTCTTTTTCTAGTACAAAATGCAAGAAGTTGCATTGCAAAAGAAAGTAATAGCAGCATTGTCCAATACGTCCAAATTAGCAAACACATTCCCTTGAAGGGTGGGGGAAAGAGAAGGGTGGGAGGGGGACAGAGAGGAAATTAAGGGTGTGTTTGTGTTGGAAAATTTTTGGTATTGGGTTTAGTGAAAAAGTGAAGAGAGAGGTAATTTTTTATATTTTTTGTAGTGAAAATTTATGATTTGATGGGAGAGATAGATTATATTGTAATATTTTATTGTGAGAGAGTGAAAAATTTTGTAAAATTTTTGGGTGCAAACACAACCTAAATTAATTAGATCACCAATTCAGTGTCCCTTTTGTTCATAGCAGCAATCCCAAGGCCTTCCTAAGTTGAAGCGGATACAAAATGTTTTGAGTTTTAACGCAAACTTCAAAAAAGTCCTCTGTTTTCTAAACACCACACGTCAGCCAGTTAAAAGTAACTGAAAGCATTTTATTTTCTGGTGGATAAAGTATGTATTTTTTCACAAAAGCTCTTTATTGGCTTGTGAGTCCACAAAGAGTCCGGTAGAATTGGGCTGCACAACCCTGGCCAAAACCGGCACCTACACCGGGTAGGTCGGTTTTTAAAAAATTGCCACCTACACCTACACCGTTAAGGTCAAAAATCGGCCCTTAATGGTAGCAGTTTAGCGGTGGCGGTTTCCGGTTATCATACATTAATATTGAGCCATTTTTTTAGCATTTTACGCATTTGGCCCAATGTATTTTTTCTTTTTTCTTTTAGTCCATTAATCACATATCAATAAAATCTAAACTAATGAAATCCAAATTCCAAAATCAATAAAATTAAATATCATCTTAAAAGATAAGATGAGAATTTAAAGTCCAAAGTAATAGAGACGTTACTGTAAGTAGAAACTATTATCTTTTGAAAAATCAAGTTTAGACCCTAACAACACTTACAAGGGAGAATATGTGTTTTCCCTCTAATTAACAAATCAATAACAATTTAAAAACATGTTCAAAATCTAATAGGGTTTCCCTTGGTTTCACAAGAAAAATCCAAAAATTTAGCAATTTTTTAAGGCGCTCGAGCGCGGGTCAAATGCTCGTCAAGCGCTTATGTTTCTGTCTGAAATTTGCACTGAGCGCTCGAGCGCTTGTCTAACGCTAGTCAAACGTGATGACTCTATCTGAATTTTTTCAAAGGGCGCTCGAGCTCTTGTCAAACGCTGGTCAAACGTGATGACTCTGTCTGATTTTTTAAACTAAAATATATTAGAAATTTGAACTAAAATGTAATTGAGTGACTGATTTTGCAAGCATAGTATAAATTTAATAGTGATTTGTCAATTTTATAAATTATAAATTTAGACAATTAGTTAAAATTTCATAAAAACTCGACCTCTTGACTTATATTATGCGATGTACATACCAAATTTTGGCATTAAACTTTTTAATTACGATTCCAATAATTAGTTCATTCACCTAGCAAGTTTCTTGGTAACTTGAATGTAAGTATTTGATTAGACAAAACCAACAACAAATCTAAAATATTTAGGTGAAACTAAACTTTTGAGCAGGCCTTGTCATGCTTCTAGAATACTACGTCTTGAGGTGAAACTAAAGTTTAAACTATTGAGTAGAAACTAAACTAAAAAAACTAAAAAACTTAAATAATAAAAAAAAAATCCCGGTTTAACCTACACCGGGAAACCTGGTGCCTGTTAAACCGGGAACCGCCGTTTTTTTCAAAAAACTAAACCTACACCGGCACCGTTAAGGGCAAAAACCGGGAATCCGGTGTCGATGCCGGTGCCACCGGAATTTCCCGGTGGCATTGTGCAGCCCTACGGTAGAAGATTCTTTTAGGGGTTATCAAGATTTGTGCAGTTGATTTTACAATAATACATATAAATTTTTTTTTGGGAGCGAAGGGTGTCGTTCCGCCCCTGGCTCCAAATCTTCTCAACAATATTTATGAGTACACCAAATGGAGGGAGCTTTTGCACCCATTTGATTGAGGCATATTGCCGATAGGAATGTCAAGAAATTTTCATATTTGGTTAATGATTTTAAAAAAGTTATAAAAAAATATTTTCGCACTCTAAACCTGATTTTTTTCACACAAACATATTTTAATCTTCAATAGAATTTTATATCTAATCATTGGCCTCAATTTATGTAAAAAATAATACAAAAACTCATAAAAACTTTTACAAAAACTCATAAAAATTTCTCTTACAAAATTCCGTCTATACTTTTTTACTCTCACAATCTTCAAAAGAATAAACTTAAAAAACTTTCTCTTTTCAAATATCATTTATGTGGACCCCATTATTCTTGCAAACAACTAAAAAAACTTTCTCAAAAAATTTTCTTATTCATCACACAACAAACGGTTTCAAAACCAAATCAAACACTATTCTTTGTTTTCTTCCCTTTCCTTTTTTTTTTAATAATAATCTTCTTTCCTTTCCTTAACAGTGCGTTATGCTAACCCAAAAACGCATGAAAATAGGCTGCTGCCAAAAGTTGCGTGCAGTGGCGGTAAACAAAGGAGAGTGAGTTTCAAGAAAATGCCTATTCTTTTTATCTGAATTAGAACAGAATCAAAGTAATTTGTGAGTTTGTCTGTATTGCTATTGCCATTATAGATATTTTTATTTTTTTTATTCTGTACAGAAAAGGATTTCAAACGTATAAGCTACAATTATTGAAAATCCTAACATTTATACATTATCATACTAAATTTGAGCCTCATCCGACCTCTTGTCCCAAATCGATAAAACCCAACAAACCAACATTCCAATAAAGGGGCAAAAGGACCCATTGCACTGAACACGTAAGAGGAATCCCCCATGATGAAAAACTACCACTAACTACTAAAAGCACAATTACTGAGAAATAGCCCACAACTTAGCGATTACTAGGGCTGAGCAAAACCGGACCGCTGATCGAACTGGATCGAAAAATCGGATCGGATTTGCGGTCCGATCCATAGCTTTTGACAATCCGGTCCGGACCGGACTGAACCAGATTTATTAATATAAATAAAAAAATATTTTTATATTTTTTTAATACAAATTACAAACTTAAAAAAGTTTAGTTTTAACTTAAACTAAAATTCTACATTTTTATATGTCATTCCCACTTCAAAATTAACCTAAAAAAAAATGAAACCGGTCCGGACCACTTAAGGAGTCCGGTCCGGTCCTTTATTTTAGTAGGACCAAAAATCCGGTCCGACCGCATTCCAGTCCGAAAACCAGACTGGATTTCCTGTCCTGTAGCCCGCGATTACCAAGGATGATCATGAGACATGAAAGAAAGGTCGTTAAGGAAAAAAAAAGAGATATAAAAGAAGAAGAAGATCATGAAAAGAGGTAAACAATATATTAAACACAAAAAGAATAAGCTTAAGAATTGGGAGAGGAAACTAAGTATTGAAGGTTTTATTCCCTTTGAGGGTGAACGGTATTTTGATTGTATGTCACTACAAAACAAACTACCTATAGTGGCGGTCGCTAAAACTGCCGTTGAAGATCCCCTTTAGCTAGGGCTGCTCAGTGCCACCGAAAAATTCTGGTGGCACCGACACTGGGTTGTCGGTTTCCATCTTCACCGGTGCAGATGCCGGTTTAAGGATTTGCAACATTTCTGGTGCTATTATCGGTTCCCGGGTTCCCGGGACATCGAGTTTTTTAATATATATATATATATATATATATAACATTTAAACCCCCTGGGGCTCCTGTTAGGTGATCTTAGGCCTTCTCAACCCCAAAAGTTAGCTCAAGAGGTGAGACTTTCCATCACACTTATAAACTGACCACCAACCTCTTCCACAACCGATGTGGGACAGCCCCAACAATCTCTCCCTCACACATCGGGCCCTGGGTTGGGTGAAGACAATCCGTTTCTCCCATGGACTATTGGGTCTGAGACTTGTTGGTAAACCTGGGCTCTGATACCAGTGTTAGGTGATCTTGGGCCTTCTCAACCCCAAAAGCTAGCTCAAAAGGTGAGATTTTCCCTCACACTTATAAACTAACCATCAACCCCTTCCACAACCGATGTAGGACAACCCCAACAGCTCCCCCTCCCCCATAATCTCATTTCGCGTTTTTCCCCCACCCACGAGACCCCATTTCCCCCAGGCCCCTCTGGCAAAATTGTTTTGTTTTAAACCCCGAACCCCCCTCCCCCCATTTGTTTTAAACCCCGGACCCCCTACCCAATTTGTTCGCACACGCCGGATCCCCTCCCCCATTTGTTTTAAACCCTAGATCCCCCTCCCCCATTTCTGCTTTTGTTAGTTTATTAGCTTGAATAATATTTTTATTTTTATAAATTATAACTTGGTGTATAAGTTTATTTATATTTTTAGTTTGAAGGAGTTATCTATCTTTAAGATATTCTTACATTTACATCTCTAATTTTATTATTTTGGATTTTATTGGTTGAGACTTTAGATTCTCATCTTGTTGTGATGTTCTCTAAGTTTATTGATTTTAAATTTTATTATTTTGGACTTTAAATTCTCATATTATTTTTTAAGATGATTTTTAATTTTATTGATTTTGTAATTTGGATTTCATTAGTTTAGATTTTATTGATATGTGACTAATGGACCAAAAGAAAAAAGAAAAAAAATACATTGTGTCAAGTGCGTAAAATGCTAAAAAAACCCTATATGAATGTAAGATAACCAGAAACCGCCACCGCTAAACCGTCATCGCTAAGAGTCAATTTTTGCACTTAAAAGTGTAGGTGTAGGTGTAGGTGACAATTATTTAAAAACTGGCCTACCCAGTGTAGGCGCGGGTTTTGGCCAAAACCGACGCCTACATCGGGGTTGAGCATCCCTACCTTTAGCGTCGTTAAAAGAAACTTTGTAGCAGCATTTGTTTAAAAAAACGTCGCAATAGGTAGGGCTGCTCAATGCCACCGGTGCCGGTTTAAGGATTTGCAAAAATTTCGATGCTATTCCCTATTCCCGGGTTACCCGGCACCGGGTTTTCGGGACACCGGGTTTTTAAGTATATATATATATAACGTTTAACCCCCCCGGGCTCCCCCTCCCCCATAATCTCATTTCGCGTTTTCCCCCAGACCCAATTTGTTCGCCCACCCCGGACCCCCCTCCCCCATTTGTTCGCACACCCTAGACCCCTCGGCCCAATAATATTTTTATTTTTATAAATTATAACTTGGTGTATAAGTTTATTTTTATTTTTAGTTTGAATGAGTTACCAATCTTTAAGATATTCTTACAATTACGTCTCTAAGTTTATTATTTTGATTATTTTGAATTTTATTGGTTGAGACTTTAGATTCTAATATTGTTGTGATGTTCTCTAAGTTTATATATTTTAGATTTTATTACTTTGGACTTTAAATTATCATCTTATATTTTAAGATTATCTTTAATTTTATTGATTTTAGAATTTGGATTTCATTAGTTTAGATTTTATTGATATGTGATTAATGGACCAAAAGAAAAAAGAAAAAAATACATTGGGGCAAGTGCGTAAAATGCTAAAAAATGGCAAAATATGAATGTAGGAAATTCGGAAACTGCCACCGCTAAGGACCAATTTTTGCCCTTAAAGGTGTAGGTGTAGGTGTCAATTATTTAAAAACTTGCTCAACCTCGTTATAGGTGCTGGTTTTGGCCAAAACCAGCACCTACACCGGGGTTGAGCAACCCTAGTTATAGGTTATCTACAAAGGCGCTTTTTGAAAAACGTCTCTATAGAGTTTGACTTCTAGGAGCGTCTTAAAAAAACGCGCTAAAAGAAAATCTGTAGCGATATTTGTGTGAAAAACGCCGCTATATACAATCTACAGCGACACTTTTTGAAAAACGATGCTACATAGTTTGACTTCTAGCCATGTTTTTCAAAAAGTACCAACAAAAGAAAATCTGTAGCGGCATTTGTGTAAAAAAACGCCGCTATATCTCACATTTTTCACCATCGGTCGCAAAACCACCGCTAGAACCTCTCTCAACGGACGTGACTACCGCTAAATAACCGCAGCTAAAGGTCGTTTTTTTAATGTTTGCAGATAAATCGTCAAGTAGAAATCAAGGTTTGATCACGGAGATGATCTAGATTTAGCCGCGGTTTATAACCGCCGCTAAAGGTCGTTTTTTAATGTGTGCAGATAAATCGTCATTTAGAAATCAAGGTTGATCACGGAGATATTAGACGTGGTCACTAAATCAATTGATTCATCAATACACGTCTCTAATCAAGTGATTGATCCATATTTTTGGCAACATTTCTTCCACGAAATTAATCTCGACAGATGGATGCTGCAGCAGTCAAGTTTCATGAACTCAAGCTGAGCTGAAGACAGACTGAACTGCGCGCATCAAATGCGCGCAGCGGATCCATTGACTAATCTTGCCGACATGTGAAGAAGAACCTCCAATTTCTACAGGTAGTCACATTCAATCTCAAGCCGAGGCTGTCTCAAAAGGATTTTTGTCTGAGCAGCTGGAGACAGAATGTGAAACACAATAGGAAGTGGACCCTCTTCACCGTACCGCATGGAAAGAAAGCAGAGAGGCTGTCAAATTTTCATTACTTTTGTTCCAAGTAAAGAAGGAAAGCATTCGTAGAGCTCCCGGATTGAAGTTCTCCATTAAGGATGGAGCAACTTAAAACTTCTTTCTCTGTATTTGTCCTCGCATCAGCACTTCTAGTCCCCACACCCACCCCCACCAAACTGCATAAAGCACCCAGTGAACCTTGAACCTTTTCAATGCCTCACCTGGCCTGATCTTTTCTTTGTTGAGGATGGACTTTGGTGATATGTGCAAGCTGCGACTCAAAAGTCATACCCTTTGGATTGTCGTGAAACAGTTGATCTGGTAAGGTAGTAAACTATTCCAATATTTACCAAGATTACAAAGATTCAGACAAGGACCTATTAACGGTTGCAAACTTCAAAGCAGTAACACTACACAATAAGAGATATGCTGCTATTTCTGTGTTCACAGACAGGATGCAGTACCTAAATGGATCTTCAGACAAGAAGGATTTGATCCTTTTAGAGAAGTTGATCATATAGGAGGAGGGAGCAGAGCAGCTACATCATAGCTTTCTTTCCATTACACAAACAAATATATGATTTGTGTTGTCGATTTTCTTTGCATTCCTCGAACAAATACGATTTTTTTTATCCATTTTGTTCCTTTCTTCGAAGAAACAAATGCAATTAGGGGTTTTGGTTGGCTTGGGCCAGCTTGGGGGTTCCCAAACCCACTAACCCAGGTCCCCATGCCAACATAAATGTACCACGACTTTAAATTGACTAACCACAACATACAGAGAGGGTGGACTGACTCTTAAATTATTTAATAGCGCTACCAGCTGTAAAAATCATATTTCAATCCGTCAGTCCGTAACGAATACTTCGTCTAAAAAAAACTGAAAAATGCAGAGAACATATTTATAATTTACAGGAAGAAGCTATCTGACTCCAGCTACATCTGGTTCAGATACAATCTTTGGGCTAAGATGGCCAATGCCCATTGGTACACAATTAGCATAGTGGATGTCACGCCTACCGCAGTTTGAGGTAATGGAGGCCCTCTACTTTATAATCAAATCACAGAATTTTGTCTAATATAGTCTAAGCAAAAATTAAAAGGTCTTAAATTGTCCTGACTAAAGCACGTCTTATTCCAAATCCAAGCCCAATAAAAACTCTTTGTACTGTTCTTGGTTTTTAACCATATGCCCTATAGCGCAGAGTCTTCCCAGTTCTGCATTCAAGTGGGAGTAGACGTATTCAGTCCCTTTCATGATTTGGGAGACAGGCAACTACCGCTCTTTAGTCAAACTCTCCGTTGTTTTCCATTTCGTAGAATCTTCTTACATCGATACATTGTGGAAAAAAACGTTGTCTTCCCTCACTGTGCTCTTTAATTAGGGCTTAACAAAATCCGACAGCGGACCGAATCGGACCGTAAAATCGGACCGAATTTACGGTCTGGTCCCGTCCATACCTTTTAACGAACCGATCCGGACTATACCGAATTTATTAATATAAATAAAATATATATATTTTAATACCGGTGCAATATATATTTAACCCTTATTTTTGTTTTTCACCATATCAAAGAAAATTGACTACCATTTTGGTCAACTATTTGGGTTGTAATCATAATTGTAGTATTTAATATCTAATTCTGTCTTCTTGATTCACATAAAACACAAGATCAGCACGGTCGACTTTGTGAATTCACAAGTTGAATGGTAATTGTTTATATGAATTTCTAAGAGCTTTTACGTAATAAATTTAATACTTTTTGTTTATTTTGTTATAATCTCAATATTTTTCTGCACTTTATATGTTTGGAGACCCGGAAAAATATGGTCAACCGAGATTCGATCTACAGTAAAAATACGAGCTATCTTTCTTTAAGGCAACTTCTCCTGTAAAAATAATAATTTTGTTTCAAAAATCATCCAATATTTACCGACTTAAATATTCCGTCCTGAAACGTAGGCTATGTTTGTTTCATGTCTCAAAACGTTTTCAAAATGTTTTCTACTCACTTTTTCATCAATTCTAATACCTTTTCATCAATCCCAATAATTTTTTACAAATTCCAACAACTTTTAACACACTTTCACCAATTCCAAGAGAATTTACACTACTTTCAAAAAAATAAAAACACAAAAACATATCTCAAGACCTAAACCAAACATAGCCGTAACTTTTTAACTTTGTCGAAAACTTTTATCTTTAAAAAAAAATTGACCAAAACACACTATTTTATGTAGTTTATTTCTTAAAAAATAATTTAATTTTTTAAAATATATTTATCATACAAAAAAATATTATTTAGTTGTTGTATACTATAGTTTATTTTTAATTCATTTCAAACTGATATTAAGAATCAAATTTACTAATCATATCATAATGATGATGTATCAAATATTGGAAAGTATTTTTCAAGAAATATGTTTTGAAGTAACAATTACACGTTAAAAACTAAATTACGTTAGTGAAACAAAATAATCTTCATTAAACTATTTAAATAATTTTAGGTCGAAATAAACTGAACGAAGCAAACGGCAAGATGAAATATATTTCCCTCGTCTTCCATCTAAACCATGGAGCACGGTAAGTAGCGTAGTGAGCAAATTTAATTGGAAAAAGGACTTCTTCCTCGCGATGGTGGCTCTCGACACAAATCACAAATGCCAAATTGGGTCTGCATCTGATTCCTCTCAGTCTGAGAGGAAGTGATGCTTTGAAAGGCCTCGAACCCACTTAAGATGTGTTTGTTAATTAAAATTTTGAGAAGGTTAAAATTTTCAGATATCTAAATTGGTGAGAAGGTAAAGAGAGATTTTTGAATAAATTTTTTATATTTATTATAGTGAAAATTAATGATATGATGAGAAGAAAGAAATTATATTATAATTATTTATAGTCTTAAAATTTTAAAAGATAAAAAATTCTAATAAACAAACGAACCCTTAGACAACTCATTCTGCCACTAAAATGTTTGTGTTCTTTGTCACACCCATTCACTCTTCTCATTCCCTTCGTTGTCTCTACTCAATGAAGGCTCTTAATGATAGTGGTTGGTTGGATCCCACGGCGATTGAAGTAATAACCAGTAGATCTCAAGATGGTAATCTATTTTTAAAAATGAAAAATATAAAAAGAACCCTAAAAGTTCTCTATTTTTTTTGTATTTTTGGTAGTATTTGACATTTATATAGAATCACAGAACAAAAGAAATTGTCCCCAAAACCCTGCATTTAGGTGTACGAAAATTACAATATAAGTGAGGTTTGTTTGTTAAAATGTTGGGTGTTAATGAAAAGAGTGATGATTTAAATGAATTTGTTATATTTATTTAAAATAAAAAATAATAATTAGATAGAAAAAGAAAATTTTATAATATTATTTTATTAAGATCAAAATGTTAGGAGCACAACACGTTACGAGTCGTCGAACAAATAATTACAAAGAAATTTCCTCTTTTTGTTTTTTGTTTTTTGTTTTTTGGTTTGTGTTGTTAGTTTCCAATATTATAATGTAGAGACCGAAAACAAAGAAAACTCCGTTCCAAAACCACTGGGTTGCGGTGCAGTTCCTCTCGATCCCTTTGCAGCTCCCAAAGCCTTTCTTTCTTTCTTTCTTTCTCTCACTCTCTCATGCCCTGCGGCGAAACCCGGGTTAGCTTCACACCTAATTTGTCAAAAGTTCCGGAATCCAGAGCCTGAAGGCACGCGTGTTGTCGTTTCACTTTCATTTGATGCAACATCTGTATTAAGTGTTTTTTACCCTCAAATTTAATTCTGTTGGGCTGTCATTTTATCAGTATCCCACTTTATATCTGACCCTTGTGCTTTGCTTCAAGTCCAAGACATTCTTTGCATTGTGTCATGTGTGGCTTCTTTTTTAATGTATTGTGGAAGTTTTCTTTTAACTTCGTTAGAAATGGGGTTTACTGTGTGATTTTGTCAATGATCTTGTGGAAGATTTCAGCGGCTGACTGATTTAGTGCTTACATGTGGTGATTCAAATTTTTTATTGGAAGCCAATATTTCGGTGTATATACACCATTTTCAGTTTAGTGACTTTGGGATAATGAATTGGTGGTGGGTTTTGAACAATGTGGGAACGTAGAATTATTTGACTTGAGTTTGTCTCTCACTCTCGTTCTGTTCGGTGTTGTGGACTTGTGTAGTGAGGGAGGAGAGGAAGGATTTCCTCGGGAAGATGGCAGATGCGGCGGGGTTAGTAGAGGCTACAGGATCGAGATTTAGTTCGTTGGAGCTGATCGGGAGAGGATCATTTGGCGACGTCTATAAAGGGTTAGTCTGATTGGTGTCATCTTTCTTCGTAACTGTACGAGAGATTTTCTTTCTCGGATAAGTTGTTAGTGAACTTCATAGTGTGCTCTTTGTTTTTCCATCCGTTCAAGGTCGTGAGACCCTCATGTTTGCTGCTTTTCTAGGATAGCGTTCTTTTGTTGCACCTCCCATTTAAGAACAGGATGGAGGGTGAGGACATGAATTCAAAACCCAATGAGTGTGTCTAACTTATCAATAAGAACATAAATATCCCCAAACTTATTTATTACTTACCCAAATGTATATATATGGCTCCCATATTAATATCTATGTTGGATTTATATGTCGGGTTTTGGAGGAACTGTTTGAAATATTTATATTCACGTGTGGGGAATTTTAATCTTATGGCAGAAGATGGAATAAGGGATGTTTGGTCGAATATGTTTGGTGTGTATACACACGGACGATATGTGTGTTTGTGTGTGTGTGTGTATTTTCACATTAGTTATTCATTGAGAAGGTTGTGATAAGTTTTCTTAATTTCACATTTGTTCTTCAATGAGGATTGTTGTGTAAGTTTTTCTTAAGGCAAATTTCGTGAAATAATAAGGTGTAAATGAAGCTCAAATCAATGGTCAGTGTTGCCTCACATTCTAAAGGTTTGTTAAGGTGGGGCTTGATTAGTTTTTTTTATAAGTTTTTATAAGGTGGGGCTTGACAGTACAAGAGACTATACTAAAAACATCTAGAATATACAAGCTAAAAAACTTAGAAAGTTCGGAAAACCCAAAAAGGATATCCTAAAGCCGAATTAGCCCAAGAAAAAGAGAATGCAACATAGAGCCCCTCAAATTGTCCAAAGAAATAACCTTGTCCTCAAAACATCTACTATTTCTTTCCCTCCATAGACTCCACCAGATATAAGTAGGAATCATCTTCCAAATGACCACAACAATAGGATCCTCAAACTTCCTCCTTCAACATTTCAACACTTCCACCACCCTCCTAGCATGACCCAAACAAAGTTCATAATGCTCAGCACATGCGCCTACTATCCTCTTGCAACCGAGCAATGAAGAAGGATATGATCAACCGATTCTCCACCGCTTTTACACAAATAACACCAATCGGTCAAGCAAATGCCCCTCCTCCTTCAGTTGTCAATAGTCAGAATTTTTCCATGAGTAGACTTCCAAACATAGAAAGCAACTCTAGGGGGGACCAAGTTCTTCCAACACTGACGCCAAGGAAAATCCACTCTGGAGCCACTTAGGAGGAGAGCATACATTGATTTAACTGAGAATGCACCATTTTTAGAACCCATCCATAACAACTTATCCTCACCCCCTCTCATCCAAACCTTTGAATAGAGTAAAGAATAAAACGTCGAACAAACATCCATCTCCCAATCGTTAGCTGTTCTTTCAAAGTGCACATTCCAAACAACGGCTCCGTACCCTCCTTCCAAATAATCAGCCACCCAAGCATCCTTACAACGGGAAAGAGAGTATAAAAGAGGAAACTCCAACCTCGATGGTCTCTCTCCACACCAATGGTCGGGCTAGAACCAAGGTGGGGCTTGATTAGTGGAGACACTATAGAAGAGTGAACCATCTCTTTGTCACACAAAACCCGTTAGCCGTCATCATCCCTGTGTGTGCTTATTCTTCTCCTCTCTTTGTCTCTCTCTCTTTCCCCTTACCCCCAAAACACTCTTCCTGTTACTCGAACAGCAACAGTTCCTTAAGCATGGACATCTAGCTTTATGATTCATGGGATATTGGAGTGCAATAGGTCATGCCAAGGGTCATTTCGCAGTGCATTGACTTGTTGGTTGTGATTATGTGATTGTGCTTTTTAAAAACAATCAAGTTAATGTAGTAAACATTTGCACTTTGTCCTGACAACCCTGGTGCCATGCTAATTTGCAGGTTTGATAAGGAGCTTAACAAAGAAGTAGCTATTAAAGTGATTGACTTGGAAGAGTCGTAAGTAGATTGCTTCCCAAATTTTTCATCCTCACTTTCTAGATTCTTCTTTTCAGCATCAGATGCTTGCTCTTGCTGAGGTTTCTTAATTTGTTCTTAATTCATTTTATGAACTTGAAAGCTTTTGTTTTTTCTTTGATAAGGAGCTTAATAAAGAAGTAGCTATTAAAGTGATTGATTTGTTTTTTTTCCTTTCGTGGCTGTTTCTTCTTCGGTTATAAACCTCTTGAACAGCACAAACTGCAGGAGAAAATCCCCAGGATCATCCAAAACGCATGTCACTTTGTGATTGTAGGAAATACATTCAAGTAGGGGTGCACACCGTGCTCAGGTTCCCAGATGGCATGTCTAAAAGAATAACAATCCCGGTTCACTAGAAGTTACCCAGAATGTTTCTTCTTATGTTCTTTTGTTACCTTAATAAGTGTGAGTAATGGCTGAGTTGGACATACTGTTCTCTGGAAATTAACCATAGGATACAAAATAACAGCTAGAATCTTTGACGAGGTATCACTATCCTTAGGTACTAGGAATAGTATAAGTTAAATCCAGTGTGCACCATTACTTATATCCCAATCCAGTGGTCTTGAGGACATTTGATGGATCCCGTATGTTACGTACCTGCATCTGAAACCATTGTTGGGATTAATAAAGCCACTTACCTGAACCATATTTTTCTTGGCAAAAACATGCGCTTATCTCTAATTCGCTTTCCTCTTTCCTTTCTTGTCTAAGAATATGATTGAAAGCTTCTGAGTCTCTGATGGTTCACCAGGACAGCTGTTTAGGTAATCAGATGGTATGTTGAGGTCTAACAATTCATATTAAGGACCTTGCGGTAGAGATTTTTCTTAGAATCCCGTGATTGATGGCATGTTTCTTTTTTTTCTCTGTTGTTTTCTATAAGACTTTGTTTGCAAGTGAGCAATTCCAGCTGACAGCATGCTACATGTTTACTCAATACTTATCTGACTCTTGCTTAATCAGCAATATCTAAAACTAGCTATTCAATTCCCTTCTGCAGTGAAGATGAAATTGAAGACATTCAGAAGGTATTCCTTTACAATATCACTCTCCTAGTTGATCTCAGCTAATTTTTCTCGGTAACTTTCAAATGCATCTGATGGGTCAACCTCACCTTTCACTCCATTCTTATGGCCGGAGGAAATTCCATTTGAGCTGCAGCTCATTGGTTGAAGTGTGCCATGATTAAACAATTAGGTTTGCTCATCTATCTTATTTTTATGCCAGGAAATCTCAGTTTTGTCACAATGTCGATCTCCATATATTACTGAGTACTATGGTTCCTCTCTCCATCAGACTAAACTATGGATCATAATGGAATACATGGCCGGTGGCTCTGTTGCTGACTTAGTACGTTACTTCTGTTGACTTGGTTCTACATATTCATTTTGTGAAATTTTCAAGTGCTTCTATTGACTTAGACGTGATTGTATTTCCTGTAGAATAGGTTAGTTTTGTATTTCGGATTTGCATTATAATGAAATATCTATTGGTTTCTTTCAAAACGATATCAAAAGCCCGTTAGAATTAAACTATTGTTGACTTTGAGAAATATAATGGTGGAGCAGATCATAGAAGTTGTTCCATATGCTATGCTTACTTTATTAAACTCTTGTTTACCTAGTGGCATGGCAATTGAGGCAGTTGTAGACAGTTGATACCTAAATACACTCTTTTATTAGGTCCTTATGTTTCTGTTGTCTTGTATGGTACTTTCTTTCTCCCCTGCACGTTAAAAAACAAAGTGCTTAAGCTCACCATGCTCAATACTGATGGTGAGAGAATTATACAGCTGTTGAATCAGTTTTACCTGAAAGGTATGTAGGATTGGTGACTGCCATCACTGCCTTCATCTTGGCATATTGAAAGGTAGGGAACAAATTACTGTAACGTTTAGGTATGCTTAGTCATTTTAACAATGGATTGAGTAATATCCTCTGTACAGTTTTCAATATCAAGGGCTACCTCTAATTGAAGTTGATAGTGGATGCGTCTTTCCCTTTCTTGTTATCTTCTTCTCAGTGCTCGTCTTTGTAAATGCAAACAAGTTCTTATGTACAAGTATGTCTAAAGATGATTCTCTACATTGCATAAATGTCCTCTGGATACTTTATGTATACTTGATGCTGCTTCTTTCTTCTATAAAACTGACCATTACCAATTATTGAAAGAAATGCTATATTGCGCTCTCTTCTTGAAAGATAAGAGAGGTTTTGGCTTCTGCAGCTCCAATCAGGTCCTCCACTGGATGAAGCTTCAATTGCTTGTATATTGCGTGACTTGCTGCATGCAATTGAGTATCTTCACAATGAAGGAAAAATCCACAGAGACATCAAAGGTTTTCTTGCCCACTTCCTGGAATATCCATATAGAATAAATTCATAGAAATTTCATAAATCTCTCTTTGTAAGGATTATTTACATTTGATATAAAGACTGCAGCTTCATAATAATTATCCAAGTAAACTTTCTCCATCCATTAAGTTATCGTGTCGTGATGACCTACTTTTGCAGCGGCAAACATTTTGTTGACAGAGAATGGTGATGTTAAGGTATAACTTTTATGCTCAATGAGATCTACAATTTTCTTAATTCTATGTAAAGGCTGACTAATAGGAAAAACATAGATAAAATTGTTGACTTACATGGATTTGCTCCTGGCCTGCTGCATTGAGTGTGTGACCTTGTCACAGGTTGCAGATTTTGGTGTTTCAGCGCAATTAACAAGAACTATATCAAGAAGAAAGGTACTCCGTTATGCTGTGGCTAAATTGTGAATCAGTCAAGCATGGATTACTGTTGGGATGAACCATCTATAGTTTCCCTTTATTGTGGCTTTGGATATAGTTGAGGCACCTTTTTTGTGACCCGTGTTTCTCATTGTTTTATCTACTCTGAGCACATTGTGATGTCTGAGTAATCGTCAACATACATCTTTTTAAAGCTGTTGTTAGATAGGGGTATTCGAAATTCTTCATTGCCATCATACTGCAACTACTTCTTGTTCCATGGGAGCTGGGCTGCAGAAGGAAGAGAAGGGGGTGGGGGCAGGTGCCGGTGAGGGTGGAGGGGTACATAATCTATCCAAGAATGTGTTATATGGTGTGCTTGATCTGGTGGTGATGGGTGAAGACATCTTCTGGAACAATCTGATTAATGCTCCCTGCCCAGTATTGTCGTACCTATCAACTTATTCAACTTCTAGTGTCATTGCTGCAGGAGTCCACAGAATTGATGAGTGAGTGATTTTCCTTACCAGGAAGGAGCCCCCGGGGGGTGGGGGTGGGGGGGAATTTGGTGTACTGAAATATGTATATTTCTTCGAAGTTCTCAATATAGTCTTTCAATTTTCATTGCGATGATGTAAACTACTGAATAATTGTTGGTTTGTCGGTAATGCACTAACCATTTAAACAATGACAGACATTTGTAGGAACACCTTTCTGGATGGCGCCAGAAGTTATTCAGAATTCAGAAGGTTACAATGAGAAGGTATTTCTCAGAGCAGCATTTGGCCCTATCTGTCTGCATGTCACGTTGTTGAGACTTTGAGCATTGTTCCACACACACCCTTTCTTGATGCAGGCTGATATCTGGTCTTTGGGGATAACTGCAATTGAGATGGCAAAAGGGGAACCTCCACTGGCTGATATTCACCCTATGAGGGTTCTTTTTATCATACCTCGAGAAAATCCACCTCAGGTTTTGTTATTATTCCTTACTTCCATAATGATCACTCTTGATAAAGAATGTAGAGCACACCGGAATTCTTTTGGCCTAATGAAGACACTTTTCTTCACATTTAAAAGGAATCATGATTCTTGTGCTTTTCATGCAGCTTGATGAGCATTTTTCCCGTCCTATGAAAGAATTTGTGTCGCTGTGTTTAAAGAAAGTACCTGCAGAGGCAAGTAATTATACCTTCCAAATTCCTCCCAGTATGCTCAGGTTTTATTCTTATGAGTCTGTGGGGGTGTGAATAAGAGAAATTATAAATGTCACCTTGCAAGTGCATGTCTTTGTTTTCTCTGAGCAGTTGTGCATGGCTTTGAAATGGTAGTTACAACTCATAATGGACATGTTTAGTTAAGGTCAATTGCGTGTATCATCTCGCAGAGCAGTACACAGTGCTTGGGTTCTTTTTCCCGCTCTTTTTTTTTCCGAGTAAGTAGCAGATATTCTAGCTGGAGATAGTTGATTTTTTATTTTAATTGACTAGATCAGTTGGGTGGAGGATAAAGAACATAAACATACTGAGGATGTTCAGCCAAGTTCTATCCCCTTTAGATTAATCAGACTGGAGGTAGATTTATACGTTCGATTAAGATCCAAAGAATAGGAGCATCTTTAGAGCTTGACATTTCAGTGTATCCATACATGCATGTGTATCTTTGAACTATCTTAGTCTCTTAAACTACCTTTTGTTGTAGGCAAGTCAGATGCCCCAATTGATGTAAGATTGTGAAACCGATAGTTCCGTACAGCGGACTTTAATTTTATCTGTTTATTTCCTTATCGTCACAGCTAGTAGGACAGTAATTTTGAATCGCACTCTGCTACAATGACATGCGCTCTCAATTATTTCATTGCCTCTACCAAAACCCTTATGTACACCAATTCAGTCCAAGCAATGCTTGCACTCGAGGACAAGGACTAGCTTAGTCAGGATGTGTATGATTGCCAATTTCTTCAATGTAATATCTTCAGGAGATACAACTTCGTGAATAAAATGGCGTCTAACATACATTACTGTTTTGTTCCTCTAATGTCAGATGTATAGGATTCTGGCTAATGCCATAGGAAACAGTTACCCTAGGTTGTAAGCCTAGATCACAAACCCAACATCTCAATCAAACAGCCTCTTCAACTGACTTTATCCAATCAAACAGCCTCTTCAACTGACTTTATCACTGCCACATGCTCTGTCTTTGTAGTAGGCAAAGCCCCTATGGACAATACGGTAGTCTCCAACTAATTGCACAACCTGAAAGAGAAACACAATTTATAAGAGGACTTCCTCCTTTCAAGATAATTTGTGCAAGCTAGAATTTTAAAATGATTTGGTCGGTGGTATATAAGCAGTCTTCTTCAACCTTGAGCCGTATTTTCAACAGAATGTGAAGTACGACGCATAAAGAAATCTTCTGGTGCATTTTTCTCATGACATTCCAATACATTTATCAAGTAAATAGTGTGAATCTGGAAAGTTGCTTTGGGGTGAAGGTTCTCACAGTTAATGTAAGTCTTGATTGAAAATTAAAAAGGTGTTGTGATATCTTTCAGCTTTTATTAAGTTCTGTAACTTTTTCTTATCATATTCTTTTTAGTCAATTGCAGAGGCCAAGTGCCAAGGAACTTCTTAAACACCGTTTCATAAGAAATGCCAGGAAGAGTCCGAGACTTCTGGAGAGAATAAGGTGCAACATATTACTTTATACTCGTTTTCTTTTGGTTTTCCAATCTACTTTATGAATTTGGTTATTGAAGTTTGAGTGTACGTGTACATGAAGTGGATTACACAAAAATAAACAAATGAAGCAATTATATGTCATGTATCTATGTTCAACACAAATAAACGAATATGAGGTGGCTACCACATATTAGAACATCCTGAACTGCGCCTGAGATCCCAATTCCCGAAACAGTTTCAGAGATGCATGCAGCATGATGTTTGTCATGGAAATAAAATGCTAAAAAAGTAACTTGCTGCAAAGGCTGCTTATTGTTGACGTCCTGCCTTTTATTTTCTTGATAGAGAACGACCGAAATACGAAATAAAGGAAGATGGAGACATTCCTAGAAATGGTCCTACAGGTCTAGGCGAGGCATCTGATACTGTGGAGGTGACGAGAGATCCTAGGGAAGAAACTGTTCTAGCCAGGTGGGTTGAAGCTGTTGATGACTCGTGCTGTGCTTGCTACTTGTTTGAAATCTGACAGACTTTATAATCTGCAGTGGTCAGGGGAAATCCCAGAAAAATGCTGATTGGGACTTCAGCATTAGTGGATCACAGAGGACGGGGACTGTTCGGAGTGTTGTTAGACCACCTCCGGCTAGAGAAAGGAGACCAGAAGCTTTATATAATCAGGTTACCCAAAGAAGAATTCCAGAAAGTGGTAATGAAGGATTGTCTGCATCTGGAAGTGTGAATCATGTGTCACCAGAGATTTCTGGGAAAGATGCTAGAGAAGCATACCACAATGAACATCAGGATGATTATAATGAAGATGTAATCGTCTCTTTCTCTCTCTCTCGCTCTCTGTCAGTTATCAAAGCCTGCCTGTTTTGTGCTCTAAGTAGTTGGGCTATGTTATGAATAAAAGATAAGGAAATTGCCACTGGTCCTAGACACTGGGGGATGTTATATGTGCTTTAACCACAACCTAGGATAGTCAACCTTCATTCAGCATGCTAAAACTTCTGCCTATCTATGTGTATACTGCAGTTAGCCTGGGGTGATTTTATGCCTTAATTAATGCTTAATTAAATCTGATTTTGCATTTGGTAAGCTTGGTTAAATCATTTTTTAATATTGATGTACATAAACCTCTCAGTACCAAATCTTCTTAACTTAGTTTAGGTGCTCAATTTCCAGGATGAATTGTCTGGGAGTGGGTCAGGAACTGTTGTTATACGTTCACCCAGAGGACCGCAGTCATCTATGTTTCGTGATCAAAGCATGCCGGTATGGTTTCTGATGGATTCCAATTATGAGGATATTTAAATGCCTATTTCCTTTTGCCATGCTAGCTAGTCAATTGACCTCAACTTACTTTACTATGTAGTTTAGCAGCTCATATGCAGCTTTTGAAGAGTCGTCCAACAGTGGGACTGTAGTTGTTCGTGGCCAGCATGATGATTTTGACTCTCCTCGGACTCCAAAATCTAGACTGGGAATTCAAGAGAGAACTTATACTGCCTCACTTGAAGACAGTGCAATAAACCTTTTGGAGGTTGTTTATGCTACCTTGAATTTCCCTTATGGTAGCTTCGAACTTGCTTAGCAAAAACATAAAAAAAGTATATGAGAGTTGGATTTTGAGCATTGAATTTTTCTGGATAATAGTTTAGAGGCTTTGTTACACCCGTAGATTACTCATCCAGTGGTCTTGACTGCAAGAGCACACCCTTCACCCTGTTCATATTTGACTTTTACCTTAGATGTTTCCAGAACAACCATCCAAAGTTCCCATGGTTGTTCTGGGAACTTTCTAGAACAACCATGGGACTTTTACCTTGATGATTTTGCTTCTTTCCTGGCTTGTTTAGAATAGTGTTTGCGGTATAGTATTTGTACTGTATTCATTTTTCTAATGAGATTGGCTTATTTATCAATATATATATATATATATATATATATATATGAATTGACCAAGTATACTTTGTTACTCCTTTCCTTTTTAAAACCAGTTAACTGCATAATCTTTACTTGTTTTATACCGACATGTTTTGTGTCTGTCGACAAATGTTTTACTATTTGGGTTCCTCCCTTCCTTTTTGACAGTTATGCTGATGGTATCTGAACCTGAAATTAGTATTGACTTTCCTGATCCAGGATCTCAGTGAACTTCTGTAGTTTCGCTTTTCACTTTTTTGTTGATTATGTATAACTAGGCAAAGGCTGCACTTCAAGGAGGTTTGAGGAGAGGAAATGGCCGAGAAAGATCAGCAATAGGAAAAATCAACAATGAATGGCAGGAAAACAGAAAAGAGCATACGGCGAGCAGTTCAGATTCTTCCAGGTACACCTTTTGCTGACATGCTGATAGTCTTTTCACTGCGGGAAAAGAAAAGCCCGGGTATGTTTATTACAATCGTTAAAGGATGGTATTTCTATCTCAGACATTCTCGTGACTACGTTGATGCACAAAAAGGATTTTCAAGACCACAGTATGAAAGTGATGACAAAGAAGGTTTAAAAGTAGCATCATCGTCTGTGGCATTGTCGGTTTTGCTGATTCCTTCACTAAAAGAGGTGAGCACTCCAAGGTGGTTACATTGAATTGTCACTTTTTTAATTTTATTGGCCATGCATGTTTGACCATTTGGTTTAGATTCTAAGTCAGATAAGAATAGATGGAATGAAAAGGAGCTAATAATTGTAAAAATGTTATTGAAATGATACTATGGAGACGGAGAATTATTTTGTTTAGGGTAATGCATACAAAATCAACTAATTAGCAAACTTCATAATGCATATATTTTTATGTTTTAGTATGTCCATTGACGGACTCCAACCTCCCATTTGATTTGTGTAATTTAGGTCTTTGCTGAAGATCCAGAGGGGTCTGTTGTGCGTGCTGTCGCAAAATCGCTCTTCAATGCAGAACGCGTGAAGCCTGGATCTTGTGAAGTTCTTGTGAGGAGTTTGCTTCAGCAATTGGCAAGGTTCACGATCTCTGTTCCATTTTCCATATCCTCTTTTCTTGTTCCCATGTCCTATGACTTAATTGATGCATCATGTTATAGCTATAAATGCATTTACAAAAATAATTTTGTGCAGTTCAAAGGAATCGTCATTAAAAGACCTACAGGAGCTTGCTGCTCGCCCATTCACCAAGGCAAAGGCAACAGCTGAAATGCAAAATGCAAATTCTGATACTGATAACAAGAAAAAGCAACAGAACAAGGATCTTAATTCCAATGCCAATTTAAGTCCACTTGCCAGATTTCTGCTCTCAAGGTTAGTCAAGTGATTGTTTCGCTGATTGGAGAATTTTGATCCAGAGAGCAGCCCATCCCTTAGAAAAACCCTATTTAGACTCTGTGACCTGCAAATAAAAGAGTGCGGTGATCAATTAAAGGGTTCAACTCGATATGTATGTATGCTCTTTCTGAGTAACATAGCTTATGGGTTTTAAATTCTTGATGGAATTGTTTTAGTGCTAGTCCCCTTTCCCATCTCTGCCCCTCACATGCACCTGTTGGTTTAGGAAGTTTTTTACCTAATCCTGAGTGTTGAATATAGTTTGTGTATAAAGTGATCACGTTTGTTACGCAGATGGCAAGGCCAAGTTTCACGGGATCTCAACCCAGCTTAACCGAAGATGCTTTGGGTCCAGCGATTCTTGCATATTTGTTTTGTAGTGTGTTTCCTTTTTATGTTCTTATTCTATGTACATATCGTCATTACAACAAGTTGTGTATTCAGTAAAGTTTATCTCATTATTTTTTTCCGTTTTCACATTTTGGTTTTGTAGTGGCAGCATCCCTGTAATTAGGGTTTTGCTACTATCACATTACAATTGTAACATTATTACCATTGATTATATTTATTAATAATTATCTCTTTACTCTGCGGCCAATGAATGACTCAACATGTTGATAATTATCATTTTGCTCTACTTATAATCTTCGGCATTTCTGCCAATTGTGTAACTTTGTACTTCTCTTTAGCATCCGAGTTTGTTCAACTAGCACCTTCACTTTATAGTTCAAGTTAGTACCATAATGCTGAGATGTTCTCGAGTTGCATGGCTTTGCATCTTTTGTGTCTTCGTTACATTCTGAAGCCCTATGCTCTTAGCTATCAACACGGTTCCCCTCCCCAATTCATCTGGCAATGAATGGATTCACCAGTTCCATGCCTGCTTGCACAATCAAGTTCCCAGGGTCATATTGCCCTTTACTAAATATTGAAGCTCCAGAGAGAATCTCATGCAAGTAAAGGATTTCGCTGTCAGACCATGCAAAATATAATCCACCTGTTGAGAAGTCGGCCTGGCTAATCTTGTTTTAGTGGTGATAAGCAGTCCGGTTTGTATTCCAAGCCATGATGAGCTGAATTCAGTCTCGAGACCCAAAACTCACGAAAGAAATTCTCCGCTTCTTTTTGTAAAAATTGTACTCATCCGAGAAACCAACTGCATCCATAGAGTACTAAAAAAGTCGACCGTCACACCAAATTGGCTTTTTTTTTGGTACACGAGATTCTGAATAAATTGAATTAACCTGCCAAATGGTGATCCTTAAATCTAACTAACTGCTAACAATCTTTTGCCTGAATCTCGCAAGATGAATTAACCGCATTATATAGGATCAATCAACCCAGAAAACACTTTGCAAATTCGTCTCAAATTATTCAGAGACTCGAGCCGAGATTTGGTGGAAAAAGAAGTACAGGAATTCAGGAATAATCAAATTAAGCTGCAGAAAATTTCACCCGTTCAGATGCAATTCCAAAACCATGTTAATTAGATGGTCAGAAAGGTGCTCTCATTCACAATTTGGCCTTTTTCACCAGGATATTGTCCCAAATATGACCACAAACTACCTCAAGATTCCATACACTTAACTACCGCCCGCAGTTAACTGAGGGTTAAATCTAAAACTGAAGTTTTATACCTTGTACAATAATACTTGGAGCCGGGATAAGAAATATAATATAATTTCCATTATATAACTCGTAAACAACAGCTTAAGCCTCCGCTTTACATGATGACTCAATCAAGCACTGAAATTGGCCAAAGAACTGGTCGTAATTTTAGCCTTTTCACAAGAGGTTGAAATAGGAAAAAAAAATCCAAAAACCAACATCAGTTAGATTATGTACCATCTGCTTGAGAAGCACCATCTCTATTGGAATCCAAGCTCAGAGTTGTTTATCTGTTGTAGTAAACAGGCCTCAGATTAAAGGTAAGCATATTTTTTTTACTCAAACCTACTGTCTATTTCTCCCGCGAGAAGGTTGCTTTGCAGGAGTCAGCTTCCGGAATGCAGCATGTAAGATCATGCCTAGAAAGGAATTTCAATAATGAGAATAGGTAATAAAAGGCAAGAGAAATATTTCTAATAGAGGTACACGCCTATGTGAGACTCGCCTGCATAACTGACACTAAGTGCACAGAACAGAGCCATCTGAACATTTGAACATATCAAAATGACAGCCATCACTGCAAAGATGAGATCCAACTATTAGAAGACAAACAGAGATTATCTTCAACTCCTATAACTTGCTTGCATTAGAAGATGCCATTGTTTGGTGCAATGGTATAAAGTCTCAGGTTCTCCTGTGCCAGTGCACGAGTTTGAGTCTTGAGGAAGCGTACTTCATGTAAAAGATTACAAAAGCTAGAACCATACTAAAGAGACCTCTCACAAGACCCTGCTCAGATGGGGCCCGTTTTAGAAAATGACCCTCTAAATAGGTTGCAAGAAAGTTTGCACTATTTTTCCTATTAGTAAGCTATGCATGCACTGATGGGGGTATTACAACCTCACCCTACACCATGTCCTTACAACGCGAGAAACACCATGTGAGCTAGAGCTGCTTGTGGATGGTATTTGAAATGGTTAAGCTATAAAAGGCTCTTGGCTCCCAAAAGGGTAAGTATGATTTAAAGGGGTACTTTAGCAAAATATTTGGGATCTAGGAATTAAACTGTGCATCAATGCGGAAAACGTGTGCATATTACTTGATCAATGAATCATACCACATTGGGCAATGCCAACCAAAGACTGTCGCACAACTGGGTGATGATCTAGTCTCCATCTATCACTACAAAACTTGAAAGCATCCCATAATGGAAAGCAAGAAATCAATCCAACAAGAGCAAGTGGCATCTGATACCTACAACCATGAACACCAAAGACAGTTACATGATAAGAATAATTGTCGAAGGGGAAGAAGGAGAATGTAAACAACCCCTTCCCCCCCCCCTTTCTCCCTTTTCTCTCTTCCCCCCAAAACAAAAAAGAAAAGAAAGAAACAAGAAGGTACTTAAATAATGACAATTCTTATTCTATGCGCTTGAAAGAACCAGCCATCAATACAAACCAACAAGTAAGTCCCCTCTCAAACAATGGTTAACTAATGGAATGGTAAGGCTTCATCATTCCCTCTTTCCCTGACTATTGTATGAGCAAACTTCAGCAAACTAAGCTCAATTGATTCAATATACCCTCACCTATGCATGACAAGAACATATTACGTTCAAACATCATCTAGTCGAATCCTAATTAATATCGTATCAACATGGCTACTTGATACCATCAACCTCCTCCAATTAATCGTTAATGGTTGGGGGGGTGGGGGGGGGGGTTAACTACGAATGAAACAAACCACTAGAAATCGAGAACTTTCAATCTTACATTTTTCCTATAAAAAACAAAGAAATAAGCATTTGTGGCGGGGCAGCGGGGCGCTTAGTAAGTCTTTTTTTTTATAGATCAAGCTCTAAAAGAGGAACTGAAATACACTGACCAGGCAATTTAAGCCGGCGGGATCCTTAAAAGGATCGGATAAAGCCACTATATGTTCCATGCAAAAGTAGTGGGAGCGGTGGCCGGACACAGTAGACAAAGCTACCAGACCTCAGCTTGCCAGCAGATACAACACCACAACCCGGTACAGACAGCCCAAACAAGGGCAGGATAGATTCATAAAGGATCGGAAAGCCCCACGCAGGAGGCGGCAAAAACAGACGCAAACAACAAAAAACCAGCAAACAACAAAACCAGAAACCAACAACAACAACATAGACGGAATCAACACCACCACCACCAAAGAGCAGGAAGGCCGAACAACCAGAGGCGGCGGCGCGTGACCACCACGCGCCGCCGGGAAGCAGCAACTGTGTGGCGCTGGGCTCGCCAAGGGGAACCGGATCCACACATAGGGCGCGTGACCTTCAAAACGGTCGGAAACAGCCCGAAAAATGGAGACCCGAGACGGGCGCGTGAGATCCAAGCGCGGCGTGTGGGGCGCGTGGATCTACACGCGCTGTCCGACTGGAGCCGGGCTGGGACAGAAATGCTCGGCGGGAGGCGGCGACGGCATCTAACAGGGCGGTGTCCACCGATGAGGCTCAGGAGCCACGGGATCTACCGTCAAAGATTCCGAACAAAAAAGGGAAAGAGGGGAGAAGAGAAGAAGAGGAAGGAGAAAAGAGGGAGGGAAGGGGCGGCGGTGGGAAGAGCCGAAGCTCCTCCCACCGCCGGAAACAAGAAAGCAAAGGAAGTGCCGGTTAGAGGAGAGGAGAAAAATTCTAGAGAGAGAGGCAGAGCCTTCTCTCTAGAACACTCTGGAATGGTATGATGTGCTCGAGCAGCTGAGCAGGTTGATTTCCACCCCACCCCACGTGGCTTCCTCCTCTTTTGGAGCCACGGAAGCAGTATAGTTTCTCTTTTCTTTTTAGTTTTTCTAATTTCTTCAAAATTTTAATCCAACGAGATGGATGACCATACTCAAAAGATTAACCTAATATATATATAATAAAATTATCATTTCACACCTTAAAAAATTAATTTTGATTTAAAATAATTGAAAATTTTAAAAGATAATACAAAGTATTTAAAATTAATAGTCAGTAAATATAATATGAAAAATTTAATAAATTGAGATATAAATAGTCAAAATCTTGGTGGTAAAAAATTATATTTAACGCATGAAAAAAATAATGGAAATTCAAATTTGCAGGTGAAAAAAAATAATGAAAAACAACAAAAAAAACGAAGGAAAACAAATTCCAAGAGGCAGATAATTCCCGACGTCTTTTTATTACTGTCCGAGGAGTTGGGACTTCTCTGGGTGTAATTGGGACTTGGAAGATGGTATTCTCGTCCAACCCCTTATCCCTGAGCGTCCCCGAACCCGCCTTCGAGTCATGGCTCCGCGACTCCGGGTACCTCGACGTCCTCGATAACCGCACTTCCTCCACCGCCACCACGAGCTTTGACCCTTCCATCACTACCTGTAGCAACTCAACCATCACCGGCGGCTTCTTCTCCCACATCCTTACCCTCCTCTCCCTCTTCACCCTCAACCCTTTTTCCAAGCTTACCACCGAAGACCTCTCCGCCCAAACGCCGCCCTGGAGTTATGGGTTCCTTGGGTTTATTGTTAAGCCACGACGATCGGAGAGGGGGTGTCGACCGAATCCTAAGTATTCTGTTACGACTGGGTCGTAGCTCCACGTGCAGAAGAGGAACGAAGTGTGCGCGTTTACGTTATTTAGCTTCCGTTAATTATGCTCTGTTCTTTGGCTCTGTTATTTGCATTCTGTTTTACATTTGTTCAGTTTGATTTATCAGTTGCAGTTTCCTTATATTTCGGTTTGTATTGTTTGGTTTTGCTTATTTAAGCAGCCATCGTTTCATTAATGGAAATCATTCAAGTTTTTATCATTCAAACGTGTGGTACGTTTTCACCCGAAGAGGACAATTGCTTTTGTGTTTATATTTTTATGTGTTGGGACCTATCATTGGTATCAGAGCAGGTTACTAATGGGAACTAACAAAGAGCGAATTGAGCATCTAGAATCTGGACTCGGTGCAATTCAGGAAAGGACTACAACGAATGGAGTTTGGGATGAACGACAAACTCCATCACTTGGAAGAAGCTCTTAATAGACTTTCAAACACATTGATAGCCAATCAGGCAAATCCCAACCAAGGCAACCACCACCGTGACGGCAACGAAGGGGGTCGGCAGATCGTCTCCTCCAAAACGGTAAGGCTGGAATTCCCACGGTTTTCAGGAGATGACCCAATTGAATGGTTCAACCGTGTGGAACAATTCTTTGAATACCAGAACACGGCTGAAGACCAAAAGGTTACCATGGCTGCCTACCACCTTGAAGGGGAAGCCAATCAGTGGTGGCAATGGCTTCGGCGGACGTTACAGGAAGAAGAATAGGCGATTTCATGGGAAAGATTCCAAGAGGAATTATGGGCTCGCTTCGGGCCATCGGACTGTGAAGACTTTGATGAAGCTCTCTCAAAAATCAGACAATTGGGGACATTGCGGGATTACCAACGTGAATTCGAGAAGCTCGGCAACAAAGTTCGTGGATGGACACAGAAGGCATTGGTGGGTACGTTTATGGGTGGCTTAAAAACTGAAATTTCTGATGGCATTCAGATGTTTAAACCAAAATCCCTCAAGGAGGCCACTGATTTAGCTCGGATGAAAGACGAGTGGCTCACACGACAGCGGCGATTCATGCGACCACCACCTCCAAGAGTTCCTCTAGCTCTTCCCCAACCCACTCGTGTGGGTCCAGCTACTCCAGCTGTTCCAGTCTGGCGTTTATCCTGGGAGGAGATGCAGAGGAAACGAGCGCAAGGCCTTTGCTTTAACTGCAACGAACGATTTACGGCTGGGCATCGATGCCAAAAGCCACAGCTATTATTTTTGGATGGTTACGCAGGTGATGTGATCTGTGAGGATGTCACTGATCAGCAAACGGGAGTAATCGATCAAGGAGACGTTACGGGAGAGGTGCACGAACCCAAACTGGAGCCAGAACGATGCGTATGACAGCAACTATAGGTCCACACGACGTGATGGTGTTGATCGACAGCGGGTCCACACACAATTTCATCAGTGCTCGTTTGGCAAATACACTGCATCTACCAGTAGTGCCAACGGATCTGTTCATCGTTCGAGTTGCTAACGGCGAACAACTAAAATGTCAAGAAAGATTTGATAAGGTATCCGTAAATTTACAAGGCACTAAGTTTGATCTTACCATTTTTGCTCTACCCCTATCAGGTCTTGACTTAGTACTGGGCATACAATGGTTGGAAATGTTGGGTTCCGTGGTCTGCAATTGGAAGCAACTCACCATGGACTTCATCTGGAATAACCAAGCCCGACGGCTGCAGGGACTGGACGAGCAATCCATTCAGGAGGCTACGTTAAAGGAACTGTCCAAAGCTTGTCGACAAGGCCAAACATTATTTGCAGTATGTTTCCATTCGGCTACAGCGGGTAGTACAGATATACAACGATTTATTTCAAGACCCCTTATGCGTACCACCTATGCGTGAGATCGACCACAACATTACACTAAAAGAGGGCACCGAACCTGTGAATGTACGCCCTTACAGATACGCCCACTTTCAGAAAGAAGAAATCGAGAAGCAGGTGCAGAAGATGCTGGATTCAGGGCATATTCGTGCTAGCACCAGCCCATTTTCCTCTCCGGTACTACTTGTAAAGAAAAAAGATGGGAGCTGGTGATTTTGCACAGACTACCGTGCGCTTAATAACGTCACCGTCAAGGATCGTTTTCCCATTCCCACGATGGACGACATGTTAGATGAATTACACGGCGCCGCATATTTTACGAAGCTAGACTTGCGAGCCGGATACCATCAAGTGAGGGTAAATCCTCTTGATATTCCTAAGACTGCTTTTCGTACTCATAATGGTCATTACGAATACCTCGTAATGCCTTTTGGCCTCTGTAATGCACCCTCCACATTTCAGGCCATCATGAATTCAATATTTCGAACTCATCTTCGAAAGTTCATTTTGGTCTTTTTTGATGACATCCTCATATATAGCTCTACTTGGGAGAAGCATGTGGCACATGTTGCACAAACTCTAGAAATTTTAAGACAACATAAGTTTTTTGTTAAGGCAAGCAAGTGTGTATTCGGCCAACAAGAATTAGAGTATTTGGGGCATATCATCACGCCGCAGGGAGTGAAGGTTGATGAGAAAAAAATTGCAGCCATGCTCGAATGGCCCCGACCTGCTAATATTTCTGACTTACGTGGGTTCTTAGGCTTGACAGGTTACTACCTGAAGTTTGTGCAGAATTACGGTATTATCGCTCGACCACTCACCAACCTACTCAAGAAGGGGAAGTTCGGCTGGCATGAAGAGGCCGATACAACTTTTTCTGCTCTTGAGCACGCAATGTCCACCACCCCCATTTCGGCTATGCCTAACTTCAATGAATCTTTCACCATTCAAATCGATGCCTCTGGAGATGGGATTGGCGCAGTTCTGACTCAGCAGGGCAAGCCCATTGCCTATATGAGTCGTGCACTTGGAACTACAAAAAAATCATGGTCAACCTACGCCAAGAAGATGCTTGCCATTGTAGAATCCATACGCATGTGGCGACCTTACTTATTGGGGAGGAAATTCTTTGTTCAAACCGACCAACGCAGCTTGAAGTATTTTCTGGATCAACGTATATCAACGCTGGAGCAGCAAAAGTGGGTAACCAAGTTAATGGGCTACGACTACGAAATTGTTTATCATCCAGGCCGTGAGAACATCGTAGCATATGCCATTTCACGCTAGCCCAACAGTCCAGTATTGCATCATTTGCACACAGCCGTTGTTACTTTGTGGGACGAGATTAAAAATGCTTATGAAGGGGATTGTTATATTCAGTCCATCGAATGGATGGCAAAGGTTCAAACCAAAGGTCCGTATTCTCAGCACAAAGGACTTTGGTTTTTCAAAGGAAGGGTGGTTATTCCTTCCTGTGTGACGCTGCGCACTAAGATAATGCATGAAGCACATGACACCAAGATTGGGGGTCACTCAGGCGTTCTACGGACGTTCAAACGACTAGCTCAACAATTTTATTGGCCTAAAATGCACCAATCAGTCCAAGAGTATGTCAAGCACTGTGAGATATGTCAAAAAATGAAATCCGAAACACTGTCTCCGGCTGGATTACTGCAACCGTTACCCATTCCCTGTCAAGTTTGGGATGATATTACGCTCGACTTCGTCGAAGGATTGCCAAACTCCCACGGCAAGGATACTATTTTAGTCGTCGTTGACAGGCTAAGTAAATTTGCACATTTCTTAACCTTATCCCATCCGTTTACGGCTAAAAGTGTGGCTGAGAAATTTGTGGAAGGAGTTATCAAATTACATGGTCTTCCGAAATCAATAATTAGTGATCGGGATCCAATTTTCATTAGTAGATTTTGGCAGGAATTTTTCTTAATGTCCGGTACTCAATTGAAACTTAGCTCCGCCTATCATCCGCAATCCGATGGCCAGACGGAAGTTTTCAATCGATGTGTTGAACAATATCTTCGCTGCTTTGTTCATCAATGGCCGCACAAGTGGAGTACTTATATTCCGTGGGCTGAGCTATGGTATAATACCACATTCCATGCGTCTACAGGCATGACTCCATTTCAAGAGTTGTATGGTCGTTTGCCTCCTTCCCTTCACAACTACCATAACAGTGAATCTTCGGTCCATGAGGTAGATCAGAGTCTCGCAGCGAGAGATGAGTTGCTGAACCAACTTAAAGCAAATTTGGCATCTTCCATTAATCGTATGAAGCAGACGGCGGATAAAAGCAAAAGGGATGTGACTTTCGAAGTGTGTGAACTGGTGTTGCTCAGGTTACATCTGTATCGACAACAATCGGTTTTCAAACGTGTCCATCAGAAGCTTGCGAGTCGCTTTTACGGGTCCTACCCAATCATACAGAAAATCGAAATGGTTGCTTACAAGCTTCAGCTGCCAGAAGGAGCACAAATTCATCCAGTCTTCCATGTCTCACTGCTCAAAAAATTCGTGGGAGATCGGGTGGTGCCTTCTCAAGAACTGCCACCAGTGACCGATGAAGGCGTCATCTTACTGGAACCTCAACAGATTTTGAACACTCGCTGGTTCAAACGCGGCAACAAGTTTGAAGAAGAAAGCTTGGTTCAGTGGAAGCGTTTACCTGCGGAAGAAGCCACGTGGGAACCGACTCAATCATTGGTTGAGCAATTTCCGCATGTGAACCTTGGGGACAAGGTTTCGCTTGATGGGGGAGGGATTGTTAAGCCACGACGATCGGAGAGGGGGCGTCGACCGAATCCTAAGTATTTTGTTACGACTGGGTCGTAGCTCCACGTGCAGAAGAGGAACGAAGTGTGCGCGTTTTACGTTATTTAGCTTCCGCTAATTATGCTCTGTTCTTTGGCTCTGTTATTTGCATTCTGTTTTACATTTGTTCAGTTTGATTTATCAGTTGCAGTTTCCTTATATTTCGGTTTGTATTGTTTGGCTTTGCTTATTTAAGCAGCCATCGTTTCATTATTGGAAATCATTCAAGTTTTTATCATTCAAACGTGTGGTACGTTCTCACCCGAAGAGGACAATTGCTTTAGTGTTTATATTTTTGTGTTGGGACCTATCATTTTTCAATTCGTACTCGTTCCCGTCCTCGGCTCAGGCGAGGCTGCGTGTCCACGAGAATGCCAAGCGCTATGCCAGGAACTATGCCACCCTCTTTATCCTTCTCTTCGCCTGCTCTCTGTACGGACACTCTTTCATTCTCTCCATATGAGCTTACATATTTTTCATTTACATTTTGATTCTGGCGTGGGTTTTGGGAATTGGGTTTCGGTTGGTTGTGGGAAACGAGAGGAGAGGGAAAGTGAGCTGGTGTCAACCTTTTGCTTCGGCACTCTTGGGTTTCGTATATTCCATCGGGCTGCTGATTAGAAGAAGTCAGGAGTAGTGGAAGAAGATTTGAATTTTATTAGGCTACTTCGCTTTGGAAAATTTGGCACGATTTGTTTCACCCAGGCTTTAATTAGGCTCACTTGCGTAGTGAACTGTTTTGACTAAAAATAAAAGAAAAAAGGAAACCCCATTCCTCATTTTGATTGCCGTTCCATAATCTTCTTGACTTCTAGTCCTAAAGCAAGCAAAATGGCCCGGAGCTCCGCTGAATCAATATGACAACACCTGGAAACCATTCACTGCAATATCCACGGATCAAAATTAACCCACCAAGCCTACTAATCTGGGTTCCCTTTTAACAACGATCTCTCTATTTCTTTTCTTCTTTTCCAAATTAGCAAGTTTTGGTTCAATGAAAAGCCGTCGCATATATCATAAGACTATGCAAGCAACCGTTGATATATTCAGCCATGCAAGCAACCGTTGATGCTATGCCGTGTAGCTCTACCATCGTCATGTCGCTTATAACTGACAACAACATTAGGGTCCATATAAACACTTGTCAAGTAGTTTTCTAGTAATGGCCAAGAAAAAAAAATTCGTTTTCTAGTAATGGTTGCTTAATTTGAGAAGCTGCTGTAGGGACGATTGCATTCGCACTGAGATTGATAGTATTGAAGTTACTGATGAGGCAACGCGAAGCGTGCAAAGCGACTGTGGGGAGCAAGACAGGTTATGTACAGCGGTAGTGACATTGGTGGCCAACAAGGGCAATGGAGTGACCAATGGCAATCGGAGATAAAGGAAAAGGTGAAATATCAAAGATACATGGGCGGAAAGAAGAGGGTGGACCACCAAATGCAATAGAGTGACGAATGGCATGCGGAAACAAAGCAAAAGATAGAACATCAAAAATACGTAGGCGGAAGACCGGGAAGTGGGAATGGGCTGTGTGTGAACTCTCACTGAGGGGAGAGGTCTCCCACAAGAGAGGAGCGAATAGAACTCAGGAATTACCCAAGCTGCGAGCTCCCCTAAACTAATTCCTTTTCTGCTTGGATTAATGCCCTACTATAAAGCATAAGATTAGCGTTCCTTAATCATAGTCAATAAAGATCGAACAGTAACTTATTTCTCCCACGACTTGAGCATTTAACAAGACAACAGGCGCAATCGTCATACAGAAACAAAAAAGGCAACAGAGGGTGGAGGGATAAGTAACAATACGAACAGGTTACTTCCCACTTCCCAAACCACCTGAAATGAGACTGACATTTAAGTGACCACAGTAGCCACCATATTAATCATTAGTTATCAACTAAATCCTTAACCAAGAAGCTCTTCTGCTTGAAAAGAACTCGGATGCTGCAAAAAAGTTAAGATAAACAAATGCCAATCACTTCAGCAGAAATTTCTTATCCCTTCTAATTTATGAGCAGATGCCTCCTTCGAAGAGGCAAGTATTTCACCTTTGACGCAGGTCTCCAAAAGGAGTACCCCAAAGGGCCCAAATGCAGATTCTAACATCAGCGCTTGATATGCCTTCTAGCCAAAGCAGGGGCTTTCTTAGGAATGTAGACCTTGTAGCTCACCTAGAAAACAACATTAAAACATCATATGTCAAATCTCAGCAGTGTAAATATTAAACCATAAACTCCCTTGAAGGGTCATGCAAAAGCTAAGATGGAGTGTAATGCAGAAAATATGACAGGCATCAACATATACCTGCACCATTTTACCACCTCGCATCACAGTCATTGTCTTCTGCTCAAACTGTGAGCCTTCTGTAGTCTCATCTTGTGGTTTATCTGAACGATTCACGGCTAACGAAGAATTGAGACAAGAAGAACCCTCAGGAGCACCAGAACTGCATGCATTTTTAATTTCTACGTCAATATTGGTGTTAGTTGGGATCATAGTTTGAGTTACAACAGCAGACTTAACTAAAGCACTCTCAGTCCCCAACAAATTTGCTTGATGAGATTTGTCTGAAGAGGGTCTTTGCATCAGACTCTTGTGCGTGTTTAATGAATTATGCTGCAATGCTGATGTATTCAACTGTAGTCCATTAGTTACAGAAACAACAGCTGAATTAACCTTTTCATTGGGCTTGCCATCAATAGCCACCTGAGCAGGTGCACAAGCAAACTCCTGCTTGGCAGACCTAGCTTGGTGGCCAGCATACTTCCCAGAGAGATTATTTTCACTATGTTGTAAATAGAATTTAGAATCTCTCCTTGGTGGCACAGTGATCTCTTTAGGCACTTGGGTTACACCAACTGATTTGGCACCGTCCTCCTTTGGGGACTTTGAACCAACAACTTTAACACAATCCGCCTTGGGTAAGTAAATTTGACCTAATTCAGCTTTGGCAGGGGATGGTTGTTTCACTTCACCCTCACTCTTATCTGTCTTACTAGCAGGAGATTTTGCATTTGATCGAAGCCCTCCTCGAAACCTTCTCAAATTTTCCAAAGCCCTTCGTCTTAAAATTGACTCCAACTCATCACCATTTACTCTACTTGATTCCTCGCTGAATTTTTCTTTTACAGAATCATTTGTCCCAACCCCATAGCAGCTAGGATTACTAGTATTGTATTGGCCCTTAACATCCTCGAAACTTCCTGTAAGTTCAGTGGTTCTGATGTACGAAACAACAGATTCTTCTCCTTTCTCATTCTCACCCATCACTTTCTTATCAGAAAAAACATTTGAGGGATGATCCAGCTCCCTTTTATGTCCTCCCTCATTACTGTCATTGCTTCTCCAAGAAGGGTAGTCATCATTATCATATACAATCTCTTCTTTATGCTCTTCCTTATCTGACTCTCTTCTCTCCTTTTCTATAACCGTAATGACTGATCTCAGACGCTTCGAATTGTTCTCATCTGTCTTTTTCTTCTCACACCCATATTCGTTACCTTCACTGCTCCGACTGCATGAAGAACAACTCATCGACCTATAACTACTCCTTTTGGTTCTACTTCTAACCTTCTCTAACTTCCCTTTCTGTTTCTCTTTTCTTTTGGACCTGCCCCTATGACTTCCAAACTCGCTGTCATAACTACTAGTACTTCCAACCGGACATGTGTAGCCGCTGTAGGACACACTACTCATGGAACTCATACTAACTTCTCTCCTAAGCGTCTTCTTCTTGTGGGTCTTCCTCACCACCTTGGAACCATCCTTTCTCTTTGACCTGATTCTCTTCCTCATGTGAGGAGGCTCCTCTCTACTTTCCCCGCTGTAAGAGTGCCGTTGAGGTCTCTTCATACTGCCTTTCACATCCTTCCGAACACGAGAACGAGCCCTTCTATGCCTATGGTCATCCTCAGAACTAGAGCATGAAACTGACATGGAACTTCTTGAATCATCATCACTCGAATAAGAAAGAGATTCATCACGACGGTGTAACTTCTTGGATTTCTTATCTCTCCTTCTACTTTTACTTATCTTCCTTGTTCGACCCTAAACCAGCCACATACATGTACATGCATATGAGTCGGAATTATGAACACAATTGGAGGAGCTCTAAACAGGAAGAAAAATCAAGCAAAACAGATTTCGTCTTCTTTTTTTCCCAATAAACTAGGACCTCCAAAATAAAAATCCTAAACAAAACTATGGCCAATGCAAACATTTAGCAAATATTTTAAGTCCTCCAAAAAGTATTAATGGGGATTGGGGACTCAGTAAACACTAAATCAGAAGCCTCAGAATACGTGTATATGTGTGAGAGAGAGTAAAAACCTGAGTGGAATTGTTCTTGGAGCGTTTTTTTTTATTGGAAGAAGAGGATTTCCCCATATGGGTAACCTGCGACAATCAAAATTGAAAACAAGACAAGAGAAAGGAACAAAAGAAAAATCAAAAGCGTTAGAGCTTCAAAGGGTGAAGTGAATTGCGATTGAAATTAAGGAGCGAAGAAAATTGAAGGCACTGCCGCTTTGTCTTCTGTCAGACCAAGGCCCTCTTCCTATCTGGAGGCAAATGCTCTTCCACGGACTACCATTGGACTCAACCTCTTCCAACCCTTTATAACGAAGGAACCAAAAAAGACATTCTATTTCTTTATTCTCTTTTTAGTTTCTATAAGTATTCATGTAATAAAAGACTTGGTTTACGGTTTACCCCCTCGGACCAATCGGCTATCAATTGTATCGGACCGACGACGGTTCACAGGAATCACTTTCCGATAAATCCAAAATTTGATCAAATATTTACTCCAAATTTCTTAATTGTAGAAGCAATTAATCATACAATTATACTCCAATTGAACAAATGTATTCTTTTCAAAATAACCAATTAAATTGACAATTTAGGTAAAAAAAAAAACTTCAAGTTTGAATGACAAGATCCTATACTAGTGCTAACCAAATTAAAAGACTTCCTTATTCAAGATAAATACTTTTTATTACCTTTTTACTTATTTTTGGATATACTATTTTGATAAACATGTAAAGGTTATTGTTCTAAATGCCACGCAAAACTAATTTATTTTCATTTCTTTATTTCTTTAACCCAAGCAAAAAAAAATTAAAAACAAATTTCACAATCACTTTTTCACCAACTCTAATAATCAATACATTTTTACAAATTTCAATAATTTTTTCACTAATTCCAAGAAAATCTATATTACGTCCAAAAAAGCGAGCTCGTACATCAAAGAGAGAACCTGCTTATAGCACCTTAGATCTATGCAGACTTCGAGGGGTAAACACAATTGGGAAGCAGCATCAAAATGCGGCATACATCAAGTTGAGCAGATAATGACAATAGTATTGACCAGATAATGACATTAGTATTGAGTTATATCTAAACCCCCTCCCCCCACCTCTCATTCCTCTAACTTGCAAACAACTACTCAATTAAGCTACAAAACACACGGACTGAGATTTAGGTGTTGTTTGAGTGTCAAAATTTTGGGTATTGGGATTTGTAAAATATTATTGTTTGTGAAAAAGTAAAGATATTTTATAGGAGTTGGTGAAAAAATGAAGAGAGAATAATTTTAATAAATATTATAATAATAATAAATTATTTGATGAATTTTTTAATATTAACCCCAAATAATTAGGGCAGAGACTCCAGAGAGCAGTGCTCTGCTAACCTTTAACAATGTTCTTCTTGTTGACATGTTATGGTACTAACACTGATGATGTTTGAAGAATGTATTTCAGTGGCGTGAAATGTTCCCCATATGAAACATCCAGGTCAACAAGATGCCTCGGTTGAGTGGCAGGCCATGCAACTAAGAGTGCCTTAGCAGCAGTGTAGCACACTATCTGATAACGAATCCGTTCCCCCAAGGATTGCGACGATAACATACTTTTACGGATTATTGAATTACATACGAGAGCAGTATATCTCTTCTTCTCAAGTGTCTAGATGTCCAGTCTACTACTTGAAGAAATGAAGTTCGATACTAAACGTCTTCAGCATCACTCATGCTAGGGCGGGTATCAATGTAGAATTCTGGAGAAAAGTCAACTTCATCAACAATCCTCCCTCTGGGTATGGAAATGTAGAGGTTTTTAGCCCAATCGACCTTTAGATCCGGACATGAAGAGCAGTAATGATACATACAATTTTGCCAAAAAATTGATCAAGGGAAAACGAGGATTATACCTTTCAAGCACAAACTTCCCTTCTTTATACTTCTGGATAGAGATTACATATTTCCAGCCAACAATCTGTCCACAACAGCAACAAAATATATCTGCCACAGTATGCAATCCCGAAAGCATCAGCCTCTCCTCTAATGCTCCAACCACGAGATTCACCCTGAACCAATATATCAACACAAACAAGTAAACAGAAGTACCAATCTAAGATTGGAACATTCCTTCGTTGTAATGTTCCTTGGAAAAAAGAACAAAATGCGGCGAAAGATTGCTTTCATCATACATCAAATACAAAATGGAGATATTATTTTTGTTCAGATAGCGCTCTTCTAAAATAAGGACAAACGATTTCCCTTCACAAGTTCAATGCATGTAAATCATTTTCCCCTCAGATAAAATGAGCAGTAATCTTAGTGGAAGTCACTTCCTTCCAACAAAGGGTCGTCCCTGGTTTCAATCATCACATGTTTTACAGATAGAATCCCTTTTCAACCGGTAACATATGCATAAGGTGGGTGTTGAAGCCAGTATATTATTCCCATCATTCAACTCTATCCCTAAGCTTTTCCCTTTCATGAAGGTAAAAAAAATATCCTTCCTACGCGATTCACAAGGAGACGTATCATAACATCCATCATTACACCAACATCATAGAACAGCATTCTACACTCATTTTTCTTGATCCATTCTGTCTAACAAAGGAAGCCTAAAGACATAAAACTCCGTAAAGTTAAGAGCTACTAGCCAAGAATATTCAGAGGTTGGCTACTGCATGCTTCCCCAGAGCATAAAAACATTAATTTTTTTTTTATGACGAGGAAATCCCCTAAAGCCGGACCTTTTTGGCCCAACCCTGAAGTACAAACCCCGGCCCCCTGGACCGACCCCACAACCCAGGGAGCGGGTAAGTCAAGGGTGATAATGGGGGTGTTAAGGCTTGAACTTGGGACATGTTAGAACCCAAGCCGAAGCCTTACCACCACACCAAACCCTTGGGGGTCAGAGCATAAGAACATTAATATGGGACCACTTCCTACAAACTAAAAAGCAGATTATGGAAATTACTTCTTAAACATTGTGAGTAACATGTGCAGAATATGTTTCTGTTTTTTAATAGGGTGGATCACCAACAGGGACAAACCAGGATTAGACATTAGGGGGGGCAGTTACACCAAAATGATTGTTGGGGAGGCCAAAATGCAAAAAAAGTAAAAATCATAAACAACCCCCCCCCCCCAGTTTCGTCCCTGATCACTGATCCCACCCACAGCCTTTAGTAAGAGAAACATCTGTGCTGTTAGTTAGATACTAATTTGCTTTCAACGGTTCTCCAGGAAATGCTTACCTATCCAAAAGATGAACATTAAAAGTTGATCTTTGAAGTTACTCTTGCTAGGATCTATCATTTACAGGGACTAAAATCTATAAAGGAGGAGTAGAATCAATTGGATAAGGATGATCCCCTGAAAATAGAAAAATAAAAGAGAAGGGAAGAGGAAAAGATGTCAATAATGTATGTGTGTAATCATTAGACTGGTAACTACCAGCATAGAACTGCAAAAATATATCGATTATATATCTACTTCATGGGTCCACCTCACTTCCACATTTTCGTGAGATAGGGCCATTCGGGTAATCCAATGAACTATGCTAATGTTTGAAACAATTACTGATAAATAATCTGAAATCACATTTTGGATATCATTAGCCTCTGAGAGATAAAGGAACTCACGCATTATTGAAGAGATATGCTTTTCCCCGGCGGCAATGAAAAGCCTGACAAATCACAAGGGAAAAATGAGATCGAAAAGAGTTTAACGTCCTGCAGACTGCAGAGCATTCCAAAGACAAATACTGCCTGCGTGACCATGAAACTGAGAAGAATCCATTATTTAACAACAAATACGATGACAAAAGGATGAATTATGAAACTAAAATTTTGGGGAGGTTAAAATTTTAGTGTATTGGATTTGGTGAAAAAGTGAAGAGAGATGATTTTTAATATTTATTATAGTGAAAAGTAATGATGTGATGGGGAGAGAGAAATTATATTGTAATTTTTTATTGTGTTAAAATTTTAGTAAGCGTAAAATTTTGGATAACAAACATAGCCTAAGAAGAATCCATGATTTACAGACAGTGAGGTTTTCCCCTAAACGACTTAATTATTATCAACTGTTCTCAGCAAGTCATATAGGATCATATATAGGGATGCAACCCCTGAGCAAGCAAAGTATAGGAAGAACAACAATCCTTGAGAAAGTAGAAATCACAACTCACTTTACTAGCCTTCCAGAGAAAAGCAAGGGGCAACCTCACTTCCCAAGTTTCTTTCTTATACTACAAGCGAGCCCCATCTTATGATGAACTATAGATAGGGCTAATAATTCAAAAATAGACCACATTTATTTATGCACTTAATAGATAAAAACAAACATTGTCTATGGAATCATGATGCAGCTTTATTTGCAGGAAAAAAATATGTCCAACCTAGCCTAGACCTCCATGTTCTGGATACGGTGAAGCGACGAAATGACAGACATAAGAGGGCAGGCGCTGCCCCGACACTCGATAGGTTGGCGGTGTGCAACCACCTAATGAACCCTTAACCAGCTGGCAGCAGCTAAACTCCCTCAGATTATTCGCTCGAGAAAGCTCAACAGAGCAACTTAATTGCCAGAAATTAGCACCTAGAAAGACATTCTTTGTTGAAACGGAGGAAATGAAGAGGAAGAGAATAAAAGTACCTGAGAGACAAGATCGTCGGCTAGAGCCAAATGGGTCTTGCAGAACTTGCACCTGTATGACCTTCCCTCCAACTCCACCACAAATATCCTGCCCATGTCTGCCTTCTCGTTATTCTTCTTCTTTCCACTTCCTTTATACTTGCTACCCACCTCTGCGAATTGCAGAACCAATAACTTTTTCACGCAGAGAGTTTGTGTTTGTAATCTTGTGGATTAGCTCAAAAGCGTGCAGTGCCACGTGCCTTAGCCCAGGGGCAGTGCATTTTATAATAATTTATAAAATAAAATATTAATATAAATTAATTAAAAGTATTCTTATACCGCAAATATAAAATTCTTTATCAAAATTTTATATTCTAGGTCAATGGGATAATATTACCATTTTTAATTGGTAATATTATTACTTTATTTAATTTTTTTGACCAATCTTAAGTAAAATTTTATTAGTTTTAATGAAAATTAAAGTAAAAAATTTATAATAAATTGAATAATAGCACCTAAAACTTTAGTGACTAAAGATAAGGGTTGAGAAGAACCAAAAATATAAGAATAAAAAATATAATTGTTGAGAGAAGATTTTTCTGTATTTTTGGTATTTTAAAGACATTGTTTTAAGCAAGTTTAAGTCCTTTTAAAGATAAATTTTTATTTGTTAGTTAAGGCTTAAATAGTTAGTCATATCTAAGATACACAAATTAATTAAATAACGAGATTGCAATTAATATCTTTAAATAAAAATATTTTATACGGTTGCACGGAGACTTTTGTAAATAATACAAGAAGTAAAAGTTAATATACTTTCAATCAATGAGATTTAATCTTCAATCAATTTTTTTTTTAAGTTTTTGAGTCCTTAATATTAAATTTTATTTAAATATACCATTAAAGAAAATTTTTAATTGGGGCCTCTTAAATTTAAGAAAAAGTTAATGTTCCTTCAATCAAGGAGATTTAATAAGCCTCTTAAATCAATATACTCTTTATCCTTAATTTTTTAGGCTTTAATATTACATTTTCTTTAAATATACTATAAAAAAAATTTGAATTAGGAGCCTCCTAAATCTGGGGGCCTTACAACCCTCTATGCTATGCTACCTATAGCTAGAGTCGGCCCTGCTTAGTCTGACCTGAATCATCAAATGCAGTTTCCATTGCAAACTATTACGGAGTGGTACCGAAACGGTTATAATCGAAATGATTAATTTTATTTTTATTTTGATATTTATTAAAATATAATTCTTTTATTTTGGTCAATTTCTTAGTGGCCAAAATATTTTTTAAGCCAAAAATTTGGAAGATTTTTCAAATTTTCATCGTATATTTACAATAAAATGTAAAGATTCGAACAAATTCATATATTATATTGCATTTTGAGTCCTATTTTATTTTATTTAAATAAAGAATCTAAAATTCTAGTAATTTAAAGTTCCGGTTCTAGAAATTAACAAAAATGACTTTCAATTTTGATAAATATTAGATTCGGAATCTAATTTTTGAAACCAAAAATAAAACTGAAAAATTCAATTCTTGCCCGAATTTATTACCCGTCCATACCTACAGAATTTCTCACCTTACTAAATACAAACTCTTAGAAAAATCAGAATGCTTGTTGCTGTAAAGAAGATTTTTGAATTAAAAAATAAATAAAGAATCAATTTTTATTCTAATTGTACATTAATTATAATTACTATAACCACGGGCATCACCGATTGGGGCCCGGGCCCCAAGGATCTGGAAATTAAAAATATATTTGTTATTTTTGGGTATTCTTTAATCTATGTTCGTTCAATAGTAAATGTAACTTATAATTTATAAATAATACTCTATTTTGGTGTTCCTGACAAAATACACTTTTTAAGGTTCTGTTTGGATAACTGTGAAAAAATTTCAAAAATTTATCACAATACTTCTTTTACAAATTTCAACAAATCTTCACGGAAATTATCACTTTTTACCAACTTCAACACATATTTTACCGATCTTAAAAAAAAACCTATTTTCAATAATAAAAAAATGTATATATTTCACAAAAAAAAGGTCATCCAAACTTAGCAGTATTTGGGGATTAGTGTGGTATTATAATTTTTTTGGCTTAATTAGAATATTGGTCCTTGGGGTACAACGTAGTCCAAACTTTGGTCCACATGATATTTTTCGTCTTAGATTAGTCCTTGAAGAATTTAACATTATGTATTTGATTCTTTCCATTATTTGAAGATAGCAGCTGGATGAAAATATTTGACGTGAGTAACGGGGGTCACTTCACTGTTAATATGTATTTGCCATGTGTCTCCGCTTCCCAAATGGTGTGGTGGGGGCTCCAGCAACAAGTCCTGTAGAGAGCAGGGGCGGAACCACAGGGGTGGCTTCCGCGTAAAATTGACGAAATTTTTTGTTTTTGTTTTTAATTTATTTGCCCTTAGTTAGGTGGCAAGCCTGCCCCCCTTTAGCAGCCCAGCCCCCTTACACAGACGTTTCCTCCCTCGTTTCACTCTTATTTTTTTAAAAGAAAAAAAAAGCATTATGCTGCTTCCTCCTGACTCCCGAGTCCAATCTCCAGCCAACATCTCCCTCTCACTGCTCTCAGCCTCTCAGCCTCCCCCTCTCCTCCAGCCTCCAGGCTCCACAGCTGACGACAGGTAAAATTGTAAATAATAGAGAAAGTTTCTATTTTTCTGGCCTTACACAAGTTACACAGACACATGAGTTCAGCGATTTGGTGTTTTTTCTCCCTAAGCCGAGTCCACCAATTTGGGGTTACTTTGCTCTAGCTTATCCCCTTCTCTGTTTTGGTGCCTCCTTAACTTAATGTTGCTCATCTGGCAGCTATTAGCTAGTATGCATCTATAGGGATTTTGAAATTTGATTTCAATAGTGTCAAAATCAGGGTCTTAGAAGCTAAAAATTGAAAACTTGGGTCTTAAAAGTGAAAGTCCCAAATAACTGAATGGTTTTTACCTCAGGAAAAAATTTTGAGATGTTATTTTGCCTTACGATTTTGCCCCCCCCCCCGCAACAAAAATTTTGGTTCCGCCACTGGTAGAGAGAGCTGAAGAGGAGGTTAAGCAAAGGTAAGAATCCGAGTAAAGGTCAAACCTGATAGGTCAAAGAAAACAAAGAAGTGTGTTGCAGATGAGCCTGGATGGAGTAAGTTGATGTGGAATAAAAAAATCCAGATGAGAGGCGGGATATTTGGTGAATACAAATTTGAAATGATGTGGCCCTCGTTACTCAAATAAGACATTTTCATCCAACGGCTTTCCTCGATTAACAGGAATGACCAAATACTGAATGTTAAACTTAAATTTCTCAGGGATTAGTCTAGGACGAAAAGTACTCTGCGGACAAAGGTGATATTTTGTGATACTCCATGGACTAATTACTTAAGCCTTCTTTTGTTGATACGCCGAACTAAAATATAAGAAACATCAGGGTCTATTTAATTTAGGGAAATTAGCAATTTAGTCACTAGGTTTATAGCACACTGACAATATAGTCACTAGGTTTACTTTTTTTAATATATAGTCACTGAGAATATATAGTTGTGACGATATAGTCATTCCGTCAAACTGCCGTTGAATTTTTTACGGAATAAAATGCCACGTCATATATTTTTACAGGTCAATAGCCATGTCACCCGAAATAATCAAAACTCACCGTTTCAGTGGTGTATTCCTTTTTGCCCGAAGAACAAAACGGTAGACCGTATGCTCTCCTCTATGCTATTACGCCGATACGCACAGCTTCATTAACCCTAGCCTCCATTATCGATCCCATTAACCATCTTCCCCATTCTCTCTTCACGCACTGTTTTCCCCACCTTTCGAAAACCCTAGACGGAGAGCAGAAGTGGTCTACTTTCAACTTGAGGAGCGTTCTTGCTTCAACAATGTCTGAGGGAAGGTTAGTTTTTGCGAAGGGAAAATACTGATGAGATTTGCTCCTTTCCATCTGTTGAGTCGTTGACATTGGGTTTCTCTTTTTCTGCATTTTTCTTCTTTTGCAAATACTGAAGTTTCGTCTCTGCATTTTTCTTTTACTAGGTTGCTCTTCCATTTTCTGTCGGTTGTGTTGGAGACATTGTCCGTATATGAATCAGGATGGGTAATAGCGTTTCGGGCAAAAGGGAATACACCACTGAAATGGTGAGTTTTGATTATTTCGGGTGACATGGCTACTGACGTGTAAAAAATATGACGTGACATTTTATTCCGTTAAAAATTCAACGGCAGTTTGACGGAAGGACTATATCGTCACAACTATATATTCTCGGTGATTATATATTAAAAAAAGTAAACCTAGTGACTATATTATCAGCGTGCTATAAACCTAGTGACTAAATTGTCAATTTCCCTTTAATTTAAGAAACATGCCTCCAGATTTGTCCGAGTCTTGGCACAAGCAGATGCCAATAGTTTTGGTTTAGTTGGGCCAAGGGTTTCGGAGCCGAAATGTAGTCCTCGAGTCCATCTCACAAGGCCCGAAGAAAGTTACACCTTAGGACGCAAATTAGGAATAGGACATGATATGAAATGCCACATTTCGAAGACGTCGGAGCTGTGGAATCTTGTTCCAGAACATTGAAGTAGTACCTCATCACCTCCCGAGTTTATGTCGGAAAAACCTCAGATTGGTTTGTTATCGATCCGCATCCTAAACCAGGTTTGAATCAATCATGCCTTAATTATAAATTTACTCTAAATCAGTGTGTACTCACCCGAGTCGTTTTTGGGGCATAGCTAATTTATACTTATGTCTCCTTGAATGCATAACACGGAACTATTTACTAAACTTGATGATGATACATGATTGTTATTGCAATTTTTTAGTAATTATGGACAATTCACGCACTATTGTGCACAAGACTAGGAGGTTGTTCGGTTAATATGTTTTGTGAGGATTTTTTGTGTTTTGAGAATTTTTAGGTGATGTTAACTTTATTGGTATGCGTGTTGTAGTTATTTTTATGTGGTGTTAAAAATGATATTTAGTTGTATAATATTTTATATTGTGAGGATTCAAAAAAATCCTGAGAATATTTTGTAACCGAACGTCTTCTAGGATGGATCTAACTGAATTTGGTCGTACTGAAACGTTCAACGACATAATAAACACATGTACATGCAGCAACCCATCATCACACGCATCGTTTGAGTCGGGAATTTTGTTGTTTTAAAGAGTCAAACAATGTAAGTATGCTTATTAAAATTAAAGGTTATGTACCCATTTTGAAATGCAAATTAGGAATAGGACATGATATGAAATGCCACATTTCGAAGACGTCGGAGCTGTGGAATCTTGTTCCAGAACATTGAAGTAGTACCTCATCACCTCCCGAGTTTATGTCGGAAAAACCTCAGATTGGTTTGTTATCGATCCGCATCCTAAACCAGGTTTGAATCAATCATGCCTTAATTATAAATTTACTCTAAATCAGTGTGTACTCACCCGAGTCGTTTTTGGGGCATAGCTAATTTATACTTATGTCTCCTTGAATGCATAACACGGAACTATTTACTAAACTTGATGATGATACATGATTGTTATTGCAATTTTTTAGTAATTATGGACAATTCACGCACTATTGTGCACAAGACTAGGAGGTTGTTCGGTTAATATGTTTTGTGAGGATTTTTTGTGTTTTGAGAATTTTTAGGTGATGTTAACTTTATTGGTATGCGTGTTGTAGTTATTTTTATGTGGTGTTAAAAATGATATTTAGTTGTATAATATTTTATATTGTGAGGATTCAAAAAAATCCTGAGAATATTTTGTAACCGAACGTCTTCTAGGATGGATCTAACTGAATTTGGTCGTACTGAAACGTTCAACGACATAATAAACACATGTACATGCAGCAACCCATCATCACACGCATCGTTTGAGTCGGGAATTTTGTTGTTTTAAAGAGTCAAACAATGTAAGTATGCTTATTAAAATTAAAGGTTATGTACCCATTTTGTTCTTAAGTTTTGAACTTTTTTAACAAATCGCCATTAAGTTTTTAAATTGATCATAAAATTTCTTAAGTTTGTAATTTCTATCGAACAATTTCTTTTCGTTAAAACTGTTATCTATAACGTTAACAATTCATATGTCAATTTCAATAGTAAGTTAACTATCACTTAAAATAATTTAACTTATTTTTTTATTTTTACAAATAATTTGTTTTATTTTTTAAAAAAAATTAGAAAAAAAATTATAAGTCACATAATTTTAATTTTAGATGACACTTATAAAATTTATAATTGGAGCTGACGTGTAAATCATTAAATTTAAAAATAAATTTTAAGAAAATAACTTATTTTATAAATATTATAAATTTAAAAAAATCTATAATTAATTTCAAAATAAAAAGATAATATATTAAAAAAAATCAAAACTTAACCGCCTCATCCTCATCCAACCACCGAAGGGAGATTTTTTCAAAAACTTTCTGGAGCCTACTGGCCTAGAAGTTAGCCGTAGGTTTTAGGGGTAACAAAGAAGGCAGTTTTTCAATTTATTTTCCCAAGGCCGAAAACGGGAATGTTTGGTATGCTTTTACTTAGCTTTGCCTTTGTGAGTCGGGGCATGTCCGGGTCGCCAAATCGTAAGATTAGTCAACACCACCACCTAACATCGTTAAAATTAATTTTAACACACCCAATCAATCCGTTTCACATGTTTGTCGTAACAATTTTAGTAAGGCTCGCCATGATTGGTCGCAAGATTTTATCCCAAAATTGATTTAGGCCTCTAATTTCCTCCCATTTCCTGAGCCACAAATCTGGTATTTGGATAATAATGTCCATTTTAACTGAGATCCTAACTTCATTAATTAAACCTCACACACCCATATATTAATTAGCTCTTAATCTACGTGTTTCAGAATTCAACCCCTTTAATGCTCTTTCCCGTGGTCATAAATTATTAATAAATATTTTTTTCTTCTAAAAAAAGAGAGATAGGTGGCGAAGGTTGTGTTTGAGTGTTAAAATTTTAGTGTATTAAATTTGGTGAAAAAGTGAAGAGAGTTAATTTTTAATATTTATTAAAATAAAAAATAATGATGTGATGTATAGAAATATTATATTACAATTTTTTATTGTGTTAAACCGTTAAAAAATATAAAATTTTGAAAAACAAACATAGGCCAAGATGCCCAAATTATGCACCAAGATGAAGGGTTCCTTTGCCTGTGTAGGAAAACCCTACTCGTTATCTAGAATGTAAATCTACCAACAGCCAAACACGGCATTTCTAAAGAGGATCGGTGCCCTAGCAGCCCAACAAACTGAAACTGCGGCTTTAAAGGCGTTCATACGGCAGCCACCTAAACCCTAACAACCTCCTCTTTTAAAACTTTCCCTTTTTTTTCTTTTTCTTTTTGAATTTATTTCTTCACTCGATCTGAACTTCCCCCAAACGCGTGGCGCGCAATACAAACACGAAATTCTCGCCCATGTCCCCCTCGGGTCCCACGATCATGTCTCTCGCACCCCCCAAGCCAAACCCCCGCCGATGCGCCGGCTTTATTGTCTGTCAGCTTCAACACGTCACCACCGCACCCAGTCTGATTTTCCAGGCAATCCGTACTCCATTCCACGTGAATGGATCCACGCGGAGATGGGCGATTGGGCAAATTTCTGTCTCCTAGTACAACTGCACGAGGGAGAAACATCAGCTGAGATTCACGGATCCCAGACGACACGACGACTGGGACCCCAGCCCAAAGCGACCCCCGCGTCTCCACCTACGTATGCTGTTTAACACGTGGACAGTTGCTGTCTGTTGCACGAAATTTAAAAATAATCTTAAAAGTATAAAATGTGAGAAAATTTAAAAAGAACAAAAGAATTTAAGAAAGAATTGGTCTTAACTTTATCAACATCATCCCCGAACAACTTTTGCCCACTTTTTCTCTTTACATTTTCTCATTGTGTTTTTAAAATTATTTTAAAATAAAGTTCTAAGATACGAATCATAGTTATAGAATAATTAAACTTAAAGCAAGATTTAGAACAAATTAATTTAAAGGGTTTTGACGGACATGTTTGCAAATACAGAATTCTATATAGAAAATTGATCAGATTTTTAATACGGTCTATTATGATCATTAAAGTGCTACGTGGACAATCATCCTAAGTGACCTTTTGATAATCAAGACACCCATATAAATGGGTAAAGTTGGGACGAAGATTGGGTGGACTTAACGGACTATAAAATATTCTTTTTGAAAGCGAGCACAGATTATTAATTATAAGCCATCCTGAAAATTGTCAAAGAGGGAGGCGGGGAGCTATTGCCTATAGAGCCTATGCTATCACACGTTAAAGCGCGCACCTACGACTCGACTTTGTCTCTTACCCAAGGCAAAAAAGGAAAAAAAACCCACGGGGATGGGAAAGGGAGACCGTAGCCACTAACGGTGGAAGTCCACTTGATGACAGCCGGAATCCCGACAGGTACAACGTCAACACGGAAATGCTCCGTCTGGGGCCCACCTGTAGACCTGCGCTCGTATGATTCGATCTTTGCTAATATTTTGAAAAAATATTCTTAAAGTTTTAGGAATTTTTTAAATATTGAAATTTATAAAAAAAAATTGATACCTAATATTTTTAAATATCAAACATCTCCTAAATAAATAACCAGCGGTTTCGCAGTCGGTGCCGCCTCTAATAATAACAAGAAACAAAAGAATACTACAAAAGCAGCCACGTTCACAGTATAATGAAATGACCGAATTACCCACCCAACATATGTAAATGAAAAAAATCCAAGGACCGAGTCATGGTGGACATACCTGTCCCGCTCTCGGCCGTTGGAAACGACGGGGAGCCCTCGAGATCGGCACAGAAGAGGACAAAACTGTACGTGAATCACGAGGGTGGGGCTGAGAAGCGGCGCCTCTGATCGCACAGTCAAAGACAGAGGGAGCCCTATGCTTCTCATCATGAAGCCGCCCCGTGTGGTGTCTCAGAGCTTTTTTAGCACCAGTTTTTATTTTTTATACGCGTATTTAAAAACACGATCCGTCCTATAAAAGTGCGTTGTCCGTACTTAGGCGGTCCCGTTTGTGACGCCAGCGTGGAGATTTTCCGCTAGTGTAGTAGTAGCAGCCATTAGCAGCTGGCTCGTCCAATAAATCAAATTCCTCTATCCATCAAAACCCCACACGCGACAGGACTTATCAGAGAAGCAACAATGCCGGCGACATGTCGGTTCGATCATTGAGCAAAGAAAATGTTAACAAAAACAAGGCAAAAGGAGGGCGAGCGTGATAAATCCGCGTTTGGTTGAAAGGAAAATGAACGAACTTGTTGCCATCAAGTTCGATTGAGTCAGAAAAGAAACAAGAAACTCGTTCTTTCCATTTTTTTAAAACATCGAACATATAACACTTAACAATAACGACGGTTGAACAACAACGAGAAACTGATTAATTTCGCAGTCACAAAAATAAGGTAGTTTTTGATATCTATGTACATATCGGGGACGCCGACCCTAAGCAGCTAATCCATGAAACAAAGTCAGCTAGTTTTCTCTTCTCTTAGATCCATCTTCTACTTGGATCAGAACCAAAAGAAGAAAAACAGAGAGAACTTGAAATACTGGAACTAAACAACCGGAAAACTCGGATATTCGCCGCTGTCCTATAAAAACCGGCTAATCAGGCAACGTCTTCCGGAGGGAGGTTAAGATCAAGGTCCAACAGTCTTGCGGGTGGAGTACCGTCAAAATCGACAACTGAGGACGAATCGGAGTCACTGCGCGCTACCCCGCCCACGGTTTGTTGGAAGTCCACGTCCTTCCGATCGAATCCGCAAAAATCGCGGTGATTCCCGCCCATGTTCGGGAAAGCGTCGAAGAAGTACACCGGACGCGCCGGCGTGACGACAGTGAGGCCGACCTTTCCACTGGATAGGATCTTGGTGGAGCCCGAAGCGAAATGGGCAGTTCCTCCCAAAGTGAGGTCGAGTGGTGGTGGAGGGGACGAGGAGTCTACAGTGCTGCTCTGGCTGGGGCTGCGCGTGGAGTTGTTGTTATGGTGGTGGTTGAAGGGTGTGAGGTCGGCGGCGGGGAAGGGGAAGTTGGTCTTGGCCTTGACGCCGCGGAACTCGCGAGCGGCAGCATCGTAGGCACGCGCAGCCTCCTCAGCGGTGTCAAAGGTGCCGAGCCAGACGCGGGTTTTCTTGCCTGGGTCCCGGATCTCGGCGGCATACCTGCCCCAGGGCCGCTTCCTCACGCCTCTGAATCGGATCTCCATCGAGCTCGACTCCTGGTTAACGGAGCCGGATCCATTTCTCGGAGCCATTAATTTCGGCAAGGGTGGTCAGTTAATTATCTGGGAAGGATTTTGGCCTTTATGGGAAGGAACGGAAAAGAGACGGAGACAATTGGATGATGCTGGAGCAGAGGGAGTGAGGTGGGCTTTTATAGAGGAGTTGGAAGACGAGCGTTTAAAGCTACGCTCCTTTTGCGCGCTTATTGAGCAGGACGTGGCTTCTATAGCACGAACCTCTTATGCTACGCTCTGTCAAACATCCATTGTTGGCCATTTTCTAACTATTTGTTTGGCAACACACAAATTAAAAAGGAAAATTGAAATTTTTTGGTGTTGCATAATTCCTTGAGAAACACGTTAGGAATAGAAAGGGAAATCTTATACGTTTATAAGGGTTGATTATTTGAAACAAAATTTACTCATATGTCATCAAAGTCTCTCAAAAAATCTTAGGTGATTTTCGATTTTTGAAAAAGTGAGGATTCGAATCCCCCTGCCCTTGCGCCGTATTTGCAGCCCCTGATTAAAAAAATGAGGTTGTCCCCTCCCTTGTCCCCATGCGCATTCAACTTTTCTTTTGTCGTTTAGTTATTTTTTTAAATACCTTTTAAATATTCAAATTTTAATAAAAATTAATAAATTCGAAATATATAAAAAAAAACTTTAAATATCATCATTAATTTTGTTTACTCCTCAAAAACTCCTACACAAACACCAATATAACTTTAACATCACCTAAAAGTTTTCAAAACACTCTGAATCCTACAAAAACCTTCAAACCGAACATAACCTTAGAATATTCTATCAGCGAATTCCTTTAAAATCTATAACCGTTCCCATTAAATTAATGAAACAAATCTTGCCATTTTAGTATTTAATACTTCATAAAGGAAGATTAAGCTTCATGTTTGTTAGATCCATTACGTGTTGGCATGGTTTGTGACAATTTCATATGTAACATTCTTGAGATTTAAGAGGTGAAGATTTAGAATGATTATTGACTGTGTGAAGGCTGTGTAGAGTTTGATAGGGGAGTTTAAATTAGTCTACCCAGAGAAATAACAGAAACTCTGTTTTAAATGAAAGTGCGCCCATTTTATATGACCAGCGTCCTTTGACTTCGAAATACCTCCTTTGACCATAAAAAGCCTCTCTAAACCTTTTGCAAGTAGCCAAGAACGTTTAATCGAAGATTTCTCAGAGATTCAAGAAAACCCTCCAAGAAACCATCTTCTAGATCTTGTACCCTCTGTCTTTGTTTTTGTTAAGAGTGATTGGTAATCTGAACGTGGAGATTAGATATTTGTTCATCCTCTCAGTTTGATCACGAAATATCAATCCTTGGATTGAACAAGAGAGCTTCGGAGTTGCTGAAGTTCGAAAGTCGCTGGAGTTCCAGCAGTGCTGAAGGCGCAATCACTTGAGTTCAAGTAGGAAGATTGCTCCGTTGAGAAGAATCAAGAAACCGATCGGGATAGGAGTTCCTCTCCCCTGCAAGTTGCAGATTCAGACGTTGGACGTTTGAGTAAGGTTACGATTGATATTAGATTAGCATGGGTTGCTGAATTTATAGATCATCGTGTAACCGAGATTGAGTTTCTAGTGATTCATTTGCTGGACTAGGTCCCGAAGAGTTTTTCTTCCTTGTATAGGTTCTACTTGAAAGTTTCTCTCCGTCAACAATTTCTTGTGTCAATCGTGATTGAATTTGTGTTGTTGTTATAGTTTTATATCTATCTTGTTATTTGCTAATCGTTCTTGCTTAAGTGATTAAAGAATCTCAATCTTGGTGGATTGTCAATCTTGTTGCAAGACGATTTAAGGCAAAAGGTAGATCTGGGTAAGAAGAGTAGTTAGCATCTCATTGTGTTGTTTTTAGTTAGAAAATATGTTGCTACATATACTTCTGAATAATCTGTCATTTGGTAGTGTGCTGCAGAATCTAAAGTAGTTTGCTGCAACATCACAGAGTATATTTACTGCAGATTTGTTTGTCTTGTGTTCTGTTGTTTAGTTTGTTTTATTGTCATATGAAAGCTTCTTAGTCTATTTGAAGAACATCTGAATATATTGGTTTACATTGAATATCGATTCCATTCATTGACATATAGTTCAAATTTCTTTAAAGGGTTGAATATTGTTTTTGTATTTCATTGTTCATTGTTTGAGGGTTGTAGAAATTTTTTTAATATACCTATTCACCCCTCTAGGTTATTTCGGTCTAAAACAGTTTGTTCACTGTTTATAGGCATGATTCAGCAAAATATTTGTGGAATGGTGGGTACCTCTTGGTTCCTTAACCTCCCCATTATACAACTTTTAGTAGATGAGCAACAACTATATTTGAAATTTAAAACCTTTTCTCATAATATTTGGAATTCTTTTTTTTTCCCTGGAAAAAGTCAAAAGAAATGGTTGTGCACTCGCAGTAGGTATTAAGAGCTTTTCCTTTTAGCATGTACGAAATACGTTTCTATTACCCGACTTCAAGCTCCATGCTTAGCAGAAACAGTAACATTTTGTGTGTTTATCATTGAACTGAATATTTTCCTCTAATTCTCAATGTCATGCAAAGATTCCCCAACACTAAAACAAGAAAGAATTGTACGTGTATCAATTATTATGTCAATACCTCTCTGACTCGTACAATGGAATTTGAGCAAAATATTACCGATAATCTTCCTCTGAAAAAAATCTTCCCACTATCTCAGTGCCACTAAGCCACTTTATTAAAGACGACGGTTTTTGGTGAGTGGCACACGCACTTTCAAAAATTGGGCGTTATCTTTTTTTTTTTTTTTAAGGGTTATTCATGTCCCTATGGTATGCGGTAATAGTAAATATACCCCTGAGGTAAATAAAGTCTTTTTTATACCCCTAAGGTAAACATTCAGGAGCAAATATGCTATTTCATATCCCTGAGGTAAACATAACGGAAGGACATATTTACTCCTGAATGTTTACCTCAGGGGTATGAAAAAAACTTTATTTACCTCAGGAACATATTTGTTATTACCGCATACCACAGGGGCATGACATGCATTTAACCATTTTTTTAACTCATATAAGACGAGTAGTAATGGTTCACAAACGTTTGGCCTGCACTTTACCGGAATAGTGGTCTTTCAGTTCATTGGTTTGGTATCGTTGTTGTAATTATATCAACTTGTAGATATCCGAAAGAATTAGAAGAAGATTAATATGGCCGGTGTGCAAGATGACACGCACAATTTATCCTAAAAAAAAACTTGTCCAATTGAATCTCAAAATAGCCAAACCGAGCTTTTTTTTCGCTTTACACGAGTATGTGGAAAAGTGAAAATAATTTATGAGAATTTGTTATAAATTAAAGAGAGATGATTTGAATAAATATTATAATAGAATTTTTATTTATTTATTAAAAAATAGATTATTTTATAATTTTTTTAATCCAATTCAAAATTTTGAATGACAATATTTTGGCAATAAAACATGGGGACGTGTGCCAAAAATTGTGTCTACTAAAATAATATATCATACCATCAAATTATTCATCTTTATTATAAAAAAATTCATTCAAATAATTACTAAATATGGAGTTGAAATATTGAATTCCTTACAAGGTTATATTTTTTTATTGTGGTTTTGATATTAAGTGGAAAAAAAGATATGGCCAATTACATAACTGAAAATAAAAATAATAGCAAATACAGACATTTTGTCTTAATTTGGATTTTAACACGTTAGCAGAAAGTGAAAGACAGATCCTACTTGCTGGTAATTTTTTATTATATTAAAATTTTAGTGAGAAACACACCTTTAAGCGAATCCAATCCAACGAATGCGAACTCTAGGGAGCCGGCTACGCCTACACCTGCAACGAAGCGTGTCTTTCCCTAATTATGCTGCGGGAGCGGCACACAAAGAGCGTGTAATCACGCTCCATAAGTGCCCCCAGCGCTTACTGCCACCTATGGAGCCATGAAACGGCTCAGTCAACGAGGACTTTGACTGCTGTGTTGCACACCACAAAAGGACAAAATTAGCCCCGCCGCCTAGCCGCGAGTGACGTGTGGCCTGCATAAATAATTGCATCTTTGCGAGGAAAGAGAAGTGTAGCCTTCGTGGCACGTCTTTAGAATCCACGCGGCGATTGTGAGGCCGAGGGGCGGCGACGTCGTGTTGACGGGAGATTAAGACGGCGCTCTTTGCCGTTAGCTTTTTTTGGTTCCCAGAAACGGAAACTTTTCTAACGGCAGAGTCGGTTTTTTTATTATCTTTATAATTTCTTAAAATGGGGTATAGTTCGACACTTTTGTCGGCATGCTCTTGCTACACGCCGGCTGAGACAGAAGTGTGTGTGGTCGTGTCCCTTCTAGATTTGCTCGTTCGAACTTCGAACTTTGAAAAATATCCTGGAGGAGGTACTTTCCGTTTTTATTTTCCCTTTTTCTTTTATGGACGACTGATGTGGAGTATTTGGGATTAAAATTTTCTATAATTTTTTTTTTTCAAAAATTATACCGACAATTTGTAGTCACAATATTTATGACTTCTTTGTTTAGCCAAATTTTTGGACTCCCAACAATTCGGGTAAGTCAAATACAGTTTCAAATTTTTAACTTTTACACATACACACTCTTATTTTTCACAAACTCCAATAAATCTCAATAAATTAAATATTTTCAAAATTTCGAGAATATTCCTTAAAATTTCGGCAAACAAACACCACTCTAAATTCCATGCTATTTAATAAATCAAATACAAAGTTTAAAATAACATGATTTCTATGGTTATGTTACTGCTCAAAATTATAATACGATTATAAAATTACAAAAAGATCTAATTCGAATTATTTAGGTGCCTTTGTTTACCGAAATTTTGGAGAATATTTTCAAAATTTTGAGAATCTTTTGAATGTTGAAATTTTTTAGGGTTTGTGAAAAGTTTCAAGTACATGTGTAAAAGTTGAAAATTTCGAAGTGGGTATATTTTGCTGGAAATTTTGGATCCCCAAAATTTTGGGCAAACAAAGGCAACCTTAATATTGTTTTAACCGATAACTTTTGTGTGGCTTGTGTAAATTCATCCATGTGTGTATTTCATAGGATATTGACATTTTTTAGCCTTAATAACTATTAAAAATTTGGTATTAATTTATCGGATTCTAAAAAAGAAACATTGTATATTATATAATTATTATTCAAAGTGCGGGTTGTTAATAATAGAAGTATTTGAAGAACTACATTAATTTACTTTGGTAATTTCAAATTATTAAAGCTATACTTCACTATTTGTGGTACAATATATTTGTTTTTATTCACATGTATAATCCTGTTCAGATTGCACTGATCCCTTTTTTATATTTTTCTATTAATCACAAGAAAAATAATTTGTTCATGTTCGTTTGAATAATTTTAGATAAACGTATTAAATTATGGATTAACATAATAATGACCAACAAGGTTTTATTTTTTTCTACTGATTTTGCTTCTAGACCCATCCATTGCGAGGTGGGAAACCCTCCCTACTCTTCGTCTCTTTATTTAACATTAAAGTGTTTAAAATTTTAATTTTGGGCTTTCGGTGGAAGACTATTTTAAATTCTATTAATTTTAAATTTAATGTCAAGAAGCTAGGAGGATAAGAGACAAGATTGAAGATTGTAAGTTTATCTCACCGACATATTGTCTCGTGATGTCATCCATGCTTCCTTCTCTCATATATTGCATGATGGAGGGATTGGAAAAACCCCATCTCCTCCATGTTTTCCTCCCATACATGGACGGAGTGGAGAATGTGGACCAGTCGGAAAGCACCCCCCCAAATCCCTACTTCCTTCTGTCCACTTAGCGTGTTTGTTTTGTCAAAAGTTTAATAATTTATATTTAATTTTTTAACATTCTAATCCCAACATTAGGGGTGGTTAACGTTAGTGTAGGTGACGGAATCACATAATTGACACTGTCACCGCATCGCTAAGGCACAATAACCGCTATTGTCGGTGACGGTATTAACGTTAACGGTCATACGATAACCACTTAAACCGTATAACCGTTGTGCAAAAACAAATAAGTTTTTTTCTTGAGTTTTTTCATTTTTTTTCACTGTTTTAGGCTGTTTAAATTTCCAACATAATATCATAATCAATAATCATATCAAATGGACAAATATCATAACATATTCAAATATAATATCATAATCATTAACAATCATAACAAATATAAAGTTGTCCAAAAGTATAACATAATATCATATTCAAACATAAAGACTAAAGTCTAATAAAAATGTCCAACAATGTGACATAAACCAACTAACATATTCCAACAAAAGCCCAACAAAAGTATGTCACATAATCAATAATCATCTCAAATCACATATTGAAACCAAAAATTTCAATTAACTATTCAAGAAATTCCAGTTCCATCTAATAATTATGGAATCCCACCATACCTAGAACTTATATCCGAAAGCCAATAGCATTCTTTATAGGGCAACACTTCCTCAGTTATACCCACAAATAGGATCCACCAAAGTTGTCTTTTACAAGAGCAGCTTAATTTCAATTTTTCAACTCCTTCCACTTTGGCTCACCTCCATTTTTGGTAAACTACTGTGTGCGGAGCTGCTTGTCCAATCCCAGCATTACTGATAAACCAATCCAAGTCTAATATTTTTTCTTTTGTCAAGAAATTTGTCTACAAAATGGTACCTAAGAGATGAGATCCCAATGGTAAGGGATAATATTTTTAAAACTTTAATTTCCACCAACATCCCACTTTTTTTTTGTTCATAAACCATCTCTGAGTTTCACAAATGCCTAATCAAGACTGGCAATAACTTGATCAATAGTTGCATTATAAATGAGTACTTCAGTCGATTTGCATGTCTTTAACTATCATACAAAAATGATAATATCATGCCGATATATAATTAATTTGCAATGAAAAGGAGCAATCAATCCTATTGGCATGACAAGGTCATGCAAATGATATTCATATTTGCCAGTTGAAGGGTCCAGACGTGGTCTTAATTAAGTGTGTTTGGTCAAATATTACTGCGTTTTGATACTGGAAGGATTAATTATTTGAATCTTAAAAAATTAATTTTTCTCCCTCACAGGTTTAGTAAGCATGAGGTAAATAGGAATGGACTTGAGGAAGGGCAAGTGGGGGGGGGGGGTACTTCTTCTTCTATAAGAAGTGAGGGCCAAAAAAACCAAAATTCGCAGAGAATTATTTGATTTTATAGGTGAATCGTATAGTTTTTCGGAGATATTCTTTGAGAAGAGGAGGACAAATCTGAACGAAAAAAAAAATACAAAGAAAGAAAAGAAGACGACCATTTGAGGGATTTCCCCGGTATATTTGAATTTAGCTTTCTATTTACATATAGATTTATCTTATTTTATATATATGGGATTTCCCCGGTCTCTTTGGCATGTGTTAGAACCAAAAAAGGCAAAAGAATACTATTTTTGTATATATCAAAATCTGAATAGATGTTGGTATTTTTTTATTAATAGAAAAATTCAGAATAAGTACTGAAAGAGTTTATCTAGATTTGAAAAGTATTTAACAATCAATAATTATGCAACCGACAACAAATATCAAATATAAATAATAAATCAATCACAGGGTAAACCTCTGGAAAAATGTCTCACGTTCTAAATAGAAAAAGATAAGAAAATTTAAAATAAAAATTTTCGCTCGAGCCAAGATAGGGCCAAGCTTTGGCGAAATACACTGTATAAAAATGCAGTAATTTAGCTCCAGCTAAGAATTTGAACTTTTTCTTCAAATTTTAAACACTCTTCAACCTTATCTTCTTTAGCAAACCTCTTCAAAGATATCATCATCTCTTTTCAAATTTGAATGTCATTTATCTTTTGAAAAATATATTCATCGCTTTTCAAATTTGAATGACTCTTATCATCCAGATATCCCCATCTCTTCTCAAATTAGAAAGACTTATATCCTCTTGAACACTTTAATTCAAAAATACAACTCAATTTAAAATTGACACGAAATCTTGCCAACATTCAAAACACTAACAATATCTACAGTAGCACTCCTAGAATTTTATTATCACAATATTATAAAAATTTACATTGCTCGAGTTCGTGAAAATATTATCCAAATACATATGCCTCCCTGTTATTTACTTCTTCTTCTTTTTCAGGGCATGGGATACAAATCAAGGTGGGGATCATACAATGAGTGAAAATTGGGTTACGTGGTTAATTCTTCGCCGGTTGATTTTTTTCAGAGAGCGTATATTAATGCATCATTAAAGACGACTTGTGACGAATTAGTAGTTTAGACTCTTAAATGTCATTAGCCTCATAATTTGAAACCAAAAAGGTAGTTTTTTGTTTTTTAGTTTTGACCCTCCTAAAAGATAGTTTATACACATAGCCCCCAAAATGTATATGTTATGGCTGTGTCTCTGTTTGCCACTGTCTTATGTCGAGGGATTTTGTTAAAAGTTGAGAATATTCAGAAAGCCCCTTAAAAATCAGATACAGACTAGAGTGACCAATAATTGCATGAATTAGAATTAGACGAGAAAGAATCATGACCAAATTAAAGAGAGAGAGAGACAAGAATGTTCCATTAATGGAAGAGACCGTTACCAAGGATTAAAAGACCGTGCTAATCACCTTCTACGTGAAACTATTAGAAGATGTGCCAAAAACAGTAGACAATGACATGTTTGTTTAGCCAATAATTTGGACAAGTCAAACACATTTTAAAATTTTTAACTTTTACACATACACACTATATTTTTCACAAACCCAAATAAATCTCAATAAAGTAAAGATTTTCAAAATTTTGGCAAACAAACAACACCTTTATTATATAACTTATATTCTTTTCTCCAAGTCTGTCTACACGTACAAAGTCTCATTTTGGTCATGTTGATCTCTGATATCTCACAATTTGCATGCAACAACATTCAGTGTCTTAAGCTACAACCCCCATAATATTGTAGTATCATAGAAGAGATAATAATATTTTTAAAGATCTTAGACGCATGCAAGATCTTAGGTTCAATTTATAAATAAGTGGGGTGGGTCGTTTGAATCCAAACGCTGTGCACAAGGGTATTGAAGAGTTTCCAGAATCTCGTCCCTTGTTTAAAAGAAATAAAAAATAAAAAAAAATCAGACACAGCCAAAGAGAGACCTATAAAAACTACCAGAACGAGTCTCGCATCATCATCCAAAATCATTAGTAAACATTAAACATCAACTTCCAGCAAGAAATAATGAAGGGTATCGATGTGTTCATGAACGAAACGCCCTTAATTCACTGCACTCCATTCTACCTTAAAACTCCAAATTCTATTTTAAACCTCCGAGTCCGAGGGTCTGCAGAAGCACATCAAAAGCGGCATCAGTCTTTTACATCTTACGGACGAAACTTTGCGAGGACAATCGAGGTGGGGCCCAGATTGGTGGCCCTTATAATGCAACAATTTCACATGGGTTCAACCTAATGACATTAGGCCCAATGTATTTACGTGGCCAGAGGAATAGATATATAGGGCCAACTGGATGAACCTTCTTGGGCCATATTGTTCATAGTGGGCTTGATGGCCCTTATAATTCATCAATTTCACATGGTTCCCACCCTATGACGACTTCAAAGTTCAAACATTGTTGGGCCGACCGGAAGTCTTGGTTTTTGTTTTCGTTTGCTTCTTGCAATGAAGTGTGAAAACCAGACCTTAAGGCTTAAACCCCTGGAGAAATACCCTCGATTGTTTTAAAGCCTTTCCCCTGTGGAAAGTTTGAAACATCTAGCTGTATCTCCCTAAGCAGCCATGAATCGAGCAAAGGCGACCCTTACATCCCTCAGACTCGTCAACTCGCTCCTCTCCCCTCAGCTTCCTGCAACTTGGCCTCTCGCCACACTGGTGACTCAGTTCTCTCACTTGCTTTCAAATGATCCTGTCAACAATTCCCATTTCCTCCGTACCCATCAAAAGCTGTTCTTCTCGTCGAATCCAAACTCCGTCGTGGAACTCGTTTTGGCCAGCGATTGGTCCGAAGAGTTAGAACGCGAGTTGGAAAAATCGTACGCAGCCCTGACCCACGAAACAGTAATGTACGTTTTGAAGAAACTCGATAAAGACCGAGACAAGGCTTCGGGCTTTTTGAACTGGGCCTGTGAGAAAACCGGGTTTAGACCCAGTTCTTCGGTGTATAGCATAATGCTTAGGATTTTGGTTAACGAAGAGTCAATGAAGCAGTTTTGGGTTACACTAAGGAAAATGAAAGAGCAAGGTTTTTATGTTGATGAGGAAACATATTTGACAATTTTGGCGCAATTAAAGAAGGCCAAGATGGACAAATATGCCGTGGGTTTCAATCACTTCTATAGTAGGATGCTTGAAGAGAATGCAATGGAGAATGTTGTGAAGAAGGTGGTCAATAGTGTTTTGGACTCGGAATGGAGTGACGAGGTTGAGCGTTAATTGGGGGACTGCAAGCTTGTGTTATCAGATAATTCTGTGATACGGGTATTGAAGAACCTTCGGAATTTCCCTTCTAAAGCTTTGGAGTTTTTCCGTTGGGTCAGCCGTAGTGGTTATGAAAACAATACGGTGACATATAATGCCATTGCTAGGGTTCTTGCTAGGGATGTTTCAATTGAGCTTTTTTGGAGCGTTATTGAGGAGATGAAGAGTGTAGGTCACGAGATGGATATTGACACGTACATAAAAATATCGAGGCAATTTCAGAAGTGCCAAATGATGGAGGATGCGGTGAAGCTTTATGAGTATATGATGGACGGCCCATTTAAGCCCTCAGTTCAGGACTGCAGCATGCTTTTAAGGAGCTTATCAGTCTATGATGACCCGGATCAGAAATTGGTGTTTAGAGTAGCCAAGAAATGGGAGTCGGTGGGCCATACTCTCTCTAAGGCTGTTTATGATGGGATTCATAGGTCGTTGACAGGTGCAGGGAGATTTAATGAGGGAGAGAATATTATGAAGGTTGTGAGAAATGCTGGGTATCAGCCTGATAACATTACATACAGCCAACTGGTTTTCAGACTTTGTAAGGCGAGGAGGCTTGAAGAAGCTTGTAAGGTGCTGGATGAGATGGAAGCACAAGGATGCCTTCCCGATATAAAGACTTGGACCATTCTGATCCAAGGGCATTGTGTAGCTAATGAAGTTGACAAGGCACTACTGTGTTTGGCGAGGATGGTGGAGAAGAACTGTGATTGTGATGCCGACTTGTTGGATGTCCTAGTAGATGGTTTCGTTAGTCAGAAGAGAATAGACGGTGCATACAAATTGCTTGTGGAGATGGTGAATAAAGTTCGTGTGAGACCTTGGCAAGCAACTTATAAAAATTTGATTGAAAAGCTTTTAGGCGTAAGGAAACTTGAAGAAGCACTTTACCTCCTCCGTTTAATGAAGCAGCAAAATCAGCCAGCTTTCCCTCAACCCTTTGTCCAGTATGTTTCAAAGTTTGGGACTGTGGAGGATGCTGTGGAGTTTTTGAAGGCACTGAGCGTTAAAGAATATCCATCCTCTTATGCTTACCTTAATGTTTTCAGATCATTCTTTCAAGAAGGTAGACATTCTGAGGCCAAAGATCTGCTTTTCAAGTGCCCTCATCATATCCGTAAGCACGATGAAATTGGCAAACTTTTTGGTTCCAGGGAGACTGGAAATGCTACTTCATGACCCCTATACTATGGGGTGTAGAAGTTTTTCTGTAGTAACTTTTTTGCCGCCAAGTTCTTTGTTATAGTTGTGATTTCTGGTGAAGTTGTTGCCATGACAGTAAAATGGTTTTGCTCGACCAAATTTAATGCTGCGTTTGCCTCAGAAATTACAGGTATCAATATAGTTCTTCTGGAATTAGTACGCCTTCCATCTATATGAAAGTGTACTTAGCTTTCCATTTCTTGAACATTCAGATTTTTATGGTGCATCATCAGATTTTTTTTTTCTAAGCAAAGGTGGAATTCATTACATGAGGAAGAATACAAGCACCAAATCCGGAACCATCCAAGGCCGGAGATGATCATAGGAGGCACAAACGCCCATTACATCAAGTTTTTCAAGTTCAAAGGCCCGAAGGGCCAACAACTAGAAGGCCGTAAAGGCCAAAAACAATAGGGGTAACAGACCCACAAACCAAACCCGGGTCTACAGACCCGAGCCCTAACTCCATCACGCCGAGAACGGCGGAAACCATAGCCGGAGGAGGAACCAGACCAGCACTTACAACAAAAACACCCACAGAGGTGATACTCAGCCAAAAGAGAAGACAAACCCATCAGGCGCGTCAAATCCACGCGCCGCAAGAGTGGCGTGTGGGTAGAGAGAAACCGGAGGGGAACTGCCGGACTAGGACGACATCGAATCGCTAGAGCTGCAAAAGCCGACCAACGGGTGCAAGCTCGCTGGAGAACGTCATGCCGTCACCGAGAAAACTCCACCATGAAACGAACCCACCAATCTTATGGAAACCAAAAGAACACCATGAACCAACGCCGGGCTGGCCAACTGCTAGCCAGGAGGGGGGCGGAGGGGAGGAGGTCCTCCTCCCGTCGCCCAGAGGGGGATGGACGCGGAAGGGGAGGTGGCAGACGAGAGAAAATGGAGCAATCTAGAGAGGAGGACTCTCTCTCTCTAGACTCTTCGAGAAGGGAAAAAAGTTACATGGTGCATCATCAGATAATTGTGAAATCCATTACCGTGCTTATTAACATATGCGATGATTCTTAGTTGCAACGAGCATGGCAACTTGAGCAAGTGGACTAATTAGCCATGTTGGTTGGCTACTTGACCAGGTAGACTAATTACTTTGTGATTTGTGGTGCATCTACTGGTTAATCTAAGTGGCTACAATGGCCCAGCTTTTCCCATAATCGGAAGCTCCCCCAATTGGATCCTTTAATTCTTTTAACTTCCAAGAGGCCTCAATTGTTGGCGGTATTTACATCCTATGTTACACGCGATTATAAAGTTTAGGCTTTTCTATGTGTGAAATCAGAAAACAGAGAGAGAGAGAGGGAGGGAAAAAAGCATAACCATGTTGCAAATCCATTTGGAATATAACTCTTCAATCAGTGTACTAGATTTTCAATGTTGCTACTTTTACATGACTGGATTCCGGTCAGTTGGATAAGAAACTTGTCCTGCATGGAAGCTTGCACCGCAGGGAATCAACTGGTGGGGATCTAGACATAACCAGGACAAATGTAGCTAGATCATTTTCCTCCATATAAGTAAGCACGTTTTGTAATGTGACCACCATCATCACCACCACAAATGGAGGCCAAAAATAGCAGCTAAATGCAGTGGATGTAATCATTCCCTCCTGCTTAGCATTAATTACGTCTTCTCCATGAAGTGAAAACTCATCAATTCAGTCATGAAGCTCGGAGAGCTCCCTCCTTGCTGTGTCTACCATTGCACGCAAGAACCCGCTAGGGTCACAATTATAAGGATTGGAGAGAGCTGCGTGCGCCAAAAATGGAAGCTTTCTTAAAGATCGTCCACTCAGTCCCTAGTAAGAAAAACAGGGGGGAGGGGGTGAGAGAGAGAGAGACGAGAATCAAACATTGAAGGTCAAGTCAAGTCACCTTTCTTTGACCATTGAATAACAATTCCAGGTTCATTAGGCATTTAGAAATACTTTTCTCACCTCACAAGCTTCGGCAGCTTCAAGCAATTTTTTACAAAGGAGAAATGGTGTTTTAACCTCCTGCATCTCGGGCATATTCAACTTTTCTTTCATAGTGGCATAATTTGGAAGAATGTTGTTTTCACAGTCCTACATTATTCCCGTGTTAGTCATAGTACTCATTTGCCTAATTTACCCCATCATCCCTTGATGAAGGGAAAACAATGTCGAAGATTAAGAAAAAAGTATTCCTTCAGAGTGGTGAGCGGGAAGTGTATCACCTGAAAACTTGATAGGATTTCCTTTCGCACAAGTTCCTGCAAGCAGGACCTTAGAATTTCATAACGAGCTTGAAGTGTTGGAGGACCAACGTAAGCTTTGATATCGGCTCGATCAACAAATGCGATATCTGCAATCCAACAAGGTGTATATGGGCATCATAATGGCTTGGAGTGTTGTAGGTAGTCAAATGAAATTTAGCATAATGGAAGGAGAGCAAAAGCGGGGGCTAATATTCAGCTGCATACAATGTCAAATTACACTTGTCAGAAGAGGAAAGAAGCAAAAGGGGGACAAGAAATCCTCATGCTAGACTGTTTCCCAACGGCCGTCCATAACGAGCGAAAGCCCAAAAGAGGTTCCAGTGATCGTGCAAGACTTTAAAATGGCAACTCTACACTCAAATTTTAAAATGAATATAGGCTTACCAATAGCAGCAGTTATGTTGGAGGTAGTCAGAATTATCACGTTTGGCGAGGATTTTAATTTATCCATCTGAGTGAGTAGAGCATTCACAACCTGAGAGTCCATTCCAATACTTAATAGAATCTTAAAAGATTATCTATTATATTCTGAAAATAGTACTTTCTTATTAAGCACGTGGTCGTGAAAATTCATAAACGAGGACATAAAAAGAAAAAGATGGCAGGGCATAGCGCAATACCCTAATAGAGTCTGAAGGTTCAGAACCAGACAAAGCTGCTTTTCTGGCAGCAGCGAGGCTTTCAACTTCGTCTGAAACACCACCAGATATGAATAATCAAAAACTAAAAGGAAAGGAGAAGAAATTAAATAATAAATCTCTTAATAAATAAAATCTCACCAATCAAAACAAATACCAGATTGTCTTCTTCGTCCACCATTTCTTGAATTTTTTGGAAAAGCTTTGCAACCTGTAAATGAGAATACATTTTTAGTCGCATGCGCTAAACACCTACTCTCATCTTCAGCTTTCTTCTACTACACGCTTTAAGTATGTGCCAAACTATACAAAGATACACATATCAGGGGAAAAGATGGATACAATTGTGCACCAGTAAACTCAAACCTAGTTTAACTAAGTTGGGACAAACTGTTGACTGGAGTGTAGGTTAGAATTTGTGACAAACTATTCGATAAATAAACAGATAAGAAATAAAGGCCTATCCAAGGAAGGCGAGATGACCAGGTACTGAAGATGTGTTTCAGGAATTACAGTGTGACTACGTACCAACTTGCCGCTTTCAGAGAACCATTTGCTAAATAAAGAATGTGCATTAACTTCAATCAATTGGCACTGTGGGTATCTGATCCAAGAAAAAAAAAGGTAAACAAGATAATAAGATAAGGTGTAATAGAGATACATCTGGTGCACTTCATGCAATCCAACGAAATGTAAGAATATCTGCCACAGACTCTTATATTAACAAACCTGGAGTTAAATCTTATGGACAACTTTTGAGCTAATGCTTTACATAAAGATGTCTTCCCTGTTCCTGGAGGTCCATGTAAAAGAATAATGCTGCGAGCGTATGAAAATGGTTAATTATACTTCTTGCAACTAGATTTGCATAAAACTCCTACAATGACATCTTATTAATTTCTCCTATAGTATGATATAGTAATTAGCTAAAAAAGAATATTGTGGAAGGAAAAATACTCATGCATGCTAATAGAACCTTAATGCTTGCAACCAAATGGAAAAAATAAGACCACCTTTTGCAGGAGTCTATCCTCTGTACAATCCAACATCAAAATTTTATCCAAACAGAAACCAGTAGAGCCACTAAGGGACAGACGCTTGTGCACACAAAATCAAACATTTGCTTATCCACACTACCTAGAGTAAGCTAATGCCTTCACTCCATTTCTTGGAATAAATCCAACGGGGCATCACAAACGAACAATGGCAGATATTGATCAATTGGGAATACATAAAATTAGGTAAAATCTATTCATAAAAAAAAGGTAAAATCCAAACCAAACAAACTTGGACCGAACACTTGCAAGCCATTGCGCCAAACCATAAGTTATCAACCTATGAGTACAATCAATTTTGTAATTACATCGACCTCCCAGGTAAGGGTAACTCATCGATGGGAGGCATTTCTATGCAGTTCAAATCCTAATACTGATCAATCTCTAGAAACCAAAGTTCAACAAGTATTGCACCAACTCATATATCCAGAGAGATTGATCAGTTTGTGAAACACATTTCCACTACATACAAACATTTTTTTGATAAATCACTACATACAAACATTGCAAGCATAAGATACCAAGAGTATCAATAAGGAATCAATTATATGTTCCTTACCGGTTCCATGAAACCAGGAAAGGATCCACACCCTTATCAGTAAAGAGCAATGCACTTGCTGCATACCGCAACAACCTTTGCTTGAGACCAGATTCATATATTAAGCTGTAAAAGCAATTATGTGAATTGTACGTCAATCAAGTTTAAACTACCAAGAAAAATCAAAGCCTGCCAACAAACCTTTCCCACATGCCATCAAATTCCTTTGCAGGAAGAATCCATTCATTGAAGCTAGAAAGTTGGCCATCTCCACTTAAGTCCTCACTCGATCCTTCCTCACTAAGCTGACAAAGATCCACTCAAACAACAATCACATTTAGAAAACTACAAATAAGAGTACCTAAAACAACATGCCAAATTCTGAAAAGCAAAAATACAAACTTCTGCCAACATAGACAATTAGTAGCTCAATTCACCTGAAAGGCATGCACCACAGGCTTGACTTGCCAGAACAAAAGAACTTCATGGTTCTGTACCCATTCATCTACGAAAGACAAATACTTGAGTATCAGAACAAAGTGAAAACAGAAACGGCTTTCTTTCTGTATAAACGCGGGGGGAACTGAAGGTAAAAGTCAAGTGAGACTTTTTTACTTTTCATTGGGTGTTTCACTTTCTGTAGACAAAACTGTGGAGCATCTACAACCCTTACTTTTACATGTCCTACTATCCAGATTCTTAGTAACCAATGCAACCATTAAATGAAGAGAACATACCCGTATCACAAATGCAGATTCTTTGCACATTTTCTTTAAGAAACGGATCATCAAGAGGCACCGGAATAGGCCCGTCAATATAGCTTAAACTCCGCTTTTCAAGCATTCTGAACATTAAACCGAAAACAAAATCCGGGGAAGAAAAGCGTATTTAAGTTCCCACTCTCCAATAGCCAGCAAGGCAATTCAACCAACACAAACCAGCATTATCATCTTTATCATTTACAGTTCAATGAATTAGCCCAGCAAAATTAACTAAGTTTCACTATTGAGTCGTGTGCCTTGAGTGGCGTACAAATTATATAGGGTTTAGTAGTACCTCTCAACAGCCGAGCGGACATCGTCGATCCGAGCTGTGCTTGAGGGCTTTAAGCAAACTTCAACTAACGATCCCCCCCCCCCGGCAATCCAAAAAAACACAATCAATTTATAGTTCCTCGAGTTTGGAGCTTGGTATTAGAGCGAAAATGAAGTCTGCAAACAATGGGGCTTTAGGATGAAACCGTCACATACCCGAAACGAGGACTTTGTCTTCGCTGAGTGTAGGAGGAGGAGGAAGAGGAGCCGAAGCTGCGACGTCCTTTTCCAGTTCGGAGAAATCGGCGGTTTGAGGATTTTGAAGGGCGATCTCCATGGGAATGCTCATTTTTGGGTGGAATTAGCTTTGGGCACCACCTGAGGGAACGCGTTCTCGTCAAAAGATCGGGCTGAGAATCCTGAGATGGTCCAAAGCCTAGGACCGAAGAACGGAAGGAGGTTTTGAAAATTGGCGGGGAAATTATAGGTCATGGTGCAGTTTCAGGGCATGCTCATGAAATTTGTTGAATTCTAATAATATTATGAAATTTAGGTGATGTTTGAAGTTTATTGATATGTTTGTTAAAATTGTTGAATTATATTGATACGTGTAAAAAAAATTAATTTTAAATTATAATATACGTGTAAGAATAATATTTTAAGTATAAATTTTAAAATTTAAATTTAAATTTTAAAATTTTTAACCATCATGTCTTAGGTTGTGTTCGTGTTGTAATATTTTTGGTATGAGAATATGTGTTGGTATTGGGTTTAGTGAAAAGGTGAAGAGAGATAATTTTTTATATTTTTTGTAATTTTTTATATTTTTTTATGGGAGTGAGAGATTATATTGGAGTATTTTATTAGGAGAGAGATAAAATTTTGGAGAAAATTTTGGTTGCAAACGCAGCCTAAGCTTGCGCCAAACGGAACCTACTGTTTTTATTGCTGGGTTGGGCTGGCTGATCTGGGCTGGACTCAATCAGATACCATTTCTGGGTTAGCAATTGTAAAAAGGTTATTCTATTTCATTTACCTAAATTAGCATTCCTTAGTTTTCAGCTCACAGCCTTTAGAGAAACGATATACACCTTTTGTAACAAGAAGTATAGGGGCGGCAAAAGCTTATATTTCTCCACAGCAGTAATGTGAGGCTCTAATTCGCCCCAAGATAACATAGCCCCAGCAAGACTTTGTTAGAGACGCAAGGAGCCCTGTCATGAAGAAAAAGCAAGAGCTTGGAGATGAGCAAGAGCTCAAAATCCTCAAGGCCGTGGCACAAGCGTGGCAGAGCCACAAGCGGAACGTCCAAGGCAAGCCTTCTAGATTCAAGCTAGAAGCAATGAGCAAATCCTCGGGTAAAGACGGCAAGGGCGTAACTTGGGACTTGGGCAATCGTTATGCGACTCTTACGAGATTCTGACATTGTACAAAAGGTTAGAGGCAGGGCTATTGTCAGATAACCCGTTTACAGCTGGTTCAGATAGTCCAAGTCATGTCCACATGAGGAGGCGGAGGGAGAGTAGGAGTAGCCTTAGGAATTTGTTCAACATGATGTCTTCGAGAAGATTTAACGAGGCTGATACTCCACGGGATATGGATGAACAATTTTGGCCCGTAATGCTTAGTCTAGTGCAGGTTCGCTTTCTGCTCTGTGAATCCCTTCAATTATGAGCTTCCCAGTGTCACAGCTTAATTTCTTTTTAACACCACTAGAAGAACACAGAAGAAAACCAGCTTCTATCTCATTTCTTCCTGCATGAGGATTTGTTTGACATTCTGCATGCATGATGTTCTTGGAGCCACAAAATCCCATGATTAGCTTAAGCTTGCCAACCTTCATCTGCATTAACTGGAAAAGCACGTCAAATTCTTATTCGTAATTTTTTTCCTGGACCACCAAATAAGCATTGCCTAGCAGCCTAAATCCTTGAGTTAACACACCACAGTTTGAGTAGTTCGTTTCCAACTGGTCGTTCATACGGAGAGTGATTATAGTCCCAGAGCCAAATGCTTCATCGATATCAGTGTTGACATCCATCATAAACAGGCCATACACATCGGAAAAGTGGAACTTTTCCGACCTAGGAACTGTCAGATTGTAATTGGGAGTTGCCATGATCAAAGTATATATAATATATCTGTGCTTATTTATCTGCATCTTCTCGCGAGGATGTAAATTACACTTCGTTTATCTGATAATTTGTTTCTCAGTTTTAATGCAAACATCAGCATGTGGGCGTTTGTTTTAGCTAGAACTTGCAAATCAACATCAAAGGAAGTTGAACCATAAAAGGGACAATATGATGATATAATTGTAACTTCTTCGAGAGTTTATTTAGTACGAAAGTTGCATGATCTTGATATGCCATTCAAGTAACAGCAAGACGAGTACTTTGGCGACATGAAATAAAGACAGGCATATTATTTAATAAGCGTGCTAGTAACACACACACCCAAGGTATTTTGCCTGCCAATTAATCTACCATTGCCAACGTACTTCCAAGCCTAATACCCTTTGTAGGTATTATACTTGGGAGCATCATAGCTCCTGTGCTTCTTCTGGATGTAGCCATCAGCTTCCACGTCTATGCTTTCAACTTCATAAACTTCACACTTGCCATTCCTACCAAGATCGACTCGCTCATACTCGATCACCTCCACCTTTTCTTGGAATTTTGGAGTAGGATAGTGTGGGTGATGTTTGTAGCCGTGAGATCCACGACCGTCTTCTTCATAAGTGACCTTGCTGACGATCACGTGCCCAGGGCTTGGGTACTGGGGAGCATCAATCAGAACAGCAGCAGGCATCATTTCTGTCCTCTGAACATGAGCAGGGTAGTTATAGGGGGTGGTATCCCAGCCATACTGGTTCCTGAGAGAGTAGTCGTCACAGCTCGTCCTCATCATTTTTTGCTACAACTATGAGTACTGTCACGGACGCGGCAATTTATAGACAGGAAAAGTTTCTCTTTGTTCTTTCATGATATAAGTGCATCTGATTCTCCATCTTTTTGTCAATATCAAACATCAAATAATTCCCACTTTTTTGAGGAGGATAAAAGGGGAGGAGGGCCTAGATTGATTCCTTGAAGACGACATGACCGTCGATTAACAATGGGCCTTGAAATCCACTCACCATCTAGTGAATCCTAAACTTTCCAGGTGCTCATACTGGAAATTTCGGATGAAAAAAGCCGCAAAACAAGTTATATTAATTTCTCACGAGGCGCCCACGTGGGGCGAAGGCGATGGAGGACTCATTGTTCAGCCTCGTGGTAGTGGTGGAGGCGGTTCCGGTGTCTCATTGTTTTCTGTTGGCTTTATTCACAAGTACGGTGAAATGTGGTAGCGGACAAAGCAAGTTATATACTGAACACGATAAGGACAAAAGTTATTGTGTGAGTGAAGCTATTGTGTGAGTGTGTGAGTGGATGAGTGAGATTAGAAGTTGAGAAATCTAACGGCTGGCAAAATGCCACGTCAATTAATGAATCTGACCCACGAACCCGACCCGCACAACTGACCCGGTTTCATTAATTGACGTGACATTTTGTCAGCCGTTAGATTTCTCAACTTCTAATCTCACCCGTCCACTCACACACTCACACAATAGCTTCACTCACACAATAACCGGCCTCACACGATAAGGGGCATCTAGTTTTCCATCTTTTGTCAAATATCAAGCATCAGATTCAACATATATATATAGATAACGTAATTTACAAGCTTGTTAAATGATAGACTTGTCAGATTAAATTTTTCCTCACAAAAAAAGAAGAAGAAGAAGAGAAGTTTGCATCAACTCAAAATTAAGAAAGCATTTTGAAAATAGTTACTTTTATGCAACACTTTCATCCCGTTGGAACGTGTGAGGGCTCGGAAAGCAGAGCCTGCACCAGTAGCAACATCATTTATCACTTTTATTCATTCAACTTTCAAGCCAGCCCATCACAAAATGCGCTCCGCGTTCACTCTCTTTCCCGCCCATCCCTTTGCTGCCATAACCTCCATTTCTCACTTCCCAGAAAACCCCCGAACCCTCATTCTACAACAATGCAAGACCACCAAAGACGTCAACCAAATTCATTCGCACCTTATCAAAACACGCCTCATTCTCAACCCGACTGTTGCTAAAAACCTTCTTGAATGCACCGCCATACTTCTCCCTAACACCATGGACTACGCTGGGAAAGGATTACCTCCAAAGGCCATCACGAACCTCCCTTTGGGTCTTTGGATGGGATTGCCTTTGGAGGCAATCCTTTCTCGGACTACGCTCTCTCGATTTTTGGGAAATGGTCGAACCCGATCCGTCAGCTTTCAACGTCATGATCAGGGGCTTCACCTATAGGCAGTCCCCTCTCGAGGCTATACTTTTATTCAAGACAATGCTCGAAAGCTCGGTAGACCCCGATGAATTTACCTTTCCTTGCACCCTAAAAGCCTGCTCTAGACTTGGAGCACTGAGGGAAGCTGAACAGGTTCATGCCCTTGCTATGAAATGTGGGTTTGGATCAAATGACTTTGTTCAAAACACCTTGATTCACGTGTACGTAAAATGTGGACGAGTTGAAGTGGCTCGTCGGGTGTTTGAAGGAATGTTGGAAAGGGATGTTGTGGCGTGGAATTCAATGTTCGTGGGGTACACTAAGAGTGAGTGTTGGGAGGATGTTGTGAAGTTATTTTGTAGAATGCGAGAATCGGGTGTCGGATTTAGTGAGGTTACAATGATTAGTGTTTTGATGGCATGTGGGAGGTTGGCTGATTTAGAAATGGGGAAGTGGATTAGTGAGCATATATAAAGATGTTTGATAAACTCGGTAAATGACTGAAATCCTCCTTGCCATATGAGGAGATAACTCTTCATTATATATACACGATAATTACAGTTGTAAACTCCTACATAATAGGAAAGAATCAAATATAAATAATGAGCATATCCCTACAGCTATACAAGCGGATATTATGCTAACAGGAAGGTAACACATCACGTATCATGGAGAATTTGATTCTCCCTTATCACCCCCTGCAAGGTGAGCGTGGTAGAAGGGAGAACACTGAGCTTGCTTCGAAAGAGATAAAACTGTGGCTTGGTAGCTCCTTTGGTTAGCGAATCAACGAGCTGCAGATGTGAAGGAACAAAATCAATTTTCAAAGTGCCATTATCAACAAGTTCACGAACAAAATGGTAGTCGATCGCAATATGTTTGGTCCGAGGACGAGTAACCGAATTGACTGCCATAAAAATTGCACTTTGATTGTCACAAAGAATTTTCGGTGGCACTGAGAGTGGAACATGAAGGTCCCGAAGCAACTGAATAATCCATTCAATATCAGCAGTAGCAACAGCTAAGGAGCGATATTCGGCTTCTGCACTTGAACGAGAGACAGTGCTTTGTTTCTTAGAAGACCAAAAGATTAAATTAGCGCCAAAGAAGATAGCATAGCCGGTAGTAGATCGACGTATATCAGGACATCCAGCCTAGTCCGCATCAGAGTAGCCAAGAAGATCACTAGTGGACTGTTTATGAAGTTGAAGACCATGATGAGCAATGCCTTTAACATAGCGCAAAATACGCTTGAGAGCACGAAAATGATCCTCGGTGGGAGCATGCATGAACTGGCAAATGGAGTTGACACTGAAGGACAAATCAGGCCTGGTGATAGTCAGGTATTGAAGAGCACCGGTAAGAGAACGAAACAGAGTAGGATCGGAGGATAGAGTCCCTTCGGCTGATAGGTGCTGACCAACAACAAAAGGTGTAGAAATAGGCTTGGCATCAATCATTGAAGCACGTTGCAAGAGATTAAGAGCATACTTCGTTTGACTGAGAAATAGACCCTTCTCATTAGCTTGGACTTCAACTCCAAGAAAATAATGAAGATCACCCAAATCCTTCATGGAGAATTCGTTGGAAAGCCGAGTAATAAAGGTGTGAACCAGAGAAGGAGTACTTCCAGTGATGACCATGTCATCAACATAAATAAGTAAGTAAATAGTACCAAGCGAGGAGTGATAGACAAACAACGAAGAATCAGCCTGACTAGAGTGAAAACTAAGTTTGAGCAAAAATGAGCTAAATCGATGAAACCAAGCTCGAGGAGCTTGTTTCAAGCCATAAAGAGCACGTTTTAGGCGACAAACATGCTGAGGAAACTGTGGATCAGTGTAGCCAAGCGGTTGTTCCATGTACACCTCTTCGTTGAGAAAGCCATGAAGGAAGACATTTTTAACATCTAGCTGATGTAAACGCCAGCCAGAAGTAACAACCAAGGATAGAATGATTCTGACTGTAGCAGGACGCACCACAAAGCTAAAGGTGTCACCAAAGTCAAGACCATGAATTTGAGAAAATCCTTGAGCTACAAGGTGTGCCTTATGACGCTCAATAGACCCATAAGAGTGAAGCTTTGTTTTGAAAATCCAGCGACAGCCAACCACATTATGATGCTGAGGACGAGGTACAAGAACCCACATATCATTTTTCTTCAGTGCGTGAATTTCATCATCCATAGCCGAGAGCCATTCAGTTTGTTTTGCAGCAGACTTGAAGCCTCGTGGCTCTTTGAGAGCAAGAAGAGCCTGAAACAACTGAGAAGAAGATGAAATATTCATAGCATGATATAACCGTGGTTTGAATATACCAACTTTCCCTCTAGTAATCATCGGATGGCTGGAAGTGGTCACAAATCTGTAGTGACAGAATCTAAGAGAGATTTCTCATCAAGAGGATCTTGCGGACCAAGAGAAGAAGTCGAGGACAGGTGTGGAATATCACTGCAAGGCAGACAGGGTGAATTCGAAAAAGATGGTGAAGGCAAAGAATCTGAAGAATTAACGTTAGAAGAACTAGAAACACATTCCTGACACTCAGAAAAATGAATATAGTCAATGTTAGATGACAGATTTTGCACAGAATCACCATTATATGTAGGGATGTCCAATGGTTGGTCCGGTCCGGCCGGCCAAACCGGACATTTTGTGGAGCATGTATACCGGACCGGTCATTCTTCCGGTCCGGTCCCTGGTTTCACCGGTCCGGTCTGGGTTGGTTTGGGCCATGCCATTTTGGGCCGATTTCCGGTTTGGGCCAGTTAGGAGAGGTATACTCCAGTCCGATTCCATTTTTTCACATGGGTAACCCAGAACCGGACCGGATTATACCGGTCTCGGTCCGGTTTGTCCAAAATCGGTTCGGTTCTGGCCGAATTTGGCCAAAACCGGTCGGTTTCGGTCCAACCGATCCGGCCGGTTTGGTGGACAACCCTAATTATAGGGAAAGGTATGTTCATAAAACTGCACATGTCGAGAAACATAGACACGATGTGTCTTACGATCTAAGCACCGAAATCATTTATTAAGGGTACTGTAACCTAAAAATACACAAATAACAGATTTTGGAGACAATTTATTAGGTGAGTAATCTCTCAAATAAGGGAAGCAAAGACACCCAAAAGTACGAAGCATAGAATAATCGGGTTGCTTACCAAACAAGAGCTCATAAGGTGTTTTGCCAGCAAGAGACGGTGACGGGAGTCGGTTAATGAGAAAGACGACAATAGAGAAGGCCTCAACCCATAAGGAGAGCGGCACACGAGAATGAAACATAAGAGTAAGACCTGTTTCTGTGACATGGTGATGCTTACGTTCAGCAATTCCATTTTGAATAGGAGTGTAAGGACATGCCAGACGAAGATCAATGCCACACGAATGCAGATGAGAGCGAAACTTATTATTAGTAAGCTCAGTTCCACCATCACACTGAAATGATTTATTTTTGCGGAAAACTGTGTCTCAATAAAACGTTGTAAATGGATGAAAGTATCAAAGAAATTGGATTTGTGTTTTAAAGGGAATATCCAACTAAATCTGGTATAATCATTAATAAAAACCGCATAGTATCTATATCCAGTAAGAGAAGAAACTGGTGACGGACCCTATAGGTCAGTGTAAATGATCAAAAGGCATAGCACAACGCTCATTATTTAGAGAAAAAGGTAAACGATGGCTTTTGCCGAGTCTACAACCAACACAAATTTCAGAATCTTTGTTCACCAATTTATTACTACAAGAAATAGATCCTAATTTAGAAAGAGAAGGAACAGTACGATAATGTGGATGACCAAGGCGAGCATGCCATAAACGAACAGATGCTCGCGGTGAAGAAGTAGTGGACATGAAGGCATGATGACGACGATCCAACCGTAGAGACCATTTTCACATCTTCCGACTCCCAGTACCACTTTTATGACCCGATCTTGTATGGTAAAACCGGAGGAAGAAAAGGTAACACAACAATTATTGTCTTTAGTAAGTTGACCAATAGAAATAAGATTTTTCTTAATTCCAGGAACAACTAAGACATTAGATAAAAGAAGAGGACTAGACAGAACAAGAGATGAAATGGAACCAGTGTGAGAGATTGCTAATGACTGACCATTGCCAACCATGACACGTTCATTACTAGAATAGACAGCCGGTTGATTCACACCTTCGGTGTCGCTAGTCATGTGGGACGTTACACCAGAGTCAGGAACCATTCAGAGTCATTAAAATCCTGAATTGAGCAGGCAGAAAAAGCCTCAGCAAGGTTACCCGATTGCTTCTTCTTGAGTTTCAGGAAATTCCAGCAACGTTTGGCCAAGTGGCCCTCTTTGTCGCACAACTGACAGTGGACAGAGGAGTTGGATGATAACTTCGAGTTGGCAAACGGTGTATGGGAGGCTGAAGACCGATGCTTAACTTTCTTATGACCAGCCACTTTGGAAGTCTGCTGCACAAAATAAGCAGAGTTGGAAGATGAATGGGAAACTGACCGTTCAAAGATTTCATGGCTTAAAGCTTTCAGAACAATCTCTGCAAAAGATGGTAGAGGAAGCTGTGACATCATGGTGGTAGAAAAGATCTTGTAGTCGGGTCCCAATGCGCGTAGGTACCAGTGGACTTTATCCGTATCGTCAATGGGACGTCTAATAACAACCAGTTGATCGCAAAGACCTTTGAAGGTGCGTGAAAACTCAGCAATGGACTGAGAGCCACGGTCCGTCAGCTGGAGTTCATCCTCGAGTCTTCGATCGGTGCGAAAATGAGACTTCAAGCGCATGCCAGGCCTCGTGGGAGTGACGGAAACCCAATACTTCACTCATAGATTCCTCTGTGAGAGAAGAATAGAGTAAACTGAGCAGTGACTGATCGGTATGCAGCCAAGAGGTATATGCAGGATTCGATTTGGGGTGCCATCAGAAGCAGTAATCATGCGAGAAGGAGCCGTGATGCTACCGTCCAAATAACCAAAAAGCTCTTGACTAGCTAATAGAGGAACGAACTGATTTCTCCACAATAGATAATTGGAGGAGGTCAGTTTAATGGTGAGCATATGCACCATTGTATTGAGCGGAAGAGTAGGAGGTGAAGAAGACGAATCAGCCATGGTCAGAATCGAAAAAAAGAACAACCTGAAACTGATACCGTAAAGATGTTTGATAAATACGGTAAATGACTGAAATCCTCCTTGCCATATGAGGAGATAACTCTTCATTATATATACACGATAATTACAGTTGTAAACTCCTACGTAATAGGAAAGAATCAAATACAAATAATGAGCATATCCCTACAGCTATACAAGCAGATATTATGCTAACAGAAAGGTAACGCAGCACGTATCATGGAGAATTTGATTCTCCCTTATCAATATAGATGCACATGGGCTGAAGAAAAACCTTGCTTTGGTGACTTCTCTTATTGATATATATGCGAAATGTGGTGAGGTGGACACTGCACGAAGATTGTTTGACCAGATGGATATAAGAGATGTGGTGGCCTGGAGTGCCATGATTTCTGGCTATAGCCAAGCAAACCGCTGTAGAGAGGCTCTTGATCTGTTTCATGAAACGCAAAAAGCCAATATGGAGCCCAATGAGGTCACCATGGTCAGTGTGCTTTATGCTTGTGCCGTCCTTGGATCTTTAGAAACTGGTAAATGGGCTCATTCCTATATAAAGAAAAAGAAAATGAAGCTCACTGTTAACCTCGGAACTGCACTAATAGATTTCTATGCAAAATGTGGATCTGTAGACAGTTCTATTGATGTATTTCATAAAATGGCTTCAAAAAATGTCTATACTTGGACAGCACTGATTCAAAGTCTTACCAGTAGTGGACAGGTGAAAAGGGCTCTTGATTTCTTCTATCGGATTCAGGAGAAGAATATTGTTCCGAATGATGTGACTTTCATTGCTGCTCTTGCCGCCTGGAGTCATTCAGGTCTGATCGATGAGGGCCAAAGGCTTTTTGTCAGCATGAGTAAAGATTTTGGTATTGACCCTGGAATTGAGCACTATGGCTGTATGGTTGATGTCCTTGGTCGAATGGGGTCTATTGAAGAGGCGTATACGTTTGTACAGAACATGCCCATCCATCCCAACGCTATTATTTGGAGAACACTGTTGGCTTCATGCAAGGTTCATAAAAATGTTGAAATTGGGGAAGAATCATTTAGACAGATAACCAGATTGGAACCTGCTCATAGTGGGGATTACATACTCCTATCAAATATTTATGCATCAGTTGGTAGATGTGAGGATGCACTTAGGGTAAGGTGCCAGACATGCTCACTTTAAGGAGACATATAGATGCAAGACTGGATGCTGAGCAAGGTGATAAGGAGGCTTCAGTTTCTCACCACAGTGAGAAGTTGGCCATTGCCTTTGGTCTTATTAGAACTCCGCCTGGAACTACGATTAGAATATCGAAGAATCTTCGAATGTGTTCAGATTGCCACAAAGTTAATCTCAAAGGCATATGATAGAGAAATTATTGTTAAGAGATTGGAATCGCTTCCATCATTTCAAGGAGGGATCATGTTCTTGCAATGACTACTGGTAAATCCTGCAATCTACATACATTGCAGGACACCATAAAAGGGATCCTTTTTCCCCTGCAATAGAACAAAGAGGATAGAAGCATTCTTTAACCCTGTGATGGCTGGCCTTGACTCAGATTTTGTACAAAAGAGAGCAACGGAATCTTGTTCAATTTTGAGAGCAACCGGGTGTTGTTTATTTGTCTTACGCCAAGTTATAACATATAAATATCTTCCTTGGATATGTCTTGAGCTTTTTTCTGAACTTTTCTTATTTGCTGTATTAGCAAATCTTCGGTAGTTTTCCTCCCATTAGAAAAGAAATCAAGTCGAAGCATTCCCATCCATACCACAACCACACGTTTATAATTCGGTCGACAAGCAATTTCTGGTGCTTGGACGGAGAGGATGCAGGAGAGGAATTTATCCGATGATACGTTCAATGCAAAGAACTCCCATAGATTAATTAGTTACATGCCGAAAGGAATGGGGTCTTCGTTTTATGGGGGAAGAAAGGGGTGAGGGGCACGAGAAAAAGAACACACTGGCGCAAGTAGACGTTGCGTAATCTGGACTCGGATAACAATACGACATATGTAATCTGGATGAGAAAATAACGTCCTAAGGTGAGAAATAGGGGAATAGTGAGGATACAGTTTGCTGCATCTGCCTGAATATTGAATACTGTGCATGGATATCTATCATCTTATAAGAAGCATCACAGTATACCCCAACTTCAAATTCTTAATGATTAGATGGAGGGCTAGACAATAAAGACGTGTACTTGAAGCTAAGACCTACTTGTGTTTGGTGAAGGCAACCCCAGCATCAGATGATGCAAGTTAATGGAATCTGACAACAGAGCTGCACTTCAATGAAAAGTACATTGATCAATTTCAACATATACCATGTCAACAAATGTATACGTGCGACTAGAACCTATTCTCTACTAAGCTTCCTCGAGCCACTTTGATGGGGATGAGAAAGGCTCGATCTTCTCGTTAACTATTCCGAGGTTAATAACACTGGTTGAAGCAGAAAAAGAAACCCTTTGGTTTGTCTTCCATCTTTGATATGTCCCCTGCGTCATCACGTACTGCCATTAAAGAGCTCGTTCCAGGAGACTCAGGTGGCAACAGAGTGTTCTCCGACATGAAAATTCGAGGAGGAATAGAGGATTCTGGAGGAGAAATGGTGTAAAGATAGTTTAGTAGCATTTGGATGATTTGGCTGAAATTGGGCCGAGCGTTAGGGTCCTCCTGCCAGCATGAAGTTAGTATGGCAGCCAATTCCTGTGGAAGCTCCTCAGCGCTAGGCCTCACATTCTGAAATGGCAAAGTACCCCGAAAAATTATATAGTTGACAGTACGATGGGGCTTCAGTACAACTATTATGACATCAACCTAACAACATGATAACATATCGAATAAATGAGGAGTATAGCTTTTACTTTAAATGCGGCTGCATATGCAGCCTGGAGGTTTGACATTCCCTCGAAAGGTAATTTGTTGTGTAAGAGCTCCCACAACACAATCGCAAAGCTATAGGCATCCACTTTATGGTTATAGTGCTTCTTTTCCCCCTGCCTTAATGTAACAGTACTGTACAACTGCCCCCAATAAATGCAGTTAAGCAATATGTCTGTGGTAATTGACGGGAATGGAAAGAGGAGAACAAAACATATGCAGTTTCTAAATGAACTACCTCTGGAGCCATCCAACGGTATGTCCCAGTTTCAGCAGTCATCATCTCTGTCAATGACTCTTCTCTTGCTAAACCAAAATCTGCAAGTTTGACTGTTTTGTGGTCTGCAGTTAGGAGTAAGTTTTCTGCACAACCAAAGGAAAAAGTCCATCTTCAGTAGGTAGATATATTCTTCCGAAGTCTTTTTCAGGTAACATGCCCCATAACTTGCAACCTAAGAATGTCGTCAGCATTTCTTAACATTCATCAACTCATAAAGATTGATGCACACTGATATGTGGGCCTGTCAAAAACCATGATCAGGCTGCTTACTAGAGTGAATTAGTCTGGTTTTATCCACCACATATTTGCTGTTAGGAAAGTCAAGTCAATGATAATGTCCTAACTTGACAAGAACATCTGTTTGTGCTTTTGTGTAGGATTGAATCAGATATCTCAAGAAATTAGGAAATAAAAATAAAAACAAGTACGTATTATATAAGGAACTTTATGTTGATTCAATCTGACACGCATTGAGCAATCTTAACATGAGATGACATAACTACTTTTCTTACTAACCCCCAAGGGTTTGGTGTGGTGGTAAGGCTTCGGCTTGGGTTCTAACATGTCCCAAGTTCGAGCCCCAACATCCCCATTATCGCCCTTGACTTATCTGCTCCCTGGGTTGTGGGGTCGGTTCAGTGGGCCGGGGTTTGTACTTCAGGGTTGGGCCAAAAAGGTCCGGCTTTGGGGAATTTCCTCGTCATCAAAAAAAAAAAACTACTTTTCTTACTAGTCAGAACGTCTGTCCCCTCAGCTGAAATCCTTCAAAATGGAGTGATTACTAACAGATTAAGGTGCAAATTTCATGGAAAAGAGAGGTAATTTTGTCAAGGGTAGTACTCATCATTGTGCTAGTCACGTGCCTGGAAAAATATCTTCCCAAATAGATTACAACTGAAGGTTAGCAGAATTTGATAGAAGATAAAAAAAGAATCAATGGCTCTCTACAGAAACACATCGACCCAAAACTTATTAAATCTTGCTACAGCCATGCAATCTTCAAATATCCCTATATATGAAGTAAAAGCCCAAGACATACCCCAGTTCTTGCCGATGGTTACTTCAGGAAAACAGTCACATAAATTGTTGATCCAGGGATAAAACTACTGCATACATTTGTAAAGTTTCTTCAAGTGCCACATTACCATTGGTGCTACTTAGATGACTACCTACTCTTTACCATTTGAAATTTATCATCTGACTGGAAGATTCCAATCAAGGCTGTTGGATTGTGTTAAAAGCAATTGAATGATTAAAAATCAGAACTAAAATGTCAATATAGCATAGTAGTTCCAAAAGAACATTTTATGAAAGAGTTATAGTAATAGTCAAGGATACTAAGACAGTGATCACTTGAGAGCTACACTACGAAACTTCAACGTGTCACGAGTGCAAGTAACACCGAATAATTTGAAAGCATGATTACATCAAAAATTCGACATATGGTACTTATCAATAAAGTCTGCATATGCAATCCTCAAAAGAAAGTTGAAAGCATTTGGGTCCATATTGATGGAAATAAGTTTCTCTTAATATTTCAGAGACATTTCCAATTAATCTAGGTCACATCTTAACCTAACAAAACACATTTTAATATTTTACATCAAAAGGATGAGATATAGGAAACAAAAGATTACCAGGTTTCAAATCGCGGTGTATGATTCCGTGAGAGTGCAAGCATTCCATAGCACGAGCAATATCAAGAGAGAATCCAACAGCAACACGTCTATCCAAACATCTAGGCCGCATGTTCAGCAAGTATTTACGTAATGTGCCTCCCAATAAAAGCTCAGTCACTATCACTGTTACAGGCTCCTTGCATGCACCAATAAACTGTTGGCAGAAGGGTTCCAATATCTAATATCTATCATCAAATTTTGATCCATTGTAATGTACATAATAAGAGACTTGAAATCAAATCTAACCTTCACTAGGTTTTTATGCTGAACTCTGGATAACATTGCAACTTCTCTTGCAAACCGAGCTTCTCTCTTAGCAATCTCCTCTGGAGTTTCTCCTTTATGAACAATTTTAATAGCAACAGTCTGGTCTTTGTATCTAAAGAGTAACCAAAAACTGGAGGTGAGATGCTTGCAGGATAAGCAGACACAAATTGCAATTTGTCAATGAACAACCATCTTGATATAGGAACTCTAACCAAATTTATTAGTGGTTAATAAACCGCAATCCAATAGAAGCATAACCATTCCCATGAAAATCAGGAATGTAAAACTTAAAAATAGCTTGACTTATAGACAGAACCTATCGTAATGTGGAATCTGTACATAAAACCATTCCCATCAGAATCAGGAATGCGAAGCATGAAAATCGATTAAATTATTCAGAGACCCTATGAAGCATAACCCAACCAATGTGGAATCTGTAAAGAAACTGCTTAACAAAGCCACGGAATGCACGAAAGATTAGGTAACCCCCCCCCCCCCCAAAGGTGTATATGTGAAAACACAAGAAAAACAAAGATGAGACTACTGAATCCGACCAAGACTAAGCTAGTAATTTGCAGATCTCAGTTTTAGCTTCTGCAACAATAATTTATCTCAACGCCTGAGAAAAGCATTGCCCAGAGTTCAAAGTAAATAAAGCACCTAACAAGTGAGGAACAAAAATTAAATCAAGAAAAGCTTTAAACTTACTTTCCCTCGTAGACTTTGGCATGAGCTCCCTCTCCAATTCTAGGCCCCACAAATAGATGCTTGGGATCAATTAGCCATTTTGCGTCCAATTTGAACTCATCAAGTGAGTAGAACCTACTACCAGATTCCATCTTTTCAGAATAGAAATGAACTCGACATCTACATCAAGTAGTGAACTCTAGCGCCCTTTATCCACTTAGTAGTAAAAATACATAGTTAGTAGTAAAAAAACACTCAAAAACTCATTAGTGCTGAGAGTGAATGGATAAGCCGACACAAAAGAGATAAAAATACATGCTCTGTGGTGTTTTTTGCTGCTCATAACCACATCTCAAGAACCGAGGCCCAGAGATCAGAAGTTTTGACACCTTATATGTCCTCGAAGAGGCGAAAGTACAGAACCCCACGTGCAACAGAGAGAGTAAGCAAGGAGAGAGCGTGTCATGTGTGTGCGCGACACCAAAAACTAAAATAAAGCTCAAAGCCCAAAGAGACTTCTTGAAAATTCATGGGGAAAAGGGAGGAATCACAAGAAAGGGAAACAGTGGAAGAAAACCAATCAGTCAACAAGCCGAAGTGAAAATCATTGAAATCCAAGGGACCCAACATAGAGCTTAATTAAATCCGTAATGGGGTTTTCAGCTAATATAATTTTTGTAGCTTCAGAGCTTCACTCTTGATCTGCAGACAAAATCATGGAAAAGATCGAGTCTTTTGTCTGGGAAAAGAATTGAGAGAGCTAGAGAAAGAGAGAGAGAGTTGTGACGATTGTAATAAAGACTGTGGGAACCATAGATTAATCAAAAGCACGTGGAAACTGATCTTGTCAACATGGCCTTGGGGACAATCCACACTAGCTCCTACATCCCTCTCCCTCACCTCCTTATATTCCACTTCACCTCGTGACTTCCATAAGAAGGTTAGACTAGTGGCCTAATCAGTTATGTGGAGTAGACTAATGATGGTGTTCGTATGGAAGTGTTTCTCTCCCTGAGGGGCCGCGTTTGTTTCAAAATATTTTCAACTCTCAATATTTTCAAACAATCATAAAATAATTCATCTCTTCATTAAATTATAAAATAATATTATACTACTAAATTAAATCTTCTTTCTCCTCACTTTTCCATAAAATATTATATTTTTTCACAAACCTCAATACACAAAATTTCCAAAATCCCAATATTTCCACAAACAAACACCTCTCTTAGCTGCTAAAAGTCCTATTCTTTTACCGACTATGTGTTTGTTTGTTTACTAAAATTTTGAGAAATATTTAGAAGTTTGAAATGTATGTACAAAAATTAGAATTTTTAAAATATATTTGTTTGGTTAAAATTTTTAGAACCCTAAAATTCTGATTAAACAGGGAAAGAAATAACTTTTGCCTAAAAAAACGTAAAAAGGTCGGGCAAAATTCTCAACTGCGATATACTTTTGACTTTTAAATCCATCTCCCTTCCGAAACAAATTTTATTTCTTGCCTTCTGACCCCAGAATTGTCCATTAATCCTACTGTCGGTCGATTCCTAAAGCGAAAGCAATGGAAAATGCAAGTTTGTCTTTTTTCTGAATCATGAGTTCCAACTCTTCCATTGGAGATTGTTCGTTTTATTTTTACTTCAATTGAATTTTTTGGGTAAGTACGTTTCCTTCCAGTTTCTCAACACATTCAGGGTCAGGTACAAAACACCACAAGCTATAGGACTCGAGGGCCCGCCAAAAAAGAAGTTGCGGCGACTGATTCGCTCAAAGGAAGATTACCGTTGCCGTATCAGGTACCTTGCGTCGAAACCTCAATGTTTGAGGGAAAAATTCAGAGTGCAGAAATGCCGGTCACAACAAAAGTAACATCCAACTAAATACCAGAATTAACAGAGGTTCAAGCACGATTAGATATAACAAGGGCCACGGCTACATAGATTAGAGAGTACAGATTTTCCAGAAAACAAAAGCACAAACTACGTCGGGGTACACACCGTCCCTTTCAAAAAGCAAATAAACATAACACCGTTCTCACACTGCATTTATTTATCGTAACAGTAGATGTTAAAAGGATCTACCACTCGAAACAGAGCCTTCAACTAAAAGTCTTCTCCCCAGTGATGAGATCCATGACAACACGCTTGATACTCCCATTGTTCTTAACCAGCAGCCTCTTGTTTGTTTCGTTGTCATGAAAACCCTGCAGACACAACCCACAACTCTTAATACCGTACAAGGTCATGGGATGTAAGGATAGATTAAAAAAGAAATCTAAGATCATCATGCTTCATGAAGAACGCTCACCATCTCATGCAGCTCTTTAAGAATAGGATCCCACTCATCAACACCGCAGAGATGTTCCACAGATTGCTCCAGGTTGTACTCATTCATCCTCAGGACTTCCTTATTCAAATCAACCTGCTTGAATCCCATCTCCTCAAGGTCCTTAAGGAGGGTCTCCTCGACAGCATTATTTGCAGTGACCCCTTGAGCTGATGTTGATGCATCCACAACTTTTGTGGACCCGTGGTCGGGTGCCACAGGAGCAGGGAATGGTCCATGGCTTGGTGGTACAGCGACATTAAATGGCGCCTGGGTGAGTGCGGCCAGAAAAGCTTCGGAGTCATCAACAATAGGATACGACACAGCCTCTGGTGTTGCAGAGGAAGAGATCCCATGGCCAACCAGTAAACTATCATTTATCGGAAAATTTAGATCATGGTCCCTTTTAGGCAGCTCGTCAACTACAGGCTTTACTGGTTCTGTGGCCATGTTTGAGGGACCCGGCTGGTGAAGCTCACCATCTGGTTGAACATTCACGTCTGTAATTTCAGGGTCCTCGCAGCCAAGGGGAAGATTCAAATTCAAACCTTCCAGGCTATCACAAAGTGAATCCTTCGAGGAAGCATCAACCTGAATTTATTTATGACAAATACATGGGCTCATTACATTATTACCGCAGGTATTCGTAAAACAAAAAAGGGATGTATGCAATGCAAGGTGACCTGGATTAGCACCCAGACGCGTTGGCCAAACTTTTGACCGGACGGTGAAGCCATCTTCCAGTATGATATGTATCGACCAGGTGAGGCAGGTGCAGTAAAGTCAACTGCAATGTCAAGCTCCCGGTCCACAGGCAGACCATTCTCCGGAACCTGACAAAAGTTGAGAAGGTTTATTAGTCCAAACTTGAGAACGACACCAGACATGATGCTGGTATGAACCTCGTGAGAAAAACTAGATCATAGTCAAAAACAGCACAGGCTCACCTCAATCTCAACTGAGACTGCGTCACTATATCTGTCTCCTCCAATCCAGACAAGCTGTGATCCCCGAGGCCAAATTAAACTGCCGCTGTTGCGCATCCGCCAAATCTTAGTAAATGGGGTAGTGGGGGCCATCATAGTACCATCGATCACATTGACATCCAAAATGAAGCGACTATCCAGCTTCGGACGACTCAGTTTAGTTCCACTGCCTCTATTAAAATTATGCTCGTGTGTCAATACAGAGGCACGGACCGAAGGAGGATTCATCTGAGGGTTTTCACTATTAAAATTATGCTCACGTGTCAATACAGCAGCACGAACCCAAGGACACTTCATCTTCTCTTTCATATGATGCGCCAATCCTGGGGGACGAAACCAAGGACCCTTCATCTGAAGTTTCATATGAGAATGGAAGAATACAAGTCAGTAAACAAAAGATAAAATAGCAACAAAGCAGATGAGGAATCCACATACTTGGTCTTCTGATCCCTTGAAAGACCTAGCAGATAGCCCACATTTTACCCTTGGATGGCTAAAAGACACTGGGCGATCCATTTTAATGTAATCCTTCTCGTTACCCAATTCTGAGAAGCAAATACTGCAAAGATCATAATCTTCTTTGCTGCAGCAGAGAATTCAATATCAGCTCCAACATCGAATCAGTAGCCCCACCCCCCCTTAAAAAAATATATTAACACTTAAACATCAGACCTAAAATAAATTCCTTACACTTTGGACTTGTACCGAGGTCCAGTTATGGGATAAACCCCACAGCCATCACATTGCACACCCTTGTGGAACATTCCACCCATGGATGCTGTGCGACTATAGCTCTTTTTAGATGGATGGTTAGGATCGAAGCCAAAATAAGGCATTGCTGAGTCATTCCCAACGGATGTTCCAGTAAATGGACACTCATTAAAAGGAATACCAGTAATATCAGTCTCAAACATTGTAGGAACTAATGTTCTTCTGGATACGTGGCAACCACTGGACTTGGTCCCATTGCTGTCCTCCTCAGTATCCTTCCCTTTGTCTCCAGCAGGAACATCTAATGGAACTGGTGCAACAGTTACAGTTATGGATGGATTTGAATCGCCAGGAGGAAGATTCAGATCAACAGGAGTAGGGATGCGGGCAGCTGGTGCCCCAACACTGCCGGTCACATTTCCAGTGAGCACATCCCGACTGTCTTTGGATGCTTGGGCAAAAGACTCAGACTCTGGCATCACCTCTGACATGCCTCCATCCTTGGAAATATTTGAAGGACCAGCCACATTCTGTGGGCTCGAAACCGCACCAACATTAGGGAGGGAAACCAGATTCCCATAGGCCTGTCCAATCTTATAGAGCAAATCAACAACCTCACCAAGCACTGGACCGGAGGCAGCTTTAGAAGTCATGTCAAGTGAAATCTTTGAAATGGCTTCACGTAGAGGCTGTGGCACAGATTTCAAAACTTCAGCCACATTGATAGTTGGAACTGGATACAGGACTTGAGGAGATCTCAATGGAGTAGAACTTCCGCTTGATCGAGCAGACGAGTTACCACCTTTGTCGTTATTCAGTTGCACATCAATCCTCAAGAATTTCAGGCGCTGCTTCGTGACGTCATGCAGATCATTATCATCAACGAGTGTTACTACATCACCGTCTTCGTCAACATATGTCAGGGTAAGTTCAGCATCAGGCTGGAAATTGAAGAGACTAATGATCTTCGCCCTCAATCCAGCCATGTCAAGATCCAATGTGTCATAAATATCTACACGAGCATTGAAGCGTCTAAGAGTATCTCCATATTTCACCTGTAAAATTCCAAAAAAAAAGGTTTTTTAAGTGGAATTGATCCTTCACTCCCACAGCATCTAGACTCAAAAGGCACCCTCGTAATAGTTATTTAATATTTTTAGACCTATCACTATCACAGTAGACAATACTTAAAAGTCAAGTAAATAATGAAAACCATTCTTGCATGCATCTGCAACGGTGAAACCGTTCAAGCATGGATCTCAAGTTAAAAGGACATTTTTTTAGTCTTTAATTAAAAAAAAACAATCCAACTAAGTACTACCACATAAAGCAATATCCACATGATTGATAATCAGATTATAATATTTTGATTGGAGAACATATTTTAAACGGTCTTTATTTGGTGCCAAAAAGTAAATCATCAAGAAGCTTCATGCATCGAAGGATCCATAAAATAGGAACTTTCAGCATCAATTTCTCCCCATATTTTGAACGCAAAATAATTGCAGAACCAATTGTCTTTATTGCAACCAGATGAATGAGATCAAAATATACTTGATTCAGAATAACTAGACCACATAAATTGATCAACACAACTCCTAAAACGTGCAACTTATCAAAGATTTGTTTACTCAAAAAACCATATTCATAATTTAAGCACTGAATCACACACTCATTGACTTACAGCCAATGAAACTATTGAGAAAAGATTCGTAAAATTTAGAACAGAACAGAACCAAACCCAAATACTCTTGTGCAACTTTTCGTGGTTCTCAAACAGAGAACGAAGAAAAAAAATGACCCCTTTCCCTCTACAAATGGAACAATTGTCAACCATTAAGTACAAAATCAATTCAACAATAAAACAAATCGAAAAATCGCAGTGCTACATTTCATCACAAAAAATTGGTACTTTCTTTGGGATCCGTTCTATTTCGGAACTTCATACTAAGTTTCTTTCCAACGTTTTCTCAGCATCGAAACAGGGCATAGTAACGTAGAAAAAGCAAGAATATCCATAAATCAGCCTCTCAAAAAGTCCAATTCACAATCCAACCCATGTTCGGCAATCAAACCGACAGAAAGACGCAAAACCAAAAACCCAGAGCCCCAAAATTCCCAACCAAAGCACCAAATCCGATTCTTTGCCCAATCTTCTCTCAGCAACCAGAAACTAAATTAAACTTAAAAGTCAAAAGAAAAAATCCCGAAAATCGTAACCTTAATCACCAGGGTGGAATCCATGGTTCAGAAACAGCGTCCCAGTGAGCCGCAAAGCAGAACAATGACCTGTGAAAACCCCATCACCGATTAGATAATCAAACGATCGATCAAACAAGCCTTAGCAAGTAAACAAGGTTTAATCGGAGAGAAACAGGACATCGGAGACTTACTGAGAACTCTAAAAGGAAAGTGGGGACTCTTAAGCGTATCCGTGAGCCGCTCTTTAATCTGCTCTGGGCCTCGGCCTCGGCCTCTTCCTTTTATAGAGACGTAAAAGTTGCTTGGTCGACAAGACATTTATTTGTCAAGAGTCAGACTCTTAGTGCAAAAGGAAACCGAAGCCACGTCATGTGCTGTGGAGCTGAGCCGCTTAATTTCGTTGGTCTAGACGAACAAGTATATTCTGGAAGAACAGTCTGATTGTGCCACGTCAGTGAGGTGCAGGGTTCGTGAGATGGGCTGGAGCGTGTTGGATCTAAACTCAACATAGATTATATCGCTAAGGAAGTCTTAGGATCGTTTGGACTCGTTTCTAGAATAACATTTCAGGATCATCGGGATCTGAGAACATAAACGGTGCAAAATGTTACAGCATTTGACGTCTTTTTCATGATAATTAAGGGCATGTTTGTTTGGTTAAAAAAATTTAAAATTTCAATCTAATTTTTTAAATTTATATTCTTAATATTATTTTTACACGTATATCAATACAACTCAATATTACTATTTTTTACATACATCAATACAACTCATATAAATAAAACTCAAACATCACCTAAATATTCACAATATTATTAAAATTCTTTAAATTTTTTTCAAAACCAAGATAATGTTCGTTTTGAGTAAAAATGTAGGATTTTAGAGAAGTTGTGAATTTTTATGTTGAATAGTGTTTTATTGGTGTTTGTGTAAAGTGGAGAGAGAAATGATTTGATGTAATTGTTTAATAAAAAAGTATTAGAGTTATGTGAAAAAATATAGAGAGAGAAAATTTATGTTGAATAAAAAATTTAAAAATTGTTGGAGATTGTGTAAAATGTATTGGTGTTTGTGTTTGAATTCTGAATATGTTCGGTGGTAGATTTGTGAATATACTTAGAATCTTGAGAAAAGAGTGAAAACGAACATGACCCAACGTGTCAGGAGTCATGTGCACCCATCCCCTAAAATTGGACATGCAAAACACGTGGGAGTCACGTGTGTCGTGCCCACCGTTTAGAGGGAGAAGAAAATAAAAAAGTCCAGTGCATGCCGAGAGGGAGAAACCCAAGCTAAAAGAGGGCACAGAAAAAAATATACATTTTATATCCTTAATTATTATTTTTATAATATCACATTTATTAACTATTTATCTTAAACAGTTGCCACTATTCATCCTTTGTTAAAATTTTCATCAATTTTGGTGGATTGATTTTTTTAGGTGAAAAAAAAAAATTTTTGAACGCTCATTTATGCGCATCGAACTCGAATAAATCTGATTTAGTATCCGCACGAGTTGAATTTAAATCTATGGCAAATATCGAACATATAGTCTCCCAAACTATACATGTTAAGTAAATACAACTTTACTGTAAGAATGACCTGAGAAAATGTTTGCATTTAGGCTGCGTTTGTTTCGACTGAATATGTTTTCATGCATAATATTTTCAAAAACATATGTGTTTGGTAGGGGCTGAAAAAAAAGTCAAAGGAAAATGAGATAAGCAGTTAAAGGAAAATAACCTCTATCAGGCTGAAAACAACTTACCCTTTGAAGAAGCGTAAGTTATTTTCCAGATGACTATATTTTCTCTATTTTTCTAACAGACGCTATCTATTATTTTTTTCTCATCTATATTCTCTCTACTAACAAAATAAACTTACAAAAAGACTCTATTCTACTATTTTTTCTCTCATCTATATGCTATCTACTATTTTTTCTCGAACAAAAATACTTAAATTATTTTTCAGTTAATTATTTTTTCTCTATTCTCTACCAAAATGCTGAATATTAATTTATCATTATGAAAGTGGCTAGTTTTGGGAATTTTATGTAAGACATTATTTTTATTGTTATTAGTATTTTTAATATCTTTATCGATAATAAAAATTTATTTTAGCGTTTCAGGTTGTAATTCGTATTTTATTGGACCTCCTTTTATTATTTTTAATATCTCGCTATCATTTGAACTTTGATTCTACATTTTCGCAATTAGTTTGCTGAGATAAAATTACAAGAAGACTCTGATGAGTCAAAGCTTTATAAATAGCTCTTCATTTGCTGACTGACAAATTTGTAAGAAAGACAAAACTTTCCCGATTGGAACCTTTGATAATTCAAATAGATAATTAGAGGAAGTATCTGTCTAGATCCTTCTAATATGATTGTTATATTGAACTTAGAGGTACATCAAACTAAACAAGCTCACAAAATATTCTTTAAATTTTCATATGAACCAAACACTATATGTCTATTTTCAAAGAATTAGCCAAACACTAAAACTTGTTTTGTTTTCACTGTAAATATTTTTAGCTGCAAATATTTTCTTATTTTCCTCCTTTTACGCTGAAACAAACACAGCTTAGTGTAATTCGAATATGAAATCTCAAATGAGCACATCCTTAAACCTCAGACCTTGACCACTCATGTCAACCCATGGGGTTACTGATGTTAATTTTGTAGGACCTACATCGATGACTATAGGGAGTTCCACAGTTTGGGTATTGGCCATACTTGTCTGCATCTGCTAGCTGTCAAACTTCTATGAAGCAGTTACCAGAATTTCGTTCACAAATCAATTCACAGAATTCACAACTCATTCAAGTGAGAGTGTTTCCCAGCCCCATTCTAGAAAGAGCCTCTGCCCTCTGCCCTCTCCCTAGAAGTTTGGTTTTCCCTTCACCTAAACCCCCTCCCCCCTCACTGTAACTGGCGGGGGGAGGAGCCCCTGCTCTTCCCGCCGTCTCCTCCCTCCCTCTCCACCCTTTCTCTTGGCCGAATTTCGTCATTTCCTCCCTTTTTCCTCTTCCTTTTGGTCTCCCACAGTGGTTGTTTTCCACGCCAGATCTTGGCGTTCCAAGCGGATGTTGGTGGCCACGCGCATGAGGGATGGGCTCAGCAGTTCCGAGCGTTCCTTTATGGTTCTTTCCGGTCACCGTCGACCGGTGCTGTCCCGGTGGTTTTTCGCTTGCTACTTCGCCATTTTTTGTCATGGGCCTTATTGCCCATTTGTACTTGTTCGAAGACCGTCTTTTTTGGCAGTGTTATTGACGGGTCTTTGGACCCGCTTAGAATCTACAGATCTTTGGATCCGTCTTGTTGAGGCCTTTATGACCATATTCGATGTTTCGCCCGTAAGGCTTTAAGTGTTGTTATATTAGGGTTTATGATTATGTTCTTTGTATCCAGTCTTGTAGGGCTGTCTGTCTTCAGCACTGTTGTATGTCTTCCTATGAAATAAATTTCACTTTTACTTAAAAAAAACCAATTCACAGAATTCACCAATTGCATGAAAAAATTCACAAATCCAAAAGCAATCCAAAACACAAAGAAGAAACAAGTTAGCAATTACCACTGAACGCAGTGAGAAAAATAAGAAAATTCCAAAATTCTAGGCGTGATTTGAATCGGACCGAATCACCCATGACCCAAAGCCTAAACTCAGGAAAAAAAAGAGAGAGGCAGATAGCAATTTTATCCCCCAAAAAAAAAACTATACCTAGACCGTAATGCCCCAGACCCAAAGTCCAATTGTCGGGAAAGAGTTGGTGCAAAATAATATTTTTTACACCTGTTACATAATTTTTTCATGTCCTAATATTTCAAAACCAACATTAACAAAATATTCATAAATAATAAAATGTCAAAACATCAATCCTCGAAACCTTAATCAGAGTATTGAAATTAACATTAATATATCTAATATTTTCACACATAGTCGAACTTCCTTTAAAATGATTAAAATACCGGTATTGTCACAAATCACATTTTCAAAACATAAATCTACGTGAACTTCTTCAAACTGACTTCTGTTAACTTTAAAAAATATGAGAATAAGTGATGAACTAGAGGCCAAATCATGGTTCCTTACTAGTGAAACCAGGACTCCAACTTATAATGATTTTAAATTTAAAATATTCATTTAACACATGTACCAAAAAATAGAGATGATGAAAATTATACATTTCATAATAACAAATAAAATAAAAAATATATAAATACCAATGTTATTGGAGTTAGGGTGTTACAATATATTGTGAAGCCTGAAATAATGAGAAAAGAATGGGATAGAGGCCAAGTCATGATTTCTTATTGGGTGAAATTGAGACTCATAAAAATTTCAAGAAAATTTAAAAATAACATTGACTGGTCTTTCGAAATCAAATGTAGCTAACACTTCTTTAGATCGTTAGATTGATTCAATGAGAATCAAATGCAACAAAATTAAAAATAAAGGCTGAGAGAGGGAAAGACCTATTGATTCCCCTATTCAGAGTTCATAAAACAAACCCTAATCCCATCCCCATTCCCTTTCATTCTTTTGATCCAAGCTTTTTTTAAAAGAAAAACAAATAACAAAACAAGACGTTTTGAGTTGATATTTAAAAAAAAAATCCTAAAAACTAGTATTGTTTGCTAAACCAACATAAAATTAGGTTTTTGGGAGATTATGGCTACCGGTTTTGATTTGTGATACTGGCGTACTTTGGTGGTCTAGAGCCTGTGTTGGAACCAGGAGTCCGGCGGACATGGGACCGAATGAACGTCTCTAGTACGTCTTTTTTCTTGGTAACGATAATACATTAAAAACCATTAAACAACAAGAGAGTCACAAGAAATAACATCCAAAGGAATAAAAGAGCTATTACAAAACCCAGAAACATCAAACGAGGCCACCCACTTCGCCAAGAGGTGAGCCTGCTTGTTGCGTCGACGAGGGATCCAAGATAAAGACCAACTCAGATGCTGACATAAGGCTTCCCGCAGAGAGAGAACCATGGCTTCTATCTTCCAGCAAGGAGGGAGAGAGGCATTCTGAATATCCAAACAGAGGATTTGAGAGTCAAACTCAAACTGAACCAACGACCAGTTACGTTCAATAGCAAGTTCCACAGCTCGAACAGCCGCAATTGTCTCGCCCACAAGAGGATCCAAAGCATGAAAGAATTTTGTATACGTAGTACAAAGGGAACTAGAACTGTCTCGACAAGAGACTGCTAAGTAAGATCCATTAGGACAGATGACTACATCAAAATTTAGCTTCAACCAACCAGGTTCAGGGGAGTCCAAGAATCAGGCTGCAAGAATGTCACCGAGGGGAGTCCAAGAATCAGATCTCATTGTTTGAAGCCCAAATCTGCGTTTCTGTAGGGATTTAGTGACTAATCCCTTGCTGCTCGATCACTCCTCCTCAATAGATTTTTTAGGATTTCGGTTCATCACGTTTGGATGCTCGTGAACGGATCGTAGTGCTTGAGTGGCTCAAGTGGGAAAGCTACGAGAAGAGACTTGGTAGAGGCCGGGATTGAAGGTTGTTCGTCCCCTGCTGTGGCAGATTCGAGAGAGGTATCTCGAGTAAGGTTCTTTGTTATATAGGTTAACAGGTGTTGTTAGATCTATAGATCACATTGTAACCGAGGCTTATACCATAGTGAAAAATCCGTTCTGGACGAGGTCCCGGAGAGTTTTTCTCTCAAATAGATTTCTATTTGAGAGTTTTCTCTTCGTCAACAATTTTTAGTGTCTTGTGTTTGTTTTGCGTTTATTATTTGTTGATCAAGATTACTTTGTTAATTTCTAACGATTCTGGTTTGAAAGTGTCTTCAAGATTAACTCTCATATAATTTCTTTACCGCTATGCAAGAAGGTTTCAGGTAACACTCAGATCTGGTTCTTGTATTAATTTCTTTAAGATATATTGCTGAAATTATAGTGTGAAAAATGAAATATCTTTAATAAGATTGATTCTGCTGTGAGGAGTAGTTTGAATTAGTTTACTGCATGTTATCATAAATTTTACAGCATAGTATATTTCTAAGTGCATGTTTCAAACTTGAATGTTGTTCTTACATAGGTGAATAAAAGTATAGATTTGATTGTATACTATAGAGTGTATTCTGTTGTGATACATTTAATCTGTTATGTACTGCATTTATTTTTAAAAATACCTATTCACCCCCCTCTAGGATATTTGGGTCTAAAACGGTTTGTTCAGAGTGCACTAACCTTTCGGGGGTAAGAAGATGTTCATATAATGTTGCGACATAGCAATGACCACAGATCTGATTAACGTGGTGCGTCCGGCCAAAGAAAGAGATTTCACGTTCCAACCTGCCACCTTGGAGAGGACCCTTTCTTTAAGATGGTCAAAACATCTATTTTTAGATTTCCCGAAGAATAAGAGAAGACCAAGGTACTGGCTCGTGTTGCTCATCCGAGGGAGATGGAGGTCCTGACAGATTGTGGAAGCTATGTCGGGGTTGGTATTTCTACTGAGAAAAATGGAAGATTTGTTTCTGCTGATTTGTTGACTCGACCAGCAACAATATTTCATCAAAATATTATCCACCGCTCGACAATCCCGAATGTTGGCTCTACATAAAATGATGATGCCGTCGACAAACATCAAGTGGGACACTGGTTCAGCATGACGTGCAATTTTGGTTCCATGAAGCACCTGAGCAGCAACCTCCCGATGTATAAGGCGAGAGATAGTTTCTGAAGCAAGGATGAAGAGAAACGGCGAAAGAGGATCCCCTTGTCTCAAGCCCCGGTGAGGAGAGAAAAGACCAAAGGCACTACCATTTAGCAAAATGGAGAAGGAGATCATTGAAATGCACTGGTCAATGAGATTAATCCATCTAGGGCAGAAACCAAAGCAGCCCAAAATATGAAGCAGAAACCTCCATTCAAGGCGGTCATATGCATGTGCCACGTCAAGTTTAAGTGCTGCCAATCCACTTCTACCAGTTTTTCGATGCATAGAGTGAAAAATCTCATGGGTGATGATGAAGTTGTCTTAGATCACTCTGCCTGGGACGAAGGCTGCTTGGGATTCAGAAATAAGCTTAGGCATAACCTGCTTCAGACGGTTAGCAAGAATTTTGGCAATGATCTTATAGCTAACATTGCAAAGGCTGATTGGTTTAAATTGGTTTACCTTCAATGGATTAGCTAATTTCGGAATCAAGGCAAGGAAAGAGTGGTTTTGTTGTCTTAACATGAATCCAGTAGAGAAAAAGTGTTGAACCATACCTATCACTGTACTGGAAATCGTCGACCAATAATGTTGATAAAAGGAAGCAGTCATCCCGTCTGGCCCTAGGGCTTTGGCCGGACCCATAGATTTGACCACCCTGAAAATTTTCGTCAGATTCAGTTCTTTGCACAGATTCTCATTTTTATCCTCAGTGATAACAGAAGAAATCAGATCAGATAGCTCTTCAGAGAGATCCGGGTTGGAAGAGGAATAGAGGCTTTGGAAGTGATCCAGAAACAGAGAGTCAATCTCATTCCGAACATGGTGCCACTGCCCGTTATGGTCCTTCAAAGCTTTGAATATTGTTTCTCTGTCGCCGAATGATTGTGGAAGTATGAAAAAATTTAGTATTCAGATAGGGTGAAGTCAGCCATTGCACCCGTGATTTGGATTTCCACAAAATATCTTCCTTGCAAAATTCTTCCTGTAAGTCGCATTGCACACGCAGTTCAGCTTCCTTTGATTGGTTAGAGACGATCCACCCTTACCACATCAAAGTCCACACCAGGTCGCCATGCAAACAACAGACCACCGCTGAGACCAATAGTAGGAAATTCCAGAGAGAGAGAGAAAAGCTAGCCCGATTCATAATAGAACGAGCCTCTGCGATTTTAGTTTCAGCCAAGCAAATGCAGTCCGTATTGGACTATTTTATTAGAGCCCTAAGGAAACACAATGTTGGGGGCGGGCTAACCCCCGACAGTTCCAGAAAAGAGCTAACATGGAGAGGTGGGGGCAAGGTGTGGCTCGCCTCCTCAGCCGTCAGAGAGAGTTGATAGATTAAAGTTGCAGGTGGGGATCCAGAGCGTGATCCAGAAATGGAATGAGAAGTGGTCAGCAGAGTACGACGTCTGCTATTGCGCATATGGGAACTACGAATCTTCCTTGTGGTGCGCTAAAGCGCCAGTGGGGTCTCATCTTCGGGTAACTTAAGTGTGGCAAGGCTATGTGTAACCGAATGGTCAACATGCATGGAAGAGGTCTCGTACACAATCTTGAGCTGGGCGGGATTGTTAGTTTGAAGAGGCAAACTAGGTATTTTTTTAGGTAAGGAGGCAGTCGATGGCCCTACAAAGGGATGCCTTGGGTCGGGTTTGAAGGCCCATTTAAGAGGAGGCACGTTCCGGGCTGGAATAGAGTTGTTGAGGCCCACAGGAAGGTCCAAGAGGGGACTTGGCAAGGGCTCACTCTGCACAAATTCTAATTCTTGGATATGGGCCTTGAGGGGCGTGGGGGCCTTATTGAGATGTCACGCTCCGTGCTGGTACTTAACCTCTCAGCTCGCGTATAGTAATCGCATGCACAAAGATCGGGGATTACCGCACGATAAAAACTCTTAGGATCATTTAAAAGCCCTCAATTTTTCTTAGCGGAATATTTTTCATTAAAAAGATTACTAATAAAAGAAAATCAGTAAAACGGTTTAGAAACTTTGATACAAAACAAATAACGATTTAACAAAATAAAATCTCATATCGAATTATGTTAAATACTTATTTGTATCGGAGAAAGATTAAAAAGAAGAAAACCTTGTAACAAGAATTCAACATGAAAACTTCCTTTAAACAAATACGGTTTGATACAAAAGGTTCATTACAAAAGAATAGGTCTAGATGATATAAAAACCTATAGTCTTCCTAGCCTATACAACTGAGCTACAGAGAAACAAAAATAATTTTGAAACACTAACACCAAAAGAAACAACAGACCCTGCATCTCGAATTCTTCGGTCTTGAAATATTCTCATGTCCTTATCGTCATCACTAGTATGTACGGGTTATCATCAAAATATCTATGCTCATACAAGTCAATATCTCTGATATGCCCGATGCCCACAACAGTACATGCAAAAAGAATTAAACAAATAAAATGGTGAGTCCTATTGACTCAGTAAGGAGGGAAAGGGAACATGTTTACTATCTTTTTAAAATTAAAGAAGCATGAATAATTTAATAAACAATTCATGAGCATATATTAGAGTAAATAATATGAATAATGAAATGCATAATTTATGCATATGTTTTACAGTCATTGCACTGTCTTTCTTTCTTTCTTTTCGTTCTTTCTTTTCTGTCACTGAAACTTTCTTTTATATATAAAAGATGTAACCATAAGTATGAAGCAGTTATAACTATTAAAAGTATAACAATATATGTTGAATGCAATGCAATGATGATGTATTGGTTCTCATTCGTTTTACTTTCTTTGTTCTTTCTTTTCTGTCAATATCACATGGTTGACAGTATGCGTTAAGTATGCATGTCTCATGTTAATGCCCATACATATCATTCATGATATGCAACACCTTAACCACACTTGAACTTTCTTTTCTTCATTGTCACATGGGTCACAGTATGCGTTAAGTATGCATGTCTCATGTCAATGCCCATACATATCATTCATGATATGCAACACCTTAACCACACTTGAACTTTCTTTTCTTTTCCGGTTCGATAGAGGTCAATACGATAGAGGTGTCCTTTCGTTACTCTGTTCTATCCCCTAGAGCAGGGTTATGCGTCTCCTCTCCTTTTATGGGACTGTCCTGTGCTCCTTGCACCAGGACCCGGTCAAACGTATATTGTTGCACGCCAGGGATACCACCCACTCCTTTCAGTGGTGGCTTGCACTATCCCACTGTGATCGATACCGTCACCCGTTCATAGGACCACCTCTGGGTATGAGTCTCATTTCGGTCATTTCGTTCATTTCCAATCATTTCGATCATTTCGGTCATTTCGATCATTTCGGTCATTTCGGTCATTTCGATCATTTCCGGTCATTTCGATCATTTCGGTCAACGGTTTCCCATACCCATGAGATGTTGATGCAATATAATATGTTATATGATGCAACATGACATGTCATACAACAGATATCCAATTCATAACAATACATCAATAACATGCGATCTTTTAGCATAAAGAAGCTACAAGTCATAACGGTCCATAAAAAAACATACGATATGAGCAAAAAGATGTTCATAACGATTAATCAATAACATGCGATCCTTTAAAGATATTCATAACGGTTTATCAATAACATGCGATCCTTTAACATAAAGATGTTCATAACGGTTCATCAATAACATGCGATTCTTTAGCATAAAGATGATCATAACGGTTCATCAATAACATGCGATACTTTATCATAAAGATATTCATAACGGTTCATCAATAACATGCGATACTTTAACATAAAGATGGTCATAACGGTTCATCAATAACATGCGATACTTTATCATAAAGATGTTCATAACGGTTCATCAGTAACATGCGATACTTTATCATAAAGATGTTCATAACGGTTCATCAATAACAGACGATCCTTTAACATAAAGATATTCAAACACCACATCCTCAAATAGGCAAGTCCAACAACTTATACAACTTTTTATTTTTATATATTATTGAACCCAATAAGAACTTGTTGTATGTAAACGAAAGGATTTTAGGGCTCTTCACTAATTTCAAAGAAAATCCTCCCGTTAATTTTCAATTAAAAACCTCCGATCATGTTTTAAAAATCTCCCGAGCACACTTTTAAAAATATCCCGAGCACACTTTTTAAGCATATCCCGAGCACACTTTTTAAGACTATCCCGAGCACACTTTTTAAAAAATATCCCGAGTGCACTTGTAAAAAATAATCCGAGAACACTTCATAAAAAATATCCCGAGAACACTTCATAAAAATATCCCGAGTGCTCTTGTAAAAATATCCTGAAAACACTTCATAAAAATATCCCGAGAACACTTCATAAAAATATCTCGAAAACACTTCATAAAAATATCTCGAGTGCACTTGTAAAAATATCCCGAGAACACTTCATAAAAATATCCAGAGTGCACTTGTAAAAATATTCCGAATACTTTGTTAATTCGCTAAACCCTTACCTCTAGTTCAGTGTGTACGGCTTTCTTGAAATATTAAAACACCTAAAAAGAGCAAGACAACAGTTAAGTGAAGAGAGGATAAAAGTTGAACTGTCGGGAAGAAAAGGTACAGACCGAAATACCTTTCCCTTTTATCCTTTGGTCTGGGTCTTTTCTTCCGTTTGTCACAAGATCTCTCACGTCGTTTTCCCTCTCTATTCAGTAAACTGGAGGTTCTCTCTCTGTCACAATCGCCGAATAAAACTCTACTGCCTATATATAGTCTAAACGTGACTCCCTGATGAATTCCCCCTGGCCACTCTACACCCTGGGCGAGAGGTCTCGGCAATCAAAGAATAGCAGGTCGTGGCCATACAGAGACGAGCACCTAATCTCTCAAAATATCACGTATCCCAGGCGCCAATGATAAAGCCCCACCTAACACTTCCCATATAACACGTCTCTATTGTGAGCAATAAGTCAAGGTGCGTGCCAATAAAAGAAGTTCACGTAGATGGTTAAGATAAGGGAGCATTAAATGCGCATTCAGCGAACTTAGAAATCCCGCACTCGGGGTTCAAGGCTAGGCCAGAAAATTCCCGACCATGCCGACCTTCCGACTTTCCGACCTTCCGACCAGCACCAGCAAACCAGAAGACCAGAAGAACTTTACACAAAAACAGTTGCACATGGCCGACCAAGCTTTGCTAATGGGCTTGGCTTGGTTGGGCTTGAGTCTAGGTGGATTCTAGACCAATTTCGGCCCTATAGAGATGTAGGTCCAAGTCCAATTTAAAATCCCTAGGCCCAAATGTATGGTAATGTGAGAATTAAGCGCTCTCTCTCTCTCTTATTTATAAATATAAACTCAATAAAATCAAATGCATAAAATATTAAAAATCAAATTAGATCATTTACGTCACAATAATAAAAGGAAGGTAATTTAAACGACATAACAAGGAAACTATCATAAAAAAATGTTTATGAGAAAACAAACAAGGATGATGGAAAATATTAAAAATTATAATTTCGTAATTATTCGGCAATAAGCTGGAAATAGTTGAAGATTAAGCAAAATAATACATAAGCTGCATTTTTTATAGCAATTATCATAAAGAAATAATATGTAGATAAATCAAACATCTCGGGTGTCACATGAGAGCCTGAAGAGGACCCAGAGAAGGACAGGTGTCCATATGAGGCGCAAGCACCCAAGTTTGTCCTCCTTGACAGGAGAGATTGGGGAACCAAAAGGAAAGCCCTCTCTCCGCATGGTGGTTTCCAAATTGGTAATAAAGCTGAAATGTTTCCCTAAGCATCTGTCAGAGAGGTAGCTGGGGAGGACTGTTTTGTCGGCTTGTCTCTTAGGCGAAAAACAGGTGCGGGTTTGGCCGCTGATGGTTCTGACAAGGCAGATCTGTGACGGCGCGAAGGATCGGCCTCGACTCGGGAGTATATGATTGGGTTCCCCACCATCAAAGGGTGAGACAGAGTAGTGGTCCCAATGCTAGGAGCGGAGGACAAGGAAGAACAACGGCGGCGGTCGCTGGTGGTGCCGGTGGGGGGAGTTGGAGGGGCTGGAGACCCAGGAACTGGTGCTTGTGGGGATTTAGGGCTTAGAGTTTGCTGGTTGGGATTTTGGAAGCGTCTGTAGTCGGTAGAGATAGCTCTTATGCGGTGGATAGCATCAGGGGGACCCGTCCAGTGGAAGGCTTCTGACTCGCAAAATGGCTTGAGATGACCCAATCTGCCACATTGTGTGCACCACTCCGAGATACGCTCAACATGGAATTGAATCCAGAGGTCAGATCTACCGTCACGGTGGAGGAAAAAACCAGGGCATAGAGGTTCACGAAGATCCTTCAGAACACGGCCCAGAAGGTAAGCAATGCCCCAAACTTTGTTCTTCGAGTCAAAATCCACTTCGGTAACACAGCCAGCTTTAGCACCCGTTGTCCATGCCATTGCCCTTGTAAGTTTCCTCAAAGGGAGACCGTGCATTTGAACTGTGAAAACCAGTTATAAAAAAAAGGGTCACGTCTGGGATTCGAACCCTTGGCCTGGTGGTAAACAATGGGAAACCACTGAGCTACACACGATTCTGTTAACATGTGGTGCGCTTTTATATATTTATGCACTCTAGGGTTTTAAATGAGAAAAACATGCCAGCGCGAGGACTCGAACCTCAGTGTCGAGAAGGATAAAATGGCAAGCTAACCACTGGAGCCATGAGCTCATTTGCTACCATAGGCAACCTTATATTTTATTTAATCTTTTGTTCGTTTGTTATTTTTAAGTTAAACTGTGCGTTTTGATCATCTTCTTCCTCAACCCTAAAACCTTTTGATTCCTTTCAGTTACAGTTTCTACTTTCGACGTTCTCTCTCCTAAAAATCTCTCTCTCTCTTCATTTCCTCACCTGTTACATCCCTTTTCAGCTGATTTGCGTAGTCTTTTCAACTCCATTGTAAAGATCTCGAAGTTTCTAGGTAAATCATGCGATTTATCGTGTTTATTGGGGGATTTCGAAAAGGGCATAAGTTTCAGACGTTATTTAATGAGTTTTTGGCTAAAATTCGAGTTTGCCTCACTTAATAAAAGGGGAGTTTGTTCAGAGGTCGAACACACCTCTCAAACCTGACCTCACAATCATTTTTGAGCTTTTTCTCCCTTTTTATCTCACTGTTGGTCCTTGAAGAATGTTGGCTCTTAAGCAGTGTGGGTATGCTCTGATGTTTCTCTACTCCAATCACATGTTTAATTCGTTTCAAACGATTGAACGAATTATGCAACGTGAAATTCAGGTTTCGTTCTTTGAATATATTTTAATTCTGAATTTCTCTTTCGATTACTATTAGGTTTTGCTAATAGCGGGGATATTAATTTTTCAAGCGAGCCAGGTAAGCGGAGTAACAATACAGTTTTCTCGAAAATGGAAAATGATAAATTTTTAGAAACCTACCGAAGTCTATTTTGAAATGCATGAATTACTGTTATTTTACTGTTTATGCTGAAATATAAATTACTTTTTATGTTTTCAAATCCCGATGACAATGCTTAGTACTGATTACTGATTATTGTTACTGCTCCTGTTGGTACCAACTCATTACTGATTACTGGTGCATTCATTCTTCGGAGTGGTTTTTTTTATGGATTTCATATACTGTTGACTTACTTTGGTTGACCGCCGAATAAGTCGTTACACAACCCTGCCATGGGGGAAAATATGGCTTACTGATATTGCCCAAGGGAATTTTTTGAACTACTGATAAATTATTCTTTCAAAAAGTCAATATCCCCGCTATTAGCAAAAATGGCGCTCCAAGACTTAAAAATGGCTTCTCTGACCCCTACTCTGTTCAGATGTTTAGAAGTGAAGAGTTTCCCGACCAACAATGTTGCAGCTTCCTCAGAAGCATCTGTAGAATCACACATGGAAGGAGGTGGAGGGGGTGGTGTAGTGAAGGTGTTTGATGCAGGGCGTGTGAGAGATAGGTTTTCAAGGTTGAGCTCAATAATAGGGGCTGAGATATCAGAAGACGGAGGTTGGGGAGAGGAATCCATGGTAGAGGGAAGGGAAGATGGTCAAGGGGAAGGTGGAGGGTAAAAGATGGATGAGGAGTAGGACAAAAGAGGGTAAACATAGGAGGGGAAGGTGGAGGGTAAAAGATGGATGAGGAGTAGGACAAAAGAGGGTAAACAGAGGAGGGCAATGTAACAGGATGAAGGTGATGCAGGGTGGGGGACAGAGTGGAGGCCAGTGGGGAACAAACACCCACGAGGGTGAGAGAGGGTCTGAAGTAGGATAAAAAGGAGGGGAGGCTGAAAGAGGATGGTGGAGTTACGAGGAGGGGAAGGGGAATGAGACCGGCAGAAGGTAGAGGACAGAAGGTGGTGAACACTCAGGAGGGCAGAAGTGCCTAGGGAGAGAAAATCTCAGAGAGCTCTTCAAGGGATAGCGGGCCAAACTGTGATATCCCGGATGAACATCTCTAGTCACTGCTAAAAAAAATTTGGTAACAAAATTATCATTTCACGCACCAAATTTTTTATATTTAAATTAATAGAAAATTTTAATATAAAAAGTATCTGCAAAAACAATAATGGATAGTTGCAATATAACAAAAACAATATATTAAAAGTATAAAGTGTTAAAGAACAATATATTAAAAGTATAAAGTGTTAAAGATTAATCTATAATAGAGTTGTGTATATGCAGTGCCGGTAGTCATTTGTGTCCCCACCAGAACTACAACTGGCATGGCCGATTTCTCCAAATTGGGGATCGCTCCATCCCCATTATTGGCGGTACCGGTTTTGACTGGGGCGGTGGACAGTTGCCGTCACTTGGGGGTATTGATTTTGTAACATTCATTGCAGACTTTGTAACGATATACTTGATTAATTATAATTGATTTTGTCATTTTTGTTTTCGATCACAAATAGAGAAAAAAGTTAAAAAAAAAAAACACGTGATTTGGACAGAAGGACTAATTTGTCTCAAAACTATACCACATTGATCATTTTATTGAAAGTCATATCACGAAGACTATTTTGTAAAAGTTGGATACCACGGGGACCTGTAAGGTAATTAAGTTTTTTTTTACCGCCAATTATTTTGCGTTGACCAATAATTAAGTTGAATACCACAGGGACTTGTAAGGTAATTAAGCCTTTTCTTTTACCGCCAATTATTTTACGTTGACCAATAATTATCTATCAAATAAATCTAATTATTGCGCTTTTTCTTTAATTCCAATAAATGAATAGGCTTAACTGAAGAGAAAGCAAGATTATTTTCCAAAATCCAAATTTTAAGAGTTATTTAATATCCCCTTTACGAAAAACAAAAAAACATAAATAAAAGAAAAAAAATGATGTACCATGTTCATGACTTGGGAGATTACAAAAGAACTGGCCTATACCTGCAATAGTCCCAGATGCGAGCTGAAGCAAATCAGCAATATACCTGTTGGCTGTTGTTAACAAGCAAAACGGCAAAATTGGAAAAAAAAATAATAATCATTCAGCCTCTCTTTTGCGAACCATGGCCGCGAGGCTCAGAATCGTTGCACAAGCCACTGCAACTAGGCCTCTTTCTTTCAGCAAAAACCCGACCAAGTGCACTGCAACATCAGCCGTGATCTTCCTTCCATGTCGAACCAGTACCCGGCGACGCTTTCCTGAAAAGGTTAGCAGCACCAGCACCGTGATCCACGCAACCATGGTGGCACGGGCCGCAACGACCACCAATGCTACTATCAAAACGACTCCCGCAAGAGGTACCATCCACGAGTAGAGGGCTGAACATCCCGTAATCCAGACAGACCCGTATTTGATTCTTGATAAGAGAATATAGAAGGTTACGAAGAGAGAAACCGACGCCAATGTTGTGGTTGCTGTCTTGATTCTTGACAGGTCCATATTCGACACACCCACTGGAGAAGAAGAAGAAGAAGAAGAATAAGGAAAGGACAGACTACAGAGCTGCTTTTGTGGATGTTTATTGGTTTGCTCTGGTTGTGGGTGTGTGTTTATTAATTGGCTGGTGAAGTTGGATGCTTGAGGATTGGAATTCCCGAAGGAATTGAGAGCCATGTGCGCACATGGGTTAGGTTGGCGCAGAGGCACCTATTCTCGCAATTTAGGAGCTGTGAAAAGTTGGTGTAATCAAATAATGCCTGTTTTTAAATAAATAATTATTATTATTTTATTATCGCTGATTTAACGGATAACGCTAATGTTAGACTGGTATGGAATAAATATAGTTTTCACCTATCAATTATATAGTACTTGATATATTGGATCATAAATTATCATTTTTATACATTATATTTTACAATTATTAATATTTAACATTTTTCCCTATAAATTAACTGCTTTGATACATCGCAGGTTATTTGTTTCTAAACAAGAAAAAGAAGAAGAAAGATATTTATTTCATTGGATAAATACACTTTGTACCATTTAATTTTGAGGGTCTTGACAATTTACACCCGATTTATTATTTTTGTCACATTGCACCTATTAACTATTGATTTCATATACTTTGCACTATCTGTTAAAATTTTTCGTCAATTTAGACGGAAATTTATTTTTTTCTCAAAATTACAATTTTACCTTTATAAAATGGTCACCGCCAAAAAAAATAGGGACAAATTTTTATTTCGTACGTCAAAAAATTAGTTTCCGTCTAAATTAACCAAAATTTTTAAGAGATGGTGCAAAGTGTCTAAAATCAATAGTTGATGGGTGTAATGTCAAAAATAATATATTGTGGTGCAAAATGTCAAGACCTCCATAGTTAGAGGATGTAAAATGTTTTTAATCCTTACTTTATTTATGCTTTATCATCACGTGTACAATAACTCATTTATGTCTCAAATGTTTTTTAAATAAAAATTGAATTTGAAGGTTGCATATGATAGTTTTATATTCTTCTCTTTCCAGGTCACGTGGACACTTCTTCGATAGTTGGCTATCAACAATTGAACTACAAAAACTAATTTTATAGCAAAAGTATATCTCAAGGAGGCTGAAATCAGTATCTTAGAGAGTAAAATATTAAAATTTTGTGAAAAAAATTTCATGCCACCAAGCAATGCAATCTACGGGATTGGGGATGAGATGAAAAATAGAGACCCTGTAAAGATTGCTTAAGAGTCTAGGAATAACAAGAAAAGTATATCGAGCGACTCAAATTAGAAAATAACGTGTAGCACAATCAATCCAAAGCCAGCAACTTCAACCTTATAGGCAGTAGCAATCAGTTTATCCCTCCTATCAGGGGCGGGTGTGCTTGTGTTGTCAGCTCTAGTTTCTGCAAGAAAATACCGCAAAAGCCGCAAGTCGACATGGCTCCATTATAGGAGGATGTTCTCTAAACAAGGAGGTCGAACAACTTCTCAAAAAAAAGAGGTCCAATAACTTAGTATGAGTCATACGGTAACGAAAACTGCAAGAAGATTGGTGCCAAAATTTGATACTGCAGATTTATTGAATGTACATCTGTAAGCAGTCAACAAGTGATATCGAAAAGAAAAAGCACAGCGACCCGTACCTATAACTTCCCTACGAAACTCGTATTCCCAAAAAATTGAACCAGAAAAAGACAAATTGGAAGACATTCAACACCTTCAAGCTTGACTTGGTGCTGCGGAAATGGGAAAGGATGAAGATTGGAGCACAGTTCGAATCAATGTTTATGACCTTGAAGGATCTTGCGCATTTGAGCAAAAGAGAGTGAACAATCAAAATCAATTATCGGCATCATAACTGCTGATCAAGATAAGGGTCTCTAGGAGATCCCCTGGGAGATCCCAAATATTCAGAAACGTTTGAAACATAACCTTTCAACCAGGAAGTGCTGCGAGTTAACCATCCAGTCTCTGCATGTTCTTGCATTTCAAGCATGCTCTTCCTTTCTTCGTCTGCCAGTATCTCAAGCCACCTCTTAGCCATAAAAAGTTTGACAGCTTCCACCCCTTCTTTCACAATCTCCACTGGTGGGATAGCAAGAGGATTTTGGTCCACGTTGAGTTTGGTCAAATTGTCAAGCCGACCAAATGTATCAGGAAGAGCATGAATTTGATTGTTGCTGAGATCAAGTTCCCTGAGGTTGGTCAAATCTCCAAACGTGTCAGGGAGTTCCTTCAGGTCGCTAAAATTACTGCTTAGATTGAGAGTTTCTAGATTATTCAATCTTCCAATCCCAATTGGAAGGCCATTGAGCTCATTGAAGTGAGCATCCAGACAGCGCAAAGACTTCATCTCACAAACAGAAGAAGGAATGGAACGAATCTTGTTCAATTGAACCGAAAGCTTCTGTAAGTTTACCAATTCATAACCAATGTTTGTCGGCAAATAAGTCAGATTGTTGAAGCTCCCATCTAGCTCCACCAATGACCTGAGTTACTCAAGAAACAGAACATAAATATTCCAAAAGCAAAACAAATGTGGCAAATAAGACATTTAGGAAGGGCTATGATGATTACCGGCAATGACAGATACTGTCAGGAAGGGCTTCAAGCTTGTTTCCAGAGACACTCATAATTTTCAGTTTTTGCAACAGGCCAATCGAGTCAGGCAGTGACTCCAACGTATTAGAAGCAGCATTGAGCTCCTCAAGATTTTCCAGTCCCATTATTGAGTCTGGGATGACCTGTTAATTTCACACGGAAGTTAATTGATTGAAAAGAAAAACTATGACAGGCCAAAAACCCTGTAATATAGTACTTGGCCATATCCTGAAAGTAACATATATAATGCAAAGAGAAGCCTGTGTCAAACAAATAGATCGATATATACCAAAAATTAATCTCAAGCATATTTGAGTGCAGGTTTTAGGGTGGGAATGTGGATGGGGTCCAATTATTTATCAACATACACGAAAATGCATAGTTATATTTTATAGAGAAAAATGTAAATTACATACATGTGCTTTTGACGAAATTGGTTTCAGGACCCGTGCTTGTAAATTTTTGGATTTAGGACATGTCCTAGCACTGTTACCATAATCGAGCACAGGTATGCTAACGGTGCTAGCACAGGTTATAAATCCAAAAATTTAGAAACACGGATCTTGAAACCAATTTCGTCAAAAGCACAGGTATGTAATTTACAATTTTTTCCTATTTTATATTAAATGAAAGAGAAGGGAAATGTGTGTCAACATTGATGATAATAAGCTTCAGCCTAAACATCAACAAGAAATAATTGTTCTACAGCTGAGAAAAGAGAAGATCAGTCTCAACGATTTGTGCAAAATAGTGTTCTCTTCCACCATTCTTGATGGCCATCAAACAAAAACATAATTTCGAAAAGTGGTTGTACTTGAAGCTTGAGATACTCTAAAGCGAGATAGCAGTATCATAGGCTTCTCTAACCAACAGTTAACTTTAGTAAATATAGCACATTTTAGAAAAAGAGCACAGCTCTTCCAAATATTGGGATCCCATGTCTCTATGACAAAGACACAAGTGGGGATAAAAAAAAAAGAAAATGGAACTTTGAAGGAGACTTAACCCAGAAAAGCACCGGAACATACATACGAAATGAATTGTCAAGGATATAGCCACCGTTAAAAAGAGAAAAAAAAAGGACTTTTTTTTTTATATCCTATGCTCTTATTGACTACAGCCTCATGATATTTTAAAGCATTTAAACAAGCAGATACATAATAATTTACTTTATAATGACCCTAATTAAGGAGATTATCTACTCTGCTATCAATTACAGAGTCTCTTAATGTATCCTCCGTTACATGAGTGCTGCTTTTTTGGGGTTTTGTATAAGACTATTCAGGTTCAGATAAAAGGGTATCTGCACTAATATAAAGGTTTTAAGCCTAGTACGGCATTCACCAAGCTTCTTATCCTTGTATTTCCCAGATCTCTTCTAAACTTTCTAGTCTCTCTCCAAACTCAGCAGCAGTAATTTATTTGAAAGCTCTTATAACCAAACCCAACTTGCGAGAGGGAAATATTTTCCAATTACCTGGAGCTAATATTAAGCTCTACCACATTCCACCTCCACCAACGAGCGAATAACTAGCTATAATCAAATTCTATGCCTTCAATCCGATCCTTTTTCGCTGTCTAATACAACTACAAGCTTAGCTCAATAAAACGAAACCCATAGAGCTAAGATTACAACTACTTATCGAAGTTTGCACTAAACATATAACTCAATGGGAACACCACATATATTTAGGAAAAGAAAAACGAACCATAAAAATGAAAAATTACCTTGAGTTGATTATTCGCAACGTCAAGCACAACCAGGCTCCGAATCCGAAAGAACGCCTCGGGCAAGAACCGCAACCGCCGACCAAACAAACTGATCCGCTCCAAGCCTTCCCCAGATGCTTGCTGCAAAATCCCAATCACCTCCTCATCCGCCTCCTCCTTCACATGTAAATAATCTTCCTCCGGCGTCGACTCTGCCTTCTCGTAAATCTTCACCAGCCTCTCCTCGGCCTCCTTCAGAAGCTTCTCGTACGCTTCGTGCATCTCCTCCAGCTGTACCACTCCCTTGTAGACTAGCTTTTCCTTCTCAGCCGATTTCCTGAACTCGTTTTCACGCTCCGCGAGGTGCGCCCGCCATTGGAGGCGGTCTACGTCGGCAGGGCGGGGCGAGAGCACGATTTCCTCCAGCCGTTTGGCGAGGCTGGCGTCGATTTCGGCGAGTTTGGCCTTGGCCTTGTCGACAGCCTCGTGGTCGGGGCGGGGGCCCAGGGTATTGAGCACGTATCGTGTCTGGGCGACGTCGGAGATAGCGCGGGTCATGGAGGCCAGGACCCTGGGTTGCGTGAGGTGCGGCATGTCGTCCTCGATTTGGGCCTGAGCCGAAGAGGAAGATGGATCGGACAGCGGCTTCTGTGGCGGCATCGGGGGCTGTTCAATGTCGATTTCAGAGTCGGCAGCGGCGGGTTTGGGTCCGAGAGAGGGGAGTCGGGCCATGACGTAGGAGAGGATCGGGAAGCTCTTCGGGTTCGGATCCATCTCTCTTTCCGATCGGCGTTCCAGCCAGAGATAGAGAGAGAGTGCGTCTGCGTTTATTGCGCGTGAGATAAATCAGTGATTGTTCAGGAAGACTAAGGGGAAAGGATTCCTCCTAATCGAGAATTATCAAATCAGGAGAATTATGGAAAGGGTCCTTACAGACCAACAGCACATTAATGAATTTATCTAAGGGTCTATATTATATATAAATTTTTTTTTTCATTTTTATATTTTTTATATTATAATATATATCATTAGCGATCGGCGATGACAATATCTTCCCCTCCATTGCAGACTCAATCGTAACACCAGCGCAAAAAGCAAGTGAACGTACTCTGTATAGTACGAAAAGCGTGGATGGAGAGAACACTTAAGGAGATGAGAGCAAAAAGGGAAGGAAAACTTTAAGTTCTCAAATAGACGACACGTGGTTGGTTTGCCGTGAGAAGTAAAGTTAATTTGAGGTTCAGGGTGGAAATCAACGTAAACATAAACTTTAGAGTACTAATCTAACGAAATTAATAAAAGTGGGTGCAACTCAGAAATGACCCCAAAGCTCAAGGGTGCAATGTGAATTTTTTTTAGTCACAGAATATTACCAGTCTAATGATATGATTCTCCAGGATATATATATATATATATCCTTATATATATATATTGTCAGCACATGTAACGGAATCAAGTTATAGTGTTACACGTCAATATTTTGCCCAACTCATCCTCACTTAACCAAGTCAGCATCCCTAGAACCACATCTTCCCCATTTTCGTGAACCCTAGCCTCTGCGACACCAACGGTCAAACAATATATTCAGTCCTCTGTGCGAGGAAAGTTATCAACTGGACGCAAGCCTCAGTGGGGAAAGCTATCAGCTTGACTGCACAGATTAAAACTGGGCATCTTAAACAAAGGAAATGGAAAATGACCTCGTCTGAAAAACCCAGATCCTTGTTTCCTCTTTTTTACGGGCAAAAGATTTGTATCCTAGTTTTAGATACAGGTTGCTTTGCAGTCTGAATCCCCTCGTGTGAGTGGACGACTCAGATTAATATTCAGTTATTATGCGAATGGTTATTGTGTGAGTGTGTGTGAGTGAAAGTGATGGAGATCAAGGCACCGTTTCAAAGGACGTCGTTCAAGTACCAATGGGGCCGGTTACGAGAGCACGGGAAAAGAAGTTCAAGGATGTACTCAACGGACTTATTCAAGAGTTATGGGCTCAAACGAATTCGTGGAGGCCCATTGAACATGATCCACGTGAGACACAAAGAATGGTCACATTTATTCAAGTTCTAGAAGAATCCGGTCAAGGCTAAGCTTCAATTTGGAAAGAAACATTTTTGGAGCTCTTCTAGAAGGATCTCTATTCTAGGCGCCCAAATCCTTCCTTTTATATCACTTGCTCTTATTTTGGGCGACCAGCAGCTATTTCCATAAGTGAGACTCTAATTTAGGCGTCCAAACTTTTGTTAGGCAAGCAAAGAATTATTTCCTTAATTTCTCTCTTTGCATTAGGCGTGTAGGACTTTATTTCCTTACATGTGTCCGAGTTTAATTAGGTTGCTATGTTAGGTTTATTTTCCTTGTTTTTTTAGCTCTTTAAATAGGAGCTTTTGCTATGTATTTCGGACACACACACATTGATCAATACTATTGTGAGGATTTATTCTCTTTGGTTCTTTGAAGAACTTCTCAAACTTATTGGGATTTCTCTTGGTGTTCACTTCGACTTATCAAACAGAGTTTTCATCCCCGTTTGTGGCGTCTTCCTTATACCGAGGTTCTTGTTTTCATAAACAGCGGGTCGAGGTTTCCATCGAATCAGTCCTATAAACGATCTTGGGTTCCCTTTAGTTGTCGGGTCTCGTTACTCTTAACGAGGTTCATATCAAGAAGGCTCAAATTAAAAAAGAGAAATATGATGGCTGAAACAATGTCACCTCATTTAATGAAACAGACCCATGAACTGTGAACCCACCCGTTTTTAAACCTGCAAAACCCTTTAAACTTTCTTCCTCTATCTGCATCACGCGGTCTCTCTCCAAAATCGACGTGCTCACTCTCTATATCGCACAACTCTCTCTCCCTCTCTCTATCGCACAACTCTCACTCTCTCTATCACACAGTTCTATCTCCTTCTTTCTATCGTACTCATTTCATTCCCCCTTCCTTTGGATATGAATGCAGGACGCAGTGGACAATTTTTTGGCATTTAATGTTCACAAGGGGGAGCAGCCCGATCCCGAGCATCCGAGCATGAGCAGCTCGATCCCGAGAAGCCCGAGCAGGCTGAGCAGCGATAGAGAGAGAGAGAGAGTTGTGCAGTAGAGAGAGAGCTGTGCGAGATATATATAAATATATATATATATATATATATATATATATATATAGAGAGAGAGAGAGAGAGAAAGAGAGAGCACGTCGATTTTGGAGAGAGAGAGACCGAGTGAAGCAGAGAGAAGAAGAAATTTTAAACGGTTCTGCATGTTTAAAAACGGGTGGGTTCACATAATATGGGTCAGTTTCATTAAATGAGGTGACATTGTTTCAGCCATCAGATTTCTCTTTTTTAATCTGAGTCGTTCACTCACACACTCACACAATAATCATTCACATAATAACTGAACCCTACATAATACAGCCTTGAAAATTATGAAAGTCGAGACCAGAGCAATCTGCAAATGTTCTATGCTACTTGTCTTTATGCAAACCTATCTCATTTTGCGACTATACAGGTTGGCATTAACCTCCACTCTTAAGCTTCTACTCAACCGAAATTCAGACTATAAACCTGCACCCAAAACCACTTCTTTGTTGAAGGAGATGAGGGTCAACGTCAGACTTACATTATATTTTCTCATCAGCTATTCACTCCCTCTCAAAGTAGCTTCGACACTAGCATCGTGTGCCACTTGTCCAGGGCCCCCCATTTGCCCAACAATAGCCACAAACTTCAATCTTTTCCCAAGTGAGCGGGAAAATAAGGGAGGCAAATCCATATGTGCGCAGGCTGAGGCTTTGAGAGCGTCTATGGGCTTGGGAGGAACTACAGTTGGGCTAGTGTGTTCATGATGGGCTAGGCCAGTGATATTATGGACCATCAGTAGTCCCTCGGGCTTTTTAGTCCAATCGTTGTTATAAAGGGGTACTTTTGGTGTTGTCGAACTAGACCCCACCATATGGTGTGTAGGTGCGCTTGACACACAGAAGTCAGACCAGTCCTCTAGTGTAGAGGTGTCCTTAATGTTGCAAATTTATACATGATCTCAAGTGTATTGATGTTCTTGGCCTTGTGAGATCAACAATTTGCGGGCGTAAGGGCATAGGTTACCGAGAGCAATTTGTTGGCGTAGGCACATGTCTTCGAGACCAATTCGCTAATGTAGAGGTGTCTGTGGCACATATGAGTTAGACCAGCCGCCCGGGATGTTCCGTAATGGGATACTCATTAAGGGTGTCCGTAGCACTTTGCAGAGAACGACCATACGTATGAATTATCAGATAAGATAAAACTAAAAGTTCGTCACGTTAGATAAAATACAACGAAATTATCAGGGTAGATAAAAGAGATATTATCAATAGGATATTTGGGTCGCTGAGACCAAGGAGTGCCTGTGGCACGGGTGAGCTAGACCAATCCTACGAGGTGCTCCTGTCACGGGGGTGCTCACTAGGGTTGTTGATACCAAGAGGTGCCCAGGACATTGTATCATTAAGGGTACTATTGGCATTGTAAAACAAAGGGTGCGCTCGACACTGTAACAATGTCGGTGCTCTCGAGACTGTAACATTGGTGGTGCTCTCGGTACTGTAACATCAGAGGTGCTCTCGGTATTGTAACATAAGTGGTGCTTCTAGCACTGTAACACAAGAGTGCGTTCGACATTATAACATGAGTGGTGGTGATCTAAGCACTGTAACATGGGGTGCATACATCACTGTAACAAGGTGGTGCGCAAGACACTATAATATAGGGTGCACACAACACTATAACATGGTGGTGCGCATGTCACTGTAACATAGGGTGCACAAGGCACTGTAACATGGTGGTGCGCATGACACTGTAACATAGGGGTGCACATGACACTGTACTAAAAGGTTGCCATATTAGATAAGACAAAACAAGATCATGTTGAGATAAAACGAAATTATCATATCAGATAAAAGATATCATCAATAGAATAAATTTAATCCTTGCAGGACTTTCTCAATTCCTTGTTGCGAGGTCAAGAGGTGTTAGTGACTTTGAAGGTGGCTAATCGCATCGCATGGGTCGTGGCGAGCGGTCTTTGTCGATTCATCGTCGTTGATCTCGGTAGTGAGAGTGGTCAACGTCATGATCCCTTTTCTCCCCTGCTGGTCAGGAGGTGTGGAATGGAGACGTGCAGCGAACATGTTCTCAAAATCCATGTTTTTTTCATTTCGTGATGACATCTGTAAAATTGGTCGGATTTTTCCTCATGAGGGTCTTGAGGAAGTTGCTTGGCATGAAACCTGTGATTAGCATCATTAGTTTGACCTCATCGGCAGCCTGGAGGGTCTTGATAGCCTCACGATTGAAGCACGTTATGTAACTGCGTAGGCTTTCCTTAGGGCTCTACAAATAAGAAGTAGGGCGTTTGATCCGCCGATTGGATGTGAAATGGCTTAGGAACTGCGTGCCGAGAGTGTCAAAGTCGTCGATGGTTCCAGCCGGCAAACCAGATAACTAATATTGTGTCGATCCCTTGAGAATCAATGAGAATGCTCGGCAGATAATGGGATCTGCATATGATTGGAAGTGCATTAGTAGGCGGAAGATCTTCAGGTGGTTGCAGGGATCGCTAGAGCCATCAAATAGGTCGATCTGGCGTGGTCGGAAGTGTGGGAGCAATGGGCACGCTAGTACTTTTGCTGTGAAAGGGCAACTGCCAACGTTCTCTAGGGTGGAGGAGTTATTGGCTTTGGGGTTTTCCACCTTATTCAACTTCTGTTGAAGGAGCCGGATCTGCTCCACCTGTCCGACGATCTGCTCATGGAAGGCGGTTCGCCAGTCGCTCGCCCCATGTTGCTTTGGAGGAAATTGATGAGTCGAGTTGTTGTCTGCGGTTCCTTCCTCTAACTGAGACATACATAAACGTGGAGGAGATAGAGGTGTGTTTGCTTGCTGGATCGTGCTGATCTGATGAGCAAGGTTATCCACGGGTCTAGACTAGGTTAGCCAGCAGTGCGTCACTGTTGGGGGCGAGATCTGAGTTTGTCACAACGTTGTTGTTTGGGATGAGTTCTGTGTTTGTGATTGGAGGTGGTTGGTCGTCGTTTGGTGTTTCAACGGGGGAAGGCATTAGGATGAAGAAAAGCTGTAAAGGAAGTGGTTGAAAACTGCTGCAGTGAGCGTAAAAGTTTTTGGAGGTGGTTTTTTTCGACAATTTCTACAGACGACACCAACTGATGATGCCAAAAATTACCGAGAAACGGAGTCGATCAGACCTGAAAGGAAGAAGAAGAATAGGTGTCAGCATAGGTCTGGAGGCTTTGATGTGTAAGTTAGATCTCAAGAAGATTTGAGTATAAGAAGAGCAATTGAAGCTTCTAGTCTAGAGAAGTAATGAGACTTGAAGAATGGAATTAAGCATGAGAGAATATGAAGGGGAATACCTGGCTATTTATATGTGGAGGGATTAGAGTCCGACTAGAGTTCTATGGGGGCCTTAGTACTGTGAGTCTTAGGACTCCTTGAATATCCGAGCTGGAAAATATTAGAGGCAAATCCATATGTGCGTGCGCTAGGGCTCTGAGAGCGCCTATGGGCTTAGGCGGAACTACAGCTAGGCTGGTGTGTTTCTGATGGGCTGAGCCGGTCATATTATGGCCCATCAAGTTACATAAGATCGCGCAACGAAGGCGAAAGAGGAAGAAGGAAAACATAGAGGAAGAGAGTGTTGGGAACCATCAAATGGGGAAGGATTTGGAAGAGGGAAGCTTCATCGGCCATACACAACCTTACATATATGGAATTTCAAAAAGAGAGGGAGAGGCAGAAGCCGACGACGATGCACAACATTTTTTTGATAAAACATTTTGTCGTTTAAACAAAACAACTTGTCTTAAATGGTGCCTATAGCTTCATTTTAAGTGACTGGGCTACTACTTGGTCAGTGACGCTAAGCTGGTCAAAATGACATGTAATTGGATTATGTTAGATGTGCTGACGAAATATAGACGGAAAGACCATATCGTTAGACGGATAATGACTCAGTGACTAAAAAGTTAAAAAAAATAATCCTAGTGACTATTTTGTCATTTGAGTCAAAACATAGTGACCAAATTACCAATTTCTTTTTTTAAAAAGCAATCCTTAATATAACTCAAAACGTTACAATATCTAACGACGTTACAATGGGTAGAATTCAGAAAAAGTCTCGAAGGGCGATTGAAAAACCTAATTAAACTCAAAGGCCTTACAAACTTAGCAAAGGCATAAAATCCTCAATGAAGGGGAACAGAGGCTCTGGACAAGTAGGATCTAAGAATTGGGAAACCAAACCGACCACAAAATGTCGAATACACACACATACTACAAGGTTCTGGATGCAACCACAAGTGGCTACAAAAGCCAAGATACAAATACAAAACGAACACAAAGGTCGAAATACCAACACGAATCGACCACAAGGGTTGAGACACAACACAATGACCACGCAAAGCGGCGATGACTTCCATGGAGGAGTTTTCCTGCACCAAACTTTTATTTTATCATTAGTTTTGTTTGAGAAACTTTGAGATTTTTTTTTGGAGAATTCGAAGTCCGTAAGAGGGAAGGAATAATCAAATGTTAATCATAATCATATCTATTTCAAAGAGATTAGAGTATTGTCTCTAAACTTAAAATATAGAGAAAAAAAAATTGAGTCATGCAAACATAATTAACTCAAAATTTTAATTAAAAAAAATAAAATAACTTAAAAATCATTTTTCTCTCTCCGTCAAATCATCTCTTTCTATTACAATAAATATAAAAATTTCACTCAAATCATCTTTGTTTTTATTTTTTCATCAACTTTCATAAAATTATTTTTTGCACTGTTTTTTCTTAAAATTTAATACAATTCTAATCTACTTTAATTTTCTCAACATTCCCAAGATTTTTTAAAAACTTGTTCGGAAATTTTACACCGGTCGATTATCAATTGGTGCATTAAGATTAGGTGATTGGTAACAAGACAGCCAGATTTATGAGGCTGGGGGAAGCAACAGGAATGCATGTCATCCGAACCAAAGAACAACAATATCTCAAACGACGGATAAATGACTCGTACGATAAATGTGCCGTTTTGCTTGGGATCTCAGGGGAGATTGAAACGACCGCCATATATGGCACCATTTTACAGAAACGACAACCTAGGACTCAAACGGCAGTAGTTTATTGAGTGTTCGAAAGTTCCAAGCGCGCTTATAAGCCGTTGCGATTATTATATAAACCTTGGGCCCTCAAAAGCGGCAGCAATCACAGTGCCGTAAGAGATAAAACGACAAGCAATTACCGTCCTTAATGTGGTTTCCGTCCAGAGAGAAGGAGCTGATTTTTCACACCAAACGGCAAACCCGGAGAATCTTGGGGAAAGATGTTGCAGTTCCCGGCGTTCATGATCCAGTACCCGTGGGCGACAAGGACGATCCCGACGTCGCTTCTGCTTCCTTCGCAGTGGCCCCAACCCCACAGCGAGGAGCTCCTCCTCGCCATGGAAGAGTCCGATTTTGATGAAAAGGTACCTTTTAACTTAGGGCTTGGTTTCCGAACGAGAAATTGCTAAAGCCGTGAATTTTTTATGCCTCTGTTCTCTAATTCTTAAATATCATTCGAGGTTATAATCAATCATTTGCCTTGTGGGTTTTAAGAGAGTCACCCCAAATTGCGTTCCCATAAAAACAGTTTACACTAATTGTAGAGGATTCACCGCTCAGCTTTACTTGCATTTGAAAGCTTTTTATTATCTAAAAAGACTAAAACGAACGTAAAAATCTTGTTTTTGTTCTTCTTTCTTCTTCTTTTTTTGTTTGGGGGGGGGGGGGGGCTTTAGTCTAGAAGTCTGATTATTAATAGCTTGCTTTGCAGAGTTTGGTAAACCTATAACTACTCAAAGCATTCAATCAGCATTTTTTATCTAGCCGGAATTTTTAGTTAAATGCTAGAGATTTTGTTGGTATGTTTTGAGGCGTGGCTGTACCCAAATTGTGTACATGCTAGATTCGGAATGTGATGCTGTGTTGGTTGCTTAGTAATGTAGAAGTTTGGATGTTCCGTAGGATTGCTAAAGTTGATTTCAAGACGTTAACTAATCTTATCTGCAATTGACCTGGTGTGGTGACTTAACCAGAGAAATGGAACAATCTAGAAGAGTGGGATGGCCGTTTCTGTAAATTTGTTCTCCTCCACACTCGGATTGTAACATGAACAGTCTAAAGTGACCAGAGTGATGATGTAGGTAGCCCCACCTGTGCTCTTCGTGAATGATATAATTTGTGTTCTTAGAAAACACTAATTCACAGAAGTAAAATGAGGATCCTAAACTAGACATTGTGAACTATTTGTGGTGGAGATGTTTAATTGGGCTCGAGGAAAAAGTTGTTTATGTGGAACCAACAGGGACAAGGGTGGGATTTAGCTCAGTCATATCCAAAGATCCAGGTTTAAATCGCTCTAAATGGAAACTCAAAGAAAGCTCTGTTTCCTGTGCCCTTATTTGTTCCAGGTTGGAATTCATTATGCATTGATGGCATGATGTTCTGATCTTGGAATATCCGGACATTGGATTTGGTTGATTATAAAAGTCAGGGTGGTTTCTGGATTTTCATGTCCTGAGAGACTAGTTTGATGTTTTAAAAGGAGGGGAGATTATGCTTTGTCCTTATATCAGTTGAGACAAGTTCAAGTCACCAGATATGATTCACAAAGTTATACTTCTCATCAGCTTGCGGTCTAATGGTATTTGTCTTTGGTTTCTGGGTTAAGGATATATAGCTCGTAACGGTTCTTGTTATATGGGATTTATGTGTGCAAGACTTCAATAAATTTTGGCCGAAACGATATGAAAGGACCGTGGGTGATAAATCACTTGTTTCCAAATCGAATTCCAACCAGATATGGTAGTAACAGGTATTTAAACCAAAAAAAGTAAGTTATTACTACTGGCAGCATTTGCGATTTGGAAGGTTGCAACAAATCAGTTAATTTGGTTTATAAACCAATACTGTCTCCTGCTGTTCGTCTGGATTTGATGGTTGCCTTTGTTTAATTGTTTTAGTTGTTCTACTTAGTGATCGTCATTTAATGTTTTAATCATAGTTTGCGCTGCGCTCTCTCTGTGATAAAGTTCCCTCCCTAACTTGATTCCGAAGTCGGGATATTATCCACTGCCGTCAAAAGTTTTGATCTAATAATTTAATTTTCTTGCTTCTTAAAGGAGTTCCTGTCATTGTATTAATGCGCGTAAACTCATGCAGTGTAACGAAATCAGGAAGACTAATAGCGGCCTGGTTGTGATGGGGAGAACTACTGCTGATAATGAGAAGGAGGAGTATGACAACGAAGCTGATGATGATGATGCAGACAATGCAGAAGAATCTGAGGGTGAAGAGTTTGAGCAGGAAACTGCTTGAGAAAGCTGCCTCTCTACTTATTGTTTTGTCTGGAAGATTCTGAATGCTGGCTTACCTTATGGATTGAGCTTTATATGGACATGCCTGGACTTGCTTTTTCCAGTAGCTTACAATTAATAGAGAAAATAGTTGTTTACATAGATTACTATTTTTCGCTGTTTTATACAAGGCATACTATTTTGCTGATTGATCTCCCTTCCAACTATGAGGAGGAAAATTCATCCTTTGTATCTCATTCCTCCACCACTCTAACCAAATATAAGAGTTTAAAAAACTCTCCACAACCTTATATGTCAAAGTATATGGCTGGAATTAAAAGGCTATATAATAGTTGGCTCTTGGCCATATAGTCCTCTCTTATAGTTGTTAGGAAATGCCAGATCATTTCCATTTATGAGAGAGAGGATATCAAGTGGACTCTATTATAATATCTATGTATTATCCGAAATTTTTTTATAAATAACATTAAATAGTGCCACGAACAGTTATAGGTGAAAAGACTAAAATATATTCGACTCACACATCACATTCCAAGTTTTGGTTTACCTATAATTTCATTGTCACGATTCGAGAAGTGGGAAGAAACTTCTTTCTTTTTAAATTGGTGATAAGAAAGCTTTTCTTTCCTTTTTGATGACTAGTTTGTTGTGACTCGGATAGGGGAAAGAAAGTTCTGCCTTCCGATGATGATTCGTTCTTTCCTTCAGCTGAGGCCATAACGTGCTCCCATTTCTGATCAAACCCACAATCGTAATCACAGTCATGGTTCGAAATCCTCCCCTTCTTTCTTGGTTTAAACAATGTTGGCTCTCCAAGTCCCAAGGGGTAGCTTGTCTTAGTTATAAATCTTTTGGGTTTCATTAAATAATTGTTTCCGTCTTCCAGAGTAGGTTTTATGCCGTAATTCCCAGAAGGCATTGAAGTTTATTTTTGATTAATATATTTGATCCCCAGCCGTTTATTTACACAGCAAAGTTGAGGAAGGTTCGAGGCAGGTGCTCTCCCTAGGATCTTCCTAAGGTCCGCAGCCAAATGGCATCGGGTACCTCCGTCGTTGACCTGCAAATCAGGAAAGTAAATACAACGATCAATAGAAATCAATTCAAACCAAGGAAAAAAAGAAATCAATTCAAAGAATTAATATATAATTCTTACACACATGTTAGTAACAAAAGCCAACGAAATCTGAAAGCAAGAACGTGTCAAAGTCCGCTCTTGACACAGAAGGCCTCTGACGGGAAACTTTCGTCCGTCTAAAACAAATACGTGGCACGACCGGAAAGGAACACAGGCCTGTCCAAATTAAGGGCGAGTAACGGAACCCTAACGGCATACTTCAGTGACTACAAACAGATGCCGTCGCGTAGGGAACTCCGGGATCAAATATCTCAGGCGCAAGGTTAATGCATCATCTCAATTCAAGAAATTTCAAAAAATCCTTCAAATTTTCACATCTCAATCACAAAGTTTAACTCTCCTATAACGTTTTTTCACTTCTTCTTTTTTTCTTTTCGGGGGGGGGGGGGGGGGGGGGGGTTTACTAATTTTCATCATCATATATTGTCCTCTGCTTGTGTAATTTCCTTAACTATGCATCCGTATTGTTGCGCCTCACTGCCATCAATTGAACCGAGGAACATATGAATGCGGAACTCTAGGGTTCTCCTGACAGTTGTGGCGATAGGCTTTTTCGGAACAATTCCGACCGCAGGCGACATATGCAACCGGAGACGAATACGCCCGCTGTACGAAGCGGTAGGCCGCCGAGGTTTTCAATGAATCGACGGGTGCGAAAGGCGATTTGCACGCAGAGAAATCGAGGCTCGGTGGAGTCGACGAAGGGGGAGAGATTTTCTTGAGAGATTTCGGCGGCGAAAGAATGGCTCTAATCTTCAAAGGATGAGACACTGAAGACGAAGCGCGATCGTATTCTTCAATCAGATTAGCCAAATCTTCTTCGGAGGTGATTGAGATCAGGGTTTCCAAATCTCCGCGCGGTAACTGACACCTCAGAGTCACAGAGGAGCCACAGAACTCAACGAGCTTCACCATTAACTCTGAAAAAGTCACAAAAAAAACACATTTACTAAAACCGAACAAACTCACAGAAACTGCAACAGAATACGAGTGTGTAAGGAGTGAACAAAACGAACCTGCGAAAGTAACGGAGCGATCAACGGCGAGGACTCGGGTAAGTCCGCCGACATAGCGAAGCTTGCCGTCGGTATGGCGAGGGAGGATCTTTCCCCCATAGCTACAAAGAAACTTGATGGACTCTGTGACTTTGTTAGACACCATGAATGCCCCGTACAACTGACGGAGATAGAAGGTTCTGGAGAGAGAAGAAGAGGGAGCAGGGATTGAGACCGGAGAGATTGCTTATTGCCTGCTTCAAACCGCTGGGGAGAGGTTTCGATATGTACTTATAGTGGGCGAGTGACGTCATAGGATGGACCCACACGCAAAGTGGGGGATAGATAAACAAAAAAAATTGGGGAAGCGAGCTCCCTTGTGCCAACCCGGAATGCTAAATAATATCCGCATATTCTTTTTCCTTTGGAGAAAGCAATTACAAATAACAAGAAAGAAAGCTGCTTGTGCCTACCCGGAATGCCCCATGGGGTCCCACGAGCACAAATCATAGCGGTTAAAGGAACGCCTTAATTCGGGGGAATCAATTTAAAGTTTTGGAGTAACGTCATTTTTCGCCTCGATTAATTATAATTGTATTCTTTTAATTATTAAAACTATATTTATATATTTTAAATTTAAGACAGTTTCAATGTTATTTTAAAATACCTTCAAATTTAATTTTAAAAAATAAATAAATATTTGAGAAATAAATTAAAATTATTAAAATAGAGTTTCAATAGTCTTATTTAAAAAATATTATTTTTATTTATAATGAGTTTTTTAATACTTTTATTAAGTAGCATAATTTTTGTTGCAGTAGCATAGTTTTTTATTAAGCTACTTAGGGTAGATTCTACGTAGCATAATTTTTTTTGGATAACAAAAAAATCTGTTATCCCCACTTTTGTGCATGGGATCCAAAATGACCTGACTTAGGTTGCGTTTGTCTTATAAAATTTTACACCCTCTCAAATTTTAACACAATAAAATATTACAATATAATCTCTCTCTCCCTCATCAAATCATTACTTTTCACTACAAAAAATATAAAAAATTACCTCTTCACTTTTTCACTAAACCTAATACTAAAATTTTAACAACACTAGAATTTTACAAAACAAACCCAATTAGAAAGCCCACTAAGGTTGTGTTTGAGAAACAAAATTTTAGGGTGTTAAAATTTTAGGTATTAAAGTTGATGAAAAAGTGAAGAGAAATAGTGAAAAAGTTTTATGTGAGGAGGTGAAAAAAATGAGAAAAAATTGATGAAAAAAATGAGGAGAGAGTGTTTTGTAATGGTGATAAAATTTTAGGTAACCATAGTTTTATTACGCAAACATAGCCGTGAGCTGGAAGCGCAACAACAAATCACTAACACTTGAATTTAGGGGTGAACACAACTGGACCGCGGACCGGACTGGATTTGCGGTCCAGTCCTAGATATTAAAATGCGGTCCGGACCGGATAAGTCCGATTATCCTGTCCGGTCCGGTCCTCTTTTTTAATAAATGCGGTCCGGACCGGACATGACCGCATTTATTAAAAAAATAAAATAAAATAAATTTTTAATTTTTAATACAAATTATAAACTTAAAATGTTTAATTTTAATCTAAACTAAAACTTAACATTTTTATATGTACTTCCCCCTTTAAAATTAACCTAAAAAAAATTTAGAAAAATTTTAAAAAAATAAAAAATTGAAAAAAAAAATTAAAACCGGTCCGAACAACTTATAAGTGGTCCGGTCCTTTAGTCTCACAATCCAAATATCATTTACTTCAAGGAGTCAAAATACAGTTTTGGGCCATTCAACTATAATCGTTGAAAGTTAAAACGCTTCTTCTACCGTTTAAATTCAAATCCTTTTTACTTTGTATATAAAGAAAACAGACCATGATCACCTATTCTAGATAGGCTATGTCTTCTCTATAGAATTTTCCTTCCTTGGCCACATGAACTTCCCCTCTCCTCCTCTGATCTTGCCATATGCGACCAGATTCCTCAATAAACCCCCATTTTCGGCCACTTTTAGGGACTTTTTTTTCAGCAGTTTTGGTCGCTAGATCTACGCTTTTCTGGAGGTTTTTGAAGATCACGATTAACGAGGACGACATCTACATCGATTGGAGAATATATCTGCATCGGCCAACCAACAACGGGACGACACGTGTGTGATCACGCGATGCCACTCTTGCACGGATCCCACGTGCCCGTTCTTTTTTCTTCATTTTTCAGCGGCAGGTGGTCCTCTCCGGTATGCACGCGCTAGGTGGTTGACATCTGGACGTCAAAGGCGCTCCTCTTGGTCATTTCCGTTGATCGGCCCGGCGGCGCACGTGGATCTCACGCGCCTTCCCATTTTCAGATCTGACCGATTTTTATCACCTGCAGCTGCTGGTTTTGCCACTGTATTCAGCCATCGTCTTTCCTTCTTCTCTAGTCGTCTCAGCTTGTTGCCCTTCGTGGCTTTCCACCTTTTATGGGTCTCTACCCATCCTTTTTGGCTTGAATTTGTAAGGTCGTTTGACCCCTTTGCTCGTTGGCCGGTCGCCTCTCCGAAGGGTCTGATATGTCCCTTAAAGCATGTACTTGGGGTTTTCAAACCTCCTTGATCTTCATAAAAGCTTGTGTTTTTACTAAAAAGATCAAATCCTTTTAAGAACTTTCCTTCCTGAATTTAAATTCAAATCCTTTCTTAATAAGTAGATAAAAACAAGGAATAAGAAAAAATTAGGTTCAGAACTTATATAACCAATGAAATGATATTAAATAACTATTCATAGTACACATTTAAGTTAATCAATATATGATTTATTGTTGTTATTAATTTATATTTGCACATGGTATATTTAGATTGCATTTTTTTCAGAATAGTTTGGCGGAAAGCAGGTTGACATATTATAAGATTCCTACAAATTTTCAACTGAGCCACCACGCATCAAGTGTCACGAAAGATGCACAATCCATCGCTTTACAAACTCACACGACAAAAGCAATACCAAGTTGCTGTCTGAACGACCAAAAGAGAATTATGGGTTCAGAAAAGAAAAAAAAAAAAGTGTTTACAGACATAATATATATAGACGCGTGGGATCCAAGGCCGCCTGAGCTGGATGGGCGTGGAAACGCATACTTGTTTGGAGTGACAAATTGTCAATCGGCATCGTTTTGAACTTCAGTTACTGTGCTCTTAATGCGAATCTCGAATATGAACTACCACTGCAAATATTCTCCTTTTCGAAGTCTACCTAATTAGCGGCGGTTAGATGTGAATTCAACGGAAATTCTGAAGTTAGGTGTGTTCAAAATTCCATTGATAGTATAGGAGTTAGTCTCATGTGCTGTAGAAGAGATTGATGGTTAGTTTATCAGTGCAATGCAAGGGAAAATCTCACACTTTGAGATTAATTTTAGGATTAAGGAAGTCCAAAACCACCTAACACTGATATTATAAATAGCATTTGTTAAGTCTTAGCTTAACAATCCACAAGAGAAATAAGTTATCGCCTCTTCGATCCAAGACTCAATGTGCTAGGAGTAGATTCTTAGAATTAATTCTAATTTAAAGTTATAAACAATTTTGGGAAGCTAGAAATTTATTTTTGTTGCTAATTAGATAAAAGTATATATATATTTTTTATAACAAGGGATAATTTGCAACACCCTTTATCCATAGTCCGGCCTTGATAAAAGTATCAAGAGATCAAGTGTCAAATGCATAACTTAAATTTTAACTTAAAAAATATAATAAAAAATTTCAAAAAAAAAAAGAAGAAAGAAGAAGCTTCATAGCCTCTCCTCTCGTACCCTTTGGCCTTTAGTTTGTCTCTGGTCCTCGTCCTGAAAATACAAGTATTACGATTTTACCAACTTTTTTTGGTTTTTGGGAAATATATGGTGATTATTTATATATGGTATTTTTTTTGTTTGCATATAATATATATTTGTTGCTCTTATGAGGTAAAATACAGAAAAAAAAACATCATATTGGGCAAAACATGACAAGGAAAATGCCAAAAGCGTAGCCAAAGACAGAAACGCAAAAGAGCCAAGACAGATACTACCACGACGGAATGACTTGTTCCATGATACCAAAGCTAGATAACAAATTTTGGGATTTAGTGACCAACTGATCTATAACTGTACGCTGAGTCATCTTATCCTTTTTTCTGAGCGGACACAGAGGCACCCAAATTTGGAGAGACCGGGGAGATTACGAACCGTTCTGAGCCAGATAAAACGCAGAGCTGGACAGGTGGAAATAAAAGCCAGGTTTGCGGACACGTGGAGAGATATCACGGCATCAGCGGAAGAACTGAACTTTTCTTTCCTTTATTCAGAGTCCGTTGCATCTAGGTGCACGATAAGGATCAGGGGATGGGGATGGGGACGGGTATCCTCCGATGAATTGTAGGTCTCGCTCGAAATCCACACTGTCCGAACAGAATTCTCCTACCCGAGCAGATGTAGGTCCAGTACAAGACCCACACCTCTATAATTGCAGGATATCCTGGTCGAAAAGGCAGCATGTTCCGGCGATATGTGGCCGCAATTATAAATTTTTTAGTTGCTCTCTATCCAAAACCTGATAGCAACAGGAGCAGCAAGTGGGCGACCAGATTCAGGCTTCCATTTGCACATAAATTTAAAAAAGAAAAGAAAAGAAGAGAGAGAATAGAAAACCAATTGTCTTCTAAACAAATCAGAGACTCGAGCATAAATGAATCTGCCAGCTTCCCCAGATCGGAACCTTATCGGCAGCAGGATTAATCTTCACTGTTTTTTTTTTTCCAATAAGAAATATGTAGAAGTAATCACATCTAAGTTAACCCTATGAGGCTTTTATTTTTATTAGATTATTTAATGTATATAAATAACTCAGAAAAGAGTATAAGACATGAGTATATATTTAGTTGTGATTACTTTGCAACAATATTATTTTTAATTATATTCTTAACTTTTCTTGTGTCGTAAAGGGAGTAAATGGAACAAGTTGCATGCAATTCTCTCATGCGAGCAAGTTGGGTATGTCTTATAGAAGAAGAAACGGTTCAAGGGGAATTCTATTTTCGTAGCTAGCAATAGCAATACTCGTGGACCACATAACCTTACGAAGCTGACCCAAGGACTGTTGACCTGCCTGGCTAACAAAGCTTTTTCCTTTCACCATAATCAAAATCTTTTTTTTTTTTTTGCTTTACCAAAGTCAGCTCTTTTGATGCTCAAAGGAACAGGTGAATGATTCTTAAACAGAAAAAAGAATATCAAATTTTGATACACAGTTCCATGCTCTACTGTTTACACGTCAAAATTTGGAGTTTCAAATAATTTCTATCTTTGGATGGTGGAAATAAATAATTACAGATTTTTTTTTCAATTTTCTACAATAAAAATCCAATTTTACATGCATATATACAAAATGATAATTGTAGGAAAAATAATGGACGGATTTTAGCATAATAATACCATGCTATATATATTTTTTCATTACTTGATTATTCTCTGAGTCGCACTACTCTCCAAAGCCCAATACGCTATATGGTCTATCAGAGATTGATGTAGAGCTATAGCCTATAGGCCCACACACAAGTACCATTAGAGCCCCAATAGATGCAGGCGGCAATGGTTGTTTCCTGATTATTGAATGGGTCATGTGTCTAGAAAAAAATGAATGGGTCATGTGGCGTGTCGAAAACCAATACTAAATCTAATGGATGAAGTGAGACGTGGAATAGTTTGTAAAAATATTTTAGAATATAATAAAATTTATATTTTAAATTTTAAATTTTTTATACAAATAATAATATTTTTTATATAATTTTTAATAACTTTTTACACAAACTTCAATATTTTTTTAAAAAACATTATAACAAATATTCTATGTCTATACTTTTTCAAGTAACTCTAAATTTTTTTATTAAATAATCACATCAAATTATCTCTCTACATCTTTTTATAAACTCTAACGAAAATTAAATATCTTTAAAACTTTTCACTAATATTTACACAAAAACTTATGAAATTATCGTCTATATAAATATTCACAATTATATTAAATTTTTTAAAATATTACCATTTTTTTTCAAATAAACATCCACGTCAATTTGGAAAGGCTATTTTGGACGAACCTCGGACAAGATTAAAAATTTAAAAACAACAACAACAACAACTATCAAGTACTTTGGATTTAAAATTGATGTTCAAATCTCAGTTCTACCCTGTGCTCACTGGTGCAGCAATGGATGGCCGTGTTAGTTACATTGCAGAATTTGGGTCAACTTTAAGACCACAAAAATAAAGCTGATTTCGCGACCTAAAACAAAGAATTTTTAATGACGGCAGAAGGAATATTCAAACGTAATGTTGGGCTCCTTCGCCGTCGTGGCTCGCGCTGCGAGGGGTGGCCGGCAGCCACCCTCCAGGCGACGGGGAGCCCAGATCTGGGCTCCCTTGTCGCGCGATCTCCCTTACGCGATGAAGGGAGCCCAGATCTGGGCTCCCCGTCGCCGTGATGGGTGGCTGTCGGCCACCCCTGAGCAAGGGAACCGCGTCGCGGCGGCGCCCTTCGCCACTCGAAGGGGTTCCCCCATTTTTTTTTGAAAATGTCACGTGTCGCTTTATGATTGGTGCTGACGTGTCTAATTTTGACATGTCAGCATTTACCGTTAGTGTTTCAAACGGCACATGACGAAAGGACATATTTGCTCTTCAATATTTACCTCAAGGGTATGAAAAAGACTTTATTTACCTCAGAGGCATATTTACTTTTAGCGCATACCCCATGGTAGGGGTGGGCAAAAAAACCCGAGACCCGATAACCCGAACCGGCCCGACCCGTTTCCGACTCGATCGGGTCGAGTTCGGGTTCGGGTTTGCATGCGAATAAAAATCATTTTTCGGGTTCGGGTATATGAACAAACCCGAAATTAAACCCGAACCCGAAAATATAATGGCCTCAACTCGTGACCCACTTTTTTCAACCCGTTTCGACCCGATATTTTCGGGTTTATACGGGTTCGGATTCGGGTTTCCTCATAAATAAACCCGATATTTTCGAGTTGGGTTCCGATTCAAAATTTCGAACCCGAACCCTGTTTGCCCACCCCTACCCCATGGGCATGGCATTATTTGAAACTCCACCACGGTTGGGACCAATTGGTCGTTCACAGAGACATTAAATCCAGCAACATATTATTAGACTCAGACATGCACGGCAGACTCGGTGACTTCGGACTCGCCAAGCTATACCAACACGGTGAAGTTCTGAACACAACACGTGTGGTGGGCACTTTGGGTTACTTAGCACCCGAGCTGGCAACAGTGGCCGTATCCACATCGTCCAGCGACGTGTATAGCTATGGAGTGGTAATTTTCGAAGTGGCGTGTGGGAGGAAACCAATACAGCTGTCGGCGTCGGAGGCGGAGACGGTGCTGATAGACTGGGTGAGGGAGTTTTACGTGAACGGGAAGGTGGGTGAGGCGGCGGACCCGAGGATAAGGGGACAGTACGAGGTTGGGGACGAGTCCGGTTACAATACGAAGGGGTTAAAATACAGGGGTTACGGGTGCACGGCCCGGATTAAATCTCTGGAATCCAACGTCCCTCAGCGCGCCAGCGCATTAATGAGCCCCCACCCGCGTGTTTTACCATTTCCTGCCCAATCCGACCCGTTTTGCTGAAGCACTGATCTTTTTGAAACTTCGTCGCTGATGGCCACTCTTTCACAAAGTGCTTGCTGTCCACTTCCGTGCCTTTGAATTTTGCCCGTTGCCGTTTCCCCAGCATCAATGGAATTAGCCTACAGGCGGGCCCCTACCCTTCTCGAAAGAAATATCACAATGAAGAATAAGTCCCTACCCGCAAAACAAACTAGCTTTTGTTGTTTTTTTCTTCCTCTGTTTTCGGTTTACTTTATTGTAGGAAACAGAGGAGCCTCAAGGAACGAAAACATGAATCCTTCAACACCCTTAGGGTCTTCCAAGTAATTGCTGCTGCAATATTAGCTGGATTAATGTGGTGGCACTCGGATTACCGAGATATTATTCGTACCAGGTGCACAACATCTCTTGCGGCAATGGTGAGAATATCTGCACAAGTGACAATCCCAGGGCAGTCTGATTCGACCTCGTTCTTGATCTTATCAATGATTCTGAAACCTCGTTCTTGATCTTACCATTTTTTAACTATGAGTCTAGTCAGTAGTTAAAAAATGGTTAGGCACAAACTGAACCTTGATTTCTGGGTGATGGTCTAATATATAAATGTTATCGGGGAATAATTAATGATCATCATTTAGCTTTTAATAGATCTCCTTGATCCCCGCAATATTATCTCCTTAAAAAGCCTCCTTGATCTACTGACAATAAACTCAACCTTTAAAGAGCTTGTAGAAATGCATGGAAGTTGCCTGTGGTGGCCGGTCTAGCTAGCTAGCCAGTTGGAGTTCAATTGGTGTGGTTTCACAATTGACCTTGTAATGTAATCGTATCATCGAGCAAAACTGACCCATCGCATCCCTGTCATGCTCATCATTATTATTAACTCATTACTGTCATAATAATGATCGTATTATCTTAAAACTTAGCTAGCAGTTCCTATGGACGTTGGCCTGGCCATGCATGTAATTTTGGGCAATTGGAATAGACATTTGAAGATGAACTGTTTAAGCTAATAATACAGTTTGGAAAATGTCAGTCGGTTTAAAACAGCGCCATGGAATTATGTAATGGAAATAAAGATGTAGACCTGCACGAAACAGTCGTGGAAATGTAATCGAAGAACCGCGGCCGCGTTACGTGGGTCAGATAGCACTGCGCATTCCATTTCCTTCTTGACGGTTTCAAGCACTGTCGTCTGTCGGACAAGTAGACGACAAATGAAAATGAGCTTTACACATCCGTACCCCCTGAACTATCTCAGATTTATGCTCTGTTTCCAGTTAAACCAATGGCTACAAATGCTCTGTTTCCAGTTAAACCCGAGCTTCATCCTTGCCATGGATTTTCCGGATCTCACTTCATGGTAGTCTCTGACAACTACTGGAAAGACGTACAGAAAGTACAAATGCTCTTGGGACAGTTTCTGCAATGATGGTTGCAATGGGTGGAAGTTTGGTTGTTGTGGTGGTGTTGGGTTGTTTCCGCAAAGAAGATGAAGACACTTACACAGACAAACCGAGAAAACCAAGGAAAACAAATAAGAACAGGTTGAAATCACCACGATGAAGAGGAAAAGCGGGTCGGATTGGGCAGGAAATGGTAAAACACGCGGGTCAACTTCATTAATTCGCTGGCGCGCTGAGGCCCGTTGGATCCCCGTGTTTTAATCTGAGTCGTGCCCCCGTAACCCTGTATTTTAACCCCTTCGTATTCTAACTGGACTCGTTGGGGACATGGAGTTGTTGCTCAAACTTGGGCTGGCTTGTTGCCATCCAGATCCCCTACGAAGGCCCACCATGAAGGACGTGGTGGCGCTGTTGGTGGGCGAGCAAGCGGCCGCTACTCCAGCAGACTTGCTGTCGGAGTTGGCAACAGGTGACAGCAGAATCTCCGGCGATGAGTCAGAGGAGGTGGCGCCGCTCAACCCTCCGGTGTAAATGCATTTTTTCAGCCCTTTTTCCACACAGATGTATTAAATTTCATTTTATTAATGTACAAGTGTCATTTTTTTATTCAATTTGAAAATATTTGTTGTAATAGTTTGGTATTCTTCCACGAGACAGTGAAGACTGAGCTGGATTGATATCCAGAAATGTAGACTGCATACTGCCCTTTCCTTAATTCAGAGACCAATATAGACTGACCCTACAAAGTTTTTAACTCCATGAATCCGATCTCTAATCAATAGAGGAACTTACAGAAAATCCGGTTTCAATCTTAATTACACACATTTATTTTGATTGGATCTGTCCAGAAGAAACGAAAAGAAAACAAAAGCTACTTCTTTCATCTTGCTCCCAAAGTTAAGCAAGAGAGAGAAACTTTTTTTTTCTTTCATTTGTTTGTTATTACCTTTTTTTTCTTCCGAATGTTAGATATGACTCAATACATTCTATTTGTTCTTGTGTGTCCTCATATTTATACTGATTTCTTCAAATGATAAGGTCCATTATGGTGTCAGTGGAATAATGGAATTTATGACTCGAACCCAGAATTATATAGGGCCCCAATATACAGATATGTACAAGACAAGTTGGTGCCAAGTTGACTTTTATGTTCATTTGAAATGTCTCTTGATGTTTGGTACAAGAAAATTTTATCTTTTTTTAATAAATAATTTTAAAAATATAATTTTTTACAACTAAATAACAAAATTTCAAAAACTTCAACATCAAATCTTTTCTCTCCTTGCCTTTTTTTTTTTTTAACAAAATCAGTTACTTTATGATAGTCTACTCTCCTATCCTAATTGAATGGTTCAAAGCCATATCAAGATCATAGTGGCAACTTTACTAACAAAAAGATTATAGTGGCAACTTGACCTTTGAGAGGAGATGAAGACCTTGCAGACTGCGTACCTGCCTTTATCAAATTTACCTGTACTCCTGGACTACTTAGAAGACTGTTCGTTAACTACCCTATGCTAGCTGCAAAGGTTTACTTTAGACCGATATGAACTTCACGAACTTTGTTCTATAGTTTCTTTTTTGACTCCTAAAAGTTGGAATTTGGATGATCGGAACAGAATCATGTAGGATAGAACCAGAAATCCATGTTGAAAGAGTAACAGGGAAGGACTCAATTGAATAGCAGTACAATCATGAATTTTGCCATGATAGAGGTTCAGCCAATGCTCTAGAACACTAGTTGAGGAGCTCTAAGTTCTTGATGACATTCCAAATGAAGAACAATATTAGTTCAGAACATTTAAGTTCTGAACTTCATTATTTGATGGCCTAAAAGAGCAGGCCACATAAGCAAGAAATCTAAATAGAGAAACCTCCATCATATTAATCTAGCAGAGGTACCTTTACATATGGAAACATTACTATCTTGGGATTTATATCTTTGTATAGAGACTAGAGTGTGAAGTTGAGGGAGTGGAAACTGAAGTATGGAGCCCTTTTCTTGCCTCCCATTTTGAAACCTTGAGACTTCTGCTGGCATACAGATGCTACCGAAACTCTCATTGATTCAGGTCCACAGACCAAGACTCCGATATCTGATCCACCCATTTCACTTGGAAACTTTGCAAATATATCTGTTCAATTCACTTGTTAGAACCTATTGGCTCTGGAATGCTGAGATTATTAAGTTTGAACTTGGGTTTTGTTGAGAGAGAGAAAGAGAAGATATGAAAACCATGGAAGTAGAGAAAGTACCTTGAAAGTCGGGCCTTCCTCCAAAATGGGTTTCATGTTCCTCGAGAGTACTTCTTGATTGGCTTTCCCTTGTTTCTGGGAGACTGCTGAAGTGTAATGCTTTACCCTTCTCCATCTCAAAATAATTGCCATTGAAGTGCTGCATAATAAAGCTATGAGAAATGAAGAGAATAGAAGTAGATCAGCAACCCAAGATGGAGTTTTGTCTTTGGGTGGTTTAGAGGCCTTCTTTTGGGAGGGAATAAAGATATGATTGAAAGAAATGAGAAAAATGAGGAAAACAATCGAGGTAAATCCAGCCAAGGCAGCAATACAAGGCAAACTTTCGAGCCCATATATTGCATAGTTGGAAGATGTTTTGCTGAAATTTACTGTTTGAACTTGAGATGAATCGATTATAAGTTCTCTTGCTGTCGGACCAGCTTGCACTTCTTGGGTCACAAAAATTTTCAGTTTTAGATGCCATGTTTCAGTTGATTGGTTCTGGAGCAGAGATGAGATTGAGTTCAACAGACATATGTCTTGAGATTTCTTAATAACATATATAAGCTGCACTCTTGTGGGGAATGCATATTTGGGGCTGTTCTGTGCTGAGGAAATTTCTTGCAAAATGCTCAGAAATGGAGTTATACCAATTCCACCAGCAACCAGAAGTAGACTGTCATATCTGCACAAGGATCTCTTTTTATTAGTACAGAAATCTAAACCCCGTAACAGGACTTGTAGGCATGGCCATTGAAAAACTCCTGTTGACAATCTAAAAAGAAAAAGGTTTAATATGGGCTAATTAGTTTCTATACCCTAAGAAGTCCACTGAGGTAGGTCCGTAAGGGCCTTCAACTCCTATTGGTATGCACTTTGTCTGATCAGCACCGGACTGTAGCTCAGCTCGTATCATGTCATAGAGAGAACTTGTCCACGATCCTTCACATTTAACTAAGACAGACAACGTGTCATCGTCAATACTAGAGCTGGAGATTATACTGAAGGAGTGCCACTGAATTTTGGATATACTCGGTATCTTCATGAATACCACACTAGTCGGGGTGTACTTAAAACCTGCAATAAGTAGGAAGAATTTAGTGGTTCCAAGTTTTCAAGCCTCCTCTGTATGATATTCTGATAACTGTAAGGGATGAAAAAATTACTTGGATCCTTAGGTAGAATAAGCTCTATAGCCTTCGAAGGGAACACTTTTGCTGCAAGAATGCAAGTTTCTGGTCTTGATTGTACAATTCGGAGAATCTTGTCAAGGCCAAACAGAAAAATCCCAGGGAAGACCATATAGAAGTGTCGATCTCCAGCATGAAACAGGAAAAATACTAGGGACACTGTGTATAGATGGTGGGTGTAATAGAAAATTTCGAACTTTCTCCTCCTTATCTGAGGAAGTGATGTGATCCAGATCACGAGTCCTGTAACAAGAGCAATCTCCCCTGCAAGGTATATCCTGCCTGTTTTCTGCCATTTCCATATCTGTTGTTCAATAAATACAAGCCAAGAGAAAATAGGAAACATGTTAGAACTGCAATACCAGATAGTGCTGATAAAAATGTTGTATGAACAGAACGGTTGAAATGACTAGGAATTTCGTAGTTAGAAGTGTCAAGAAAAAGAGTACGAATTACTTCATCCTGGATATGGTGGCTGACACCCCAGATGAATAAGGTGCTCCCCCCATGGAAAGTGGCAAAAGTTAGCATAGCTGTCCCAACCCACGTATGGTATCTTACTGAAGCTTCAAATTGGATGCCGAGTAAGCGAAATATGGCTAACCCCCTCAATATAGGCAGAAGCAACAAAGCAAGGCAGACTTCTGATAGCAAACCGAACTGGGTTGCCACTCTCAAGTACTTGAGTTGCCACCTGAGACATGAATGTAGCATTAACAATGGTGGAACAATTGGTTTTCAGTGGCCAACATATATGGAACAGAACTCACATATTCAACTTCAGTGTTTTGACTGGCATCAAATTATCGAAATCGTTAGAGATGCGAACATAGAAAGTCCATGCTAGACAGAGGACAAACATAATAGCTGCTAGAATTTCTACACCAGATAGTACACCAATAAAGCTGTTCACAACCATGGGATTTGAGAAAGCCGAAAGTGAACTTCTTCCTTGCCTGTGATCCATATTAACCAGGAGAAAAAACCAATAACTATTATGGAGGTGAACAACAAATCAATATTTATGAATTCCATAGATGGGAATAATACTACCTGCTCATTGGTTCTCTGGCTTTCAAATCCAAGTAAACAAGTACGAGTATAGCCAGAGCAATTAAAGGCATTGTGTACACAACAAAATCGAGGCCTGCAACATACAAATCCACAATAATTCACAACCATAATTATGTATCCTGCTTAATTCAATTGAGGTCAAACCCCGTCTAATTGAATGAGTGTTCATGAAAAGGCGACGTTTCCTTCAACTGGAAAACCTGTCTAGTTGAAGTCTATATGTTATACCATAATATCCAAATAGAGTAGTAGTAGTGCTCTCTTCGGCTCCTTTCCATTTCCTTGTCCATAGTTCTGTGGGCTTTATAAGCCAAACAGCAATGCAACTAGTGAATATTAGAATCATGAGTACTTTCAAAATAGCAAGCAAAATGGCCTTTGCCATGTCTGTCTGCAAATAGGTTGCAGTGTGCAGTTTTTGAGCTTTAGGATGGAAGTCTGCATATAAAGAAATCCAGAGAAAGATTGAAACCACAAGCGTAACAGAAGGTTGAACATAGCCCCACCACCTTCCAAGAATGCTTCACTTGCTTACAAATCGACTTCCTTATAGTTGGCAAATCACAGAACGAGATATCTGCAGTGTCACCTGCAACATCAGAATGGACATGTGTATCGTTCGAAATTCTTTATTTTCATCATTCCATTATGCTAAATAAGACGTTGGCATTAGGTTGAATGTCACATAGAGGCATTGCCTCCTACCCTGAAAAAAGAAAAATATTACTGGTCTTATTTAGGACAGAGTTAAACGTCATTTATATTTCCCCAAATGGCCATACCTTTTAAGACAAGCGAAAGAATAGATTATGCATAGGAAAATTGCTTCTGTCAAAAATGAGGAAGTTTACCTACTGAAGCTGTAAAAGGTAATCTTTTCTTACAAGCTTCCTGAGAATAAACCAAACTCCTCTTGAGAGCCACACAAGGACATTAACATGTTCTTAAGCATCATAGTACGCAAGATTTAGATTGTAGAAAGATAATGAAGCTCTCAGCTAAATGCCATTGTAATGGCAGATGTGAAAAAGACTTAATACTCTTGTTATACCTTATTACATACGACTTACAGCAGATAACATTCAAATCTCAGAGTGTTGTAAGACGTCAATAATTTGTTCATTTGGCAGCTGTACCCATCTGTTACGATTATCTGCATTATTCTTTTAAATGGTCCCTGTATAGGATATAGTGGACTCATGGTCCACTGCTCATGCCTTCCTTTAACTTCTCACTTTTGTTGGCTTTTATGCATAATCGAGATTTTGATGATTTCAATAAATAGATTGAGTTTATAAAATGGATATCTTCAAAGACAAAGACGATTTGAGGAAAGAGCCAAAGTCATGAAGAAAGAAGAACAAGAAGATGCAAGGAGCTAAAAAGTGAAGATTCAAGACCTTAGGATATAAATCTTGTAACTTTTTATTCACTTTTGACAAGGATTTGAATCACTCACTTGCATGTCTTTCAAAACGTGCATAAACCGTTTTAACTTTTGTTTGAAAGATTAAAATGTTTTTAAAGGTTTCAAAACACCCCAAACAAACTTTCAAACCTTTCATATACTTATGAGAAGTAAGGCTTTAAAATTGGGTGTTTAAAAAGTGGTCAAAAACTAGATTTTAAAATAACCAGACTATGTGCTTAAGTTGAAGCGGTCGACCGGTTGGTTTTAAAATATAGTCGTTGAGCTTCTGACAATATGACCGTTGGGATAACGGTAACTTGAAGCGGTCGATCGGTTCATGTAGCAGTCGACCGACTCGTTTTAACAAACGACTCCCAACGGCTATAAACGACTAGTTTTCACATGTGGCCTATAAATACACATTCATTTCGTCCAAAATGAAATAACCAATGACCACATGTCATTTTTATAGCTTGAGAAATATCTTAAACCTTCGTATTCTATATTTCTCATAGCATTCACACAAAACACACTTTCATATCCTTATCTTTGTGTGAATCAAGAGATAGAGCCTTCCATTTTCATATTTACTCTATCAAGAGAGTTTTTGTTCTTCTATCTTCATATCCAAGAGAGGTGTTTCCTTTAGTGAGGTTGTTCACTAAAGAAGAAGCTTAGATAGTGTATATCTCAAGCTTGTTAGGTTGTGAGTGGTGAGCCCGAAAAAAACCACTTGGGTGAGTTTGAGTGTTGAGCCCGGGAAAATACTTGTAAGGTTCTCTAGCACCCGGAAGCTAGAGTGTAAAGCTATTGAAGATAGTGAAAAACCTCAAGGCTCGGTGAAGGAGCTTGAGGGGTGGATGTAAGCGGGTTTGCCGAACCACCTAAAAATTGAGTGTTTGCTTCTCTTACCCTTATCTCTACTTTTAACACTTATTTATACTTGTGCTAAACTAGTATTTACTTGCAAACACGACTTTGAGGGTAAATAGCGAAAAGTTTTAGAAAACCAATTCACCTCCCTCTTGGGTTGCCTTAATACTGAAAACTAGGACTTACAACTTTATGCTATTTTATTCCTTTAGGCCAGAGATATAAAGCGAGTGCACCTGAAAGGATAGGTAATTCCAGGTGATTGAGTCAGAGTTTCAAACAAGCAATCTTAGAAGTGGACCTCGGACTATCAACATTAGAATAAGCAAGATCAATGGCATAGAATCACTGATGACTTGCGAAATCTCATGTTGCATATGAACTTTTTCAAGATGTAAGTAATTCCAAATGGATTACAGGCCAATCATAGTGACATGAAGATTCTTTAGATGACTTGATAAAATGGCTTTGTGCGAATGCTTGATCTGTGCAATTCTAGAGGTAATGATAGGTAGCATATGTATGAGCCCCTCGCCATTGAGATTCTAGGATTTTAGGCTTTCTTATTGATAACCAACAGGGCATAAAGTGAATCAAGTTAGTAGATCCACATGGAAAATGGATGCCTAGATAGGAAAGTAGGTCGTATTTAGTCATAGATGAAGAATCCAAAACTGAGCACACAGTTATTGAGTATGCTTGTACTGATTTTGAAGCTCGTAGCCCCTTCCAAGAAACCAAACGAGGCTTAGTTACAGGCCGCCTTCTTGAAGCAAGGATGATATACTGGAGTCTGGACTCATTCATAGGCAATTCCATGCAAATAGAGTATAACTCTTTCTGAAACAAGTAACAGTCAAATATGTCGGTCAGTTGGAGAGATGTTTGTTTAACATTTTTTAGTACACCATCCGAGATATCAAGCACTTATGAATTTTTTTCCCTACTCATCGAGAATCATTATCTCAAAATCATATGCCTGCGATTATTCAGGAATCACCGCTTTGAGCGACTGAAAAAGTAAACACCACCAGATTAAAAGAGAATGTTGAGAGATGAGAATAGAGGGAAATTACCTTTACAAAAGTGATCATTGATCATCATACTTTTGAACAGAGAATCTTGTTTCTTCCTATGACTAAATAATGCAGTACACACTAAAGAAAACTATGCCATAAGAAAAATGCTATGATGCAACTGGCTCCAAACAGTTAATTCATTTATCAGTTTAATTACCTCCACTAATTTAATATTTCAAAACCCTTGTAGGGCCTCCATTTATCACTTTGCTCACTAATGTTCTATCACCTTATCTAACCGTTCTGCCTTTTTATTGTACTTGTACTTGTACAGTGAATTTTACACCGTGTTGACGTGTGCAAGCAGGACTGCCTACACGTGGCAATGTTCAGTGTGGGCTTACAAGGAAAGCACAGAAAGAAAATGATGGTGTTTGTCAAAGCAAAATGATGATACACACAAATACATTGGTGCTATTTTCACATTCCAGTGGAAACCAAATTTTTCATCATTATTAGAAACCTACCTGCAAACTTGTGTAAAACGGTACAATACTCATAGCTTCCCACCGAAAAGAAGATTTCTTGCGGTTGATTGATTGGTATCATGGTAGATATCCCACTTTTCAAGCAACACATGATACCTGCCTGGGCAATTCACTGGGTGCCTCGCAAGCTTAACCAACAGGCGCACCTTCTTGCCCGCTGGGCTGCTCGCTTTAAGCTTTCTGGTTTTGTCAATTGTAATTGCATTCCGTCCTTTATTTTATGTTGTGATTCCGACGTTGGCACTTTTTAGTTTTATAATATCAGCATTTTCCGAGAAAAAAAATGATACCTGATCTACTAATCTCAGCAGAAGATGTATGTTACCATGGAGCTCTGTACTTCTGGCGATAGAGCCAAACAAATTTCAAATAGTTGAGGTCAATTTAACTCTCCAAAAGTAAGAAGGTCGGGAAGGAATTTCTTAGAAAAAGGAAAAAACATAAAGATGGGAAGGAAAGAAAAAAGGCTTTTAAGTTACTTTATGCATACTTCTACTAGTATTCTTGTATCTGTCTTACCTGTCTTTGTCACAATCCAAGCAATAAGCTATGGCGTGCATTATTGTGCCCACATGCAGCTCAACCATAGAAGAGAATTATGGTTCCTATGTATAGTTTCAAAAGTTGGCAGGGACACAATAATAATATCGGTCCTGACATAGAATTTGGTGGAGACTGAAAATCCTTGTGGAGCATAGCACCTCTGCACCTCTGCACCAGAACCATACAGCAGAATCTCGGGAAGCTACAAATAGAAGTTGTAGTTCGCTTGTAATTCCATATGCCTTGGTGCAAGACTATTAAAAGCCCTTAAGCCCAAGGTTCGAAGCTTTGAACCCAAAACAAAGAGAAAAGAAAAAACCGAAAATAATGTACCCTTCAACTTAATCCCTAAAGATTACAGTACAATAATACCCTTTAGAAGTACCTTTAAATCAAATTTCGATGTTATTTCTCAAGTTAAAGGATCCCTTCAATTTGGCAACCAAGGCTACCTTTAAATGCCGTGTTTTGTTTTCTTACCTTCGTATTTTTTGGTGTATGTTGGGGTGGGGGGAAGACTACTCCAAATAAGAACCATATCTTCATATTTGTATGAGTGAGAAGGTGCACATCATCTTCAATGGGAGATTATCTTTTTTGTCACTGCTTTATGGAGAAAATGACCATCATTACTAACGAATCAACCAACATCCTTTTCAATTTTCTTTATGCACCCAATATTTTCTCTCTACGATGCTATGCAGAGATTTTGAAATATGGAGCATCTAGTCCACTTGGGCTGAGTACCCCACATTTTTTGGGAATTTGGTAAGTGGTATTTAAAAAAAGGGGGGAAAAGACCCCTGAAAATGTCAGACATAAATACAAAACAGGGGAAGATGACCCTGGAAAGGTTAGGCGCAATTATACATCACATGTTAAATGTATGCTCTCAAAACCAATCTTTTTGCATAATTATGAGATAATTATTATTATTGATTAATCACTTGTATATTATTTTGGGTACTTGCAATGACATAAGATGTCATATTCGTAATGACGTAAGATGTCATATTGTTGAGCAACATTGTAGAAAAGTCAGACCAATGATTAATGAATCGGAGGCGGAGAGTATGACTTTTCGAATCCTTGTTGACTCACTTTGTTCTAGACCAAGGAACATGATAATTTACAAAAAGTTCTACACACGTTGTGTCTCTATAAGATAGAATGATGGACTCCGTCATTGAGGTGGTGACCTTAAGCAGACGAGTGGGTCCAATGTAAGAGTATATGCACTGAATCGAATCAAATATGAATACTTTTTGGAAACGATCACTGATGTAGAGAATGATATTCAACACAATTAGCTTATGTTGTCCTTAGACCTAAGAGAATTATGCAGGTTTGTTTGTTGTGTGCTTGTGCTTTGACTGAATCATTTGGTGATGATCTTCACAGATCAAATATTCCAGATAATGTTGGGTCTTGTGCATAGTAAGTGAATTTGTATAATTGCTCAATATGGAATCCACCAGTCTCTTGATGAGGCAGTATATTCATTATGTATGTATATTATTGGACTCACGTAAAAACGCTGTAACGAGATTTTGTGAAAAGTGTTTTCACGAGTTTTACTTATATAATATATTAAGTAAATATTTGCGAAAATGATTTTAAAAAGTTTTGGGAGTCCAACTAGGTACAGACTGAGAATTAAGAATTACATGTGCTAGGAACTTAATCGGTGATATTATTATGGTCCTATTAGCTCATGTGGAATATAGTATGGTGGAAGGATAAATAATCATATAATTGTTAGCAAACGAGATTTCACAAAAACAGTCTCATTATCTCGGGGGTCAATTGTGATATGTTAATGGACATGATCACAATTTGTAGAAGCCCATAAATTCGGATCACATAATATAAGAGGGTTAATGAAAAAGAGTTTTTCATGATGATCCTACGGCCGAGGTTTGAGATCCCTAAAGATCTCACGCTATAACACGGTTGAGTTTTGAGTCAGCCATTATAAATAGCTCAGAAATCATTTGAGAAAGAAAGATTTTCATTTTAACGAAATTTGATTTCAACGAGAGTTTTTCTCTACTTTCTCTCTCTAAAAATCTCTCTCTCAAAGCTGTGTGCGTGGATCTAAAGGAGACAGAACACTTGAGCTGCTCTGATTCAACGTTCCTCTTCCGCTGCAATCTCCACGATTCCAACATCACAGCCAAATGACAACCCTTCTACATTAAACAAAAAGATCACACACACATTAAGCTCTAATAATTACCTCAGAAAGTCCCCAGTTCCTACCAAAGTACCCCACATTGAAAACAAGTTAACATTAGAAAAACTGCACATGCAAATCAATGCCAAGTACAGAGTTATGTTAATCAGATATGGCTGCTGATCGATCTATTGCAATGATGATGATATAAGGAAAACTATCCGACAATACCAGCTAAGGTGGTGGCTTATTGGCCAAGGTTCGCTCCCTGTAAGTGAGCTGAAATGAAACTCAGGGAACGAAGTCACATTGGTGACGATCATCCTCCCTTCTCTTTTCCGTTTTTTTCAGACATTTGCAGGCGCATTAAACCCCTCTTATAGGTGGTTCTAGCTGGTACATTTGCAGGCTCATCAAGATCTCTCCTGTGACAACCTTAGCTAGTAAAACAAAGGACATTTTAGGGGATAATTGATGCTGACCCTTGCATGGGTTAGGAAACCACATAATCAGTTGAAATGTGATAAAATCCTACAGCTTCCTAACACACATTTTGGGTTTGTCATCAAGACATTAAAAGCTCATATGCCTAACTCTAGGGTCAAGGGCTATCAAGCCCTTGTTTTAAGCATGAGGATGATAAAAAAAGATGCTTCATTCCCAAATGTAAGGTCAAGTATCCATGAACTAAAACTAGGCTAATAGAGGAGAAGAAAGAAAAAAAAAAGTTTCTTTTTCTCCTAAAGGCACGTAGAAAAAAAGAAAAGGGTGCTATGTGACATATCCATATAGCCTGCAGAGCTAGACAAAAGAGAATCTATCTTCTTTCCTCTCTCTTCTTTAGTGGCTTTGATAGCAACGACTCTTTCCCATATAAACTGTCATTCCACTAATACCCAATCTTGTTATTTTGGCTTTCAATTCCCATTGTTTTTGTTCTTTATGTGCAGGGGAGGATGCTTATACCCTGAGAAAGAGAGTGAAAGAAATGGAAGAAGCAAACTATGCACAAGAAGAAGGGATGGATGTACAATATTGTAGAGGACGAGTAATGTCAACTGAAATTGTCGAGGTAGTAGAGGATAATACCAGTACTGTTGGTAGCCACGACGTAGGTGTTAACGATGTTTATGTTGCTGTGGGTAGAGATGACCTGGACGTGTTGAAATGGGCTCTTGATCATGCAGTTTCTCTTGGTGCTCGGGTTTTTCTTGTCCATGTTTTTCCTCCTCTTACTTACATACCTACACCTGGTAACTGATGTTTTTTGTTTGTTTTTCAATAAACTTTTCCTGTTTCTCTATATTTGCTGTTGAGCGAAGAATAGTGTAACATGTAACCTGACTTTTGCTGCACTGTTAACATGATTCAATACATAGTTTTTCTGGATTCATTTTGGAAGTACTATTCCTGGTAGTTAGAAATAAAAGACTTAAAAATTTGCTTTCAAAAGCAGAAACGTAGAGCTTAATGGGAAATACAAGCAGCAAACTTGTAGTAATGAGTGGTGAGTGGTCGGTTTCTACTTGTCCAAAAGAATATTATGGATCCTGTCATTTGGCATAAGGAGGCATATACCTCATCAATGGCTTTCAGCTGCTAGCTGCAGCAGTCCATGTGTTAGCGTGGTGATGTCATTTTTTCACAGTGCATTTTGTTTAATATGAAGGGATGAAAGATGACAAGACTGATATTTCGGAGTAGAAATTAAAGAGCGTTTGCTGCATGCAATAAATTGACTGAATATTCTTCGGACACAGCTAAACTTTCTTCGTATGGATTTGTGGCAAATATAGGTACAATGAAACATCTGCCAATATGTAAGAAAATCAGTCACTTTCTTATGTTACATTGGACCTCAATGATGTGAGGCGATAATAGTTCTCATCGTTCGTCATCTGCAACAGGATTTGTTCCATTGTGTGCTCTGTATAGTTTCCCCCACCGTGAATGTTATTACTTTCTCAATCTCAAAAGATATTGATTCGTCTGTAAATTTCGTGGCCTTCACTCCTTGACTAAAACATTGCCTTTTGGAACCTTTTTGTTGATAGTTGGAAGATTATCGAGGAGCCAATTGAGCCAAGAACAGGTGAGGGTTTACATAATTGAAGAGCATAACAGGAGGAGGAATCTCTTGCTGAAATATATCTGATTGTGTAGTGAGGCCCAGGTGCAGAATATTGCTACTTATACAGCCAAATGTCCATTAATCACACACCAAGCACCAGAGAATGGATGCTGAAAACCCCTCTTTTTTCTCAAGTCCCGGTAGACACAATGCTCCTTGAGAGCAATTCGACAGCCAAAGCAATACTTGACCTTATTCCTGTCCTTAACATTACCAACCTTGTCATGGGGACCAAACGACCACCTTACTCAAGGTACGACGTCTGCTCTGTTCTCTTGCACCACTCAGGTTTTGAACATTCATTTGCTTTTTGAGCTCTTCCTTTTTCTCTGATGCCAAACCTTTGAACCAACTAAAAACGACCTGCTGAAATTGTAGCTTAAGTTGGATTCACTGAGCTTATATCTCAATTGCAGAGTCGCAGGTTAACTCTGAAACTAACAGTTAAGGCATTTAACAAGTTACATTTTCATTCTTTAGGAGATTGAGGAGAAGAATGGCAAAAGGAGAATTTGTCAAGAAGAATGCGCCTGACTTCTGTGAGGTCACCATTGTTCATGACGGCAAGAAAGTAGTGGACAGTGACCAGGTAAACGAGCCGGTTCATTCATCTCTAACATCCTGCAGCTCGGGGAGACCAGAAAGTAGCCGCCAGTCCGAAAGGAACTTGTTTGAGTGGGTGTGCTTTACAGGCAAGTTCATTTAAAACAGTATATGAACATAAAGGTATTTGCAGAAGGTCATTGCAGATTTGTACATTCCTCTTAAGCAAGAATAACGTCCATATCTGCACAAGCTCAGGACTTGAAGCCGTTTCCGTATATGTAGCAGCTTCGAGAATAACTTCCCAAAAGAAGAAACTTGAGGGAAAATGGGAGTAATAGAACAAAAGTTTTGATCCATATGTGAAATATTTTATACTTCTTCTTACCTGACCTCCCCTGTCACTAAAAGGGTGAAGCCGCTGAAGCTAGTCTAAAGGCCAAAGCTTGTTTGGACTCGTTTTTTGGCAGTACTTGACCATGAAGGAGATACGGTTGAAGACGTGAAAATGCCTCAATTTCAAACCATTCCTCTAATCCTTCCTCCCTCTCTTGCATCTTAGTCTCTAGGACTGGAGACGAAGAATTTTTCTACTTTCCACCAGCACCAAAGGGTGGACCTCTCAGAGAGTGAAAAACAACTAGATGTTCCCGGGGTGTGGACAGATTGGTTTGAGATACTACCTGTCAATTGGAAGACTCAAGTTTAATTCCTCTCAATTCTCCTCGTGATTTAAATGGTATGTGTGGGCATGTCCAAAAAGTTATACGTGCACTCTCAAACAAGTCTCAGTACACTACCTACATGCTCCAAGGTCTGTCCTAAACGATGCACAACACTGGCTCACAATTTTCTTCATTACCTAAAAAAACACAACTAACAGTAAAAACCCAATAGTATTGAAAGAGATGCAATTGGAAGATAGCATACGAATTGCTAGCCAAAACATTTTCAGAAATTTCACACTCAAGATACATCATATCGAAACTCCAAAGAGTTGGTCCGGTGGTTAAGACTTGGGCCTTTGTAGTTTGCTCCCTCTAAGATTTCAAGTTCAAAACCTTATACGTACGGCCAACCTTTTGGAATCACCTTAGGGTATTTTGTCTCGTAATTGTTTAGTTTGTGTAGGACAAGGGGACTGCACATGCCTCTAGATTAGTCGAGGTGTTCGTAAGTTGGCTCGAATATTCGATTACCAAAAAAAAAATAGAAAAGAAAAGATACAACATATAGATTATAGAGCATATATCACATGATCATTCATCATATATTTTTTATACAATTGTAGCTCTATCATAAGCACAAACATTTTGAATTTCTAAAGGCCAACAATTTGTCCATTGATTGAACCATTAAGATTCATTCATGGACGAAATGATAAAAACGTAGATTAACATCATAATCACATTACAAGCTATTGATGCGAAGTTGGGACTAGAGAAAGTATAGTCAGTGGCGGAACGAAGGGGTAGCGACCCTGGGCGGCCGCTACCCCTCACGCCACAAAAAAAAATATTTTGCATTACTTTTTTTTAAAATAAATTTGCCTGGCCCGATACCCCTGAAATTTCTCCCCTCTATACGATGATACTGCGAGTTTGGTTTCTTATCACTCAGAGTCCATGGAAAAGCTTGGATTTTTTAAGCTCAGAAGTATCAATGGAATTCTGGATTCTTGATGCGATCCACGCAGAATGGAATGCTTTTATGGGCCTGCAGTTTAGAACTTTTAGGAAAACTCCAAGGTCTATACTTGGCCCAACTCCCAGTTTCTGTGGACGAATTCAAAAACAGGCCGCATTTGGGCTCCAAGTACTGGGCTAGGCTTTCTTTTCCACCCCTGGTCTTCACACGTCATAAAAACATTTTTCTCAGTAGCGTCTCGTATTGGGTTTTCTTGGCTTTTCCTTCTACTGTTGTTCAACATAGTTGAATTCCTCCACCAGTTCTTTCCACCCTTTACTACCATTTGGGTTAATTATTAAATATCGCAGACAAGTTCACCACGAGAGGAAGAAATTTCTGCGAGGATGGAGGGTTGTTGGAAGTGCTGGGATTTTATGAATTTTGTGATTGCTGAAGTTGTGAATTTATGGGATTTTATTAATATGTGAATTGGGGATTTTATGAATTTTGTGAATTAGAAATGTGTGAATTTTGTGGGTTGTTAAGTTGTGGGTTGTTGGAAGTGCTGAGATATATTGTTGAATTTTGTGGGTTGTTGCCTGTTGGAAGTGCTGGGATATGTTGTTGTACTGTTTTGCTTTTGTGGAATTGGCTGTCATCTATGATTTAAGGGAAAAATATTTTTCTAAAGAGCTAAAGAGAATTTCTTATAGATCTTTCTATGATTTAAGGGTTTATATTTCAAGAGTCAAAACAAAAATCATTATAACTTTTACGGAGAGGCTAAGAGGAGATTGTGAACAGAAGACTTCACTTTGCATCTCCACATGTGTAGTGTACATTGAGCATGATGTTTTTATGAATATTGAGAACGAAGTCGTTTTGCAACATTTTCAAAAGATGCAAAATCGTAGGATGCAATTATCACCTCTCAGTCGCAGTACATAGCATGGTACATGTATTATAATATTTTTAATGTTTTTAGTCTTTAATTTTTGATATTGTAATTGTAAGACAATTTTTAGCATTATAAAGAAAAAAAATTTTGTCATTTCGTCTTTAGAATTCGACCCCCCTGAACTTTGGTCCTGGTTCCGCCACTGAGTATAGTAATATATTCGTCTTATAAAACGATCCCATGAAATATATTAGGAAAATAGCACTTTATAAATGTTGTATAATTTTGGATTTCCACTCAGCTCTTTGCATTGTCGTTTGAAAATAAAAAGCAAATTAGGAGCTTAGGGGAAAAAAAACACAAGGAAGCAGCAACCTTTGGTGATCTAAGACCCAAATGGTCCGTTACTGCACAGTCACCTCGCTTCAGGTAAAATTAACTCATGGGCCGGACACGCAAGATATAAAATTGCCCACGGCCCACCCGGTTCCGTATATTGTTTAAGGTGATGTTTGGCTCTAACCATTTTAAAGATTTAAAAATTTTGATGTATAAAAATTATTAAAAAAGTGAGTTGAGAAATAATTTAAATAAATTTTTTATATTTATTTTAATATGGAAAGTTTATTTTGTTACGACAAATATTTGGAGTGAAGAATATTTGAGATTAATCTAGAAAAAAAAAAGAATATTTGAGATTACCAAAATGTCCAATCGATGCACAACAAATGCGCTTGGAAATTGTCGCCGGCTAACTGCGAACACCCTCTCAGATATTTTCCCTCCCAACACAAATAAATTGCTCCAAAGCGATAACTTTTTTCCAGTAGGAAAAAATATTGGCTTCCTTCATTTTTAAAACCCTAAACGGGATCTGTTTTCAATTCTTTCGAACGAAAGGATTATGAACCCTTACGACCACCGATACGCCGATCCGAGCTCCTACCGCGAACGTCGGAGGTTAGCCCTTTGATTCGGATCCGTGTTTTCACTTTCAGTTCTAAGACTCGCGGTTTGAAATTCGAAGCTTTGTTCTTTGAATTTTTGATAGGTAGTTCTTTCTTTTTTTCTTGCTCTTCTTTCCAGATGTCTGATTCTTTCATTCTTACTTGCAGTGACCTATTGGGCCAACCGCCTCAGGTGGGTCCGCCAGTGATGGGCGGTTATGGCCGCGGTGGACCCGTTCCATACGGAGTGTCTCCTGCTACGTCTTATGGAAGAGGTGTACCGTCCACTTCCGGTACTTTCAACGGCTTTCCTCCATTTCAGCCTCCCGTTGGCCGATTCGATATTGGTCGAGGCGGTGGAAGCGCGGCGAATGGGCATGCTGGAGTTGGCGATAGGAGAGTAAGCAGTATGGGTCGTGGTGGCGGTGGCGGTGGCGGAAGAGGCTTTGATTCGGGGCGTGGTGGCAGTAGAGTAGGTGTAAGCCGTGGTGGTGGGGGGAGTTTTGATGGAGCAGGCCGAATTGGGAGTAGGAGCTTCGGTGGAGGTCATGGTGGGAATGCAAGTTTTAGTGGTGGGCGAGGTGGTGGTAGGGGTTTTGAAGGACGTGGTGGTGGAAGAGGAGGTAGACATGGTGGTGGGTCAAGAGGAGACTTGGACAACATCGCTTTGCCCAAGCAGGATTTTGGGAATTTGGTCCCTTTTGAGAAGAGTTTTTATGTTGAGACTCCATCCGTACAGGCGATGAGTGAGCACGAAGTTATGGTTTATCGGGCAAGGCGGGATATTACCGTGGAAGGGCGCGATGTCCCAAAGCCAATCAGGATGTTTCAGGAAGCGAATTTTCCTGGTATGCCTTTGCCCATATGTACGCCAGTGTATGATTGTTGCTGTTAATATTGAGTTTGCTTGTATCTTTAGCTGATTGTTGAAATTTGATATGTCAGATTACTGCCTTGAGGTGATTGCAAAACTGGGTTTTGTTGAGCCAACCGCAATTCAGGCTCAAGGATGGCCAATGGCTCTAAAGGGTAGGGATCTAATTGGCATTGCTGAGACTGGTTCTGGTAAGACTTTGGCATATCTGCTTCCAGCTTTGGTACATGTGAGCGCGCAGCCTCAATTGGGTCAGTATTGTCTGCTGTTTTATGTTGCCACCCTTTGTTTTCCAGTAAATTTACATTCATTATTCTCTTGTCACAATCATTCAGTACATGGTGATGGTCCTATTGTATTGGTGTTAGCACCAACTAGAGAATTAGCCGTTCAGATCCAAGAAGAAGCTGTAAAATTTGCGTCACGTGCGAACATAAGAAGTACTTGCATATATGGTGGTGCTCCTAAAGGGCCTCAAATTCGTGATCTTAAAAGAGGTACTTGTGTTGCATTTCCATTTAGCTGTCATTGCTATTCATAAATATATGTAAACCGAGATAGGTGGATGAACACGACAAGTTTTCTTTTCCATATGGCAGGTGTAGAGATTGTCATTGCTACTCCTGGTCGACTGATCGATATTTTAGAAGCCCAACACACAAACTTGCGCAGAGTGACTTACCTTGTGTTGGATGAGGCTGATCGTATGTTGGACATGGGATTTGAGCCTCAGATCAGGAAAATTGTAGCTCAGGTATGATAATTTTGTGCAAGTGTACAGATTTAAGGGCATCATTAAAACTCTATAAAAGAAATGTTCTCTCTGAAGGATGTATCATTGGGTTATTTAAACAAGTACATATTGCAAATTTTGGATAAAAAAAGTTATAGATTGAGCTGCATTGGTAGCCTGGATTTTTTTTTTCCCTTAGTTGAAATGTGAAAAAGATTCATGCCTCTATCAACATGAAAAAAATCGATATGATTGGTGAACGAAGTTCTACTTGGTCTTTGTCGAAAGATTCAGGTACATCTGTAATTGATTATTTGGATACACGATGGAATTGTCTCACCTTTATTTAACTGTTATCTTTCTACGATAAAAGCTGCTGCATCAGTAAAACAGATGTTTCTCACTACAGATCCGACCAGATAGGCAGACATTGTATTGGAGTGCCACATGGCCAAGGGAGGTTGAAACTCTGGCGAGGCAGTTTTTACGCAATGCATATAAGGTTTATCTTTTTAATGCTTGGGCTTACACGCGCACACATTATTATTCTTTTTGGGTCCTACACTTCACACTTCACACGATTGTAATTGTTGTTTTCTTCTTCTTATATTGTGGCTCAAAGCTAGAGCTAATATAGTGTTATTTGAATGATTGTAATTGTTAAGGTAATTATTGGGTCATCCGATCTGAAAGCAAACCAATCTATAGTTCAAGTTATTGAAGTTGTGACAGAGGCAGAGAAATATAATAGGTTTGTGTCGACAAATGGATCTCAATAAAAGGCTGATATTTTTGTTAGCATGATTTTGCTAAGTATATTTTATCAATGCAGGCTGATCAAGCTGCTTAAAGAAATGATGGATGGGAGCCGAATTCTGATATTTTTGGAGACTAAAAAAGGATGTGATCACGTTACAAGGCAATTGAGAATGGATGGATGGCCGGCTCTGTCCATCCATGGTGATAAAAGTCAGGCTGAAAGGGACTGGGTTCTTGCTGAGTTTAAAAGTGGCAGAAGTTCTATAATGACTGCTACTGATGTTGCTGCACGGGGTCTTGGTAGGATCACTGTGTGTTAGGGGTCTTAGGTTTTTGCGTTTAGGTCTTGAACTTACAAGGATAGGCGAGTTGGCCGGCTGCTGTCCAGTATCCTGTGAATATAATTGTGGTTTGGGTGCGAAGGGAGGAGCCATGAGCAGTCCCCGTCACTTTTTATTTGCACACAAGTACTGTCTTTGTCCTTTGTTAAGGAATTTATCAGTTATAACAAGATGAAGGGGTGAGATATCTCTTACTAGGATGTTCCTTAAGAGGAACTTTGTTTGGGTATCATCCTGTTCACAAAGGTCATGTTTCATGGACACTGGGAGCATAGTTTGACTGATGTGGAGTTAATAGTTTCACAGGTTTTTTGTTCTTTCTGAATGCATTAGGAAGGTAGAGCTGGCTGTTTATGAGGTTGGCTACTGACTTTTTGCCGGAGTTGGCATTGCTCCTATCATCAAGTGTCTAAGGAACATAGTTAAAAGTTATCGCTGCCCATCCACAGTTATGGAGCTGGTTGTTTTTGCAGCCCGGTTGACTCACGTATGCTTATACATATGATTGGATATGGAAATGATGATTGTGAAGCTGCTCCTTATCCCTGCAGGTTAAGGTGGGCACATTTATGCGATGAATGTGTTATCTTAAATTTGATCTCTCTCAGATCATAGGGGAGCAGGGATAAGGATATCTGCAGTTCTTTTTGTGTATAAAACCTTGCATATTGTTTGAGTTTTTATCTGATTCTTACTCGTTGTTTATAGATGTGAAGGACATAAAATGTGTGATCAATTATGATTTTCCATCGAGCCTTGAAGATTATGTCCACAGGATTGGCCGAACTGGTCGGGCAGGGGCAAAGGGAACTGCCTTAACCTTCTTCACGCATGCAAATGTAAAATTTGCTAGGGAACTGATGAAGATCTTGCAAGAAGCAGGGCAGGCTGCGAGTCCTCAATTGTCTGCTTTGGCCTGTTCAGCTCGCTCTAGTATGGGAGGTAACTAGTTAATATTTTGGGGTATCAGTGCTTTGCAAGTCTGCGGTGTGAAAACTGGAAAATAAGCATTCTGGATCTTTTTTTATTGACAGGATCTGGGGGAAACTTCCGTTCCCGTGGTCGAGGAGGGTATGGGAATCGGTCTCAGATTTCAGGCTCTAATACTATTCCTCTGGGTGGAAAGAGAGCTTGGTAGTTTGTGTAGCATGTATTGCTGCTGCTGTTAGCATTGTATTTTAAACTTAGGACAATTCACAGAACGATTCATGTCACGATCGCTGCTTTATTCATTGTCTTCGCCACTGTAGGCACGTTAGATGCGACTTATAAAGTTCATAAAGGAAAAAAGTTGCCATGTTATATCGTCCACAGGTGAGATTCTGACGAGTGAAAAATATTGGCGTGCTTGTGTCAACGTTCAGCTAGTGCAGCATTACTTTTCCTTGCGTCTAGTGCCGATACAAGTGAAAGGACTGATTGTCGCCATTTATTGTTCAAAGGTATACTACTGAAGTATGAGTCTGTTTGTCCTGGTGGAACTGTCGGATCACCTCTGGGCTCAATTTGAGGAGGAAACCGAATGTTTTTGTTTTTGTACGGACTTGTGAACTCTCCATGGCCACTTTATAGGGACATGTTGCAACGTTTGGGAAGGGTTCCAACAAACTAAACTATTGCAATTTCCAACCCTTCCGCTGCATCTGGTGCCGTGTTTCAACTGAAACCAACAGCTGCGACAAGTTGATAAGTTCACAAAGATGCAACGAAGAAGCCTCGCCGTTGGCACTGTGTGCCCGTAGCAGCTAGGCATTTATCCTTACGCCAGAAATGGGCTTTTATGTTGGGGCGAAATCATTTTTAATAGTTACATTTTACACAGTTTTCGTGATAGTAAGTAAGTTGGGTTTTTAAATGACGAGAAAAAAAAAGTTGGGTTTTTTAAATAAAAAATTTTAGTTTTTTAAGTTTTACATTGTTCTGTAATAATTCCGAACTAAAAAGTTGTAGTCTTCAAAATTTCTATCTAGAAAAATTATTTTTTAAAAAATCAAGGACCTGCTATGAAATGATGTAAAATTTAAGAACTAAATTTTTTAATTTGAAAACCCAAATGACCTTATTATAAATACTGTGTAAAACTTAAGAGAAAAAAAATAAAATTTTTCTATACTTTACACAATTTTCTCTCTTTTCTCACTTTACCGAGTCTCAAACCTCTAAGCAGTTGGAGAATTACAATAGCACCCAGATACAGAGGACATCGATTTTTAATTTACACAATCCTATGCTACTCTTCGCTAGATATTCAAATAATTTATAATGCGCGGCTCATCTGCAACTCAGAATGTATTAATTTTTCCAAGAAAAAAAATTAATGAAGAATATTTAAGATATAGAAACAGGGTACAGGCGATATTTAACCCCAAAGAGATTAAAGCTGTGAATATTTAAGATTTATTAAAGTTGTATTAGTATGAAATTATTAAAAGAGATTGTTGTTTGTAAAAGAAAAAATATATTAAATTACGTATTTTTTTTGTGATATTTGATATGTAAATGTAAAAATAGGATCAAATTTGTAAAACCACGTCCCACACCTTCACTCTATATAGACCTCCAAACCCGTACTGCGCCGCACTCCCCGAAACCCTACTCTGCTCACAGATCCAGAGGGAGAGAGAAGAAAGGAATGACGACCCGCTTCAAGAAGAACCGCAAGAAGCGGGGTCACGTAAGTGCGGGTCACGGTCGTGTCGGCAAGCACAGGAAGCATCCGGGAGGTCGGGGAAACGCCGGAGGAATGCACCACCACCGGATCCTATTTGACAAGTACCATCCAGGGTACTTCGGAAAGGTGGGAATGAGGTACTTCCACAAGCTGCGTAACAAGTTCTACTGCCCCATCGTCAACATCGATAAGCTATGGTCGCTTGTGCCCCAGGATGTTAAGGACAAGGCCACCAAGGACAACGTGCCCATGGTCGACGTCTCCCAGTTCGGCTACTTCAAGGTCCTCGGCAAGGGGGTCTTGCCCGAGAACCAACCCTTTGTAGTTAAGGCAAAGCTTGTCTCCAAGATTGCCGAGAAGAAGATCAAGGAGGCGGGTGGGGCCGTGGTTCTCACTGCTTAGGATGTGTCTGGGTAATTGGGGGTTTTATGCTTCGTGGGGTTTGATGGTTATGTTTTATTTTTGGTGATTTTAATGAATCTGAACTTGTTTAGTTACTGTTTGATCTGATACTGTCGAGGTCATTTTCACGGCAAATGCCATACATTTTGATCTTTTTTAATTTGATTGTGCTATGCATTTTTATATTATGGATGGATATCCATTTCTGAGTTGGGAAAAATATGTCAAAGATCGGATCCACATGAAGAAGACTGTCATTTAGTTGTTAAGACAACATGAAGCCAAAGTCCTTTGCTTCGATGATATTGTTTTAGGCTTTAGGAACTCAAAAGGTTCGAGTACAAAATGTTGGTTTGATTTGTTGACTGGGACATTCGTGTTAGGAGTTTTTAGACAATTGAGTATTGGCCACCTAGTATTGCTCTCTTCTGCTAGTGCATGTTGCAGTCAGCAGAAGTGAACGATTTACTATGGATGTGCTAGCTATTGCTGTTGGATGTCTTTTTCATGGAGATTAGTTTTTTTATCTTGGTCATATTTGATTAAACATTGATAAAAAATCGAGGAAATCTGATACATTAGTAGTCAATGTTGAGTAGGGTCCTTGTCTCCTTGAAAGATTGATCTAGTGAGAAGTTGTAGAAATTAGGATGCAAGACCGAACACGGCCTTCATTCGCTTCGTGTGTCGGTGTCGAACGTCAAGCACGCTATTGTAAGGGTTTGGTAAGGGTTTTCACATTTCGTGTCCTGAATCTGGGCAAACCTCCATATCTGAGAGGAATTGAAAACTTCGCCTCTGGTGAATGAGAAGTTTCAGATCATCTGGGCTTCTACCATGCAAGTGAAGTCAGGTTGTATATTTGCTAATGCTATTCTCTTCTGTGCACATTACAATCCTAATGGCTTGGACCTGGCCAAAGAAGCACTCATTCTTATTACTGCTTATATCAATGGAGACGAGCACGATGAAGAATGTCTCTATGTCCAAAGAAAGAAAATTGCAGTCAGAGGACGAGCATTTTCAAATAAATTTGTGCAGGACAGCCTAATGGCAAACAATATCCCATGAGGTCCAACATACTTATTCGAATAAAAGTCTGTTTTTTTGGGTCGAGAGAGGTGAAGGACCCCATGAGGGTCCATTTACGTGGGCCTGTTACGACTTCGTGAGAACTAGTCTTCCGTTCCCCAAGTCCAGAAGTCAGATATAGTTTGGATGAACATTGTTAGTGGCGTTATGATTTATGTATATATATTCCCTCTTCGTCCATTTTTGTATCGAGGATGTCCTCTGTTTCTTTCCAAGCAAATGGTATGCGACTCCGAATATGCGCATAGAATTGACCGTAAGGTCGTATTATAATCATCTGGTCTACCTTGGGAGCCATTATTCTTAACCTCTGCGAGCTCATTGGACAATGCAATATTGGTTTCGAAACGAACGGAGCATCACCGACGAAAACCTCCACCCAAAAAGTTAAAAAAACAAAGCCATGATAATGTCCACGACAACAACGATGGCGACCTGGTAGGAAACAAATTGCAAAAGCAACATGTTCAACGCTTGGGGGAAGACTGTTGAACAGTCAGACACCTTTCATTTTCCTGGCCACTGGCAACAGAGGACCAGAACCAACCAAAAACAACTCAGGGTGAGTTTGTGTTGTTAAAATTTTAGGTATTGAGTTTAGTGAAAAAGTGAAGAGAAGGGTATTTTTTTATATTTTTGTAGTGAAAAGTTATGATTTAATGGAAGAGAGAGATTATATTGTAATATTTTATTGTGAGAGGGTGTAAAATTTTGTGAAATTTTACGTAACAAACGGACCCTCAGTACTAGACGGGGGATCTGCCTCAATTCTGGGATTATTTTAGTATATGTAAAAGTGCTTTTGGTTTAAAGGGTGGCAGGGAAGAGAGCGCAACATTTTCTTGTTTGATAGGAACATTTTCTCCTCTCAATCCAACAATTACTTCATGTCTAAAATGTTGGGAAAAGTGGCACGAAAATTCAAAGAAAAAAAGATCAAGAATTTACGTGGTTCGACCTCAATCCGGCCTACGTCCACCCAGAGTAATTTTATTAAGAATGCTTAAGAAAATCAAATTACCCGCCCAATACAATAGTCACACCACTCTCTTTTTTTTCTCTCTCTGCCCAAGACTCACGTCTCACATCTCACTTTTCTCCTATAAACCTCTATTTATAGGGGAAAATACAAAGAATAAACCCTAAACTTGGAATGGGGAGGAAGTAAACTTCCTCTGGAAGTCCACTTCTATTCCAACTCTATCTTATATGGGTGTGGACCCCAACAATTATCCCCCTTCATACCCATAGGGAAGAATCTGTTCCTGATATCTTTCGGTTGAATGCATCTCGGGCTCCTATCAGTAGAACCTTCCTGCAACTTTGGTATCTGTTGATACTTCTTGCTCACCATCTCTTGCATCCTTCTTCTACTGGCACTCCAACCTCGTCCTTGTCACCAGACGACCAACCACACTCCTATCTGAGTGTCCTGCAACCCCTCCTAGGGTGCCCGCATCCCCTGCTCTTGCATCTTCACCAACTGGTACCAAGCACCTCCGTGTGCTACACGATGTTAGAGTCATCAATCCCCTTCGATTTCTTGTCCTCGTTCTCCAATGAATCGTACATACCCTTTACATAAAGGATATCCTACATCCGTGGCTTCCAGCTCATGTAATTCGCAGCAGACATCATCATCATAACAGTAACCATATTACATTATTTAAAAATTTTACAAGAAAGAACATTAAATAGCACAAAATTTAAATAGGATCTATAAATTATATCTATATCTTTTCATATTATAGTTATATAGTAAGATATTATAGAGGATCTAATCTGAGTTTAAAAATAAAATTTTAAGTCCCACAAGATAGATCCTTTTAGATAGTGTGCATAGAACCGATCTCATAATCCTTATACACGATAAGTATGTAACTTACTTAATAGTATCAACCTTACGCCTATATAATTCAAACTTAATTATATATACGTTAAAAAATCATAACCATTAAGCTTGCGCCCGAGAAGGCTAAGTAGGGGTGAACAGAACCGGACCGCAGACCGGACCGGACCGGAAAATCGGACCGGATTTCCGGTCCGGTCCTTTTTCTTAAAATGCGGTCCGGTCCTCTTTTTTAATAAATGCGGTCCGGACCGCATTTATTAAAAAAATAAAAAATATATATATTTTTTAATATTTTTAATACAAATTATAAACATAAAACGTTTAATTTTTATCTAAACTAAAACTTAACATTTTTATATACACTTCCCATTTGAAATTAACCTAAAAAAATTTTGAAAAAATTTTAAAAAATTGAAAAAAATTAAAAAAAAATTAAAATCGGTCCGGACCGCATTTAGTGAAACCGCACCGGACCACTTATAAGTGGTCCGGTCCCATCCTATATTATTTAAGAACCACAATGCGGTCCGAAAAACCAGACCGCATTCCGATTCTGCAGCCCTAAGACTAAGGACCTCTTATTTAGTGTGTACACTGTACAGAAGATGAAGCATATGAGATGTCTGCCCTCATGTTGCCTCAACTGGGTTTCTTGTGACATATGGGCCATATGGCTTCTGTCTCTGCTACTCCATCCTAGAGAAGAGGAGCTATTCCCTATCCCTCAGGACTGACGTCACCCTAGTGATCTATGTTTCTTTTTTTATTCCTTCTCTTCTGCTTTTCGTGCTGTGTTTATCCTGTCCTCTTCTGCACGAACTAACAGGATACAGTATACACTCACCAAATGTGCAGCTCTCTGGACTCGTTACTCCACAAAATGTGCAGAGCCACCTGTCCTTTCTGATTTGGCTGGAACATAAATTTCTTTATGTGATAGGTGCTACTCAGATCAAGTGGCAGCTAGGGTCCATCATGGAAAATGAGTTGGATATTCATTTCTCCAGTCCTGTACATTGTTTTTTTTAATGCGTGGACAGCACGCTGATTCATCAAGAGGGTGGATTTGTTTTGTTTTTAGAATGGTAAGTATTGAATTTAGTGAAAAAGTAAAGTGATAAGTAATTTTTTTATATTTTTTATAGTAAAAAGTAATGATTTGATAGGGAGAGAGAGATTATATTGTAATATTTTATTGTGTTAAACTTTTAGGAGGGATACAATTTTACAAGGCAAACACAGCCTAAATTACGGGAATGTTTGTTTATCGAGAAAATATTTTTAAAATTTTGAATGTTGAAATTTATTCGTGTTTATGAAAAGTTTAAAGTGTAGTTGTAAAAATTAATTTTTTTTAAATATATTAATTTAATTTAAAATTTTATGTCCCCAAAATTTTAAACAAAAAAACATATCCTAAATAAGGTCCTCCCAAAATTTGAAGTAAATCCACTCCTTTGATTTAGCATCGAAAAGTCCATTTGGAGTTTACTTATAAAGTGGCACCACACACTCGCCAAGAGACGTCCAGTTGGAAAACCCCATTATTCAAACACAGTACTTCCTTCTCAAGTGGAACCAGCACCCATGATGTATAATGAGTAGACCCCAATTTTATTTTATTTTTGCTCTCCACTTCCTTGACTTTTCCCCCTGATTTGTCTCTTGTGTTCTTGGAAAAGTACTCGTGGTACAATCTCAAAATAACCATTCTCTAGTCAGTGGGCTAAGATTGTAATGGAGATGTTGAGCACATTGACTGGAACTTGAGAGGTTGTTTGAATATCATCAATCTCAATCCAATCCATGGAGTCAAAAAGAGACCCATCACGAGTGTTTAGAAATTCTATCCTTTTAAATTGTCCTACCTTAAAACAGACAGTTACTATATTAATCCACTTATTAACGCAGGTAATTTTTGGTTCTATAGCCGGTCCGCGACCTCTGGAAGAGACGAATATAGGATCATACGGTAAAAAAAACTAGGGAAATTCACTTTTTAGTCCCTAAGTTTTGGGTACTTTTTTATTTTAGTCCTTCACTTTCAACTTTCAAATTTTTAGTCATTGCATTTTCTTTGTTTGACAAAATGGTCCTTCCGTCCATATGCTTAACAGAACTCTCTGACACGTCAGCAAATTTGTACCGGTCGATCGCTACATGAAGCGGTCACGGTTGACCGCTCACTTTCAATATATATACTCGGTCGACCGCTTCATATGTCGTTAAACTTTGGATGGAAGAATGACATAAGGACTATTTTGTCAAACAAAGAAAACTCAAGGACTAAAAATTTGAAAGTTGAAAGTGAATGACTAAAATGAAAAAGTGCCCAAAACCTAAGGACTAAAATATCAATTCCCCGAAAAACTATTATCACTAGGAATAATCTCCCCTGAAGACCTAGTTCAATTCCATATCCAGAACATGGACATATATTTTGCTCTTAGATGCATGCCCGTGTGGGTATATTTTTTTATTTTTATTTTTTTGTTGCATTTGGACCTAATAAAGTTGAAGTGATTTATAAAAATGAATAAAATATTGTCGGTTAATTAAAAACTAGGGAGTTATAGTTTTTAATTAGTTACAAAAATATTAATCTTAGTGTCTTGCTGATTGGAGGTAGGTGCGGGTGGGTCACTCAGCTTTGCTTAAAGGAAAGCATCATTGTCAAGTGGAGGTCCATTGCTTTCCACCATCAACAATGATCGTATGCTTTTTTGTAACTTTACTTTCTTGCTTGTTTCTTATTAAAATATCGGATACTTTCATCTTCCCCAAACAGATCGAAAAAACAATGGCCTTTTGCCAGCACTTTGACACTCATGGGATAGCTCAAGGGTCATTACTAAATGAATAAAATTAAAATAAAATTAAAATAAAATTAAAACACAGCTAGATGTTTAACATGTTGATTCCGCTTTCAACTCTAGATAAGTTTTATTAAAGGAAAAAATAATAAATTTTACACCTTTCAATTGTGTAGATTTTAACACTTTACACCTCAATTTATTATTTTTATTAAATTACATCCATCAACTTTTTCCTTTTTAATCAAAACCTTAGAATTCAGTAGTAAAGAAAATGTTTAAGGAGGCTTTGTCCGAATAGAAATTTGCTCAAAAAACAGGAGATTATCTTTGAGTTAAAACTCAGGAGTGACTCAACGAGCTAACTGGTACACCAAAGAATTTCTCTCTGAGTTCATAACTAGCCTTCCATTGCCTGAATTGTCTTAATAGATGGGGTAAGGCCTCAATCTCATCGTAGATGTGTTATTCAGTTCTTTTGTGGAGGCTATGAATGACTTTAGTGACATTCTCCAAATCTCTTTTCAAAATAACATTTAAATACTCTATAATTTGTAAAATATATTTATACTTTTTTTACGAGTTATCAATTATTTTTACGAGCGATATGCAGTCTAGTGGTTTAGAAATACTCATAATGTCCATAAAACATGCGTAATCAAAACAATTTACCTGATTATTAGTTACAATAATTATTAGGTTAAATAAAATTTTGGAAAATTTATAAATACCACACTAGATTTTAATGTCTTTTTAAAAATTCACTGGGTTTTAGAAATTTTCAAAACGCTCACTAGATTTATCATTTTGGTATCAAAACTCACTGAATCCAGCGTCGTTAGGCCTGTTTAACGAAAAAAATTTCTCGTCCAATTACAATGTGATACATGTTATTAAATAAATAAATCAATAAATAAAAATCTAAAATCAATAAAAACATACTTATTTTTACAAGAAAACAAATAAAAAAACGAAAGGATTGAGTACAATCCACCCGGGCGGTGGTCTAGTTGGAGGAGGTCCCCCAATCCCCACCCAGCCGCCGACGGGTGGAGGGGGTCCACTCATGGCCACCCAAAACTGGGTGGCCAGTGGAGGGAGGAGGAATCCCTCCTCCACCTCGGCTCTGGGGTGGTCGGGGGACCTCCCCCAGACCATCGCCTAGGGTTGATCTCCCCTCTCTTTGGCTGCCTTGTTCTGGGTGGCCAGAGGTGGAGGGGGGAGTTCTCCTCCTCTAGCGGTTAGAGGGGGAATTCCCCCTCCACCGTGAAAGACCCCGATCCTTTAAAAAAAAATTATGTTTTTGATTGATTTTTTATTTTTAAAAAATACTATTTATTTATTAGTTATTTAATGAAATGTGTCACATTGTGATTGGACGAGATGGATTTTCTGTTAAATAGGTCTAACGTTGGGTTTAGTGAGTTTTGATACAAAAATGATAAACCTAGTAAGAGTTTTGAAATTTTATAAAATACAATGAATTTTTTAAAAAGACATTAAAACCTAGAGTGATATTTGTAAATTTTCCTAAAATTTTATCAGTTCCTCATAGATTATTGATTATTTTTTTATGTACCTTTTGAAGTTTTAAAAACTCTTAATGTTACTTTTATTCTACCTAGCCATTATTTCCTACACGCATATACATGTAAACATGTAAGATATATACTATATTTGAAGAATATATATTGCGGTAAGCTACATACAAGAAAAAGGTTGTAAACATGTTCGGGACAGCTATACTCTCACATATAAATAGTTTACTATTGTAGGATCTAATTATATATCATATGATACAATCCTCTATTTTAATGAATGATCATTTGAGCAATCCTATTTTCAGAAATTTCTTAAATGCCGTTCTAATCGAAGCTTTTTCCAAATGTCATGTTAGCGCACTTTTTGTGAATTCTTCTTCTTGATCCTTATTTTAGTGCAAGCAAAGGAATTTGTGAAGGTGTAATATTGAGAGTCATTAATAACATACAGAGATTTTCTGTATTTTATTACTCGAATTGAATGGTAATTAATATGGACAGAAATAAATATTATGTAGGACTCAAATGTTGTGTATATCTTTCAATTAGACCATCCAATTTAAATATCAAATATCATAATTTTGTCTAGAATGAATACCTATTATTTTCTCTTTATTAGATAGATAGAGATCAACTTTAATTTGCTACCCATCCAATTCTAAGGAGACAGACATATCATGTGGTAAATCTACGTTGTTTGGTAATTAATACATACATTAAATTTTTTAAAATATATATATTGCTTCTTCTTCTTCTTTTTGCATTATGTTCCTCCAAATTTGACTATAGTGAAATCGATCCCAATGTTTCAATCCTAACTTCATTACTAATAGGACTTGCAAGATCTGATCTTTGAATTGTACTATCTAATTGTGATCTTTGACTATGTAATTCTATGCTCGAATTGTATGGTAGAATCGAGATAGAAATAGACACAATATGTAGAACTTATTGTATGACGAAACTAGTATTAGCAGATATGAATAATATTAAATAGTATATGATCCACGTGTTGTCTTTATCTTTCTTCAAAATTTTTATTATAAAATTTAAATAAAAAATTAGGAAGATCTAAATCTATTAATTACACCCTTTCGCAAATAGATTTATTGCATTCCCATTTAGCAACTCTTCGGCTTAGACAAAGGATCTTCCGCATGTCTTTTCTTAGATCTCCGCAATAAAAACAAAAAATCTCTTAAATCGGATATTGAATTACGTAAATCATACGTGTCCTCTAGGCCCAGTTAAAGGTTTATAAGGTGTAAAGAAATCGGGCGAAGATAAGGGAATATGCTTTGCACGGACAACTGGAATTTTTTACGGGATAGATGTACCTTCTACCGCTAAAAAAGGTTTTAGATTCCACAGCCTCAAATGACTAAGCTGTCAAACCACGTGATACCTCTTTCTCTTCCCCAATCAACTTCAACAACTTACCGCTAGTTCTCGCTGTTTGTTTTGTTTCTCAATATATAATATGCACTCTTCATTAAAAAAAAAAAAAACGTTGAGCTAGTTTTTGGTAGAGTTGTGCATAAGTGGTGGCGTTTATGTCCTCTACCGTTATAGGCGGTTGTCTAAAAATGGACACCGCAACCGACACCGTTAAGTGCGGAAACCAGCACCTATCAGTGGCGGTTTTAACGGTGACGATAGCGGTTGCCGCCACCCAAACTAGATCTGCACAAATCATTAAAAAAACAAAACAAAAGTCAATCAACAACGAATTACCCAACAACTTTCAACCCAAAACGAAATCTGTAAATCCCAAAACGATATCAACCTAACAATGAATCAAAGCAACCAGATCAACCCAACAACGAATCAAAGCAACCAGATCAAAGAGGGAAAAAATAGAGAGAAAGTAACGCATAGGCTAGAGACTAGAGAGAGAGAAGCATGAGATCATCATATGCTATAGAGGCGCCGTGATTGTGAAGATCACCGATGTTGGTGGAGGAGATAGGAGCCGATCGGGGACTGGGAGGGGGAAAGGAGAGCGGAGAAGATTTTTGGGGGAGGAGATTGCACTCTACCCAGTCTGTCGTATGCGAAAATGTGAAGGAGGGAGGTTGAAGGGCCTCGAAACCTTTAGGGTTTTAGAGCCCCTCAAACGACGATGTTTCTCTTTAAAGTGAAACGTTGTCGTTTGTATAAAATAAATGAAAAAATAAAAAAGAAAACGATTTTAGCGGAAAACTGCTAACACCTAAATTTCCGCCACATGGCAAAATCTGGCACCGTTACCGGTGCCGCTGTGGGGCGAGGAGCGGTTTACGGTACCGATAAGCCGGCACACCACCGGTACCAATGCACAACCCTAATTTTTGGCACGTAATAAGATATGAACAAATCCAATTCTAGCACTTAACAATATATAATTTTCTTCAATACATGAAATCCCCTCCTCACTTTCCCTTTATTGCCATAAATGGCATCCTTCTTTCCCAAAATCCAAAAGTTGCAAAATCTTAATGCCTTACAATAAAGGTTTCTCACTAACAAATAGAATACCCACAAAAATTGAGCAAGATATATCCACCGTAAATTAGCTTTAATGCATAATATCATCTCTTAATGTTACTTATTTTCTCTTAATTTGCATATTTGAAGTCCTCATTTCCTTATTATTCCCTAAATTTCAAAATTTACTTTCACATTGTCCATTTAGGATCCTTTGATTGCACTTCTTTCAACACCAAGAAAAGATACAACAAATAACATATTATGCCTATATGTCGAAAACGTACAAAAACAGTGAGGCCCAGCCTTGGCATATTCAAAAAAGTAAGTCCTTATACGAAAATAACACGAATCTGTTCATGGCCTTATCATGCCAAAATTGAAAAATACTTTCTTGGACCCTAATACATGTCCCATTAGACATTAGTAGTATTAGCAGATCGCCCTATCACCCCGCTACGTACTTATCTCATTGGCCCCCACCACTTTACAAAGCCCCCACTGACTTTCCACTTATTTTACAAAATAAATGTAAAAAAGAAAAAACTGCTAAGAAAACCAAAGAAATGAAAGAGCAACGCACGTGGTCGTCCCCTGTATATAAGCCCCCCACCTCTCTCTCTCTCCCACTAGACCTAGAGTTCTCTCTCTCTTGCCTCCAAATTACTCCTTTTATTTTCTTTCCCCTGTCTCTGTCCTCTGCATTCACGGATACAAACTCGCTTTTGGTCCAAACAATGCCTTGTACCTGCTGAGTTACCACAAATTCTCGTTCTTTAACTTATTTCATATAGCAAGTGAGAAAGAGAGGGAAAGATAGGGAAAGCAGAGGTGTTGTGGAAGGGAAGGTAGTGAGTTAGAGGGACTAAGCTTGAGTGCTGTATGTCAGTGGATTGCATTGAGACCTATTGCGGTGGATTTGGCGAGCTCGCGAACCCCTTGCAATGGCCTCAGCTGCGGAAAAAACGACGGTGTCTAGTTCGTGTTGTGTCAACCGCGATCTTCAGTCTTCTTCTTCCTCCATTTCCCGAGCTGAAACGGCGGCGGCGGCTTCGGCTCCGGTCTCTACAGTCGTCTCCGCTGCCATTTCCGAGCAAGATTGGAGCGTTGTCTCCACCGATCGCCGCAACGATCAGCTCGGTAAGAAGGTCGCCATGGCGTCCATGATCCGTGCTGTCGATTCGCTTCCAGAACCTTCCGCCAATGCCTCTTCCAAAGGTTCCCCTCTCTGTCTCTGTCTCTGTCTCTATTTCTCAATTATAGCCATTTGTCTTATACTAAATCAAAGTACTGCAAATCTGAAGTTCGATACTGATGCATCCTCATCTCTCTGTGTCTGGATTTTCTTGAATTGTGTACTGCTTGAGCGCAGTTACTTGTCATATAATTTTGATAACTACAAAGGTGATAATTTCCAATTGATTGATCACTAAATTTGTTCCTTTGGCTGTGAAGGAATCCCACTCATGTTAAGGGCTCAAACAAGCCATCCGTTGGATCCTTTATCTGCTGCTGAGATTTCTGTGGCAGTAGCAACTGTCAGGGCAGCCGGAGCCACACCCGAGGTTGTTAATTACCCTGTTAATTGCTTCGTAGGAGATATGCTTTTATTATAATACATTATTTTTCTTTTGAAAATGGTGACTAATTAATATTGGCCCTTTCAGGTGAGAGACAGCATGCGCTTCATAGAAGTGGTTTTGTTTGAACCGGAAAAACATGTTGTCGCTTTGGCGGATGCATACTTTTTCCCCCCTTTCCAATCATCTTTAGCTCCAAAAACCAAAGGTGGGCCGGTAATCCCTATGAAGCTCCCTCCAAGGCGTGCGAGACTTGTTGTCTACAACAAAAAGTCGAATGATACAAGTATATGGATTGTTGAGTTATCAGAAGTACATGCTGTAACCCGTGGTGGGCATCATAGAGGAAAAGTAATTTCATCACAAGTTATTCCAGATGTTCAGCCTCCAATGGTATGCTAGTTTTCCCATCTTTTTCTTTTCAACCTCATTTGATCTTGTACTACATCTGTGTTTTCTCACACAGAAAAAAGCATTGCGATTCTTGGTTTTTACCCTTTCTTCTCTGATCACCACCACTACGTTGTGTGTTTTTTTTAGTCTTAAAATATGAAAGAACCATATTGCTAGTATCAATGGTATCTAGTAGACATAGAAAGAGTCTCTAAGACTTGCACAAAATATGAAAACCCCCCGATCTAGTAAAAGAAAAAAGAGCGATGCAGTTTTAAATGCATAATTTCTTCCACATTTCCTTTTTTTTTGTTTGCTCTTCTTGGTTGTTTGGCTAATATTGGTTGCAAGGTAGGGAAGACTGGTTTATTTTGGCTTAGGTTACTTCAAGCACAGTTGTTAGGGCATTCATGCTTTCTTGGAGCACGACTTTTTTAACTAGTAGGCTGAAAGATTTCAACCCAAAAGCAATTGTATGGATGCACCTGGTCCGAATTAATTTCCTCATTCATACTTGATCTTTTCTCTTCAAGCAATGTTTCAGGTTTGTCTCTTAGACTAGGAAATATCATGGAAGTTTACTTTCTGTTTTGTTTATATTGTTAAAATGAGCCTCTGAGTGCGAGATAGAGAGCTGCAAGAAAATCCAAGCCAAGAAATTTCAAAAGTTATCACAAATATCCTAAAACTTGAATTAGTTTGATAATTATCTTTTCTCACCTTGAATCGCACTTTGATGATGATTGTTGTCGTTGAGATATTTATTGTACCCTCTAACCTGGTGGAGAATCGTCATATCAAGAGTCAACCACTATGCATGAGTTACATTTTCACTATATTACTCATCCATGTACATTTTTGGCTAACAAATCCACAAAAAAGTATAGAAGAAATCAATTTGGTTTTATTTCACATGTTGTTGGTCTGAACTGTCAGCCCTAGTTTCAACTCTGCCCTGAAAAGTTTGCTTTCCCAATCTAGCAGCTGTTATTTTTGAAAAGATATGGAGTACTGTTTATATGTGTAATCTGCAATGTGATTTTGCTCAATATTATTCAGGATGCTGTAGAATATGCTGAATGTGAAGCTATTGTAAAAGACTTCCCCCCATTTAGAGAGGCAATGAAGAGGAGGGGTATTGAAGACATGGAACTCGTGATGGTTGATCCATGGTAATTAATTTCAAAACCAAGCGGTTTCTGCAGATGTTCTATGTAAGTTAGTAAATAACTTGTGGCTTGGCTCTGTTCTTAACCTTTTGCTTTTATATGTATTTTGTGCAGGTGTGTTGGTTATCATAGTGAAGCTGATGCTCCTAGGCGAAGACTTGCCAAGCCACTTATATTTTGTAGAACTGAGAGTGACTGCCCTATGGAAAATGGATATGCACGTCCAGTTGAGGGCATCTATGTACTTGTTGACATGCAAAACATGGTGGTTGTTGAATTTGAGGATCGTAAATTTGTTCCCCTACCTCCAGCTGATCCATTGAGGAATTATACTGCTGGTGAAACCAGAGGTGGGGTTGATCGAAGTGACGTAAAGCCTTTACAAATTGTCCAGCCTGAAGGTCCGAGCTTTCGTGTTGACGGCTACTTTGTAGAATGGCAGAAGGTAGATGTTTTTGAGATCGGTTAAATAAATGGTGTTCCAATTTCAGAAACTTATGCAGAACAAATATATTTGCTGTGGATGCAGTGGAATTTCCGCATTGGTTTCACCCCTAGAGAGGGTTTGGTCATTTATTCTGTTGCATATGTTGATGGTAGTCGAGGTCGAAGAGCTGTGGCCCACAGATTGAGCTATGTAGAGATGGTTGTGCCTTATGGTGATCCAAATGATCCACATTACAGAAAAAATGCCTTTGATGCAGGAGAAGATGGCCTTGGGAAAAATGCCCACTCTCTCAAGAAGGTTTAGAGTTGTTATTTATTATTTTATTTTTAAATTGTGCCATTCCTCTGATGGAACTTGATTGGTGTGAAACAAAACTACCACTTACAGGGATGCGATTGTTTGGGATATATCAAATACTTCGATGCTCACTTTACAAACTTCACTGGCGGTGTTGAAACAATTGAAAATTGTGTGTGTTTACATGAAGAGGATCACGGAATTCTATGGAAGCATCAAGACTGGCGAACAGGTTTAGCAGAAGTTCGAAGGTCCAGACGGCTATCAGTGTCTTTTATATGTACTGTGGCTAATTATGAGTATGGATTCTTCTGGCACTTTTATCAGGCAAGTTGAAGACCAAGTTGTTTGCATGCAATAGCCAGTATGCTTAGATTTCTATATATGTTAGTCAACGCTGTATATCTCTTTTGAACTGGAAAAAGTCTTGGAGGGTAAATCAATAGCAAGATGTCAAATATCACATTCTCTTAGTTGTTCCACTTTTAGGGCAATTTTGATCTTTGCATGCATAAAAATCGTCTCTTAGCCTCTCTAGGAGCCTACATGTAAAGTATTTTGCTTTTAATTGTCTTGGCATGGCAGTAATGTGACTGTCAGGTCTCTTTAACTTGCAAATTATTTGCTGTTACAGGATGGAAAAATTGAAGCAGAAGTTAAACTTACAGGAATTCTAAGCTTAGGAGCATTGCAACCTGGAGAATACCGAAAGTATGGTACAATGATAGCACCGGGTTTATATGCACCTGTTCATCAACACTTTTTTGTTGCTCGTATGGATATGGCTGTTGACTGCAAACCTGGTGAAGCTTTCAATCAGGTGCACTGCTTTGAACTTAACAAATTTTGTTTTGCGATTATCTCGTGTCTGATTTTCTCGAGTGTCAATCCCTTAGGTCAGTATCTGTCTCAAATTGTGACAGAAATCTCATTTTTTGTGATTAAGAACATTTAAGGCCTTGGGATGCTTAAGCATTTAGCAGGGGACCATCTTTCCCACACTTATCTATCTGTGAACCATCTTTCCCACACTTATCTCTGTGAGGCCAACGGAAGCTAAGACAGAAGGCAATGCTAGTGGGTTATTTGCCATTCATTCTCTTAGAAATAAAAGCTTTGTATCAATAAAAGGACTAGTCCTTTCTTCTCCTATGTCAAGATATCTATAATAGATTCTTACCCTTGGGTAAGACACTGTTATCAAGAAAAATTATTCTCCATTATTCTGTCCTTAATGTTAGATCTTTCCTTTCCCCATTCTGTAGGTCGTAGAGGTGAATGTCAAAGTTGAGGAACCTGGAGAGAACAACGTCCACAATAATGCATTCTATGCTGAAGAGAAACTTCTCAAAACTGAGATGGAAGCAATGCGCGATTGTGATCCTTTCACTGCTCGACACTGGATTGTAAGGAATTAAGAACTGTTGATTTGGCTTGTTTTAAATTCGCTTGTTTGGCCCAAATTGTGCAGAAACACTCTTGCCTTACCCAGTTTTAAAGTCACTTGTAGCCTTTCATTGACATATTGTGAATTTTACAATCCAGGTAAGGAATACAAGAACTGTTAATCGCACCGGACAGTTAACGGGCTACAGACTAGTTCCTGGTTCTAACTGTTTGCCATTAGCTGGTTCGGAGGCTAAGTTTTTGAGAAGAGCTGCTTTCTTGAAGCATAATCTTTGGGTTACACAATATGCTCGTGGTGAAATGTTTCCCGGAGGAGAGTTTCCTAATCAAAATCCTCGTGTTGGTGAAGGATTGGCCACATGGATTAAGCAGAATCGATCCCTGGAAGAAACAGATATAGTTCTTTGGTTGGCATCTTCTGTCTCTCTGCTTAAAATAAATGATACCTAACTCTACTGATTATAAAGCATACTCCTCTCAGCTATACAACTTGTCCCTTTTTGAGTTTTTTTGCTTGCACTAAATTTTGGAGCATCCTCGTTTATAATGACTTTTTCTTTAAATAAAGATAGAGAGAGTACACCAATGGTTGCAGGGAAAAATTATGATTGAGGTAGTATCATCTTGAAATTACAATTTTCCATGTTTCAAGTGTCCTTTTCTTCACTATTCTTCTTATCGTCGTTGGGTCTATTTGTTTGTCCATCATGTCCTCATTGCAATTTTTTTTCTATAAGATGATAAGTGATTTTCTTAAATACAGGTATGTATTTGGAATCACACACGTCCCTCGCTTGGAGGATTGGCCTGTTATGCCAGTGGAGCACATCGGTTTCATGCTTATGGTAGTCGCTTGTTAACCTTACCATGCATATTTTGATCGTTTTGTCCCTGAATTTGCCTAATCTTCTGTTGGCACCATGCACTTGGCCTTAATGACACAAATAGGGAACACTGTTTAAGTGGCATTTCTTGTATTTGACAGAGTTGAACTGTGAATCAATGTTGCCTAGCATATTTTGTTTGCTCCGCCTCTGACATCTCATATGGGATTTTTGTTTGCGGGTGCAGCCTCATGGATTCTTCAACTGCTCTGCTGCGGTAGATGTTCCTCCCAATGCCTGTGAAATGGATGCCAAAGACAATGACGTCAAGGACAATGGTGTCACTAAGCCAATTCAGCCTGAATTGCTCTCAAAGATGTGAAGAGACGTTACTTTCAAGTCAATTTGTCGTTTCATTCAAGAGAATGCTGCTTCCGCCTGTCAGATCTTACTTTTTTCAATGCAAGAAAGCGACGCACTGCACTGTCTTCGAGTTTTATAATTAACCTCGTTCTGGTTGTTTTGGTGTTTGGATTTTCTCTTTGGACCTTGCGGTTTTTCTGGTTTGGAATGTTGAGAAGTTGCTGTTTTTAAGTTTTCCTGTTTTAGCCTATACGCTGTTTTGGACCGTTATTAAGCAGATTTATGGTAAAAATTTATCAGTATTGTTTGAAAACAATGATCCAATGGACCAGGGAGATGACCTCTCTACTAAAATACCTAATTTACTTCAGACTTGAGCACAAGTTTGAATACACGTTCGTCTGAAAGGAAAAAAGTGCTTAAAAGGAGGTGAGAAGAGGGAAGGGGAGAAGGAAAAGGAACATAAAGGCTCTGGTCAAAACTGGAGGATTACTAAATGGTGAGACCACTGCAGTCAATATATATAATATGATGAAAGTTTTAAGGGCGGAAATGTCGAGACATGGCTGATGGCTTATTAAATTGTCCAGCAACTTCAATTGTGTTCTATTCGGTGTAGGAATTTAGCACTTCATATCCAAAATATAATAAGTAAAATCTGACGTGTATAAACTTGTCTCACTTCATTTATTCTTTCTCCTTAAATGAATGTTCCCCTGCAATATAGTTTCCAATAGGGGTGGTTACAGGTAACGGCAATAATTGGATGCCTCCGTTTCGACATCTATATATGATGAGCCGATTTTAGGCCCGTTTTGAGCCTAAAATATCAAATTTTTTGGGTTTCTGATTTTGAGCTTATTATTTACTATACAATTGGCATTAACCTTGATTTTTTAGGCAGGTTTTTAAAGATGGATGTTGATCCAAAATAGCAAAATTTAATTAGATTTAGATTAGATATTGGATCCACTAATTTTTTTTTATTGATTTACATATTACAATTCTATAATTGTTTCAATTGCATTAAATTAATAAATCACATATATACATTAATGAAAGAAAAATGATATAAAATTGTAAATAACAAATTACAAATAAACATATAAATAAAATCTACAGATAATACAAATTTACATTCTGAAAATAAAAATCTACAAATATTACAAATTTGATAGTTGAATTAAATGGAATAAAATATTGGACATTTAATCAAAACATCATTATCATATGATTATGGTAGTGTTAGTTTTGTATGACCTTTTTATTTATGCCCATAATATTTAATGACCAACTACAAAAGATTGACCACTAATGACTAAACTAATTTAAATTTTACCTAATGCATTACATAACGCCTAATTGATTATTTTTCATTTTCCAAAACAATGAAACATCACCATATCAAAATGATCAACTTTACAAATTAATGAAAATTAGGAAATATGTGCACAACACCATGTCCATCATTAAAAAAAAATCCAAATCCAAAAAATAATTATTTATGTTTATTGATACTCATAGTTAAATAAAGAACAAAATACAACACACCCACAAAATCCAAATTACTAATTACCAATCAATCACATTATCTATGATTCTAAGTCTAACAATTATTAATCTTATATTATGGGCATTTTCCATGAAAGAAAAAAACAATACACTAATATTCATATTCATATTGTCTAAAGTATATAATGATATAATAATATTCATATTCATATTGTCTAAAGTATAGAATAATAAAACCTATACTCTAATACTCATATTGCATTTTGTAACAATTAAAATGAAAAACAATACCTACCCCTAATCGTCCACGTCAAGAGTCACGCTATCCGTGTTGGAGACCGAGATAATAGACATCAGTTGTGTAGGATTATTAGTCATGTCTGGAAACAGAGTATTTAGAAAAAAGAACATTTTAAAAACAAATGTAACAATTAAAATGAACTAAACAAAGAAATCATTACCTTTTTCCACATTATAACTTTCCAAATATTCTGTTTCATCACCAATCTTAGGTTCACGTTCATCATCTTCATGAATGTCCACAGATTGCAACCAATTCTGAGCACATGTAAGACCCTCCACTGTTTTCGGAGACAAAGAGCTTCGAAAAGCATCCAATACATGTCCTCATGTGCTGAAGACCGACTCAGATAACACGACTGTAATAGGGATGCCAAGTACATCTCGAGCAATCTGAGCAAGTATAGGGAACTTAAACTGATTTACTTTCCACCAAGCCAGAATATCAAAATCCTCGATCTTAGGTTGAGGAGGCTCCATCAGATATCTACTCAGACTTGGTTTCTAGGACATCCTCCTCATCCATGACAGACATAAATTCATTCCACATGCGTTCTTCTGTACCACTTCTACCAGAACTAGAACCACCAGTTGTACTTGTTATGCCTTGACGCCTTGAAGTAGTATCACAACCAAAAACAATATTATACTCCTGAAACAATCGATCCAATGTACTTCTAGCCAAATCAATCATCGCTCGACCCTCCTCCTTGCCCAATATCTTATAAAACAAAAAACGCAACCACTTGAACTTCAATTAGGGATCAATTGATGCTGCCGCAAACAATAGCCTATTCACATCCTTCAGGTTACCCCAATATTTATCATACTTTACTTTCATCCTCTTCGCCATATCCACCAAAGATGCATTATCACTTTGAGCAACTTCCTTCAATTGGTTGTGAAATAAAGTCAACTGCGTATAAAATATGTTTGCAGTAACAGTCTTCGAAGCAGATATCTTCAGTGTGACATCATAAAACAACTTCAAAAAGCTGTTAAAATGCCTCACATGCTCCTAATCCTCTGTAGTTGGAGGCCCTAACCCCTTTTTCTCATGCACATCATCAGTTAAGAATTCTAAAAACCCCATCCTAGCATCGAATGCTAACATCTCACTAAAAACATCTTCATACTTTGCTGCAGACTCCAACATAATATACGTCGAATTCCACCTTGTAGGTACATCAAGTTGCAATAATTCATCTGTAGGAAGCGACCTCTTACTCAGACAACTTCTAAAATAATCCAATTGTTGAGGGGATGACTTAACATACTTAGCACAATTTCTAACCCTAACTACCGAATCATCCAATTCTTTCAAACCGTCTTGCACAATCAAGTTTTAGATATGTGCACAACACCTCATGTGTATAAATTCATGCCCACAAACAACCCCCACCCTACCACCAACAAGTGTCATTTGTATCTTTTTAAAATGATCAACTGCAACATCATTAGATGATGCATTATCCACTATGATCGCAAAAACCTTATCAATCCTTCACTCATGCCCGCAATCCTCCAATTCTGTTGCAATTGTAACCCCTCTGTGATCAGTCACTCTACGAAATCCAAGGATCCTTTGTGCAACACAAATTTAGAATCAATAAAATAGCCAGTCAACAGACATATAGTTCATATTTTGAACAGAAGTTCACGTGTCGGTTGTATAACAAATCCTATGAAGTGTTCCCAAACTGATATTCCTCAACTTATTCTTCTCATCAAGATAAAGAACCATACAATCCTTCATCACTGTGTATAGAGAGGGTATCCTAAATCGGAGCTCAAGTTCATGAATCATATCTTTGAACTCATTCTTGCTAACCACCCTAAATGGAAACTCATCGACGATTATGAATCGAGCGATGACCCTCCTAACCTTCTTCTCTTCATACGTATCTATCTTCATCTCCCCAACCACATCCCCTTCACCAATTTTGAAGAAGCATCGTGAGTGAACTTCGATTGAGAGAAGTCCAACTTCTTTTGCTTCCGTTGATAGGCTAAACAACCCTTTAAATGAGACCTCATACCGGAGGTCCCTTGACGGGTGTGGTGAACCCCAACCGCGTGATTACAATAGTTATATTTTGCCATGGGCTTCTCTGGATCAGTCACTTTTTGTCGCTTGTGAAATGATCCCACATGGGAGACGGTTGAGAAAATTTCCTCCTCTTTGGGAGAGGTGGTGCTGACACATCAACATCACCCCCAAGTTGAAGAACTGGCTCCTCACCAATAATAGGGGAGGAAGCATCGGCTCCTACTTGGGGGCGTGGTGTCGGTGAGTCAACCGAAGAAGTATAAGAAGTAAACGGATCCATTTAAGAAAACAATAAGTTTTGAAAAAAAAATTATAAGATTTTTATCCCCTAAAATACTCATACTCTAATAGTCATTTTAAAAAATAAAATAGAAACCAAACATACTCTAATAATCATTTTAAAACTGCATGATAATCATTTTGAAAAATAAAATAGAAACCATACATTAAATTAAATTAAACATACTCATACTCATACTCTAATTACTAATAGTCATTTTAAAACTAACATTTCATTTCTAAATAATTTCAAACATATTCACAACATTTCTAAATAATTTCAAACAGATTCAAATTAGACATTCACAATTTCAAACATACGTGAATAATTTCAAATTACACATATTAATTTCTAACATATTCAAACAATCAAACATATTCATTTCTAAACAGTTTCAAATTAAACATATTCATAATATAAGTTATTTTGAAATTAAACATACTCATACTCTAATTGCTAAACAATTTCACAATCAATCAAGAAATTTTCAAACATAATTTCAAACCGATTCACAACTTTTTTAACAATTTCAAGAAATTCAAATTGCATTAGAATATATACTCTAAAATATGTACTCATACACAATCAAATAATCAATCAAGATTCAAGTCCACTGCCCGTCCTCCAATTGCAAACAGATTCACAATTTCAAATAAAACCAAATCGTCTAATCAAGCCCAAGTTTCACAACATAATCTAATTTATACTCTACAATAAATAAATAATTAATGAACTCCAATAAATAATTAACTAAATAAGTGAACAAAATTTTTACTTCAATGCAATGCACTGACCACACTCGGTACAACACAAATTCACAAATCACAATCTGTCAATATTGTATCATGCACTTAAAAAATTAATTAATTAATAAATAATGAAATGAAGAACAACTTATTCACGTATAAAAATGAAATTGAAAAAAAAACTAAAAAATTAAACAAAGACAGAAACGCCAGAAAGAGTTGAGGCAAAGCTGTTCGAAAAGATAGAGTGAGAGAAAGTTGAGAGAGAGGTTGTCAATGGTAGAGGGCAAGCGGCCTTGGCCCTTGGCCTTCGACTAGTCACGGCAGAGAGAGTGAGAGTGAGGGACACCCCCCAAGATAATTAAAAAAAAAAAAGAAGATTTTAAGAATTTATGGTCTAATTGGTCAAGTTAGTTGGAGAATTGACTTCGTAGGCTCCACCTTCTGGCTTCAGCTTTTCCATGACGTGTTCTCCCCATCAGAAAAGCTTGAATCACGTGGAAAAATGACTTGGCAGGCAGAGACCGTCTTACTTTTCTCCCTGCAGAAAACAAGAAAAAGATAAAGCAATATCTTTAATGTACCTTTCCCTACTTTACCCCCCAAATAAAGTTTTTAATAAAACTAAATTATCATTTAATTTTTGACTACAAAACATCAGTGGATAGATAGCCATGTTTTTGGCCGGCGCACTCTCTGGAACACAAAACACTGTAGTTTAAAGAACTAAGAGATTTTTCTCACCTCTACCAAATTGATTCTTTTGTTCTCTCCGCTAATCGATGGCTGCGACTGCAGAGGAGAAGACCCTCCCGCTCGTTGACGAGCTCTCGCTTCCGATCCTACTAGCCGAGCGAGTCAGCAAGACCGCTCATGAAGCCGAGTCCTCCAAGCAGGAGTGTTCCGAGCTTGCCAGGCAAGTCGACCGCCTCTTGCAGATGCTCCGCTCCACGGTCCGCCTTGCTGCACCCTCCACCCAGCCACTCTACGAGCCTCCCGTCCGTCGGATCGTTGCCGACGTGGCGAAAAATCTTGACCGAGCACTAACCCTAGTCCGCAAGTGCAAGCACAGCGGGGTTCTCCGCCAGGTGTTCTCCATCACTTCCACGGCCGACTTCCGGAAGGTCTCGAATCTTCTGGAGTCTTCCATCGGAGACATGAAGTGGCTTCTGTCGATTTTCGACTCCGAAGGGGCCAACCTCTCGCTCCCTCCTATAGCCAGTAACGACCCTATCCTCGCCTGGGTCTGGTCCTACACCGCCACCATCCAGATGGGCCAGCTCAAGGACCGCACGGACGCCGCCAATGAGCTCGCCTCGCTGGCCCGAGACAACGATCGCAACAAGAAGATGATCGTCGAGGAAGGAGGGATCGCGCCCTTGCTCAAGCTCCTCAAGGAGGGCGCGTCGGCGGATGCCCAAATTGCCGCCGCTACGGTGCTCTTCAACATCGCCACGGACAGGGAGAGGGTCATGTTTATCATCGAGTCCCTAGGGGTGCCTATCATCGTGCAGGCTCTCGGGGACTCATCGCCGAGGGTTCAGATTGTGGTCGCGAACCTGGTGGCGCGGATGGCCGAGCTGGTCCCGGAGGCGCAGGAGGAGTTTGCGCGGGAGAACGCGACGAGGCCGCTCGTGTCGACGCTGTCGATGGGTACGGTTCTGGACGATCCGAATCTTCAATCGGGTAAGACCAGCATTCATTCTCTTGTGCAAATTAAAAAAGAGTTGACTAAAAATGGAAACCCACCATCGAGAAACAACCATAGTACGTCGTCTCTGTCGTTGGGTCACTCTCACTCGGGTTCTTCGCATTCTGATGGGAGTAGCAGAGGTGGGCATTACAATAAGAAGGAGAGAGAGTGGGAGACGGAGTCACCCGAGGTGAAACTTCAGGTCAAGGTTAGTTGCGCCGCGGCTCTGTGGAAATTGTCGACAGCGAGTTTGTTAAATAGTAAGAAAATTTCTGAGACAAAGGGGTTGCTTTGCTTGGCGAAGCTCATTGAGGTTGAAAGAGGAGAATTACAATTCAATTGTTTGATGACGGTCGTGGAGATTGCTGCAGTGGCAGAGTCCAATCCTGACCTTAGGCGAGCTGCTTTTAAGACTAATTCGCCACCCGCTAAGGCTGTATTCCATCAGCTTTTGAGGGTAATTCAAGAAGAGAATAGTCCCACATTGCAAATTCCTGCTATCAAAGCAATTGGGTGTTTGGCACGGACTTTCCCTGCAAGGGAGACGCGGATTATTGGGCCTTTGGTTGCACAGCTTGGTAATAAGAATGTGGATGTGGCAACCGAGGCTGCTGATGCACTGGGGAAATTTGTGTGTCCAGAGAATTTCAATCGTGTGGAGCATTCAAAGGCGCTTCTAGAGTTTGATGGGCTGCCACCAATAATGAAGCTGTTGCGAGCCAATGATCGGGCTCAAATGACCGGACTAGTGTTGTTGTGTTATCTTGCTTTGCATGTTAGCGATAACAAGGCTCTTGAACAAGCACGCGTTTTGACTGCTCTCGAGGGTGCTGCCCGCTCTGTTACAGCTCAAAATCCTGGTTTGAGGGAACTGTTTGCAAAAGCCATAAACCAGCTCACTCTTTATCACGATGCAGCTCATCCGCACAGGCAGCCTCATCCAATGTAAACGCCCGTGTTTTGCCTGCCGTAGCTATTCCTCTTGGAGTCCGTCTTAATTGTAACAAAGCAAGAACGGATTGATAAAATGCGAACATAATAAAACCAACATTTGACTCTGGAAGAGCTGGTTGTTCATGGTTTCGCATCTTCATCCCAAGTAACAGTGTTGGTTGAGTTTATCCTTATGAGTGAATGATTTAGTGTGTACCTGTAAGTGTTTGCACATAATCCACAGAATTCTACTCTGGTATTTTCAGAAACTACTCTACTTTTCGTTTCTCCTATGTTTTCTCATGGTTGATATTTTGTTCCTCTATATCTTTTGCCCATTTGATTAGCTAGGGAGCAATTTTTAACTTTTCTTATAAGGGATAGAAAGGATTCCTTGCTATAGCCTTGATTGTTGGTAGCGGCTGAAAACATTTTCTAAAACAACGAGGTCTTGAGCGATTAAGTTTGTTCTATCGTTGTGGTTCTACTTTGTGCTCTTTGCAGACCAACTTGGACGGGCTGGTCTCAGATACCAATTTCAGTTGCCTCCTTTGAGCGATGTTCATTGCGAGCTATCTGATTTTTTTTTTCTTGAAACAAGGTAACGCAGAAAGTTTGAAGCTTATGTCACGTTAATTCATGTTCCAGAGGCTACGATTAATATTTCTATTCAGGGTAAAGAGGTATATTCCTAGTAATTGTATCGATTATTTGCGATTTCATGAACTTTTTTTCACCCATATTGGTTACTTATGTGGTTAATTTTTATCAAAGCTTGTGATGTCTTTCCCTATGATAAAATATCATATGGATTATGGAGTTGGGCAAGGAATGAACCAGCTGCTTTTACTATACACAACATTTCCTGGCATATTTATTTGTACTTCCACAACTGGCCTCCTAGTTATCAATCCAACATACCCCGATATTTGAACATGCCAACTTTAACGCTTAAGACCAGAAACTTACTTGCACATTTCAGAGCCTACTATGCTAAGGTTATTTTTTTAAGTGCTGGATTCCTGAATCCTTTCACGTAATCTTGTAGTTAACCTAATGCAACTTTTCTTAGGAGTGCTTGCATTTAATTGGGAAATAGAATCATGAAATGGCTATTGGAAAAATAAATTTGCCCAGAGTCAGTGGCTACCTCTTTCTGTTTCTTTGAGGTGAAGTAGCCAGACAACTTAACCGCAAGGGTTAAAATTTGGTGGTTTTGGGTAGGCCTGTAAATCTGGTTTGGCTGCTGGCTCCGTCTCCGGTTCCAGTTCCGGGAAGCTTACCTCCACCTCTTCCAGGAACCGGAGCCGGAGCTATATTTTGGCTTCTGGCGGAACCGGAAGTTTCTGCCGGTTCGGCGGAAAATCCGGTTCCGCCTTTTTTTGTACTGCTTATCTAAACGATGTCGTTTTAAATAGAACGACGCCGTTTAACTTATAAGAAATGAAAAAAATATATATAATCATGGATCAAAACGAAACGTTTGATCCATGGGTTTAAACAAACCCTACTACCCCCCTCCCGTAAGCTCCCGCCTCCCAGCCTTGCCTGAGCCCCCGAACAGCCCCACCCCTCCCCCCTTCGGCCTCCTGCAGATCGCGAACCCCCCTCCCAGCCGCCATTGCCTTCCCCTCTCCCGCCGCCGTGAGTCTCCCTCTCTCTCTCTCTATAACGCTCTGTCTGCATCTCTTTCTCTCTATAGCTCTCTATGGAGTGTTCGAGTGGTAAATTAATTTGTATAGGTTGACATGGATACTTTGCATGCATACTTTCGTATGAGTTAGGTGGTAAATCAATATTTTACATGCATACTTTCGTTTATTGTCTTGCAGCTTTAAGTAAATCAATTCTAAATAAAATCCTGAGTTGATACGATGATCTTTTGGCAGTCGTCATTCTGTGCATCTTTGTCTTACAGAGTAGATTACTAGATGTTATAAACCTGTTAGTGGTATTTTAGTTTGCTCATTTCCCACTGGTCTATCTGATTGAAGCTCATTTCTGATTTTGGGAAAGTCTCACTGGTCTTCGGCAACGATTTCATTTGTAAAATTTTTGTGAATTGCATTGATTATAAAGTAACAATAACTCAAAATAAAAAATGAGCTTCAATCATTTAGTACGATTTCCGAGTCTTGAAAATAGATCTTTTAAAATCTTATTTTCTTTGTTTGCAATTTGTAAAAAAATATTGATTCTTATGTTGTTGTCTCTCATTTGCAGCACTTAAATTTGATAGTATACAGCCTGGTTGGAAGTGAAGAGGTCAGTCACTGGATTTATTTGATAGGCGTTATCCCAGTCACTACAGGTTGGTTTAACATAATGAACTTTATAATGTAAGGGAAATAAGGCTGTATTTGTAGTACTACTATAAGCTGATTGATTCCTTTGTGGTAGATGACAATGTGTTTTGGAAGATATATTTCTTTTTTCTTGATGCTAGTGTTATGTTTCTTTGTTTGCCAAAGATATGGTAGACTTTGATATAATGTCCATATATTGACTGAAAAGCCTTACAGTAGCTTTAGTTTTGGAATTAAGGGGAAAACATGGTATGCATATGTAAACTGAAGGAATGAATTGGAGCTGAGGTTTGGATTGGGGAGTGTTATGCTTTAGGAACGATAATTATTAGTCAGTATCTTTTCTGAGATTATAGTCCTAGTTCCTGAAGCTGCAAGCCAAGCTCGATGATGTAGTAAAATGATGTTTCATCACCGTGGTATCTCTCTTGAAAAGGTGAGCTTGGCTACTTGGCTGAAAAATCATAGCACATAGGGAATTCTAGAAGTTTAGGCAAATTTATTTACTCTTTATCAGCTCTATAATATTGATGTTTGTTTGCTGTTAATGAACTCATAGAGATTCTTCAATTCTTAGAAAACTTGAAAAATAGGTGTAGGAGTTTATAACATCTTTATCTTTTTGTAAAAATGCTTAATTGGGCCAAAAAATATGGCCTAAAACATTGTTGGAATTCCACTATCCGCTTCCGCTAAGTCCGCTACAAGTCGGAAGCAGACTTTATTTTGGTTATCCGCTAGTTAGCGGACTGGATGTCGGAATGTCAAATTCCGCTTCCGACTAGTCCCCCATTCACCCCTATTTTTGGGCCCTAGGTTTGGAACTTGGAGGCTTGCTCCCTCTGAGTTTTTAGCTTCCAAACTCTCATATGTTACCAATCTTTTGGGCCGCCCTTAAGGCTTGTGGCCCAATAAATATTTAGTTTGAAAAAATTGGCGAATAACTTGAGGAAAAAAGAAACTCTTATGTAGGTAACATCCTATACAAAAGGAATTGGGTTGGGCAATCAGCCCAAAGTTTATCAGTGGCGGAGCCAGAAATACAATCGAAGAGGGGCAAATTTTTGAGGAAAAATGACAAAAAAGAATTACTCCGTAATGCAAAAAAATGTCTTACGAGTTAAAATATAAAAAATAAGTAAAAAATACTAAAAATATTGAAATACATGTATTTCTAAGGAAATTTGCCAAAATAAAAAATTATCTTTGTCAGATTGAAACGATGCGCAACCTTGAACAAAAAAATCCGAGAACACACACAGACACTTAAGCTCCTATATGTCACATATAATTATTTAATTCCAAAAAATTACAAATAGACTTTCCTAAAAATGCTTGGGAAGCGATTTTGATTTTGAATCCCCCTTCTTGTAGTGCCGCTTTGGATCAATGACACCTCTCAACTATAATTACAAAAACAACTATAATTCAGATGCCAAAGTGAAACTTTCTACCAAGAAGAAATTGGAACTCCTTTATCAACTTGAGTTACAACATCTAGTAACTCCTAGCAAGTGGACAACCACCAAGCCAATTAGAGTGTCCCTATGATATCTATCAGCATATAAACCATTGCATGAATATGCCTGCCACACAATACATTTGTCCTTACATAATTATTTATGATGATTTGAATATGTAATTGACTTAAACTCTGAACAAGTTCAACGCATTTCAAGAGAATAGGAAATTAATTGAATCAGATTTATTCAACTGCAAAGAAATCCTAACATGAAACTGGTTTAGTCTTATATTCGGAACATGAGATATGATGACAAGATACACCCACATGAATAAAGGTACTTAACAGAAGATGCAAGAAAACAATGCAAAGAACGTAAAATAAAGACACTAGGGGGCGGGCTTGGTAAAAAAGTATTTTCGCCAGATTCTTCACATGGATATCACGTTGAAAAGTAAAACAACATCGATCTAAGGGGGCGGGCTTGGTAAAACAAAAAAAATAGTGTGACAATTTTGTTTTGGGGAGCCAACCGTGGCGGTGGCCCATGTTCGCCCCCTTTGGCTCCGCCTGTGAGCCTTATGCAGGCCACATCCTATAAAAGCAACTGGGTTGTGCGATCAGCCCGCCCAAAGAAATATGCCCTCGAAGGATCAGAGTCTTGGTCGCGGTGGTGAAGTTGGCGCCTTAGCTCATGCTTAGTACTAACTTTTCGTACAAGTAGTTCTAAGCGGCAAAAGAGGAAAAAGGATTTCTATAGCCAACTCTAGTTAAGATCGAGTCTTTGTTGATTAAGAATAGGGCTGTAAATGAACCGAGTTGTTCATGAATAACTCGAACTCAGTTCGTATAAGCTCAACTCGAGCTCGATTCGTTTAATAAACGAGCCGAGTTCGAACACCATTTCTAGCTCGAATATTAAACTCGGTTAAACTCGACTCGGCTCGATTTAAGCTCGCAAACAAAACTCATATAAGCTCGACTCGGTTCATTTGAGCTCATTTAAAAGCTCGGTACACTTGTATGTATTATAAGTTTATATTTAATAGTCACATATTAGTAAAATATGCATTTGATTATATTTATATATGAATGGATGTGTATTATCCATAAGGATTTGTTATGCCTTCTATATATTAAATATATGTTGTAGGTTATTTTTGCCAATTAACAGGTTATTTATAAATCTAAATAATTTTTAAAACAAAGCTCGCATAAATGTCTTGTTTATGATATATAGTGTATGATGTACTATGACACCTTATGTCGATGTTTGATTTGAGTTTTGTTTGTGATATCTGTGTTTTCTAAGCTCATATTTTCTTGGTTGGATCGAGTTTAAGTTTGACTCGAATAAACTCGAACTCATGTAGTGTATATATTTTTAATCGAGCTTGAGCTCATTAGAATATGAAAAATTGTAAACGAGCCGAGTTCGAAGACCCCTGCACTAGCTCAATTCAAGCTCGGCTCGAGCTTGAACTCGGATATATGTCTAACCAGCCGAGTTTGAATAGCCAATACTCGGTTCGACTCGAATACAATCCTAATTAAGAAGATTATGAATCTCAATTGCATAAGTTTTTTACATTCTCAGCTGCACAAGACTAAGCACAATGAAATAAAATAAGCTTGTGTAAAGGATGTTGTTTTAGTAACCAACAACTAAGCCTGGCATCGTATTTGCGCTTCAGAGTGGGAGTTACTTTTGGGTAATCCTGATGCGAGCTGCAGAGAATACAGTGCAGCGTCTATTGGAAATGTTCAAGACTTGAGGGTGAACAAGATCTGGGGGCAAAATTTCCAATTAAGCTCAAATTCGGTTTTCTCTTGGTGCTTTGCATTCAATATTGTTCAGGCCGCTAATCAGCTTTTCAATAAAGACGATCTTACCAAAATGGGCCCCATTTTGTGTATAAAAGTTCTGCATCTCCGCATCTCCTAGTATGTTCCATTTCTAGAAATAGAAGGACTAGTATATTTAGCTTCGATGCATGCAAACTTTCACCCACTTTGGGTAAACTATGTTGCCTTAGATTCTACTTAATTTGTGGCAGATCTAACTATATAATCGATCTAACGGATCTAGAATATGAGTATAATATGATGCAGTGAGCAGTGGAGTTTTCCTTTCGGCTAATTTGGAGGCCTTTCAGTGTTATGCGGACTCACGTTGATGCCTCAAATATAAGCAAGGGTATGGGAACAGAGCAAAAGGAAATAAGAAAAGGATATTAGCCCCCTACCTAACTTCGTTAAACCAAGGAATAAGCTAGATGTGTGACGGACGGGAAAGCGATTCGTAACTCATAAAAATTCCAGAGCAGACAATAAATGAGTTGGGACGTGAAAACAATTTTCCCCGAGTGGCCACAAGGTAGCTTATCTTTAATGAGACGCTATAATAAAACTTTCAAACTACGAAAGAGCTTTTATATACTTTTTTAAGTTTCTCTGCCTTTTCACGTTTGAGGTCATTATTGATCCTAACCCAAATTGTCAACCTGCAAATCTGGTAGGGATTGCTTTTGCAGGGACCCCCAAGACCTTATGTCCATGCAATCCTTCCCAAGTTAGAAATTTCATTACTAATTAGAAGCAATTTTGGAAAGCCTCGACTTGAGTTTGTTAAGTTCTGATGTAAATTATTCTTCACATCTTTTGGAACAATCCGCAGAGTACGTTTGCTTAGCTAAGGAGTACCCTCTGTTTTTATCGGTACAACTTTGATTCTAGTATTCTTTCACCTTGGCCCAGCCGCCCATGAAGTTTTGACTGAGTTCCCAAGGTTCATAATGCTATGCAGGGCCCTAAACCATCGCTCTCATGCTTGAACCTCCCAATTATATTCATCACCGATAAGCAATCATCGTTCCAATAATTTTAAAGTTCCATTACTCTGCAGAATTAGGTCCACATGGAGTCAACTAACGAGTATCAAAGGCTTTCTCGGTTCCTCTCCTCCTGATATATCACATAACTTTCATTAGAAGGGCAAGGGAGAGCAAGGATGAGCCGAAATAGCCACCCTGGGCTATGGAACAAAACTGAATGTGCTGTGCTGTGCTAGAGTTTGGCCAAACTATAACTCATGACTATGCAAATATTAGCTTGAACGGCAGGTTTCATCAAATAGAATTGCATGAGTTTGCACTCAATCTTTGTTGTATAAAGTTAGGCGTGTCTACTTCCATAACTTGACCCTTTGAATTAAGGCCTGTTTACCTCCTTAAGAGGGCCACTTTAAGGGACCTGAAGTGCTCATGAATGGCAGACACATACCCTAATCATCGCTGTTTTTTTGGCACCTTTATTTTTCTTTTCCTTCCTTTTGTTGGGGGGTGCTTTGATAGTTGCATTTAAATAAGATTTACCGAACCTTGTTGTCTGTATCGATGGAAGACGGTGCCATGTCGGCGAGGACAGTAGGGCTTTCTCAGAGACCTTTATTTAGGAAAAACCATGGCAAAAGCACCCAGTTGTCCGACACCCTTATTTGACCAAGAAGGCCGGGGCTGCTCTACCTAGTACTCGTTAATGATCTTTTCTCCCTTTTATGTCTAACTTTTATTTGATTATACCACCTTTTTCTAGGTCCATGACTTCCAAGGGTGATGCCGTTTGCTTTTACATGTAGCGCGTCGGCAGCATACCCCTCCAAGCTCTTTGTTTTGAATAGAATGACAGTGACGATCGAGGACAAGAAGTCAAGAACGGATTGGAATATGGTTTAGAAAGACCAACAAAAAAGGATTATCGCATCAAGCACTGCCGACATTTTGGTTTTAGGGAACTCATGAGAACCATCGGTCTTTCGCATTGGAAGATTAACTCAAATCAAGAGCAACGAACTGGGTCCACTTCTGCCAGTAACATTTCAGTTGGTTTTTGTTTCCCCTCCAAGTTTGTGAAGTTTGAGAGTTCATGATACTTTTTGGCTGCCAATAGGCCATAGGGTCCGAATGTGTAGCAGCTTTTTGTCATTGGCAGTGAGCCAGTGACTCACAACGAGGTTAGCTATAATATTTTCCACATACCAGTTAACGTTGATGATGGGTGATATCATCGTCTAGTGGTTCCAAGGGATCTTTCTCTGGCTTCTTTCCTCTTGCACCCAAGAAAAGGAAAGGGAAAAAGGATTATACTTTTCGGGGATAAATACAAAACTCGTGGAAGACTTTGATCGATGACTTTTAAACTTTTAAGGACTAATTTGATAAATTTTTAAGTTTTAGGACTTTTCAGGCAAACCACAAATTCTTTAACGGGGACATAGACTGCGAGAGGATGACCCTGCTATCTCCTTTTCCCTCTCTTGCCAATAATGCAGAGGACAGCCAATTTTAGCCTTTTGGAGCGACTCACAAATGCATGCATGGAGGAGCCTGGAGCCCGCAGGTTGATAATGTGCTAGGAAATCAGCACCACCTATATGCTATAGGCCGATTATCTTCTTATATTTAAGAATTTGCCAGCGATTCAAAATATATATATATCAAGATCTGAAGCTACCCCACCTATCTTATATATGGACAGTTGATACATTATACTAATTGGTATAAAATAATATCGATCAACTTCAGAGGGGTTTGAGCGTTGAGGTTAATTAATACAAGTAGGAGAAAAGAAAAAAAGGCAAAATCAAGTGGAACACTTGGTCTTCTTTGTGTGGATATATACAGATCATATTTGTCGGCTCTAAGAGAAGAGTGGTTAAGGTTATAAAGAAAAAAAGAAAAGCATGAAGAAAGCACAACTGCGTGTAATAATGATAATTAGGTAGACAGCTTGGAAAGATTAGGATCCCACAAATTAAATTTCAATCATATACATTATTTCAACTTTCTGTAGACATCAGAAAAAAAAGGAAATACAAATCAAAGCCCAAACAAAGATTAGCTAAATTGTTATTGCCTGCTAGCTTAAAGTAATTAACTAGAAAAACTTTATAATAAAAAAAAGAACTATATTAAAAAAGACTCCATCTCAGCAAACTTTCAGTTGAAATTCCCTGTACTTATCAATAATATCTCTGTGAATTCATTCGCTTATGTAGAGAGCAAGTAAATAAAACAAGAATTTACAGTTCATATCTGCTGGAAGACATCAAAATTTGCTTCTGTTAGATCTTCTGACAGCAACGTTATTGGATAGCTACTGAAATCTACTGAACTGTGTGCATGAAGCTGACTTTCTTGCCAAGAACTTGGTTTCAGTTCCTCCGATTTTATTGCGTTGACCTGAAACTGAAACAAAGAATCCAACTTGTTTTCGGTGTCGACCCATGGAAAGGCTGCATTTTCTGATCCCATATTGTTGTTCATCTGGAACCTGGGGTAACTGCTCATGTTTGAGCTGTTGCTAGAACTTTCCTTCACATCATTCAAAAAAAAGGAGCTCATTCTAGAAGCCGAATTGTCAGAAATCTCTGTCCCTGACAAGTTTCCGTGATCGGAATTGGTGAGACTTGGCATTGAAGCGAATCCATAGCTGGAATTTGTCTCAAAATGGCTTTGGTGATCATTAGGGGCTTTGATAGTTGTCTGTTGCTGAAGTAGGAAATTTGAGTTATACCCATTTGAATCGACACCTGCTTGGAACTCAAAGTAGGCCATCGGATCAAAAGTGGGCTTGTACATGAAATGCTCTCTTGAAGCTTCTGGAAGTCCACCAACGTAGTAACTCGAGTCGTCATCTAGAAATGCTGGACCCAAGGTTGATACAGTTGGAAGCCCTTGAGTTTGGGTCGCGTGCATAGATGCAGTTTCTGTACATTTTTGCTCCTCTTTCGGTTCAACTTCGTTTAGTGGCTTGTGGGTGGTCGGGTCAATCCCTTGCTTCATTAGCTTCTTCTTCAAACATGAATTCCAGAAGTTCTTGATCTCATTGTCAGTTCTCCCCGGTAACTGTGCAGCAATTTGAGCCCACCTGAAATCCATCCCCTCAAAGAAATCAGAACAAAAACACAGAGTACCCATATCCATGTTTCTTCCAAAGACTAAATTCTGATTGCCTTTGAGATTAATATATCGTTACCTGTTGCCAAGAACTTCATGCAGACTGATAATGAGATCCTCCTCTTGTTGTGAGAACATTCCTCTCTTCAAATCAGGTCTCAAGTAGTTTATCCATCTCAATCTGCAACTCTTTCCACACCTCTGCAGTCCTGTGAGGATCAAAATACTTAGATTCTCTGAATACCAAGAACTCAGCTGATACATAAAGAACACCATTGTGAAATAAGTAAAAGGTGTTGGGGAATTGCATACCAGCTAGTTTAGGAACAGAACTCCAGCAACCAACACCAAACCTTGTTATGTAATTGAACAGTTTCTCATCTTCTTCAGGAGACCATAGACCTTTCCTTAATTTCTGTTTCAAACAGCACGAATGACGTCCCATTCTGCAAAGGCTGCTGCGAAGACAACGTCAAATTAGGCTAGCGTGATCTCTCGGGCATGGAAATGTTTGAAAGGTCGGAATATGTCTGTGGTAATGGAGGACCGGAAAAATCAAGACTAATTTCGGATGATTTAAAGGGAACAGGGATAAATCATACTTAGAGTTCAAGTTATGGATGGAGAGAGAGAGAGAGCTGAGGAAGGTGAAGCAATCAAGTGGGTTTTACGCAAATCTGGTGCTGCTTTTGCATTCGACTGGATTGGTTTTTAAGATATCCCTATCTGTGGAAAATTATAAAGGTGATATAAAACGAGAACAAGCCCATAAACGTGTACTTACGAGTAGCTAGGAATACAGTTTAGTCTTCGTAACTGAAACATTAATTATACAGCACAGGTACCTTGTGTTTGAAACTAAACAAGAAAAAGCTTTGTGAACGGGGTGGTATGATATTTCCAATCTCACCTAAAGTGAGAGACCAAAAATAATAAGAGATTAGCCAAGTTTCACATTAAAATTTTACTAGGTTGAATTGAACTTTATATGAATGTAAGAAATTTTAACAGCAACTTTGACTTAACGTTATTTTAAAGTAAAAGCGTCATTTGCGACTAAAGCTTGTTATTGGATAGTTTAACTTAATCATAGAAAAGAAAAAATGCCTATAAAGGCATTAACTTAATCATGTGGTACATGCCACCAATTGTTTACAACCAATAGCTTATATAATTAGTCCTAACCACCATGAATCTTCCTTGATTTTTGAGCTATTTAATAAAAGGAGCCCGTATGGGGTGCCATTTATGCAGAAGTAGTCCCCAGTCAGATTTACAAGGGGATATATTAATATATATATATATATATATATATATAACACAAAGAAAGCAGAAGTACTGGGAGAACTTTTTTATGCAGAAGTAGTCCCCAGTCATTTTTGCCCACATGCTGTCTGCGGCCTTAAGTGGTGCTAGTGTGTTTCAGGCTTTCAACCACAATTGGTTGGGAAGAGGTACAATATGCAATGCATTTGAGTTTTCCACTGGAGATTATTCCCTTGTAAGTACTTCAAAGGCGACCGACACAGTGCGTCAATGAGCGTGGGCTCCATGCATATATATGTTTTGACTCTTAAAATACAGGTTAAATGCTCTCTCTCTCTCTCCCCCGTATTTAGAGTCATTTATACTTTTATACCTCAATATATTATTTTTGACATATTAAACTCCTTAACTTTTATATTTTTTCAACTGAGAATATATACCTAAATTGCCCGTCAATTTAGACGGATTCCGTCAAAACGTGGAGTGCAATTTGTAAATTCTTCTAAAGATAAGGAGAGTAATTAATAAATATTTTGACAGAATCATTCTAAATTGACGGATAATTTGAGTACGGGGTCCAAATTGAAAAAATATTAAAATTAAAGGGTCCAATGTGTCAAAAATAATATATCAAAGTGTAAAATGTAAATGACTTCAAAGACGAGGGCAACCCTAAAATATAAGGGCAGGGTGCTGGAAGGCTGAAGGCTCCACGTAAAGAATACAAATCGGTAATCGAGAGAGAGAGAGAGGAATGAAGTTTTTTTTGTTTGCTGCAGCTTTCGGTACTTTCCTTTAGGAAGTGCCATAATTAGTAAGCTTTTCGTTTCACTTATGCACTTATAATATACGTTACATTCTCCTATAACATGTGTCTAAACATGTTTATACAATGATTAACAATAATCATACTTTAGTCAGAACCACATATTATAAAATGGCAGTACTGAACAAGAAATGTTATCATGGATATATATATATAAATATGGAGCTGTGTAGAGAGATAATTTAAATAATTTTTATTTTTATTTTTATTATAATAGAAAGAGATGACCATGCAGCACTGACTAAGTTCTTGTTACTGCATTTTGAACATAATTTTTGTCCAAAAATCTGAACCAAAAAATAAAGAAAGAAGTATAAAATTAATCTTTGAAGTTATGAGGTCTGGAAGGCTGGAATATTTAATTAACTGCTATAACTACGAACAACCTGCTACCTCTCGCTCTATTTTCATGGTTCACGAATTAAGTTCTTCTTTGCATGGAAAATCCAAACATAAATGGACGATCATTCTAATGCTTATGTCACCATAAGAATCGGAATACTAGCCCATTTTTAAAATCTTACCATATTTCAAATTCACATGCTTTGATTAATTAATTACTTCGATTTTAAATCTAAAAAAAATTTATCAGAGCATCGTAAAAGCATGAGTTATACATTATTAATAAACATATATATATATATATATATGTATATTGTATGCATTTAAAATACATAATAAAATTAAAAGTCTTTCATCGAGGATAACGTTACTCAATTATATATAATTATACTTTATATAATTAATTTCTAGTTTGACAAAACTTATATTTTCAAATATAAATTAATTAGCAACATGTAATTAAAAACTTATATATCATTTCTTATTTACCTGATCTGTTCGTGTCAAAAGGCACTACAAGAAAATGCACTTTGGGTGTTAAAAATTTTGTTATCACCCAAAGTCCATATTTAGACACCAAATGTTTTGGGTGACAAAATTGAGTTGTCACCCGGTTTGTTACCTAAAGCCTGTTAGCAAAGATTTTAGGTGACAATTTTCGTGTTCCCTGTCGCACAACCGTCTGGATGGCTAACTATACCGTTCGAACGATTTTTTGATATTTTGATATACTTCAATTTCGTCAGGCCTAGTTCTCTCTATTCGTTTACATGAGACGTGAGAAAGTTTTGTCCAATGTGACGAAAATTATTTTATCATGGAACATCCGTGCACAGAGTTTTATACAAACGTTCGCAGGGTTATTTAATTTATGACGAAATAGTTATTTGACACCTCACAACTGTGCGAACCGGTATTCAGTACGTGTGGACGCCTAGTCTATTAAACCTGTGAAAACTTATGAAATGTCAACAATCATACCTATGTAACTCATTCAATGATTCACATGAAGTTTCATACCGTACGAACGGTTTTTAATTTAGCATCTTGTGCACAGAATAATTACCCTGCGAACGGTATTTCACTGAGCTAGGTCGCTTCCCAATTTGCCTTTGACCCTAGCTACATGATGTTAGCTCCTCCTTCCTCGGTCTTTCCTGTGTATTTATTTAGAAAAAAAATTATTTCTTACATAAATTGACAAGCAATTAAGATTATTTTAATCATTCTAGAAAATTAATTATCTATCTCATATATGACATAAAAAATAACTCTATATCCCCAATAAAGAAAGACAAAATAGTAAAAAAAAGCTATCATACACCCTATTATTTGAATGGGAATATAATATTTTTCAATATTTTTATAATTACTTATTTACAAACTCTTAAAACTTTCCCACATTCCCCAATTTTGGTACGAGTATAAAATTCCAGTTAAGCCCAAGAACGGATGAGCACCGTCCTCAATGATTGTATGCTTTGATAGACGTAACCACGACCGACAATTACACGTAGGCCGTTCTATATAAATGCAAGTAGTCTTGGAAAAATACGCAGCCAGCGCGTCACACCCAATCCCACCCCACCCCACATACAACCAATCGATCCAGTTCTTGGCCTACCATTTTTTGTCTCTTTCTATATTTAATAATCACAAAAAAATAAAATAAAATGATAACATGATCCGCTCCACCACCAACCTATATTGATTAATTTATACAATTTGTTACCCCTTGTAAGGGCAATTTGGACAGAAATAACCCCATTAATAGTTGTACAAATAAATTTTTTTTATAAATAATAAATAAAAAAAATTCTCGATGGCGGTGTCCTTATTTGATATCCGAATCTTCTAAGTATCTAGTACTCAAGTGTAAGACAAATTGAAACGTTTATAAAATTATTGTACATAGAGTTCTTCGTTGTCAAAAAATAATTAACGATCTTCATCCAATTTGTCACGTTGGATAGACGAATTAACTAACAATTAAATATCTAATTAGGTAAATGATTTCAAATCATTTCTAATCATCAACTGGTCTGCTCCTCCCATTATGAGATGCTAGGAATCCATACCTAGAGATGTAGAAAATTAAACAACGAGTCCCGAATAATTGAGCATCCAACATTTCGAGCATATGTTAAAAAATTATAAATTAATAAATTTTTTTATCAAATAATTTTTTATTATTATAATATTCACTCAAATTATCTATATTTTCATTTTTTCACCAACTCTCATAAAATATCTTTACTGTTTCACCAAACCTAATACCCAAAATTTTCATCACCCTAACATTTCCACAAACAAACACAACCATTGTACCTTATATCTTACTATATACAAATGTCGACAATCCTTTCTCTCGTGCTTGGCTTTGAACCATACAAAGATTAGGGGAATAATTGATTTTTTTTCTTCTTCTTGATCTTGAGCTAGCTTGAGGAATAATTCAGTTGCGCGGCTCGAATTGTTTATTCCAAAATATTTGAAAAGCATGAAGCTTAAGAAGGTTTTTTCAAATAAAAAAATAATACCAAACGAAATGTTCTAGATGGGGGCCATTAAGATCTTGTATCACACGTGAAAATTAACTCGTCGGTATGGGAAAGCAAACGTCATATGAGTAGTACGTCGGCGTTGGCTTTAGAATAAAACAATAGTCGTCATTTCTAGAATATACTCCTGCTCAATTATTTATTGGAGCAAAATCATAATCTTGCGTCTTACTTTTAATCTCTTATTTAAAGTGTATAAGTGTAATAAAAACCCCTTATTAATTTAAAAAGCTAGCCAATGAGACTTTTCTCTGGTACCCTTTCTGGGTAACAGATCTTTGTTGGCTCAACATATTCTAGTATCGCAAGATGAGTAGTCCTTTTGCCCCCCTTTTTTTTTCGGTCGTTTAATTCTTTGAGATTAACCACTTTCTAATGTCGGAGTTTACCTTTAATTAAAAATTTCTCTCCCCCAAGAATTCGTTTCCACGTACAAGATCCGTACGTATATATAGGTAGCCCGGCCACCATCATATCTCATAGTTTCTTAAGTTTGTATTTCTCGGCAAAAATTCTTGGGCCATTGTCTTGGGATACATATGAACGTCGTATATACTAATATCCTACGAAATTCTTTATGTTTGAAATTGTGAGCCTTTATATATATATATATATATATATATATATATATATATATGTGTGTGTGTGTCTTGTATCAAATATATGTCAAAATTGCGCGCGCAGCTACTTGTATTTAGGTAATGTCTTTTGCTAAAATATTGGGGTGATAAAAATGTTGGGATGTCGAAGTTTGTAAAAAAGTAAAGAGATAAATGATTTAAATGAATTTTTTATATTTATTTGAAGTAAAAAGTGATGATTTGACGAGGATAAAGAGAATTTTGTGGTATTATTTTATTGAGGCCAAAATGTTGGAAGTCATGTGGGCTCTCAAATACCTTCTTAAGCTTTCCTCTAATTGTCTTTCGCGTCTTCTAGTTGTATATGTTATATCACTTTCTAGCCAGATGTGTTTGGACGAACGTGTAGTGAGATTTATAGGATGATGATTTCATTGATTTTGGTCTTTGCCTAATTAAGTGTTGAATTAAAGAAGTAGAGTAAGATTTTGGTGATCGCCAAAAGAGTCAAAAAGGAAGAAAATGACCAAGCATTAAGTAGCATTCAATTTCATATATAGTAATTCTAAACCAATTGCTTATACAATTGGCCGCTTGGAAAGTGGGAAATGATAGCTTTAACTTCACGCTTAATGCCCGGCCTGAGCCTGAATGATTGAGAATATGAAGGGGGCCAGAATATTTGGTCAAGATATTTGATAGTTTTTGTCTAGATGTATCCTTATGTGTTCTTGCTTTCTTTTCACCAAAAATAGCAAAAAAAAATCCAAAAGCCTCAGCCAAAGTCGTTTCTATCACCAATTAAACTAGGTATCGTGGAGCTATTTTGCTCACCCGTTAATACTCTATTTAACGACTTATCAATTGTTGTTAGGTAACAAAAATCATTTTTCTTCATGATGTTGCCGTGTCAATATCTTGGCCAAACAGACTCTGACACGGGTGTAATTTCTTTCTTATTTTTTTTTATATATTTATTTTGCAGAGAATTAATGGACGTTCGTTTTTGTCAATCATATTCATCAGCACGCAAGCGTGTAAATGGTCACGACCAAGTGATGATCGATATTCAGACTGCGTTGGTGCAGGCCGCAACGACGTACGAGTCCTCGATCGATGGTTTAGTAATGTCATGTTGTTCTACGTGTCCGACATGATCTCTCTCTCCGGCCATCTCTACTTAGCCGCCCATGCTGCTTATACTGTCGTTCCTTCTTCAGCTACCTAGCTAATTATGAAGTCCTCGTGTGGCTACGTCACCTTGGCGTACGTCCCCCGACATCCTCCATCAGTCCCTCATGGTCCCGCTTTACTTTATCTCTTTCTCTCTGATGGTCTCTCTCTCCGTGTCTCACGCGCACATGTGCATATCAGAAGGTCTTCCAAAAGTTTCATCGACGGCCACGGCAATATTAAGCGCTCGAGGTCATATCGCAGAACGTACGTGGTATATATATTAATAAATTGGAAGTGTAATATTAGAAAGGAATTGAACACCAAGGGGTTTAGATGTAGCACATGCATGTCTGATGCCCCTGTTCTTTTTATTTGTCTCTTTCTTCATATTTGTGCCAAGACAAACATACTCAAAGCTATCTATTGTTCTCCTGTGGCCCTGATGTGTAATCTACGTCTTCTTTGTTCGTTGTCTCCGGCGACTGCATATATACATGAGAAACGAGGCAACAGACATTTTGTGCAACTTAACCAACTCCGGAACTGAGTACGTAACACAGCATCAGAGATTTGGATGAATTAAATCGAGGAAAAGCTTTTCTATAAAAACATGTACTCCATTTTATGGGTACGTGAATCACAGATTAAAGTCATGAGATTATTCCTTCGACAATCATTATTTGAACAAATAAATACCATTCACTTTTCTCATGGCTTGTACTTACTTTGTAGCTAGCATTATGAAAACTCCTATTAGATGCTTTACAAAATCGGCTATATTTTTGTTTTAGTAACGAGAATAAACGTCTTGTGCACTATACCACTGGAGTGAGTCTACCTAATGCACAAGTAAATTTTGGAGAGCTAGCGCAGATCCATCCACGTCACTGCGGCTCCCACTTCAATTTTTTATGATATTAATCCAATAAGAAATCAAACACGTGACCTGTGCACCTATTTATTATACATACACAAATCCGTCCTTACAAATAGGGGTGGTTAACGGTAGTGTAGGTGACGGTTTGACAAAAACCGTCACCGCAATTGACGGAATTACATAATTGACACCGTCACCGCACCGCTAAGGCACAATAACCGCCCTTGCCGGTAACGGTATTAACGGTAACGGTTATACGATAACCGCTTAAACCGTATAACCGTTGTGCCAAAAAAAAAATTCTTTTTCCTTGAGCTTTTTCATTTTTTTCACTGTTTTGGGCTGTTTAAATTTTCAACTTAATATCATAATCAATAATCATATCAAATGGACAAATATCATAATATATTCAAATATAATATCATAATCATTAACAATCATAACAAATATAAAGTTGTCCAAAAGTATAACATATATTCAAACATAAAGACTAAAGTCTAATAAAAGTGTCCAACAATATGACATAAACCAACTAACATATTCCAATAAAAGCCAAACAAAAATATGTCACATAATCAGTAATCATCTCAAATCTCAAATAGGGGTGGTTAACGGTAGTGTAGGTGACCGTCACCGTCACCGCAATTGACGGAATCATATATTTGACACCGTCACCGCACCGCTAAGGGACAATAACCGCCCTTATCGGTAACAGTAGCGATAGCGGTAGCGGTTTTAACGGTTAAAACGGTAACCACCGGTGTAAATGAACACTCATACTTACAAATGGGGCAAGCCGATGATTCATTGAATATCAATTGCATATTGTGTAGCATCAGATCCGTAAGTACCCACATTTACTGATCAAGCTGATGCATGTGAAAGAATAAAATATCTCACATGTGGACTCTATGCACGTCAGTTTGAATGGACCACGCGTGATGATGTTTACATTTGCATCTTAAAAGCACCCTGTTTGCAACTCATTTTTGCTGTGCTAGCTACACATAGAAAGGAAGGTAAGTATAGTGCACTTAAAGGAGAATACTGTAAGGTAGGGAAGCTAGTGGTATTTTCCTATAAAGGGATTGTCATTTTCAAGCCGTCCCAATCGACCAACAATAACGCTTCCTTTTCAAGAGATGATGATCACAAAATGATAGTGAAAGTAAAGCTTTGGAAACCCATTTTTTTCCCTTCATCCTTCCCCCAAATGATTTGGTCCTTTGCCTGGGTCTACTCAACTTTTCCTTGTCTCCATAGAAGACAGAAAAAAGAACATTTCTTGTCGCCAATACAATTACTTACTTCACCGTCTAGGGCATGGGGCTTCCCCGCTATCCGTGTGATACAATTACAAATGGAGCCTAATAGAATTTTGGTGCATATTATCGTGGCGATTTATTCACATTTCCTCGGAGATGGCTCATAAAATGCCTCGCTCAATTTGGTTAGGATATGAAGGAGCATTTAGAGGTAAATCTAAGACGACATGCACAAGTTCAAGGGGTACGTACGTATTGTGTGTAATGTTCGCATTGGTAAGAGATTAATTATTTTCCCTAACATGCCTCGATCAATCCAATGATCAGACACATGCAGGTTCTAATCCATGGTCGACGTTGTTTAATTAACTGATCTTTAAGAGCACAAAAAATTATCAATATTTAATCATATATTTGACAACATAAATATATAAAATCATCATGACCTTGTGCATTGTATGAAAGACACACCCAGGACAATATGAATGACAAGAAAAATGGATGCATTAAGATGGTCATGCATGCTACTTAATTTGGTCCTTTCCTCTTTCAGGCCGTGTGAGATAGTGGAATATGGATCTGTCACATATATAATTAATTGCCAAAGCTAACTTTAAACTGGGGCCATTAACTCGTTTCAACCCTTCTGGCTACTAGGTTGTATAGTGTCTGATCAGGATTCCTTGGTCCCTCCTGATCCCGCCCATGGCACCCAATCCACTAGTAATCAAGTCAAAAGTTGCAATTAGAGTGCCTTGAGAACAAAACACCTTCCATGTCTAATCATAAAGCTAAAGGATAACCCTGCTGATTAAATTTTCATGTCTGCAATTGATACCAAAGTTTGATTTGACACCAATGACAACTCCATTTGATTCCATGAGTACTATATCTACAGTTCCGCCCGCATGCTCTCCTAGCCATTCCCTAGCAATTCCATTTTAATTCACCTTAAGTCACCGGAAAAAGGAGCTATATACATAGGGCCGGCAACAAAAGTTGCAGTCGGCGAAAGCTTGAAATTAAGTTCATAGTTTGAACGTAGGACTCGACCCTTGAAAAACTAGAAATGGCTGAGCGAGATGATTCATTCTACACACGCAGTAGCTTTTGTAATCTTCGGAGATCACAGACTATTGAATTTGAAGTTAATTATATACACACCAACGTTGCTTTCCTTTGGTGGTGATCATTTCGTTCTCCGTTCGATAATGATATCCGAATATTTTCTTGTCCGGAAAAGGATGATATCTGCATGCCCGTCCGTCTTTCTCAGAATGTATTTGTACCCTTGTAGGTCAGCTAACAGCAAGGAATTTTTTTTTGTTGAATTTCAATTAGTTTTGTGGCGTTCTATACGAACAAATACAGAGTGTTTTACTTTTCGACAAAACAAAGTTTCAAACTAGCTAGCTTCGACATCAGTGCATGGCTCAATCTGTAATTATATCTTGATCAGCTTGATATTGAAAGTCAAACTATGATTTTGGTTTTTCTCCGGGGAAGAGGTTTGAAGAGGCTAAATATACTTTTCACCCATCAACTATAAGAGATTTGACACACTGAACTATAAATTATCGGCTTTGATATATTGCATCTTTCAACTACCAATCTAATTAAACATTTTACACCATCTGTCAAATTTTTAGACTAAAATGACAATAATACTATTTAATAACTTTGCATATGTTAATAATATTATTTTTAATTTATTAAGTTATCAGAAGTATTACTTACTATACATATAGTCAAAGAAAGTGCAAAATATCTTAACAGTGGTAATTGGAAGATATAATATGTCAAATTGAATAGTTTGTGAAAAATATATTTATCTATTGTAAGAACTATTGCCCATTCTATATGCCCCCCATCTAATTAATTTATAGGCGTTGAAAGATTACAAATTGTAAACCTTCTTATAGCTAGCCCCATGTTAGAAGAAATTAAATACGTGGCATTTGAAGTATATTTCTCCCAAGGGCCAAGGTAGCGTTTTGTTCAACTCAAATTAGTTCGTATGGCCTGGGTTCCGTATTATTGAGAATTCAGACGGCAGTGTCTCAGATTTTTGCGAGTCGCACAGGTCAAGCGTAACTGAATATATAGGCTCCTGCTAAGGAAAAAAAAAAGAATATATAGGCTCCTGAGTGGCACAAGGGAATTGGGCTTTTGGAGTATTAAACTTTCCAGGGTGCTTATTTTACAAATAAAACCCCAGGATCGCCCAAACACTGAAGCCTGCCGCCTTGGCCCACCCAAAGAGAGCCCAGCCCGCATTTTATTTTTTAATTATCAGAGGCTTATAAAAAAACAAATTTAAACCAGCTCCTTAGTCCTTCTCGCACGATTCCCTCTCTCGGCCTCTCCCTCTCAGCTCCTCCACCGGCAACCGGACAGAAACCGTCGACCGACCCTCTCCTCTCGGCTCACTCCCTCTCATCCGCACAGTCCCACCTTCGATTGTCTCTGGGCCACCGTGCTCCGGTGATCGTGCAGGTATCCCTCTCTCAGCTAATTGTTGATTGTAAATCTGTGATTTGTGAATGTGATTATAATTTTTTTTTTAAAAAAATTTAGGATTTAGGGCTTGAAAATTGAAATTCATTAATTGTTGATTAAACAAGCACGAAATGAAAGTCTGAAGGTGTGTTGATTACTAGCTGACTTTGGCGAGTTGTGCTGAATTGGTTCACTAAAGTTTAATGACTGTTATGCATACAGTTGATTGTAGCTAATTTCTATTGTTTTTGTTTGTTCTGGATTTGCTCTAGTGAATTAATATTAGTACAATTACAACTACAACTCTAGTTCTTGCTTAATTGGTTCACTAAAATTTAACTCTTGCAATTTGGAAATTTGTCTTCTTGAGAGTAATGACTTTGTATACATTTTCTATTATTTTTGTAGTTACGGTGATCATTTATGCGGCAGCTGTTATCCGTTGTCTTTTGGAGATTAATGACTGCTGTTCTCTGTCTGTTTTCTGCTCTTAAATCTCATGCCATTGTTAAATTATCATATTTTGATTCTCTAAGTGTTTATATGATATTTTGGCTAAATGTTTAGATGTCATAAAGGGTGGTATTAATTGTAGTTGGTAGTTTTTGCTCTTTATAACCATATATGGAATGGAAAAAGGAAAGCGATTTGCTGCATCTAAAACATCTGAAATTCTGTTGATTTTTTGCATAGAGGGTTGTCCAATCTTTTAGGGCACATTGAGCTTGCATATATATATATTCATTGTCCACTGTTGTTTTGGTGATACAACCTGCCAGGGAAAGAAGGCTCTCTAGTTTGTTGTAGTCATTAGTAAATAGTTCACATCTAAAATGGGTGTTTGTATTCTTACACAGCATACCTAGTAAAGATTTGCTTCGTAACCTTAGGGCTTGAAGAGTTTGCCAAAGGTTTGAATGTGTCGCTAGTTTAGATTGTGGAGCTCAAGTTGATTACCAACTGATGTTCCTAAGTAATAACCATCCACCTAGATTAGACAGGAACATGCTGACATGTACTTGTTGTTGGAATTCACGTGTATGAATTAGTCTTACTTCATGTTTGTCATGAAAAAATATGCAATATTGTTACTTGTATTAGATTGATGTTTGTGCTTCTTAGATTCTTCTTATAGTGTATTTTTTGAACAGGGTGCTGCTCTGGAATCACTCACCAGGGAATCCAGGAGTGTGCCTGAGACCTCTTTCTCCCATAGTCATCCCTTTCCTACAAAGATATCTTCAATTTATAACACAAATGAAAATAAGGGAGTTAGTATTACCACAAATGAAGAATATGGTGCTCACTGCTCTCACATAACCAAACAAGTTCATTCAACTTCTCTAAGTGCCTATGATTTTACCTAGAAAGAAGAATTTGCAGGAGATCAAGAAAGGCAGTTCACTGGCCTTAGATCAAATGTATTGCAAATCTATTTTTATCCTTAGATCAAATGTATTGGTCAAGCATTAGTTATCAAAATGGCCTTAGATCAAATGTGGTTCAATGAGGGAAAAAAATCTACTTGCTTGAAGTTTGCTAATCTAAGTAGATGTTAAACTATGTAGGCAAACCACATTTTAACTCTTAAGAAACTTTTTGCATGATGTAGGCCCTAGTTCCGCCACTAGGTTTGGGGCCATGGAAGATGGTAGAGAGGGCGTGTCGCTGTCATTGGGCCCATACGCGAAGAAGCGGCGAGAGACCTACTTCTACAAGCCGAGCATCGGGGACTACTAATACGGTCAGGGCCACCCGATGAAGCCCCACAGGATCCGCATGGCCCACAACTTGATCGTCCACGACGCTCTACACCACCGGATGGAGATCAACCACCCCTTTTTCCGCTGAGCCGGCTGACATCCGCCGCTTCCACTCGAAGGATTACGTCGATTTCCTCTCCTCCGTCACCCCTGAGACCCTTTCTGACAATGCCTTCATCTGCCACACCAAGCGCTTCAATGTCGGTGAGGATTGCCCCGTCTTTGATGGTCTTTTCAGTTTCTATCAGGCCTCTCAAGCTCAACTGCGGAGAACGCCGATATCGCCTTTAATTGGGCTGATGGGTTCCACCACGCCAAGAAATCCGAAGCCTCAGGCTTCTGCTAAGTCAACGATATCTTGATTGGCATTCTTGAGCTGCTCAAAGTTCACAGGGTAATTTTGTCCTTCAATATTTCTCTTGTTTGTTTTCCCTTCTAGTGATTTTTACTTGTAGCTATTATTGAGCTATTTGTCAATGTGCTCTCGGATACACTTACCCCCCCCTTCTAAAAAAAAGGTGCTCTCGGAAACATTTTCTTCAGATTTTGGGCCGTGTGCTATTATTTGACATTTCGGTGGTAATCTGATCAAGTTTTGAGCTGTGTTGATTTCTGGGTTGTTTTTGATGTTGTCGAGTTAATTATTTTATGAGCTTTGAACATTTAGGTGTAATGTGGCCTTTCATTCAAAGCTGCTTATATTCATATTTATGAATGGACCTTGTTGTGGTTGCCCTCATTTTGGTATTGGGTTTTGATTTTGTGCTTAAACTAGTGTTTGGGTATTAGATTTTAGAATTACTTACCGGTATTACATGATGTTATGTTTTGTTGATCTTTTTATTTGTCAAACTGGGCAGCGTGTGCTTTATGTGGATATTGATGTCCACCATGGGGATGGAGTTGAGGAGGCATTTTATGCCACTGACAGAGTCATGACAGTGTCATTCCATAAATTTGGGGATTTCTTTCCCGGTACTGGGCTCATTAAGGACACAGGGTGGGGGTCTGGGAAGAATTATGCCCTGAATGTGCCATTAAATGATGGAATGGATGATGAAAATTTCCATGGTCTGTTTTGGCCCATCATTCAAAAAGTCAGGGAGGTTTATCAGCCAGATGCAGTTGTTCTTTAATGTGGAGCGGATTCATTATCTGGTGACAGGTTGGGGTGCTTCAACTTGTCTGTGAGGGGCCATGCAGATTGCCTTCGTTTTCTTAGATCTTTTAATGTGCCTCTGATGGTCTTGGGTGGGGGAGGGTATACAATCCGCAATGTTGCGCGTTGCTGGTGTTATGAGGTATTCTTTTGGATTTCCATAGTCTCTCTACCTTGTCAGCCCATTTCTTGACAACTTATTGGTGATGAGATGATTGTTTTTATTGAGTTAATCTGTTACTGTGTCACAGACAGCAGCTGCAGTTGGAATAGAGCCCGATAATAAATTGCCTTACAATGAGTATTTTGGCCCTGATTACACTCTTCACGTTGACCCATGCAACATGGAGAATCTAAACGCACCCAAAGATATGGAAAAAATTAGGTACTTTCAACTACTGTGTTATTTTGCCTTTTTTTTGTTCTCTGTCCCCTTGACAAGTATTTTGAACTACGGAAATTTTCAGGATTACACTACTAGAGCAACTTTCCAGAATACCACATGCACCTAGTGTTCCTTTTCAGTCAACACCACCAACCACACAAGTTCCAGAAGAGGTCGGTGGCCTGTGGCAAATTTCTTGTATATTTCTCAATATTTCCTCTTCCCCGATCTTTGTTTGGTTCTTACTGGTGGATGGGTTGGATATAGGTGGAACAGGACATGAATCAAAGGCCAAAATGCCGCATATGGAACGGTGAGGACTACGACTCTGATCCTGATGAAGATGAGAAACCTAGACATAATGAGCCAAATTCTGAGACGAGGTGAGCTTTATTTCTCATCACATCACATGAAAGATGGCATATTCTTCTCTGCAGAATGGAAATGTCTCCAGTACTTTATTTGAAGCTTGAATTCTTTTCCTAGTGTCAGTCACAATGAAACTCAGATCTTTCTGGATTTAGTATATCTACATTTTGTTGGACATTCTTAAACAGCATCAACTGATGCCCTTTGTCCTTAAGAATTAATGTTGGAAAGAAGTTGCTGCCTATACCAGCATCTTTCTCTTTCTCTACAGATCATAGTGTTTAATGAAATACACATCAGCCTAGTTCTACTTCCTAACTCAAAATGAGAGTTGCACGACCAGCTTAAGGAGGTCTGTTTAAAGAGGTTGGCCTTGTGGGGTAAGGATTAGCAACAGACACCCTCACGGGGAGAGAGTATGAGAGAGTAAACTTTTGGCAGTTATTTGTTGCCCTAGATTGGGATATCTAAGGAAGTGCGACGTCAATATGTAGCCTTCTTTCATTATTCTCTTATCTGAGATATTGTTTTATGTGATTGTGTATGCAGAGATGTAGTCGATGAAATGGATGAAGATAAAGGCGAGGAGCATCATCCACCCTCGAGACATTGAATAACTTGGTAGCTTTTACATTTTGGTCTCATTTGGCATGTTATAGCGAGATGAAGCATTAGCATATGCACTTTACTAATGATCAAGTCTACCCCACCCTTCTTTTTATTGGTTGTTCTTGTACTTTTTTTCTTTGGTATTACAACGTATCAGAATCACAGATAGGTTGAACACAGAATCTGAGTACTCACATTGTCCATATTCATTTCGGTTTACCTCAACTCAACTCAACTCAAGTTTTCCTTTGTCCGGGACTTTTGTTTTGTTCCTACTGTTATCGGAGATTGCTTGTCCCATTTATCAAAATATATTTCTGTGATCACATATAGCTGGTCACTTGTGAATCGGGAACAGCACCATGCATGTTATTAACTTTTGGCTCTAACTATAAGCAGGACAAAGTTTCCTCTAAATTGGACTCAAAATGATATGAACTGGCACTAAACTAATCTGATTGCTGTCGAGTGTCGCCTCTTTGTAACTGTTTATATTTTGGTGCCGCCTTCCCTAATATCGGATTCTACACTGGAGAAATCTCATTAATAAATAGGCCAGTACCCAAAATTGCAAACTCCTCACACATGATGTTATATTTTATTAGGAGCACAACCATGAAAGCCCCTCACACGAAGCGGCCAAATGGGATAAAAATACCTATGGACGAGAGGCTCAGCAAATTCATATACTGTAGGTCGTTTTTTTTTTGATCCCAGATGAAAGAAAAGTGGAAGTAGAATCTGATTAACAGAAAAGAAAATCGATGATCGTTTATCTTGATGCAAATAATATTTGAGGGAGCCGAGAAATGGAGAAACGTAGGAGGCGTGCTTAGGGAGGAACGGCGAGAGAATGGAGGAGAAAATGGGCGGGTTGTATCCTTGTGAAAGATAATTGGAGATTCATTCTAAAGTCTACGGGAGTTGGGACTACCGGTTGGAGATTCATTCCTGCAACTAATACTAGAAAGTATCCTTGTGAAAGATAATTGGAGATTCATTCCAAAGTCTACGGGAGTCGGGACTACCGGTTGGGTTGTCCCTTCCGCATATCCCGTGTAAATTATCGACACAGGATCTCACTCTCCAGTGCGCAGATGTCGCCAGTGGTACCTAACCTCCAAGCCCAGTAAGCCTCAATTGGGCTAATTTCCCATCAAATCCAACCTTTAATACGCTACCCATGTAAAATCTCCAAACGTTATCCTCTCCAACCTAACCCCCAAACCTTAATCTATCCCACAGGGCACAGGATAATCCACCTCCACCTCAGCCGTCAACTAAAGATGGCCAAATCCCAGCAAACCCATCACTCTTCCTCGTCCATAACTAATACCCAAGACGACGGCATTCCCAATGAGGACGTCAAGTTCAAATCCAGGCACAATTACATTCGCGTCCTCGAAGTTTCCAGGAAAGCCGATCGGGTCTGGATTCAATCCAGACCGTACAGGTCCAGACTGATCCAGACCCACGGTCTGGATTACATCCAGACCCAATCGACGAAAGGGAGGGCTGCCACCTCATTAATGAGCCCTCCCTTCCGTTGGCTCGGCTCACACGCGGATTTTTGGTTCCAGATCTGTAGTGCTCCGACCACTATATTTTAGATCCGACCACAACTGCGACCACTACTCCCCGACTATTCTAACACGCGTGTTTTTGGCTCCAGATATGTAGTGGTCAGACCACTATATTTTATATTCAACCACTACGCCCCGAACACGCGTTTTAACCCTTTTATTCCCGAATCTCCCGTCTCAAATCTCATTTCAAAATCTCCAATCTCCGAATCCCTAGACTTAGAGAAAACCAAAAAGGCTTAGAAGGTTCTTATTGTCTCTGTTTAAAGTGGTTCTCTCCTTTTCCAGTGGTTAGTTCAAAAGTATCTCTTTAGCTTGATTTTTTTGTCTCTTTTGAGTTGTTTAGTTTGTATATATTCGCTTAAAGATATAAAATCATTGATGTTTCTTGTCTATAGCTCACTATTTGTATTAATGTATTTGCTGCAATATTGACAATAGAGAGAGAGAGGGAGAAATTTTGAAGCTTTTTGTCTGTATATTGTTTGAAGAGAATATTGTCTGACTCGAGTGGTCTCACGATGGTTGATTGTGAATGAATTTGTGGTGTGAAGGTAGTGTCTAACGCTAGTGGTTTATTGTAAATGAATTTGTGGTCTGAAAGTAGTGGTCCGACGCTTGTGATTTATTGTTAATAAATTTGTGGTTGAAGCTAGTGGTCTGACTTAATGGTCTAAACAATATGTATCTATGACTTTATTGGTGATGATATTTGAATAAAATTTATGCGGGTCCTCCTTCAAAAATGGAAAGTAGTAGTATGTGTTGTTGTCATTTTTTGTGTTGGTGATTTTTATAAGAAATAGTGTTGTTTTTTCAAAAATGGAAATTGTTGATTTTTCCTATAACTTGTGGTGAATGCTCTGTTTCTTTTTTTGTCCTAATTTTTGTCATCAAGTTATGGTTCGTGTTGCTCCCATATCAGAATAATAAAGTAGAGGAAAGGTTGAAGACTGTTGGCAGATGGAAGGCTACCTTTTTATTTTTATTAGTTTAATTTTTTAAGACGTCTTAATTAAATTGATTTTTGACAGTCAATCATGTTTTTGCAGAACAAAATATGAGATGTTGCAGCATGCATATTTTGCCACTAGAACAACACAAGCACATAATGACTGCTTTGGTGGGATGAATTTCTCCTATCTAGTTGAACTCGAGGAACACAACGACCTGGAGCACCAGCAGCATGCCAAGGAGCACCTTCAGTTTTTGGATAATATTGATGAATGAATATATTTTGGATGAGTGGATGTCCTCTAATGTAATCTTTGACAGCTTTATTTGGATCCTTGTTACTTGTAAAATTTTGGTTTTAGATCATGCATATTGGCTGAAGGCAATTTTTGAGTTCTATAATATATGTAAGTATTTGCCCCGTTATTGAGCGAGCCTAGGCTTGTGCTTGACTCGCTGTCTTGTCAGACCTTTGATCTCTTTGATGGTCTCATTTTAATGGCAGAAGGAAAGATTGTGTTTCATAGTCTTTGCTGATTGACAAAGGAAATGGTGGAAGATAATTCTCATCTCATTGAATAAATGATTACAATGGTTGTACATATACAGGGTAATTTGAAACTTATTTTCTGACATAGAAAAATCGTCTTCATTTCAAGTACTGTACAGTCCTAACAAATTATTTTAACTATGTCATCGCACACAATTACATGAGAAGAAGTACAAATCAGAAATGTGTAACATGAAGTAGGAAGACCTTTCTGAATCAAAACTAAAGCGCCAAGGATTTATAAATCCATAAGCCCATATTTCCGGCTGAAACTCTGTATCTGAGTAATAAGGATTATCCTTCGAGATAGAATAGTTTCCCGAGAGACCAAGTTTAGCAATTTCCGCTGCACTTAAAAAGACATTACAAGGGACAAGAGTGAGTGCAAAAGATGCAAACCGCAAGAAACTATGCAAGGAAACTAATAACTATGTCACATTTCAAATAATGAATTTTTTTTTAGCTTCTAAATACTGAATTTTCGTTTTGCACTATGAAGAGAAATATAAATGTGTATACAAGTGCATCATTTGTTTAATTCTGTAGCCAAGTTGACAAACTATGGACGCCTAACTGAACAGACAAAAGCATTTGCATCTGGTAGAATGACATACCATAACATCAGGACAGGACTAATGATTCAACAATAGAAAATGCATGTATGATTCAACAATAACACGACCACTAAATTTCTCAACATAAAAATTCTCTCATAGCCTAAAAATGTAAAGAAGGAAAATAAAGAGTTTAAAATCATCAAGAACAATAACAAAAAAACTCGAAGTGGGGCACTTTAAACTCGAAGTTGGAGAAAATTGGGAATAAGTTAGTGATTTGTTAAAGGTGAGAAAATTCAACCTTTGGTCATTTCGATCTGTAGAGATAATATTGCTTTTGTATCGTAAATTCAAGGTGAAAAACTATGAACTGAACATAATCGATATGATTTCATCAGTGATATTTCAAACAAATAAATTACCTTTGCACTTTAAAATGACAAAGTAGAGAGATTACTAGCGATATAACAATGAGTTGGGGGAGAGAGTCACCGTGGAGAGTCACTGAAAACTTTCGAAATGGGAGGGAGGATTTGAGGGATTTCGAAATATGAGGGATTTGAGGGATTCCAAACTGGGAGAGATTTTGTGGGTGAAGAAGTTAAGGGATTTGAGGGATTTTCAAAATGGGGGAGATTTTGTGGGTGAAAAAGTTAAGGGATTTGAGGGATTTGGGAAGAAATGTAGGGATTTGGGAAGGAGGTGGGTGCAGAGTTCGGTGAAAAGTTGGAGGAGATTTTTCAATTGTGAAGGGATTTTGAAGGTTCGGGTTGTAGTGGTCGCAGTTGTGGTCGGACCTAAAATATAGTGGTCCGACCACTACAGATCTGGAACCAAAAATCCGCATGTGAGACGAGCCAAGCCGAGCCAACGGAAGGGAGGACTCATTAAATGAGGTGGCAGCCCTCCCTTCCGTCGATTGGGTCTGGATGTAATCCAGACTGTGGGTTTGGATCAGTCTGGACCCGTACGGTCTGGACTGAATCCAAACCCAAGCCGATCACCCTTTTGCCGGTTCTAGGCTCCTCCTCCTTAATGGCCCTAGAAACATCCACATCATCTCTTTCCTGTTGAAACCATTGACTGACACTTACTTTGATGTTTTTGCCACCATGCCGCCGATCTTACCGCCCTGACCCGTGGGGATTCTCGGGTTCGGAGCGGGTTCGGCCGCTCGTTTGTGCCTTGAATTATACCCGGAGTTGGTTGTCCACGGATGGGAGCTTGACCCGTCCGTGATTGAGGTGGGGAGAGAGTATTTTGGATCAGTCTGGACCCGTACGGTCTGGACTGAATCCAAACCCAAGCCGATCACCCTTTTGCCGGTTCTAGGCTCCTCCTCCTTAATGGCCCTAGAAACATCCACATCATCTCTTTCCTGTTGAAACCATTGACTGACACTTACTTTGATGTTTTTGCCACCATGCCGCCGATCTTACCGCCCTGACCCGTGGGGATTCTCGGGTTCGGAGCGGGTTCGGCCGCTCGTTTGTGCCTTGAATTATACCCGGAGTTGGTTGTCCACGGATGGGAGCTTGACCCGTCCGTGATTGAGGTGGGGAGAGAGTATTTTGGCCTCGCAAAGCTTGAGAAACAATACCCGCGTAGACTATTCGTCTACGTTGGCAATGCGCTGAAAGCTAGCGTTCGAGAAGGGTTCTCGGGGATCTTTGTTGATTTGTTTAGCAAAGGTAGTTTGATTCCGGAGCTTCAAGATCCGAATACATGGGCGAAGCTCAACAAGTGTTTGAAGAAAGGTGGGAGAATAATGGTTAATGTTGGGGGCAGTTGTGTGGAGGCCGAGGATTCGTGGAGAGATGGGAAGGTAGTCATGGAGGAGTCTTTGAAGGCGAGGCGAAGAGTTTGGAAGAAGTTGCTTCCTGGTTCTTTGAGGTGTTATGCTGATATGTGGACACCGTTTCGCGGTTAATAGGGTATGCTGTTGTCAATGTGTTTGGTTTATGGCCTTTGTCTATGTAGACGGACGTGCATAGTTTTGTTCTTCTTGTATTCGTGTTAGTTCCTCTATGAAACCAACAGTTAGTTCTGGACCTTACTTGTTCAGTTTGTCCAAGTGAAACCAACTGTCAGTAGGAAAATGGGAATATATAGGGAAAGATTAATCATGTTGTTGAATCATGGAGCATCGGAGGCCTGTAATACCAATCATGTAAGATTGACTAGGAACAAGGGAATGCAAGATTCTAAAATTCTGCATTACCAAATGTTCAAATGGTGCCAGAGCCTTTTGAAGTTTGTTCAAATGGATCCTTTTAGCTTGACCTTGAAGGAGGCATAGCAGTATAGCAAGATAATTTTATTGCAGCGTATGGGGATTGACCGGGTATTTATGGAACTAATAAATTTTTAGTGGCTAATGTAAAGTCGGTTTCAGATTTCAAATGGACGCTTGAATGACATTTATGCATGAATTCAGTTGAATCCATTGGCCCCTAGAACTGACCACCAGCTGACAGTGCCGGTTTTGCTACATTAGAAACCTTACTGTGCGAATGAGCCGTCGAAGGTCAACGCCAAGAAAAAAAAAAAGAGCCGTCGAAGGTCAACTGATGTGATACCAAACCTAACTAAAGAAAGAATGCTGGTTGCTCATCTTTCGACAGGGTTTTGATTCCGTAGAACTTCCACACTTTTTTCCATATCTCAAGTTGCCTAGCATTAAGATGACTTGGGAGTTGGGTGACGTGCATTCCAGCAGTATAGAATACTCTAGGTTTGCAGGAATGTACTTGTTCTAGAAGTAACCATATTTTTTCTTCTTCTACCTAACCATAGACAAAATAATTTGTATAAAAACAGGTTGGCTCGAGTCCTCTCTCTCTCTCTCTCAGCCTTTTCCCTTTAAATATTGCTCCTAGCTCTTTCATGTTTCTAGCGCTCATAACAAGGGTGAACTGACTGGCTTCTACAAGCTCGTGTTTCAGCTCTCAGTGATGAGTGGTTTTCCAGCAAAGTTAATGGCAGCAGTACTGGTAATAGTCCTTCTCGTGGTTGATGTTCAGACAACTTCTTCATTACTTCCTTACGGTAATATTGTTTTCCATTGTCTTTTCCCGTTAGTTTGAGAAGGGTCATATAAATCCTCATTAGAAGTTTTTCTATCACCGTCAATTATTACCATTTCATCATGTCTCTGTAGATATTACGTTGAATTCATGAAGTTTTGCAGTCTCCTAATTATATATCAAGTTCCTTGAGTGATATCGATCTTTGATCATTGCTCACATGCTATGGTCTTTCTTTGTCCTGAAAGGTGGCAGGAAGAGTTTATGGCTCCTGCAGAGTAGAGAGGTCACGATGAAGATGGTTCCAAAAGAAGATGGCAGTACTGAAGGACTCAACGTCGGTAGTAGGCAAATAGCTTCCGTTCGGAGCTTACGAGCATCAGCTTCGCCACCACCCCCACCCACCAAAAATAAAATTACATCATCATCCATTGCGGCTGTGCCTCCCCCGCCGGTTTAAGGATTATCTTCGTTTCTTGCTGTGTTTTGTGTTTGTCAATTCTCCAGATTCTGTAGTTCTCCATTTTTTTGGCAAGTATGTGATTATTTATCTTGCTGAAACATAAATGAGCTAAAGCTCAGGTCCATCAACCCTTGTTCGCAGTTGTTTAATTTTAAAATGTGATGTCTCTTCTTCTCTGGTGTTCATGATGTATCCGAACCAAGGAATATATACAAAATACCACTTGTGTTTAAATGATGCGTGTTCTTTTGTTCATCAGGGCTTTCTTATGTAGGGAATCTTTTGTCACTTGGGGGCCTAAGCCAAAAACAAAATGGAAAAATTACTAGATCAACGGACCAAAAAAGTCAAACTAATATTATATATTTTTTCACACAAGTCAAATGAAAAGAAAATGCCACCTTATTAGGCAGTGTTGGACAGCCGAACTTCCGGTGACCGTTAAAGTATGCACATCTCTTCGTCCAATGTGTAAACAGAATATGTGCAGGAGAAAGAGATGTGTGAAGTGAAAACGATGGCTCTCACCTTTCCCACGACCCATTTGATGAATCTAGACTAGCCAGGTTCGCCTATCCACTTACATAGTTGGATTTTCTTTGGACCGCAAAGCAAGAAGCACAAAAGAGGTGGAGGTTTCTAAGAAGTAACTTTGGTTTTGGGTTGCTGGAACTAAGTTCAGAGGAAACTTGGCATCTGTTTTGTTTGGATTATTGCAGAAATTGGTGTTCTTTTGGAACCTACGCAGTGTGTCCTTAATGGCAAGTGCAGATATTAATAAAGAAGATGCTGATTCCTCTAGGCACAAGGTTTTGATTGGATCAAAGTTCCACTCTGCTCTATTTGTAATTACAAGGTTCTCAAGTTGCCGAGGAAGTACATGAGTAAGCCAGCTATATAGATTGTAATATCCATAAGAGGGTATATATTCGTCCTAATTTCTTAGCTTATAACTTTATCAGAGACCCTGAATTAACCACACCCCAAAAACACCTAATTAGTTTTTAAGCTCGAGATAATAATTCTGGAATTTGCCCTCATACAAACACTTTGAAGCTCGTGCTTATGAACTATCCACCACGGAAATTACTCTCTGGTCGGCACACTCAAATTCGTTTAGACCCACTCAGACCAACGGAGTGAATTTTTTTTCATAATTTGATAAAATTGAAGGATCACTTATTATTAGTTTGAAAATCAAAAGAAGATTTTTAAAATAATGTTAAAACCTAAAAAGAAAATCTTATCAAACAAAAAATAATTTCAAAATTCTACAGAAAGTTTTCTGCTTCAGATAATATTCGTATCCTTCGGACCCAATTATTTCCCTCGTTTTGAGAAACCTTTTATTTTCTAGGTAAATATCAAAATTATATTAAAACAGAAGAAAATATACAAGAGGCGCTACCACGACTGACCCAGAAGCGCCGACTGGAACAAGACTATCAGCCCCGGACCCCTGGAAAACCAGTGAAATGGGCTAAAATTCCTTACAAACGAGACTCGGCACAAGGCCCTTACAAAGTGAACCGTACAAAAGGCCCATATATACAACCTGACATGGGCGCAAGGCCCTCGTTTTGAGCTACTCGGCTCCTCATTTACATGTCTTACCTGGGTTGCTAGATCTCTTCCCGATTGTTACAGGCATTCAATTACCAAATGGCACGGCACATGTTTGTACTCGTCAAATTGGGACGAAAGTTCCAAGAAGTTTTGTTTCAATATATGTAGTTGTCTTACAGTCAAAGTGGTACAGTACCTTCGACAAAAGTTCAAGAAGTGGCGGCTGTGGCGCCTCAAAGTCAAGATTGCAGACTTTTGCCCAAACATATCACACGGCATAGAGAAAAAAATTAGGTACATACTGCGGAAAAGCCATGATTCCAATTTCCACCGAAGCCTCTACCTTGTCCTTGGGTCTTTCTTCGCTCTCTCACTGTCCTAGCGATCGTCACAAAGGTGAACTGACGGGCTGATCCATACGTTCATGTTTCAGCTTCCCATGATGAGTGGTTTGCCTGTAAAGTTGATGGCAACGGTAGTGGCGGTGGTCCTTGTGGGTGATATCCAAACCACTTCTGCGTTACTTCCCTATGGTAATATATCTTTTTCTTTATTTTTCCAATTCCATATAATCAAAAGGGCTAATTGCAGATATAACTTTGAATTCCTGAGGCTTTACTCTTGCTGTTACACTTCAAGGACTTCGAGTCTCGGATCATTTCTGATCACCTCATATTATCTTTCTTTGGCCTGAAGCTGGTAGGAAAAGTATATGGCCTCCACAAACTACAGATGTCTGGATGAAGAGGGTTCCAAGGAAAGAAGGCAGCACTGAAGGTCTGAACATTGGCAGTAAGCAAATAGTTCCCTTGGTGGTCCTTCGAGGAAAAGTATTGTCGCCACCAGCGGCACCAGTCAGAAATGGACAACATCGCCATGGCCCATGACCCCTACTTGCTAGTTCATGAAGTCGCCACCACCCTCCCCTCCCCCGCTGGTGGCGTGATTATCTATATTTCTGGCTTTGCTACTTGCTAGTTCATTTTCAACCTTGGTGGCTCGTGGACGAGCCTATTTCCGCTTTCGCCCCCCCTTTTTTTTTGTTTAAAAAATTCAAGGTGCATGTTGAAATATGATAAACAAGTCAATGTCAGGTCTACTGGTTTTGGTAGTTACTGGTTTAGTTTTTTATGTGATGCATCTTTTTCTACTACGTACGTTGTTTATCGAAATGATCAAGGAATCTGCAGTAGTGCAGGGGACCTACTGGTTGAAAGGAAAAAAAGAAAAGAAAAGGAGAGAACGAGAAACTCAAAGGGGATTGCAATTTTTTTTTTGGCAAACGTGAAACAGAAACTTTATTCTTAACAAATTTAGGTTACAAAGGATTTTGAAGAATAGCGCTGTTCAAACCCTACCCGACCCCAGTCAAACCTGGTCAACTTCAGCCGGTCCATATGCAGGGTTCGGTCGGAGTTGGGCCCAATATTTCAGTTGGGCTCGAGATGTCATGATCTTACTCGGTAGGGGTCGGGTTCGAGCTGTACCAAACTCCTCCCATGACTTGGAGTCTAAGGTCGCCCGATCCCAACTCCGATCGAGTCCTGTGGAAGTCGACCTCGACTTGTTTTTTCCTCACCCTTAGATTGGGAGATTTGGTCGGTTGGGTGGCCTTAGACTCCTGGTACCAACTAATCTAGACCGAGTCATGTACACAGCCCTAATGAAAAAGAATTAACACATCAAACATGTCTGGTAGAGTAGTGCTGTTGGGCGCGGCAATGTTGGCATCATTGTGCTGGTTCGTGCCCTTTGGAGTTGTCATTACAAGAGGCAACGGATAGGGGCCAATTGGATTGTTTTATAAGATGGTGGCTCTTTTGGGGAGACATGTTGCAGAAGCCAAGGAGAAACTGAGGCGGATTTTTGGGCTTGGAAGTGCAAGTAATAAGTGAGAATTTGTTTAATTAAAAGCAATAATTATATAATGGTATTAAGAAAATGCCAAATACAACTTGTGAAACAGGTCAACTTCCCCTTATTGAAGTTTGCATAGTGTACACGTAGAAAGTTCCTTAAGATTTTGGAAAAGAAAGAATTACATGATTTGTTATTAAAAATCTCAATTTGCATGATATCTTTGTTTAAATAAGGTTCATTAGAAGTGGTGTAGATTCAATTATTGTAAAAATGTTGTTCAGTTTATACAAATTTGTTGGAATTTGTAAAAATGTGTCAAAATATCTAGCGTTTTTTTTAAAAAATTATTATATCAAACATGGGATAGTTTCTATTGTGCATACAATTTTCGCTGTTATAAATATTTTTCCCGTCAAATAATAATTGTCCGGTCAGCGATATGTCGAAAGGCTTTACCTAAATGGATTTCTAAGACGGTGTTGGTGCACAAGTCTTAGGGTCCCGGTCGGGATCGGTTAATATGCTTTGCACTTGTGGTGCTGATGGTGCTGAGCAACAGTGAAGATTTCTTCTTCAAACTTCAACTGTTGGATTTTCGCCACGTCAATTAAAATTTACTCACCATTTGCCCGACCCATTTAACAGAGCAACCCACCCATTCAAACTTTCACCCACCCGCTTACCTTTTTGACTCTTCTTCTTAACACGTCGCCCAGCCTCCCCCAGCTCCCCATCGCCGATCCTCCGTCGCCCACCGTCGAAGAAAGACAATCCCCCAGCTCCCCGTTGCCCACCGTCGAAGACTGTCAAAAAGGTATCAATTCTATTGTGTCCTGATTTCGTTCGGTGGATTATAGTTATGATGCGTGGTTCTTGGGTGTTTGATTTTGAAATAGAGGCCTTGTAAATGGGTTTGATTACCGAGAAAGTGTGGGAATTTAAGCGAGAGTGAGTTGTCTTCCCCAATTTTCCAGGACGGTGAAATATGGACATTTAGTGTGAGGGCTTTCAATTCACTGTGCCGCTGTTATTACCACGTGCAAATCTTACTTTATGGAGGAATGGAAGTCTGGTCCGAGAGCGTAATGCGATGCTTCCCACTATATCTTCTAAGGTTGGTGTGTTCTGAGTCTTTTTGTAACAATTCAATGGGGTTATAATTCGGTCTGTTAAAACCACTAAGAACCATGGTGGCCGTAGATCTTGATAGCGTCCCGGACGACCGGCTTTGCTGGTTCTGGTACAACAAATTTTTTTTTTGGTTGTGTGTGTGGGGGGGGGGGGGGAGGGGAGACCAATGGAGAGAGTTTAAGGAGTTGTGGAGTAAAAATGGCTAGAAAAGCCATATAATCGGGGTGTCTTGAGAGAGAGTTGCAATGTTGGTGAGAAGACGGGAGGGAGTGTTAATTGTATTTCAAAAAGATGTGCCAGTATGTATACTAAATGGCAATAGACATTCTTTTCAAAGACTCGTATGGATCCAACTGCTTGTTTAGGCCTGAGTTTTGACAGAAATTGGACACATGAGTGTAAATATGCGTCTTCTACCTACTGGGTTGAAGCTATCTTTAATATGGGCATTCTTCTAATGTCTACTCATGTCGCCTGTATTAACAAGCCTTCTGCAGCAGGAAACAAGGAAATGTGCTTGCTTTTTTTTGGCAAGGGTACCAATAAAATGTGCTTGCTTTTTAATATGTGCCAGTATGTATACCAATAAAATGTGCTTGCTTTTTTTTGGCAAGGGTACAATGGTTGATAGGAAACAAGGACATAAGCAGGCAAGGCAAGCTTTTGTCTTTTCACCTTCTGGCTTCTAGAGGAAGAAGACTAGGGTTGGAATCCAAACGAAAATGGTGGTGTGCTTGATCTTGTCACATCCTGTGTAGCTTCATTCACTGTTTTCATTGAGGGTGCAAAGGAAAGGAAAAATGTGAGAGAAACCCTGACTTTCTCTTTTTTTTCCCCACTGTCATGTTCCCCTTGTGTGCGATATGAGGGTGCAAAGGAAAAATGTTTAGGTGACCTTCTATTTTATTTGTTTATTATATTACTTTTTTGTTTTTTGGTTAACTGCACATGAGACTAGTTTTGTGTGTATATATCAATTGATCAAAGATTTGGTTGTCTTTAACTATAAACATACTTGATGAGATGGACGGCGAGATAGATGAGTTCGGGTAGAGCATCAATGAACTCAAAGTAGAGATGAGAGTGGAGGGTTCACCTTCTCCTCTGGTCCCTTCCAAGCCAAACCAAGAACCCAAGGCACCCGATGGTTCAGCATAATGGGATTTGTCTGTCTTGCGTTTCTTATTTGGAAGAGGAAGCTGATATTAACATGTTTATGAGTATGTGAATGTTCCATGGAATTGTAATATGTTGGTCTTTCCAGTACACAAACAAATGATTGTGTATTGTGTATGGTCTTTCCGGTACACAAACAAATGAATATAACCTGAGTTTGGCCATATGTTTATGAAAATTTCTGTTCTCAGATTTAATGGATGGAATTCCACGTAACTATATCTTTTACCTTCACTTCATCAAATAGTCGCCTTGCATAAGTTATAGGGCCAAATTTACAATACATTTGAATAAAAGCATTTCTCAAAAATTTATTGGAAAATTCAGCATTATGTCGAACAACATAACAGTGTAAGGCTTTCCCTGGTTTCAAAGGCCATCGCACCAGTACAAGCAGAGAGGAGACCGAGCAAAGTAGTTCCATCCACATTCAGTCCAGCTTTTTCCATTATTCAAAAACGCCTAAAGCCTCTTTTGAGCTATTATTTTTTACATAGCCAGCAATCATTGTGTTCCAAGAAGTTAAATCCCTATCGGACATTCTATCAAACAACATCCTCGCCATCGCCATCTCGAACTCAACATTTCACGGTACAAAGCAATGGACTTCAGAGAGCACGCACCATAAGCATAGCCCCTGATCATTAAATTTCACGAAAATGAAATTTTCAATTCAATCAAATTAAAGATGTACTGGGCTTCGGCCATACGGCCAAAACTCGCGTAAAAATGCGGCGAAGGCATGGGGTTTCTCCACTCATATCACAGCGTTTGAGTAGTTATTTCAGTTGAAGCCTGAAGGCATGGGGTTTCTCCCCAAGGCATAGGGGTTTCCGTGAATAAGACTGTTTAGCAAAAAATAAAAGAAAAGGACTCATCACCGTAGAACCCCCATTGAAACCCCATTAAAATGCTCCAAAAAGAAACATAGTTTAATGGATTCATTCCTTGATCTGGAATGAATCCAAGAAACAGAGTACACGTAAACAACTGGCTATCCGAGAAATCACCAACTACTGCCCAAAGGAAATCGCATGAGGAACCCAACGGATTTGCTGGCGATGATGCTGAGGAGATCTGGCGAGGAAGACGAAATCTGCGGGAAATAACGATTTCGTCTGTCCAGCCAAAAGGGTCAGATACAACCAAACGGGTCGGGTGCGGGTTAAATCATTTTAATTGATGTGTCCAAATCTGAGCCGTTGATTTTGAATAGAAAATCTGAGCCGTTGCTCAGTACGCAAAGCACGATACAACAAAGTATATTAACCGATCCCGGTCCCGGTCTCCTACCATTCCCAACGGACATAAATCATGGGAGTGAATCTATGAGGCTCTTTTTTTAACTACACTCACTCGCTCTTTTTTTCATATTCCCCTCCTTCAATTCCACCTCCTAGTGGGATCATAACAGCCCATATAGCAGAATAATGATTAGATTGCAATGTTCATTCAGCAGCGTTTTCTTCACTTGGAACTCTCCAAGATTTACCAATCCCTGTCAAGGACCAAGCAACTACATGCTTTTATCATAAAGACCTACCTTGCCCAGGACCCATTTTATGCAACTAGAATAGTGAGGTTTTATGCCATCAATCATGACATTTGTGCTGCTCGTCACCTGTTCGAAAAAACTCCCCATCGGAGTGTATTTCTTTGGAATTCAATAATCCGAGAATATGCACAAGCCCACAACTTTGTTGAAACATTCTCTCTCTTTAACATGATGCTTAACACTGAAACTAAACCTGATAGTTTTTCTTATGCTTGTATCATTCGTGCTTGTTCTGAGAATTTTCGTTTAGATATATTGAGACTTGTTCATGGAGGAGTAATAGTTTCCGGGTTAGGTATGGATTCCATTTGTAGTAGTGCATTTGTGACGACTTATTCAAAACTGGGTCTTGTGGACGAAGCCAATAGGGTCTTTCATGGCATATTTGAGCCGGATTTGGTGATGTGGAATTCAATGATTTCTGGTTATGGGCATTGTGGATTTTGGGATAGAGGTCTAGAGCTCTTTGGTAGAATGAGAAATTAAGGGAAGCGTCCTAATGGATATACACTAGTTGGGTTGCTCTCAGGTTTAGCAGATTCCAGCTTGCTGAGTCTTGGTCAAGGAAATCATGGCTTTTGTTTGACATCCGGTTTTGATGCTAACGGTCATGTTGGCAGTGTGCTTGTGAGCATGTACTCAAGATGTAATTGCATGAATTCTGCGTATAGAGTTTTCTGTAGTTTATTCCATCTCGATATAGTTACATGGTTTGCTTTGATAACAGAGAAACATGGCAGAATATTCTTTTCAAGGTTAGAAAAATTCAGTTTATGTCAAGGTGCTAATCATTTAGGTTTACTCCTTGCATGCTTTGCGGTTCATGGCATGTATTTTGAGGCCTAGATCTAGTAAAAAAGGCCTATCGGACATGGATAATGAGTTAATACTTCGTGAACCTATCTTTTCTTACATGCTTCAGTGGGCGTGCGTTCATGTTCTCCAAGTTATATTCAGGATTTATTTCTTGCTATATCTTCAGCATAGACTTGATATTTGATATGGCTAGAATGGGTTTTTCTAATGCTGCAGTGATCAACTAAGACTTCATTGAGTTAACACCTCTCATTAACCCAAATGTTGAATACCGTATTTTTTATATTTTTTCCCTGAAAGCAACCTTTGTATTAAAAAACTACGGAAAAACCGTGCAAGAGTCACACTGTAAAATAGAAACAGGAATACAAGCTAAATTGACAAAGCCAGTGAGATGAGAGGACGCCGCCCACTGGGCAAGAAAGTGAGCCTGCTGGTTAAGACGCCGAGGCACCCAATGAATCGACCACACCGCTTGGCCCTTGAATTGCTGCCTCTGAGCAACTATCATAGCTTAGACTTTCCAGCAAGGAGGATGAAGAGGATCAGACAAATCAAAGCACAACAACTTAGAATCAGATTCAAATACCACTAGGGTCCAGTTCTTCGACTGGGCCTCTTCGACAACACGAATAGCCGCAAAAGTTTCATCCACAAGCAGGTCCAAAGCCTTAATTCGCTCCATGTACACCGTACAAAGAGAGCTAGAGGAGTCTCTACAAGAAACGGCTGTGTACGATCCGGAACAACGTATTACAACGTCGAAATTGATCTTCATGAAATCGTGTTCAGGGGAACCCAATGATCAGCAAAGCGAGGCTTACGAGAGAACCAAGCAGAAGAATGGGCAGAGAGACGCTGAGACAAATCTGACTGGAGAGTAGAGAGAACCACATATTTATAATCGTGACATGAATAATCGACTTAATCCAGGACGCGGGAGAATTACAAGAAATCTGAGATAAGTCCAGAGGCCAATCAGAAAGTAACCATAGACCTCGTGCCACTGGACATTCGAAGAAAACGTGCAAAATAGTCTCGTCATGATGAGCACAACCAAGACAAAGCAGGGAGGAAGGGACTTCATCACCCGCACGACCAGAGGAGGCAGAGGCAACACGGACAGGCAAAGCTTCGCCTGCAATCTTTCATAGCAGTAACTTAAGACGATCTTGTAGCTGAAAATGCCAGAGAGCGGTCCAATCGTCATCGACCAAAAAGGTGCGGCTAGAACGAAGGGCATCCTGCATAAGCCTCATAGCCATCTGCACTGAAAATTTACCATGGGAATATGGAGTCCAGATGAAGGAATCTTAAAGGCTAGAGGACGGGGTGACCATTAGAAGAATACAGTCCACTGTTTGCTGATCAAACAGGTGTTGCAACACATCGACATTCCAATCTCCGGAATCCACTTCTACCAAATCCGATACCCATTGGAACTGATCGGACAACCCAACATGGGGACGCCACACCGGTTTACAGTCTTGAATACCAGGGATCTAAGGATCAAGACAGATATTTATAGCGGAACCATTATGAAGCAAAATGCAAATCCGAGGACAAAGCTCAGTTTTAGCCTTACAAATCCCCTGCCCCACCAGTGAGGCCTCCGAAACGGAGGAAGCCTGTAAGAAGGAACATTGGAGAAAATATTTTGACTTAAGAATTTGAACCCATAAACTAGTGGGATTAGTCAAAAATTTTCCAGCCGAGTTTTTGCATAAAAACAGAATTGATCTGCCCCATCATACAAATGCCCAAGCCACCACTAGACTTAGGTTGGCAGATATCATTTCATGTCTTCAGAGTATAATTTCGCGCCTTCAAAGAAGAGAAGCCCCACCAAAAGTCTTTAAGCATCTTATCCACTTAAGAGCACCAACCCACCGGTAAAAGGAACGACTGCATTAAGTCTGTGAAGTACTGAGGTAAGGAGAGAGCCACAGACTTAATGCGAGTGCATCGGCCTGCCTGAGATAGTGTTTTACTTTTCTAGCTAGCAAGCTTCGAATCCACTTTGTCTTTTAAAGCAGCGAAATGGCGCGTTTTAACTCGTCCCATAAAAATAGAAAGACCAAGATACTTGCTGTCCTCTTTCATGACGTGGAGTTGAAGATCATTATAAATAGCATGCCTCACATCCGGATGAGTATTAGGGCTGAAGAAGATGGAGGATTTAGTCTTATTAATTTTCTGGCCCGACCAACGACAAAAAGATGCCAAAGATTCATCGACCACTCGAGATTCGCATAAATTGGCCCTGCAAAAAACAAGCAAGTCATCTGCGAAGAGCAGGTGAGTAACAAAAGGAGCTCTGTGATTAACTTTGATGCCATGAAACATGTGTAAGCTTTCAGCCTTATGGAACACCCTGGAAAGAGCTTCTGAAGCGAGGATAAAAAGGAAAGGGGATAGGGGGTCCCCCTGCCTCAACCCTCTCCCAGGAGAAATACGCCCATACATATTATTGTTGAGAAGTAAAGAATACGAGACAGTGGATAGACACTGATGAACAAGTTGTATCCAATGAGAAGAGAAGTTGAAACACTTCAGGACGTGAAGAGCGAACTTCCACTCCAAGCGGTCGTACGCTTGAGACATATCTAGCTTAATGGCCATCAACCCACTGTGACCTGATTTCCTTTTCATAGAATGAATAATTTTCTGTGCTGCAATGGAATTATCTTGAATGATACGACCTGGAATGAAAGTTGACTGAGATGAAGTAATCAGTTTCGAAAGCAAGAGTTTTAGTCTATTAGCCAATAATTTTGAAATAATTTTATAGGAGACATTGCAAAGCCCAATTGGACGAAACCGAGAAAACTGAACATGATTGGGAACCTTCGGGATCAGGGAAATAAAAGTCTCGTTGAGCCCTCAGAGAAAATAACCCGTAGAGAAGAAACGGTAGACCATACGAGTAACCAAAGGACCCACAACTGGCCAAAACTTTTGGTAAAAGGACTCGGTCATGTCGTTTGGGCCTGGAGCCTTGGACGGACCAAATTGTTTGACCGTAGCTAGAACTTCAGATGCATCGAGAATCTTACAGAGGAAAGAATTCTCTTTTGTAGTAACAGTAGGTAGTATAAGTTCTTCAATGCCCACAACAATCTCAGGGTCCTCCGAACAATAGAGAGAAGAAAAATGATCTACCAAAAGCTGTCCCACCATCTAACGATCGGTATGCCAAACACCAGCCGAATCTTGAAGAGCATTGATATCATTGAGACGACATCTGATAATAGTCGAGACATGAAATAATCGAGTGTTAAGATCCGTCGTGGTGAGCCATCGGATCCGGGATTTAGCCTTCCAAAGATCCTCCTCCTGTTTGAGGGCCAATTGAATCTGAGAACGCACAATTGTCAGGGCCTCATCTAACAAGTCCGAAGAGGGCTAAGATTCCAGTGTGGCCAATTGTTGGTACAAAAATCGAATTTTCACCGAAAGGGACCCAATGACCTCTATATTCTAAGTTTGAAGAGCTTTTCTGGTTGATACCAATTTTCTAGTCAGTTGATATGCCTTGGAGAACCAATCTGAGGAGGCAACCAAGCATCTTGAACCACATAACCACAAGAGGGCTTGGGGTAAATGGGATATGGTAGCCCGAGGAAACAACGAAGTCCAGTCAATATTTGCAACGCCTTTATCCAAACGCTCTTTAATACGGCGAGAACCGTTGCGTCCATTACACCAAGTATACCAATGACCGATGAATCCCAAATCTACAAGACCATGATTTAATAAGAGGGAATATAGCCCACCATTATAGGAAGAAGAGGCAACTGCACGACCCCCGAATTTCTCCCTCTGAAAAAGAACCGTATTAAAATCACCGATAATAGACCAGGGACTTTACACCCCAGTGCCTAGGGCAGAAAGGGAAGCCCAGAACTCCTCTTTTTTAACACGATCTACGGGACAGTAGACAAAAGTGAGATTCCAATTATGTGCAGAGGGATCATCACGAACCAGTAAGTTGATGATATTAGAATGAACTGAGACCACATCGTATTCCACCCCCTGCCGCCAAGCAAAAATCATACCACCACTCAAGCCATCTGCCGGAACAAAGAAAGAGAGAGGAAAACCCACCCTGGACAAAACTGCTTGTGAGGAACTAAGTTTAGTTTCGACAAGGCAGAGGCAATCCGGATGGTGATGTCTTCTATAGCACGAAGGGAACGAGAAGTCGCGGGACGGGCCAATCCCCGACAGTTCCAGTAAAATCGCTCTCATAGGGGAAGGTGGGTGCATGGGATGGTCGCCTCCTCAGCCGAAAAAGATAAATCGGAAACAACAGTTGCTCTGGGGCCAGAAATGCGAGTGTAAGTCGTATGCGAACGAGCCCCACGAGGCGACCCTCTACGTTTTCTGGCCAAAACCTTCCAGGAAGAAATAAGAGGGAGATCGTCTGCATGTGCATGGTCTTGTAGCAAAGGAACACCAAATTTAGAACGTTTGGGGTTCCGTAGAGGCCAAGAAGGTAAACGTTTCTGACCCGCCAAAGAATGATGGATCACAAGAGAATCCGCCTAAGATAAACCAGCAGTCTGGGCCACGGAATCAATGGACCTCTGGGAATCAGACGTTGAATACCGTATTCACCCTTTCTTGTTCTACCAGATATGCTGAGTAAAATACAGAGCACTATCTATGATTTGGGAGGGACCTGTCTTTTTTTTTTTCTAGATCAAGTTCCAAACAAGGAACCGAAATACAAAGACCAGGCGAAAATACACTGGTGGGATCTTAAAAAGGATCGGAGAAAGCCACTATATACTCCATGCAAGGCAGTGGGGGCGGTGGCCGGGCTCGGTAGACACAACTACCAGGATATAGACATGTCAGTAAATAAAGCACCACAACCCGGTACAACGAGCCCAAACAAGGGCCAAAAAGATCCACAAAGGATCGAAAGAGCCCACGCAGGAGCCGGAAAAACAAAAACAAAACAAACAGACCAACAAAACATACAAGCAGAGAACAACAAAATCAAAACAAACAGACCAACAAAACATACAAGCAGAGAACAACAAAACTAAAAGTCAACAACAAAGACGGAATCAGCATCACCACCAACAAGCATAGAGGCCAAATCGCCGGCAACGCAAGGATAGACACCGGCTAGTGATCACAACGTGCCGCCGGAAGGTAACAAAACGGTGGGAACAGGCACGCCAAGGGAAGCAGGAACCCTCCAGGAGGCTCGTGGGTGCCCAAACCATCAGAAACAACTTGAAAGGTGAGATTCACGCGCGGCGCGAGTGACCTGTCACTTCACTTTTATAGCAGCATTTTGACAACGGCCAAAGCTCCAACTCCTTTTATACCCCCGACCTCGAAGTGGCTTGTAATGTGAATACCTACAACCATGTTGACTATAGACCCACTCTCACATAAACCACATTGGCTTGCATCATTGGCGGGCGCTGCGCATCTTTCTGATATTACATTTTGTTTTCTGCTGTTTTAAATATTACATTTCTCGGCTGTATTTAACAATTAGGATGTTCAAGTTTGCTTTCAATTCATTACGCCGCGTTTTATTTATGCCACTGCGCCTTCACAATCCAAAATTAGATGTTCGAAATGGCCTAGCTAATCAGGCCCATTTGAGCTTAAACATAAGATGTCCAAAATTATCCATTTATTTATGCAAAGGTCTTTGGGCCAAAATTCAGCAGAATAAATTCTAGCCATATAGCAATGCTCACTAAAAACTGAATCTTGCAGTAGAAAATTTACATGTGGTTCTACCTTTTTAAATGAAAATTAAAAGAGAGGGAATTTTATAATCTCACTCATTCTCTTGGAGTGAGGCTGGTGGCAGGTTACCTTTACTTTACTTAAATGATATCCTGAAAAGGCCAAGGCCTAAGGCCATGGCGAATATAGGACTGATTAATTTATGAGGTTCCTCTTTGAATAGGAATCAGAATCTTGTGAGTAGGAAGAAGAATTGCATCGCGTCAGCCTAGAAAGCAAACATTTGCAGAATTTATAGGTCTAGGGTTCTCTAATTTGCCTAATTAAGTAAACCGTTTAAGTGCCGATCCCATGTTTGTATGTGCAAGGCGAAGTTTTCTTAGGGGCCCAAAATTGCGACTTAACCTACTACAGACCCTATGGGTACCAAAATCCCAACCCCCTCCCCCTTCTTCACGGCAAAAGAAAAAAGCATATAAATTACAACATATTCTGGCTGGGTTTTGTTTTTAGTTTAAACATCAATGTTTGAAATATTTATAAAAATCACTAAATCTGCATATTTATCTATTTATGTATAAGTTAAAAGTTTTATAGATAATGGGCGACTTAATATATATGATATCAGTATATGTTATCTTGCTCAACCTTCATGATCAGAGAGTAGTGGCTAGTGACCACATGGAGATGTTTGTAACTGATCTGGTGAGGCGCGCTAAAATAGCAGTCCCATGGGTTTTTCCTAATTAGAAAAAGTAGCCATTAGGGTAACTTTGCTTTTTCTTGTTCTAAACCCTAAAATAGGACCTAAACAGTAATGTGTCATGATTAGGACGGGGATAGTGCTCTCATATGAAAATGTACGTACTACTCCTCTTTTATTTTTCAAATCAATTTTTTTTTTTGCATTCTATATTCATAATGTCTCACACCCAATTCACTAGTACTCTAGTCGATCAGCTGTTGTAGAGTACTAATAGTGACCTCCTTTGTTGCTAGATATTTCTTATGACAGAGTACAGCTTTGAACTATTTTTGCAATTGAATTTTTTTTATTACTTTTGTGCTTAGTATTTTCAAATTTTCAATATCGCATCTCAATTTGGTAAAAATATTTATCCATTTATTTGAAAATTATAGTTATTGGGAATATAATATTGTAAGAATCATATATATATGGTAGAGTTTACCTTAAATATATAAAACATAGAAATTGTGATAATCATAATTTGTTCACTAGTCCTTGGTTGTTTGTACTAAATATATAATTTTAACCATATATGCAGTCCTGATCAGTTTGTCATCTGTGATCTCTCGTCTTTGGGCATGCAGGTTATGTATTTTAATTTAATTAACCAAGTAGCCCTCTCTCTCTCCCTCTCCCTACACAGAATCACACAGTAAACCCTTATCATTTGGCTGAAGTGTGGGGGATAGAGAAGAGGGCAGGGACCAACAAAGAATGGCGGAGTGATAAGGACCAACAACAACAATATTGATTGGACAAACATCTCTCCTTGTCATGCTCCCGGACCAGGATACCCTGCAATTCCTAGGGTATTGCAGGGGGTGCAATTAGGAGAGAGAGTGACACATGAGTGGTGGTCCCACCGTGGGACCCACACTTTGTGTCACTCTCTCTTCTCATTGCATCCCTTGCAATACCCTAAGAATTGCAGGGGAGCCGGAACCCAAGCTCCCACTGATCACAGGGTCTACTATTTACTCCCCACCCAAAATGAATTGTTATATTTGGATAGCATTCCCCCCCCCCCCGCCGGCCCCTTTCTTTTTCTAATTGCATAATATATATATATATATATATATATATATATATATATAAGACCGATCGAATTATGACACAATTCTTACCTTGTATATCTAAAATTACCCCCAATCATCCTTGAGTTGCCTCATTTGGGACCCAGATGATCAGTTGCTTTCAATGATACATAGATCGTTTCCTAAGAAGAACACATGACAGAATTACCCAATCTAACCCACCCACATTACCGATAGCCGGCCATTGCCTTTTCTGATCTTGCTGTACTTCTTCTTGATACAGATCATGAAACCAAAGAAATCAGCTGCCGAAGCCCTTCATATATATCACGAATAATTAACCTTAGAAGATTATTATATATATAGGATTAAATACACTTTGCACCTCTTATGTTTGAAGTTGTTGACACATTGCATCCTAATATTTTATTTTTGAAACATTGAGCTCATTATATTATCTCCCCAACGATTAGCACTCTGAAGTGAAATTAAACGTCAAATTATATGATAATCGTACCGTCGTTGTCATTGCTAAAATATTGAGAGAGAAATATGTCAATGATGACTTCAAGAATGATGATTCCAAAGCAATAAACGTTTGCTTTCGAAGAAATATGCTGGTATTGTACATATTCAGGTGATTTATAGGCAAACATTGTTTGAGATTCAAGAGCGATACGGTAATATAACAAGGACTGAGGTCATGTGAGAGACATGTGTAAACGATTACCGTCTTATTTGACGCATAATTTCACTTTGGGTAAAAATTGTTGAGACAGATAATATAATGAGTTCAATGTTTCAAAAATAAAACATTGGAGTGCAATGTGTTAATTCCCCAAACACAAGGGGGTGAAAAGTGTATTTAACTCTTATATATATATATTTTTTCAGATATTAGTATATATATATACAGTACAACTCATGATTAGTACTTAATTTGTCGGCGGTGCTTAATTAAATTCCAGAATTAGGTATACCATCATAACCGACCTTGAGCACTACTTCACTGATCATGATGAATGACTCTACCTTAACCTTTCTTAGCCTACAAAATTCCATCGCCATTGCACACGTCACAATCATGAGTGTCACCTCCATCGATCGTCATAATGTTCGATGTCCACCCGTGACAGGGAAACCCTGCAAACCTAGCTTGGCTTGTTTTAACACCTTATATATATGTTGGGTCTATTGGAATCTCCTTATATATGTAAAGACAGAACTTGTCATGCCCTCTTAATTATATGTTCCAAACTGGGATTTTCAATGGCTTATTAATGCTTTCTAAGATTTTTCCTTGCCTCTAGTCGGCTCTTACAATTCATTTGATTGGAGTAGGTGCATGCTTGCTGAAAATAGAAAAACAAAATCCTGGCTTCATACGTAATTTTGTAATGTTTTTGAAGTTTTCCTATATATATATATATATAGTATTGAAATGAAAACGGACACTTGCTACATGTTCTTATCAGTTAGAAGAAACAATTTAGGAAAATCAATCCTTCGCCTTCGGATGCATGCACCTATTGTTGGTCATAAGAATTAAAAAAAGACACCCTAGGCCTAAATATTATTGGATAATGTCATGGCCGATCGATGTTCAAGCTTCTACTAAATTACCTTTTTCCGTATGGTTGATATAGAAAATATCGGCACTAGATTCATAGGTCTGGAAGCTATTTTCTCATTGTTGTTTAGAGTACTTTTGATCTGCTCCGCAGAATTTTGAACCCATGATCCTAACCTCATTCCTCATTCCGCCTTTAGTAACTTCTAGATCTCTTAGTAAATTAATCATACATTAATTAATAAGCGTCCTCTATCGTTTTTATCACAAACTTGTTTAAATGAAAATGAATTTGACTTGTTTTTCTTCACGCATGCACCCATGAGTTAACATAATTCAGTTGTCAAAGTTGTCAACTTATCATGATCACAAGTTGATCAATGTCATCAAAGAGTAATTATTCTCTAGTGAGATAATTGACAGACATAGCTATGTTTAGATCACGTCAACCAGATCTATTCCCATAGTTAGGCTGCTCCTTTCGTAATGATTTTATCAGTCCTACTATTTTTAGTACGTACGGCCTTTTTTTTTTTAAGTATGCGCGGACTAGAACTAGAGTTGTCCTAAATGACATATACACTAGTTACATGTCGTGAAAGTAAAACATGCTAGGTTGCGGAGTTTAGAAATGTTCAGTAACGAAAACTTATAAACGTCCAAAAGTCACATGATGATCGATAGTATTCCTACTGGTTTTTGTTTACAAATGTATACCTACGTACGTACTATACTTTAATTTTCTTTTCCTTTAATTCTCTTCATGTACGCTAATTATAATATTCAAGTGCATATTGCAACAAAAAAGTCCCCTTTACTTAATGCTCTTAGTTTATCTTAAATCAGTTGCATATATCTTAGAAACGATGTACTGTTGTCTCGCTGCAGGAGAAACGGGAAGGAATGAGAATGGGAGACATCCCCATCTCCCTGATATTATTATAATTAGATGCAATGTCATAGTCATTCTTTTCTAGTGTACCTCCCATTTATTACCTTTGTCTTTTGCCTCCATTCCTTCTCCATCCACTAAATGCTCTTTGCCTTGCTCCTCCCTCATCACCTTTTTCCACTGAATTTTGCAGTTCTTCTTCTCTCTGCTCCCTCCAATTAGGGTTTCCCCATTGACGGCTCACCAAACAAATCTGTGATGCTCACATCTTTCGTTTGGTAAGGCTACTTTATCTTGGAAGCACACAGAACAGCTTTTGAAATAGCTCTTGCAAGGGAAAGGTACTTCCCTTTTTACTCGCTTGATCAAGAAACCTAGATCACAAACAGGTAAACACATATGTAGCTTTCCTTCTTCCTTTTCTATGCTACAGATTCTTTTCTTACTTTTGTGTTTTGGCCGGGGTAAGCTAAAGCTAGCTAAAGAGAGACTTCATCCCTCTATTTAGGGCTTTCCTAAGTTCACATACCTCAATAAGACTGTGCGAACATAATTATATAAATTTGCAATTGTCAGATCCTATGTCCAACGAATCCTAAGAGGATTCATACATCATAGTTTCCCAAATATAACTTCTCATGCCAATTAGAGTTATTCCGAGAAGAGACAGAATAGAGTTAAAAGAAGTGCCGGATCGAATGGGAAACCAAAAATCAAGGAACCATGTAGAACGCAGTGGATGGTTGCGAGTGTAGAATATTGTTAGGAACTATAATTCCCAAAAACTAAAAGATTAGAAGAACATAGATATGAAAAGATTGATCAAGGACTTACAGCTAATTTCCTGATTTGAGCAGGTATACATGTATCCCTTAGTTTGTGTGTGTGTGTGTGAAGGTTAAGAGAGGGAGAAATTAGAGAGTGGTGGTTTCCCGTAACAATTTCTTCAAACTAAAGGAAGCATGTAGAAATTGCGGGTTGGCTAAAACATCCCGGATAATACTAGTAAAGCAGTTGTACTTGAAGACTCCAGCAGTAAGGTTGTAATATAAGGGAAATAAGAGGGGGAAAAAAGACGTCCAACTGGATTCTACTTGCAAGTCTATAAGGAATTACTCATCCAGAAGAATTATACGCCTACCCAAGTTAAAAATTTACAATGGAATCTAGTACTCTAAAGTGAAAATGAAAGAATCACAAAAAAAAAAAAAGTGCAATTAATGGGTTTAGTCTAATTATCTTGGTGCAGTGAAAATGGCTTCATCCAGCTCCTACAATTGTCCCTGTGCTGCCTGCAAGTTCTTGAGGAGAAAATGCCTGCCAGGTTGCATCTTTGCACCGTACTTCCCACCAGAGGAGTCTCAAAAATTCGCCAATGTCCACAAGATCTTTGGTGCGAGCAATGTGACTAAGCTGCTGAATGAGCTTCTCCCTCACCAGAGAGAGGATGCAGTGAACTCTCTCGCCTATGAGGCGGAGGCTCGAGTAAGAGACCCTGTTTATGGATGTGTTGGCGCTATCTCATTTCTTCAGAGACAGGTTCAAAGGCTCCAGAAGGAACTTGATGCGGCCAATGCTGATTTAATACGCTATGCTTGCAATGAGATTCCAACGGCTTTGCCACCAACACCCGGAGTAAATACAGTTCAACCACTGGCTTCTCGCTCAAGACCAGTTGAGTTTAGTAGAAGAATGGTTAATGAAGGAGGAGGGTTTTATCAACAACCTCTTGCTTTCCCTCTTCCTTATCCTCTTCCATGGAATGATAATCCTTCAAGGAACATCAACGGAGGTCAAGGGAGTATGTGAACAAACGTCTTCTGCCACAAAAGGACGACTTTTCTCTCTTTCGGACTGGTCAAGAAACACTCTTCGTATGGTATATTTTATATTTATTTAGTGTTCGAGCCGCACATGACTCTTGTAGGCTGTAGCTAGATCACTGAGTTCTGATATTTCCTAGTAATTTATTTGGTGAGTTTAGTGCATCGGTGTTCTATTCAAACCAAGAACTTAACCACTCTGCAGTATTTCAGTGTGGTACCTAAATAAGGCTGTAGATCATAGAGTACAGTGCGGCTATTAGTTAGATCTCTTAGTGTGTCATTAGTGCAACTCAAAGGCATGCGCATGGCGAGTTGTTATGTTTTTGTTTAGAAAATAAATCATGTTATAAAGTTTTATTAGTTGATCTTAAAGAGGATTCTCTAGCCTAAGTCTATGGCTTAGTCCTCTTTTACCCTATATATTCTCACCTTTGTTGCTGCTTTGTTCTTGAGGACCACTGTCTCATTTTCCTATTAATATACTCAAATATAATTGTGATAGATCAGCCATAATATTGTTTCCAAGAGACCCGCAGAAAAATGTTGAATTCAACTCCAAGTTACACTTCCTTCAACATAGAATTTATTTTAGCAATTCTCGTCTATCTCTACATACAGTTTTCTTCTGTAAAAATATGTGATCGGAAAACACTGGTAATTAGATGTACGAAACCTAGAATTAGCCTTCTAAATGGATTTATTTGCGTCGAAAATTGAAGTATGGGTTGAAAAGAAAGCTTTTGAGTGTTTGTTTGAATTTCGCTGGTATTCAAAGTTCTAGGAGTCGTTCCTTTTATCTTTTCTCTGTGACATGTGAATCTTTGTTTTTTCTTCCTTTTATGAAGTTTAGTTCTTTCTGAGAAACTCAGCTCCACCTCTTGTTTCAAAGACGTAGATATCTAAAACAGTGAGTGACAGTTCCTGCCCTCATCAGATAAACAACTTTATTAATCGGATCCGATTAATAAAGTTCACTCTCTACCATGAAGGGTTTTTTCAGCTCGCTATTATCATCCTCCAACACCCCAAACAAAACAGTGAAACCTTGGACTGAAAGTATCGACACAGTAAATCCCTCTACATGCTCTCACAGTCGCGCACAAGCACTTGTGTGTTTTTATTCTTTCATTGCATATTGACTACTCTAATGCATGCATGTGTCAATATATTGTGAAACTCCATACAGGAGAGTATAACCCTTTTTTAGATGAAAATTGCAGACCACTTTTCCACGTTGCCACCCAAAAAGAAAGAAAGAGTGTGATTAGGCGCTAAAGATCGTGTGCTGCTATCTCAGACACACACAAACATGCACGCACGCAGTATTATACATAGCAAAATCCAAAACATTGAAAACCCTCCCCATCCCTTCACCAGCAACTGTCCTGTTACTCTCGCAATACGACCAGAATCCCCTGGATCTGGAACTGGCAGAAGTTTCCCAGTTAAAGTTACGTCCATGTGTCCTCTCTCTCTCTGTGCACCTCGCTCCTCGAGATCACCAATAGCCTTCCCTCATTCTTTCGTGGAATTCTTTTTCTTTTTTTTCGTGGAATTCTTGATAGATGAAATCAAATCATCCAATGATCCAGAAGATATTTTAATCTGCAATCCTCTATTAGTTGTAGAAAAATAAATGAGGACAGATCAAGATTTTTACTGTTGGGTCAGAGGTCATGATCAGAGAAAGAGGGAAAGCAGTATGGGTTTCTGAAAATATTATTGGTTTTTCTCGAAGGATTGCAGTATGTTGTTATTAATTCAGAATCCATCGTTCCCGTCAATCTTCGTCTCTGAAGAAACGTGGAAAGGAAGCAAAGAGCAGGTGAAAAATGGCAGGAGGTCTATTACAAAGGACAAACATAGCAGGCTGTGGGGGCCGGGTATTATTACATGGCCCCACAAGTGTTTCTCGACGATCCTAGTAGTCGTGGGGTTTAAACAAATCGGAAAAAGGACTGGACTCGTTTCTTTTCAGGTTGGATGTTTTTGGTTTTCAGGAACTCTACACTCACTCACAGTCTATCTAGAGTAGCAAGAACAGCAGTTCGGTTATTGTGCAAAAATCAATGGTGTGAAGCGATGTGGAGCAGCGGCTGAAATGTTGAGTGGACGGTAAGACGGTCTCAATGAAGACATGTCATTTAATAAATTCCTACCCGTTTAAAAACCAGTTTGACCCATGAAAATCTCGACCCATCGCCATTGAAACCAACCCATCCCACCTGTTTGCCTCTTCAGATCTCTGCTCTTCCCTTGCCTCTTCATCGTTGAGATCAGATTTGGGCTTGCCTCTTCAGGTCTTTTTCATCGTTCAAGCTTCTTTTTGTGGTTGCTTATTTTGAGGGGGTAAATGCTTAGAATAAGCAATCCTGAAACAAAAGCCAATCGCTAAATATTTTCCTTGGGTCTGCACATGGACCTAGAAAATGAAAGAATAAAAAAAGTGCTTGAGGCTATCTCTCTTGTCATCTGCAACAATGGAGCGCTCTCTGGTCCCTTGTCCAACCAAATGCATTCTGTTGTCATTTCCTCTTCTCCTAGTTCCTGGGACTGAGAATGGGTTTCCGGGTTTGGTTACTGTGCAAAGCACAATGGTGTAAAGTGATGTGAAGTAGCTGCTGGGATGTTAAGTTGACAGTCCGACAGTCCAAAGGAAGACACGTCATTTAATGAGAGATCTATCTCGCCAACTCGTACCCTACCAGTGAAAATCTCGACCCGTTGCCTGTGAAACCAACCCTTCCAACCCGTTCTATTTGCTTGCCTCTTCATCGTTGAGACTAGATTTGGGCTTGCTTCTTCAGGTCTTTTTCTTCACAGGAAGATGTGTAGCTTCCATATCCCGTGTCTATTCGTCTTCAAGCGTGTGTTTGGGATGGAAGGGTAATTGTGCCTTGATTATCTTCAAGGACCAAAACCTTATATTGGAATGGGAGGATGGAAACGCAGCAGTTCAATTATTGTGCAATGCATGTGGTGCATATATTTGAAGCTTCTGTAACTTCCAACCAAAAAAGAAAACATGGGAAATTATATGGGGTTGCCCATATCAATCATGTTTAATCGACTTTCCTTGTTTTAGGTAGTGTTTTCCGATGACAATTATATATTCAAGAATTTCAAACTCGAGAAAGTCCTTATACAGAGTTATTCTTGTCCTTGATCACTTGGATCGCACTTTCCCTATACACACAGAGCATGTCAGTTAGTTAGATGCATCGTGAAAATCAATGTCTTTTTCTTTTCCAAACTTTTTAAACCAGTCTGCTTTATACATTACTGTACACATGGTTTTCCGTCGTTTCTGTGCAAGTTGCTTATGATCCCCAGGCGCTCTACTATTGCATTACTGACTTACCAGCACAGACGAAAGCAAAGTTTCAAACCAGCAAGGGATCTTTCAATCCCCCATTACTTGTGGCCCACAGTGCATGTTTTTGAAAAGTCTAGACGATAAAACATAGTGACGGCAACCTATATAACAGAAGATCGAGACTAGTTTATTTAATGACAGCGTAAAAGAGGAGATATTGGCAACTGGTTTTTCTGATTAACCCAGTTGGAGTGATAAAGATGCACACTAAAGCGATGCTTCAAAGCATAAGAAAAAGGTGGGCTGATGTAGGACTATATATAGGACTTCTCTAATGGTTGGCATACACTTGCGATTTTCTTTCGGGAAAATCTGTATGTAGACTTTTCGAGCCTAATCATAGGGTCACATAAATCATCATTCTGCATATAAATTAACCTGTAGTCTTTGTTCTTTTCACCATTTGAATTCGAAGCTACTCATTACTTTTAAGATTGGCATCATATTTGTTCAAGGAACATTTAAAATAATGGGAAGCATAATTTTATCGGTAATGGTCCTCTTCTTACTTATCCGCTCCACCGTATGAGAAATGGGGACGCATAAATGCATGCTGGTTTCCAGCAGCCTCCATTGCTTCTTGCCCTCCCACAGTCCCACTTCTTTTGACAAGCATAAATGGCCTCAACCCCTTACATATATGCATATAAACCTTTTCGCCTACTTTTCCTACTTTCCATCGATTAATAAAACATTGATTATATCACTTATATATATATATATATATATGTTTTCATTAATACAAATAAGCAAGATAATGTGCATCTATCGTAATTAAAAAAAACATCACTTGATCAGCTGCGTGAATCGGATCTCACAAACGTTTCTCTTTATGAAAATACAACAGATTGGCGGTTCTGAACGAGTAAGATGATCTTACCTAATGGAGAGTACTGCAGATCCCGCAAGCAATGCACAACTAATCATATCTATGATTGCTGTCATGATATGCACAGAGCAGCTTTGATGCCGCCGAACACATCATGACCCAAATCTAATGTATATGCCTCTTTTGTTTTTGTTTAGTCAGTGATATATTAAAATGTGTGATCTGATTTCACACCCGCAGCTTGAAATCAACCGGCCGAGGACTGAAGATGGATTGTCACATTCTAATTCTCACCTCCATTACTCTATTATAAGAATCCTGTCATCTCCCAGCAGCTAGCGCTTTGAATCACGCCACATGCATGAGATCTAGAAAAGGTTTATGTGGCTAATAACCACTGATTTTCATATATTTTGCTTTAGTTATTCTTTATAATGCCTTTACCTTTTTTGCACATAAAGTAGTTTTCTTTTCAGATAACCAATGATGATTGCCATGATGGTTGTCATCAATGCGACTACTAAAAAATTCAAGATTATGGGGGAAAGAATTGATCTTTTCCTGTTATATATTCTGCCTTCGAGGAATCACTCATAAAGTCAAATACCATTTCTTATACGAAGACAATAAACAAGGACATTGATACGAAGAATATAGGAATGTGTTTTATTCCAGCAAGTATAGGTAATTATTGTGATTAATAATTAGTGATGGATTGAAGAACTCGAGGGAACATAATACAAGCTCCAGTTATAAGTGCGCATGAGGTGTTTTCAAATGGTTATTCTCCCTCTATGAAAATGACCATCCATCGATCACTAACCTAGCTACCCTATTGCTTAAAAAGAATGCATATATATACTTTGCTTTCAGCATTCACTTGAATCATAAACAATCTGTCCGTACGATTCATATTTTACTTCTCTACAGAGACAATCTTCTCCCCAACCTAGCTAGATACTGCTGCTATATCTTTCTACTTACAAGTTTCCCCAAGCTTTTGACGCCAAATCACTCTTACATTGCTTGGAAGTGGCACTGCAACAAATATTATCTATATGAACCATATATACAGTATATTATGTCCTCCAAAATGTAATGAAAAGCGATCGATAAAAACATACAGATATATTTATGGCCCAGGATCGAGAGTTTCGCGAAGAATATCTTGTGGCTAAAATTTTTATTTGTCACAGTATCTAATTCTCACTAGAACAACCTTCTTATGACTAAAAAACTCATTAATAAATAAATTGCATTTTCACCCTTAATTTGTCAGCTCATATGTCATAGTCGTCCCTAAAAATTAATGATCATTTCGATAATGTCAAAAGTGCAAGCTTTGGGATGATATGTATGATCATCATAAAAAGAGAGGATTTAAAGAATTGAATTGATATGATCTCCTTGAGAGATAGTTGCCAAAAAAAAGTCTGGGTAGAAAAAAAAACTTTGTTTAAGTAATTGGTGAATGTGTTAGTTTCCAAAATATACTGAAGGTTAGAGATAACTTCGAAAAAAAGAAAAAAGAAAAAGAAAAGCTAAGGTTAGGGAAATTATACAAAACTGTATCCCAGCAAATGATTAAGGCAGTACGTACTACGAGGTAAGCTGAGGTTAAAGAGATGAGAGATCGCAAGACTTTATCTGTCCCGGCAAATGATCCAATTAGTGCTAGCTTCGCTAGGAGGACAAGTTAAAACAACAGTGGTAATTTTAAGGATCAATCGTAAAAAAATAGGTTTTTTAAGTACATCTTCGTGGACGTATAGTTATAATCTCAAGAGGCTCTGTCAGGCTATATACCAAATTGATTATTGATCAGGTCTAGGCACGTGACGGCAAGAACTTTTTGCAAGCATGCAGCCTGTCTGCCAGATAGGGCTCAGCTTTGGGATAGTACGGTTTCCAACCAGGCCCATTTCTGACCTGGACGTAGCACAGCAACCAATGGGGCTCAGCTTTAGGATGGGCCGGCAACGGAGACTTCATATATGCAATACATGTTCTCTTTCCAGATTCTCAATCCCAAAACACTAACAAGATTGAAAACATTTCGGATTTTTCGATTGGTAAAGAATAATATTTGCATAGATAAACTTTAATATGCCAAGTTTAGATCATCGAAACAAACACAAGTACCCCTAGTCAACTACAAGCAAAAGCTTAATACATGTAAGGGCTCATTTATGTTATTTCACCAATCAAGCTGATCATCTAACACAAATTTGAGCTTCTAATTAAGGAGAATCCTTCACAAACATTTGTTTAGGCATTCATTTTCCTCTTTGATTGAGTCGATTTTGCTGGTTTTTTAGGGGCACACTTCATACTAACATCTGCTGCTTCTCACGGCGGCTCGTTCTACTCCAGTTGGACGGTAGCTGGCCAGGGCATGGTGCCTCGTGCAAGCGCATGCATCTCACAATCTATACTTTCTCTTCTCCAGACACTCTTCCTTCTCCTCCTGTCGCTTATGCCGCCTTTCTCCACCACGTTTTTTGGGAAGCCGCTCCATGATGCCTTCAACTTGGTCTTTTTAGTTTGTTTCTTTTTCGATTTTGGGCCTTTTGGACTCCTAACTCGCTGTGCCACTACATCTTCTGAGGGTTTGGTCGTCCTTTCTTTGTGCATGTAACCGAGGACTCTTGATTAAACTTTAAAGACCAAATTGGTCCCTGAGTTTTGCATCCTTTTAAAAAATGATTCATAGGTTTCAAATTTACTCAAATAAGTCATTGCGTTAGTTTTATTTGTCGATTTCATCCTTTCTTCTAATTACGTTACTTACGTGTCCATTCAGTTAAAAGAGGAACACATCACGCCCAATGAGAAGCCACCACGTGTACGACTTTAGCATAAAAACACCCAAAAAATGACAGCTACGTTGGTAAATACGGTAAGGAAATTTGAAAAAAAAACCTAATCAATCGTAAACTTTACTCGATACACCCAGACCCGATAGACACACAATTTACCCATCTCTTGACCAAGAGAAGCCAATACACTTTTGTCCTATGTCGTTTAAGAGTTTGTTTCTTAGTTGTGTCCAAGTTGGTATCACGCTCGACTACCGCTCGAGCGTGATACAAAGTATTTCTTACAGAGACTTTACGTTTGACTGACACTAATCTCATTCTCGAGCGAACCATGAAGAATTCATACAGAGGTTTGACTGATGTTCGACCCGCACTTGAGCAAACCATGAAAAATTCAGACAGAGACTTCATGTTTGACTCACGCTCGAGCGGCTTCCATCGAATTTCAGAAACTCCTGGTTTTCTTGACTTTCCTTACGAAAAATGGAGATACCCTACTAGAGTTCGTGAAGGACGGACAGAAAGATATTAGAGGTTATTATTGAGTATTCCTGTGCCTCCTTTTCTGAGAAAAACATCAAAAGATTTATGCATTCATCTTGATCAGTTTTTCTCGATTCTCAATCACCATTACTATGGAAACCTTCATAGTATTGAAGGTGTGTTGAACAACAAGGTTTATTCGTGAATAATTCATAAGAAGAATCTTAGAGGTCTAAGGTGAATGCCGCACGAAGCGGGTCTATGTGGAGACGCTTAGATTATCACATCAGGCTTGTCAGAGTCAAGCAATTGGAGTTGCCCATGTTTGAATCATTGTTTGTAAAGTTTTTTTATTAGTGGATTTCATATGGCTGCTAGCCCGAAGTGATTTTTTCTTTGAATGATATTTCAAAGGTTTTTCACTTCGTCATCAAATCCTTGTCCCTATGTGTGCTAGAAGTTTGCTTTAATTTTCTGCTGCTTATTTATTGATTGAGTTGATTATTATGCATATCTAGGCTGAACAATTTTAGAACATGTTTTAAAATTTTTGTTGATATTTAATTAGAGGGAAAAAAATATGCAACCCCTCTAAGTATTAATAGGGTCTAAACTGAAATTTTTCAACATTGTCTCTCATCTCCTCACCGTCTCTTTTGAAATTTCTTGTCTGGAGCTGGTGGAGCCACCGACTCCGCCATGAGAAGCTGGCAGCATCTTCGCCATTGATCAAGGCTGGGGATGTGTTTCTCACACCACTTCGTTCACTCATCTCCTAACGCAGGCAAGACAACAAGAAAGATGAAAAGCACATAAAGAAAATGGAAGGTCTTGGTATTTTGCAGAAGTAATTAATTGAGTAGTGAGTCATTCCTTTCTGTTTTCTAGTGGGTGGGGTTGCTTTTCTACACAGAGATGAGTTGATAACTTTGGAAATGTATTGAGCTTTGCTCTTCCTGTAAGTTTCGGTTGGCTCTTTGCAAGGGATGATCTGGATGCTTCCAAGTGATTTTGGCAGTCATTAAGAAGAGATCGTGTGCGTGGTCTCAAACAAACTTCCAATAATGTATGGCTCAATACATTAAGGGGAAAAGTCACTTTGAACCCTTAAACTATTAAGCAAATTATAAATAGGGCTCTAAACTGTCAATCTTGACACATTGAGCCAATGAACTACCAAATTTTATCAATTTGCGCTCTGAATTAAAATTTGAAGGTCAAATCGTCATATTTGAGCCACGTGGCACGATTTTAACCTTCAGATTTTAGTTCAGGGTGCGATTTGATAAAATTCGGTAGTTCGTGGGCTCAATGTGTCAAGATTGATAGTTCGGGGCCCTATTTTTAATTTGCTTGATAGTTTAAGGGCTCAAAGTGACTTTACCTTATACATTAATGACTTCCTTAAGGGATGAAATTGACAGACCTTCACACACAAAACCAAAAACCAAAAAAAAAACATTTACGTTTATGCCTCTGGTACTCATTTGGAAGAGGAATGGAAGGTGAAACAGCTGGAGCCATTGATGTTGGTGAGAAAAGATAAAATCGGCAGTCAACTGTCAATCGGCGTCAGAGGGGTGAAATCGGGGAAGGTGGAGCTTAAAAGTTTAGGGGAAATTTTTGTGTCTATCGGATCAAGTTTACAATTGATTAGGTGTTTTTTTTTTCAAATTTCCTTACTGTATTCACCAATGTGGTTGTCGCTTTTTGGAAGTTTTTTAATGCTAAAATCGTACATGTGGCGGCTTCTCATTGGGCGTGACATGTTCCTCCATTAGCTGACTGAACATGTAAGTATTATAATTAGACGGAAGAATTAAATCAATAAACAAAAAATAACTCAGGGACTGATTTGAGCAAATTTGAAACCTAGAGACCATTTTTTAAAAGGGTGCAAAATCTAGGGACCAATTTAGTCTTTAACCCCTTGATTAATGATAAATAGGCTGTTACGACGGAAAAAAAACAATGCAGTAATTTTTTTTAATAGGTATGCTAACCTGTAAACAAAGTCTTGAGGTGAGATGACCAAGATGTTAATTTTATCAAGTTTTTTACTCTCAAATGGCCATTTTTTGCAAAAATAGTCTCATAATCACACTTCTTATGACCCTTAAAATTAAGGGAAAAAGTCACTTTGAACACTCTAATTACAAATGCAATTTCAAATAGAGGTCTAAACTACAAATCTTGACACATTGAGCCTTCAAACTTCTACAATTAATCAGGATGAAATCGACAAACAAAAATAACTCAAGGAGTGATTTGAGAAAATTTGAAACCTAAAGATCATTTTTTAAAATGGTGCAAAACCTAGAGACCAATTTGGTCTTTAACACCTTGATTAATGATAAATATGCTGTTATGACGGGGAAAAAAGATCGATGCAGCAAATTTTTTGTAGTTCATTGACTTATTAATGTGTTAAAAGTAATTTAGATCTATATTTAAAATTGCTAATCAAAGATGTTTTCCCAAAATCCTAAAATACAAGAAATTGGCTTTGAGATTGTAGATAATGTTGCTTCCCTTTTTATGTTTTGCGTTAGCCTTTGTACTCCTCTACCTCTTTTCTTTTCCAATTTTTCTCGCCACCTCTCTTGGACTTCACAAGTCGATCCACTCCAATTTACCAAGCGGTAACCACAATTACAAAGTTCCAAAGTTGCTCTGACATCTTTCACCGAAACCCATCACAGTCCAACAACAAAAGGATGACAACAAACTCTCCAAAGCCATCTAAAATGACATGTTTCTCATGCAACACTCCGTCCATCGAACAAGTGTACTCATTTCTATAAAATAATAAAAAAAAAGGAACAAGTGTACTCACCATCCTCCACGTGTCCACGCCACCCGCTCGTTAAAACCCAAAACACCTCTCCCTTATTACTCCCCACCTCTTCATCTCCCTCAAAGTAATTGATAAGTTGCAAGCGAAGAAGCAGAAATCAATATCTCCATGCCTGAGTACCAACAGCAGCATCAACAACAACAACGCCCCACAGATGCTATGAAAGGCATGTTCCCTGAGAAGGGTGAGGGTCCCCCAACTTCAAAACTTCTAGCAGTTGTCACTCTCGTGCCCCTGGCTGGCTTCCTTCTCCTCGTTTCTGGTTTTACACTTGCGGCAACCCTCCTCGGATTAGCTGTCTCGACCCCGCTGTTCGTAATCTGTAGCCCAATCTTGGTCCCGGCGGCACTAGTAATTGGCTTGGCGGTGACCGGATTTTTGGCGTCGGGTGCTTTCGGTATCACGGGACTTTCGTCGCTCTCGTGGATAGCGAACTATCTGCGTCGAACTAGGCTGCCGGAACAACTTGAACATGCAAAGCGGCGGGCACAAGAGAGTGCGGGTCAAATGGGCCAGAAGTCTAGGGAAATGGGCCAGACTGTCACTGGCAAGGCCCAGGAAGCTGCTGGAAAGACTCAAGAAGCTGTCAAGGGTGAAGAGAAAAAAACATAAAAGCTTGAGGCCTTAAGGAATATTTTGGGCTGGTGTGAACTGCATGCTTCTCTTTTGCTAAACTCTGCTTTGTGACGTTCGTAAGCGTTATGGGGTTCAGTATATATATGTGTAATAAAAAGAGTGTAGGAGAAAGTGTCCCTGCTGTTTGTTTATAGCACTTTGATGTTCTAGTTGGATATATTTGTGAGTGTATCTTTCCAAAAATAAATTATTGTGATTCATGATATAATTAGCGTCCGTGAGGGAATTGAAGTCTTTCAATACTTTTTTTTTCTAATCAACATTGTATTATTAACCAAAACCGGAACCATTAAAGGGATCAAAACCCATGAACTTTCTGAGAGGAAAATCAGTCAGAATAACGGATGGAATACACCAAAAAAACTTTCTAGAAGCAGCCTACTTTGCCAAGAAATATATGCACAAGAATTAGCTTGGCTTGAAACTTTTAAAAGCTCCACAATGGTCGGTGCAACGCCATTTCGCGAGTGGCTTCAATAGTGTCTCCCGGAGGGGTCATTCACACCAATAATAGAAATGAGTGAGTCACTTTCAAAATTCACTCTATCCAGGTCTCTGAAGCTTGCTTCCCCAGCTGCCATGCGAATAGCCAGCAGTTCCGCCATAAGGGTAGTCATATGTCGAAAAATTTCAGAACGGGCCCACAGAATATTCCCTTGGTGGTCGCAGCAGATGCACGCAAGAGCCACATGGGAAGGGCTTTTGCTACTTCACGCCAAGCTGCTAAGTGTTGTTTATGGCAGCTCTGAATTCGGAGAAGGACCAGATTTGGATCAGCAGGAACGTTGTTGTGAACAGCCTAGTTTCTAGTCATCCAGATTATGTCCATGGCTACCACCGCATACATCAAAAAAGAATGTTCTGACGAATGGTTGAGGTTGAGCTTCCGGGCGGGGTCTAATACCACCTTAATCCATTCCACAATTGATTAAAACCCCAAAGCTGCCAAATCTAGAGGCCATGGTGCTTGCTTCCACAGACAACAAATATAGGGGCATTGTAAAAAAAATATGCTCTATGTTTTCCTTAGCAGCTGCACAGAGGAGGCAAAGAGCAAAATTGGGTGGAACATCTTGAAATATTCTAGCTAAAACAGGCCGGGTAGGAAGTGCATTCCAAATCACCCGCCAAAGGAAGTGTTTTATTCGATCAGATATTTTCAATCTCCGGAAGGCTTTCCACTCTTCACCAGATAGAATAGCCGGAGGAGGAGTCCTAGACTTAAGTAATTTATGATAAGCAGTCGAAACTGAGAAGGTACTGTCCTTTGATAACAACTAGCGAGGAAGATCTTGCTCAACATTCTGGGGAGGGGTAGACGCAGGATGGCTACTGCACTGGTCACATCACATACAACCTCTCTTATCAAATTTTCATTCCATTGCAAGTTTTCCTGATGGAACAAAGCCTTTATCTGCAAATTGGGATTATAATCCCTGAATGACAAGAACAGTTTGGGTGAACACCCGCGGAGAAAATCAACCCATTGGCTAAAAGAGGTTGAGACTTCAAAATCCCCTGCCAAAACCAATAACATGATTTGGTGTAATTTGACACACTAATAGCTTCTAAGCTGCAGTATTTTGCACGAACAACTTTGACCCACAACTTGTCCCTTTGATTACAAATCTGCCACCCATGTTTGGATATTAGAGATTGGTTATACTCATGAAACAGACGAAAACCCAAGCCTCCGACGTTTTTGGGGCGGCAAATGGATGACCAAGCACGAGGAACAAAATTTCGGATCTTATCTTGAGGGGAACCTCACCAGAATTTTCTAATTATGGACTCAAGTTCCATACAATATTTGTTCGGAAGCAAGAAACTGGACATAAAGTAAGTAGGTAAGGCGGAAACTACTGCTCGTATTAGGCAAGCACGCCCAACTTGCGATAAAAGTTTCGATTTCCAACCCGGAACTCGCTTCAGTAATTTCTCCTTAAGTTCTAAATAAGCTTGACGTTTAGAACGAGGAAGAATAAGTGGTAACCCAAGATATTTTCCAGGGTGAGGGGAGTAACCTATACCAAGAGACAAGACCAAGGATTCTGCAAGGGGCTGATGTGCATTTTTGCTGAAAGAGGCAGCTGATTTCCGAAGGTTGAGTGTGACTGCCCAGACCAGCCCGCATATGATTGAAGCACATTAACAATTATAGAAGCTTCGTTAGAAGTGGCTTAAGCGAAAATCATGGTGCCGTCAGCAAATAGTAAATGAGAAATGAGGGGAGTTGTACGGCTAATCTTAACCCCATGAATTTGTTCCCTTTTCTGGATAGACCTGAATATCACCAAGGAGGGGATCTTCATAAGTTGCCATGATGACATTTACATTCTCGATAACCCTCTGAAATGTCTGGTATGCTTCCTCTCCATCAACCTGGAGCTCATGGAAGCACCTATCCATCTTGTTAACAATTAAAACAGGTTTGATCCTCTCTCCAAGTGCTTGTTGGAGCACAGTTTCTGTTTGCACACATACACCCTAAACACAATCTACCACCACCAGAGCACCATCAGTAATGCAAAGAGCAGTTGTCACCTCAGATGAGAAATCAACGTGCCCAGGGAATCAATTAGATTGATAAGGTACTCATTCTCGTGTCGCTCTCCCTTGTAGTCCTTCAGAGACTCGTCCGTCATTTCATAATAGAGAGAGATACCAGTAGATTTAATTGTGATGCCACGCTATGCCTCATCCTGACGGGTATCCAACATTCGCACATCGCCAAATTCTTCAGCAATGATCCCTGCAGCAGCTACTAGTGAATCTGTTAACGTTGACTTACCTCCAAAATGGGAAAGAGAAGAAGGCCAACTAACATCAACCTACTTATAATGAAGGCTATACAGGTGGAACTATTTCGACTCATTTAACAATAGCAAATATGAGTACCAGGAAGAAAGGTAGCAAAACAGCAGTACACTACCATTCTAGCGCACATATGTAAAGCAAGAAATGGAAAAAGTATCCAAACAAGAAGAGCCCAGGAAATCACAAGAATCTTTATGAGAACTCAACACTGAGAATGACCATTAAAATCTACAGTATGCATCATATGCTCAACAAGTACTCCATGGTTTTTGCTCGACAAGCATTCTGTTTTAATGCCCAGACTATTGACAATAGGCTAGCAAGAGAAGCAAAACATGAAAACTATCACTTTCGGCCAACAACCTCAGTTAAACTCATTGGGTGGTCTTGAGTCTTCTCAATCCTAAAAGTTAGCTTAAGATGTGAGGTTTTCTCTTACACTTATAAATGACCACCAACCCCTTCCACAATCAATGTGAGACTAACCCTAACAATCTCCCCTCACACATTGGCCCTGGGTTGGGTGGACACAATTTGTTTCTCCCATGAACTATTGGGTCCGAGACTTGTTGGTAAACCTGAGCTCTGATACCAGTGTTGGGTGGGATTGAGCTTTATCAACCCCAAAAGCTCGCTCAAAAGGTGAGGTTTTCCCTCACACTTATAAACTGACCACCAACCACTTCTACAACCAATGTGGGACTAAAACTAACATATACTTCACATCTGAGCTACACTAAACAAGAAAAGGGAAGTAGAGATAAAGAATTTAAGACAGATGACTTACCATGATCAACATGCGCAATAACAGACATATTACGAATGTTGTGTTTCAAGTCCATAATCCTACGAAGCTCCTCAGCCGTAAACTTCACCTGCACATACCATTAGGTTTCTCTTTTAATCTCCTGAGCACCAAAACAAAAGATACGCACTGAGCTTCATAGAGACCCAACCAACTTACCATTTCCAACTAGTCTTTAAATGGAAAAAACAATTACTCTCTACGAAATGTCTCCTCCAATCATCAGAATGTTAACTGTCCAGAAAAAGATAATAAGTCAAATATTGAATAATCAATATGTATGAGCAGCAAAATAACTCACTAACGCTATAATATTGTCACAGATTATAAGAATAAAACTATGATCAGCTTAGTCCAGTAGTCCGTTCGTAAAATCTAGAAACATGTACATACAATCTACACGTACGACAAAATTTCAAAACTTAGTTTCTGCAATATGATTACAGTAAACTGAGCACCTAAATCGGGTCTTTGACAGCTCAGGTATCATCAGATGCCCTACGACTTCGAAAACAAAACTCCAACCGGTCAACATGCCGTCAAAGACCACTCTTTATGAGGAAATTATTAAGTACGAAAAACAGAACCTCTGTTCTCAAGAAATTAACTCGATCTTGTTTAAGCAATCCGAGCTAGTGTAATTTGTGGGAGTGCTTTGTTACGTGCCAACGTAATTCGAGAGTCAACAACCTCAACCTCTTAAGATTGGTTTAATTGAAGGAAGATCGAGACTCCCAAAAACTTAAGTTTGACTTTTTGGAGAAATATATTTTGCATGTCTTTGGTCATGAATAGTTATGACCTTATATAAATAAGTTTACAAAGAAAAATAAGAGTGCAAGAGAACTCAACAATTTTACCATAAAATTCGTAACATATCAAGAAAACAAATTATTATTATCCTTATAATCGCAAAGAAAAACCAAACAAAAATTAACTCATAACAATTAACGAATGGAAATTTAACATGCTCAAACCAAATTAGAATGGCCTCAGGCAGCATGCATACTCGCAGTTGGTTGTGCAGCACTGCTTAGTAGAATGGAGGGATTAGCCAGAGAAAGAAAGGAAAAATAATCTAGAGGGAAAAGAACAAATAAGGAGACGGCCACTTACTGGAGAAGGCAACAGTCCTTCACGACGGAGGCAGTGATCACTGTAGTCAGCAAGAACAAATCCCGAGAGAGAGATTTTTTTGTGTGCTCTCCTTGAGGCGACAAGGAGAACTTACGGGGGGGGGGGGGGGGGGGGACGCTGGGGAGCAGGAGGAAGCGGGAAATTTCGGAGAAAGAGAAGCGTCGGTGAATGTAGTTTTCCGTTATTTTGTGTGACTCACACGGGTTGGGCCTTTTGGGCCGGCATATTACAAACGTGTAGAGCAAACTTAAGGTATTAATTGTTAATGCAATAACATAAACATATTGTTCTCGTGGAAATTAAAGATCCCAAGGATCCATTTCTTTATTCTCTGTCAATTCACATATTGATTGGAGTTTTTAATACTGAAACATAGAGCGGTAGTCAATAGTCAGACAAAATCAAAGAAAGATAGCTATGTTTGATTTAGTTCTCAAAACAGTTTTTGTTTTTTTTGGAAGTAGTGTAGATTCTCTTGGGATTGGTGAAAAGTTAGTTAAAAGTTGTTGAAATTTGTAAAAAGTTATTGAGATCGGTGAAAATGTATTAAAAGTGATGAAAAATTTATTGGAATTGATGAAAATTTTTTGAAAATTTTTTGAGAACTTAAACAAACATGGCCTATAGTCTCTTTTATTTCTACATATTCTTGAAGTTTGAATCGCATTTTATATTATTAATTCCACAACTATAATTAGTCTTCACGCTAGGTAATTAATTTATAAGAGTTGTGAAGAAGAAAAAACTGCAAGTGTTTTTCCTTTTTCTTAATGTACATCAATTGCTAACTCCCTTCCCCATTTCTTTGCTCTTTTTTTTTCTTCCCAAATATTCTTCTGCATAACTTGGTATAAGGGCCATAATCAGAGGTTATAAGTGAATAGTGGACAGCCTATTTACAAAGAGGTTGAAATTGTCATCCCGATCCAGCAAGCTGACCCTCACATACTTTGGACTCACCCCGAAGTGTTTTCCCCCTCGAGCCAGCAGCTTATGTTCTCTTAGGAAGCTTTCACAGTCCTCTATATCTCTCTCACATTTCAACCACCCGAAAGCTGCAATGGTTTTAGAACAATAAGAATGTAACTCTCTACGCCATCAACCTGAGTCGAGTAAAACATTAAATTCATGCATCAAATGAGTAAAAAGTGGGTTGTATTACCAGGATGAGGCTCCGTGATCCGGTTCCAAAAGGTGCAAAATGCAGGAGGATATTCGGGCAGACTGAGACTTCCACTTTGTTCCACCGCGTTTCTCAATTGCTTCCACCTTTCTGACATGAAGTGGTAACTGAATTCAAAGAAGGAGTAAACTTCCGAGCTGCCAACATTTGCAGAACCATCGGAAACAGCTTTGAGAACCTTAGCAGCCCTGAGCTGTGAATCCTTGGATACACCTATTGTGTTCAGCTCAATAAATTTGGTCATCTTTCTCGCAACATCTTGGTCCTTAACAAGAGCCCAACTGGAAATGTACAAATAAGAACTTTAGAACTAAATTAATTTCATTTGACAGCCATATCATCATGGCCTATTACAAATTAGGACTGCTTTAACCAATCACAATGTGATAAAACCAGAGGGTACGAAGGTCCTATTGTGGTTGTAACCATTTAGCATAGCGGTTTAGCGTATAAAATCAACTGCCTGCTTATGAGAATCAGTGTTCAACATGGTGCGGAAGAGTTTATTAGCTCAGGGAAGTGTTACAGATCACCAGCATTTCAGACAATGGAATCAGCAGAAACCAAACACCACAAACAAACTGATTATCTTGATATGATTAGCTTACCCAATGCGCATCCCTGCATGGCCGGTGCTCTTCGAGACAGTGAACAGCATTAGTTCATGGTCTGCAGGGGAAGTAATTGGAGTATACTGTGGCCAGTAGTAGGCCAGGTCATGAATCAATATACCCTCACTTCTATTGACCACAGATCTCCTAATATTGCCATCGGGGTTGCTGGGAGAAGTGACAAGTTCAATGTAAGGACCCTCTTTATTGAAGCTTAGTGCATCTCCAGCCCATTTGTAGAGGCCTGACTTGAGGCAATCCGTCATAGATGCATACGCCTGAAAGTAATTTTGTATCTTAGAAAATGTACATGTCTAGAGGCAAGAGTACTAATTAACTCTTTGGTTTAGAAGAAACAAAAAAATCAACCAAACAAATGCTGATTTCAAATTACCTGGATACAGGGTCTTTAGCAAATTACAAAAGTCATTCAATTGGACCCTAACTACAGACTGGTCAGCATTTCAGTCTTTCAGTGGCTCTAGGTCACAAAAGTTATACCTATTTCTGCTCCAAGATAAAAGAAGTCGGCAGTGTAATCTCTAAACAAAACTGGAAAAAAAAAATAGATGTCTCAGTTCTGACTGATTATGTGATTCTATGAATGTGAAACAGGACCATGAGAACCATCAAACAAATTGGTTGTAGTACAACCCTAAACAAATTTACCTGCCATATTATTAAAAGCACTTGAAGCAGAGAGTCTACACGCACATGACAGAGCCCATCAAATCCTATAGATTGGCTCTTATTAAGCAATAGGGTTGACTTACTTTCTATTAATTAATCAGGTTTAGTTTGGCATTCAAGTTCGAGCATAATTAATGAAACCCTTCTCTCAGAGTATTTATGGATCTGGAAGTACAAACAGTATTTGAACAACAATTCGAAAGCTAACTTTCAACAACTTCATCCTATCGAGTTGGCACATGTGATCAGGATATCTCCATGGGCATTTGTAAGGGATTCTTGAATTGGATTGAGTTGGGTCATGGCTGCTAGCGCAAGCATGAGAGAGAGAATCCAACAAAGAGTGCAGAAAATAGCTCAGTCAAAGTCTAGAATCATAACAGTAATTAGAGCCGAAGAGTGTTGATAGTGCATGAGAAACAAACGGCAAGCTACTAATTTCTATCAGTATATAGTATTAGGGTACAATATTATACAACTATTCTCCTAGTGCAACGAAGTTTGAGAAAGCAGTACAAGCATGCCCACTTTTGTAGTGATCGAATTAATCGTATAAAGAAAAAGGAATAAATCTTGTTCATTGGTGATTCCATTCCTGCTGTGTCTTTGTACGTGAAGGAAAGCCCAATGTGGGGGGTTTTAATAAAGCACAAAGCCTATTAAAGTTTTAACTTATAACCTAAGGAGAAACTTTAAATTGTATGGATTAAAAGAGAGAAAGAGGCAGTTTTTCGACCTGAAATTTGGAGACGTTCACGACACAATGAGCTATAATCTGAACGGTGAAGATCAGATTACGAGCTCGGGAACATTGCTTCGTACACGTGATCAGTAACCGAATTGTTGGTATTTTCTCTTTGTTTTTCCGTTGTATTTGTCAAGATTGGTATTATCTTGAAAAGATGAGTTGTAGCCTCTAGTTGAAACTAGAGAAGACTTTGTGTACCCATTATTTAGTTTATAGTGGAGAATTTGACAGGACTAGGTCCTATGGTTTTTCTTCCTTACACCGGAGAAGTTTTCCACATAAAAAATTGATTGTATTGTTCTGGCTAGGTGTGATTTGATTATCTTGAGATTATTTTCAATACATATAATTGTTGAGATTGCGCTCTATTTAATTGCATTTAGAGAGAAGAATTATTCCCCTATTTTTTGTCGTTCTCTCTCTCAACAAAGTGGTATCGGAGCTTGGTTGCCAAGTTGTTTGGTCGGCGGTTTGAGTTATGGAAGCAAATGTGAGTAGAATGGTTAACTTCAATAGCTCAAATTATCACATATGGATGGAAAAAATGGAAGATCATCTTTATGTAAAAGACTATCACCTACCAATGTTTGCTACTGAAAAACTGAATAAGTCCGATGTAGAATAGACTTTGTTACATCGATAGGTGTGTGGGTATATCAGGAAGTCGGTAGATGACAATGTTTTGAATCATATTAGTGGGAGACACATGCATGTACTATATGGAGTAAGCTTGAACAATTGTATGCTAAAAAAACTGGAAATAATAAAATGTTTCTAATTAAGCAGATAATGGCTTTGAGATATCAGGATGAGACTCCCTTATATGTTCACCTGAATACATTCCAATGAATTATTAATTAGTTAGCTGGAATGAGTATTAAGTTTGATGATGAGATATAAGGGTTATGGTTGCTTGGTTCATTAACGGACTCGTGGGAGACGCTTATAACTTATTTGTACAACTCTGCTCCAGATGGTGTAATCACAATGGATATGACCAAGAGTTTTTTGTTAAACGAAAAGATGAGAAGAAAATAACAGGGATCCACTTCACAGTTAGAAATTTTAGTTATAGAAAAGTGGGGGGAGAAGCAAGAGCAAAGGTCCGAAAAACAGAGATAAAAGCAGAAGCATGTCCAATAGGTTCTCTAGTGTCAAGTGTTATCATTGCGAGAAAAAGGGACACATCAGGAAATATTGCAAGCAATTGAAAAAATAATACAAGAATGAAAAATAGAATGAAATGAAGAACGAGACTGATAAAGATAGTGATGATAGAGTTGCTACCACCACTCCAGTGGAGAAGAAAGTTGTGAGAAGCAGAGATGTTGTGTTTGTAGAAGATCAGACAATTCAGGATATTCAAAAAACAGAGAAATCTATCTCAGAAGGGTGATAGTTTGATTGACATGGATCTAGTTCCATTGAAGAATTTGCCAACTCAGGTTCAGGATGACCACCAGGTACAAGTGAGGTAGATGTTCCCTTACAAGTTCAACAAGCAGATGTTCAGACTGATGAGCAGTTAACAATGCCGGAGATTCCACCAGAGGTTCCATCCAGGAGGTCTACTAGAGACCAATATCCTTCCACTAAGTATTCAGCAGAACAATATGTGTTATTGACTAACGGGGGAGAGCCTGAGTGCTTTGTAGAAGTTATAGAAGATGAACATAAGACAGTGGGTTAAGGCCATACAAAATGAAATGCAATCACTACACGATATCCACACCTTTTGGAGGTGAAACTACCTTAAGCACCACTACTAAACTATCAATATAAAACTCACCGAGTAATATGGAGCTTCAGATACCACACTTATTGGTTCAGGTGCATCCTGTGGAGAGAGAGCAAACAGAGCAGCCAAGATGAGCTGCGATGAACCTGTGCCAACAACAATGTAACGACCTTCCGTGACAGCATTTCCAACCACTTTGTGCAATCTAACCACCTCCTTGCCAAACTCTGGCTCCAAGAACCAGCATACGTTGGTCACATCAGAAAAGTAGCTCATATGCTGCCACCCTGGAATAACAATTGTGGTTTGGTCGCCCATGTGTTGCCAATATTTTTCGTACATGGTCGGATCACCACTGTTGAACAACACTGCAGAATTAGCATCTTGGAAACAGCGCTGGTCAACAAATTATGTCGACCTATCACTTTCCTAGGAAATTTTTATATTATCACAAAGCATGTTAGAAAATGATTAATATTTACCACAGCACAAGTTTCAAATACATTTAAGTAATTCATTGTACTTGGTGTCCCCCAGTCAACCATCCAAGTATTCAAATGGTCCAATAACATCTACTAATAATTTTGATCCCAGATTTCACTTCCTATTCCTCAAAAGGAAGACAGAGAAGTCACCCGCCCAATATATCATGGTGGCGACTGGCGACCAAAGTAGACAAGGCATCGTGATATGTCAAAACTTCCACGAGGGAAAAAAAACAAGAGTTACAAATGAAGGTATTATGAAGGCAGCATGGTGGGTCCTTCTCTATAATTATGTATATCCAGCGCAGATCACTATGGCTGTAATATGAGCTAAAAGGTAGTTCGTTTGATGGGCAAACATCTAGAGACATTTTATATCTATATAGAACTCGCAAAGTGTCGGATCCAGGCAATCCCACTTTTCTCATATGGGGTTAACCGAGTGCCTTAACAGCATGGACGGCAAAAAGTTAGAAGATCTCAGAGCCCAAGAATCACTTTAGTATTTTACATCATACCAAAGGCCGAAAGACATGCACATGGCTCCCACGAGCAAGCACAACTCCTAAGAAACCTCCATAGTGCCCTGTGCCATAAGACATGCACCTCGGGGTCTCCGAAATTGCTACTTACCGTAATTTCGTGTCCAATTTGAGAGGTCCACAACATAGGTACATAATGATGAGTTGGTCGAATGTCAGTGAGCACCACCTATGGTGCATGTTCGGAATCTAGAAAAAGCACACTCGAACCATCCCCCTCCGACTTGGGAACAAAGAAATGACAAAAAAGTGTCATCGAGTACGAAGGAGCTCCCCACACTGTTTACATCCACCATGAAAAATCTCAACCAAGACCTGTCTTTGTCTACACTGGCAGATGGAGTTGGTCGAATGTCAGTGAGCACCACCTATGGTGCATGTTCGGAATCTAGAAAAAGCACACTCGAACCATCCCCCTCCGACTTGGGAACAGAGAAATGACAAAAAAGTGTCATCGAGTACGAAGGAGCTCCCCACACTATTTACATCCACCATGGAAAATCTCAACCAAGACCTGTCTTTGTCTACGCTGGCAAATTCCACAGCCATCGTAGTAATGACAAGTGACAAGAGACGTTAGGGGATCCTTCTGCACTACGCACGGCAGCGTAGCAATAGAAACGAACATAAAGAATATAATTTTAAAATAATAATAGAATACTGATTACCCCCATTATGATTTGAGAAATATCACTGACATCACCTCAGGTCCTCTGACATATCAAGGACCCCTGGATTGAGATGCATAATTGCTTACCTAATCTTCACCATCCCAGAAGCTGGCCATCTTGGAAGTTGAATTGTCAATAATACCCCTGCCACTTTTATTTTCGGAACACTGCTTGTAACAAAAGAAATAATCTGAAGGACCGGGAAAAGGTAACTTCACAGGGTAAACAAGCCTGACAATCCACTCAGGGAGGTAAATGATATAGCCGGAACCAAGAGCGAGGTCAGCGACACGTTTAGAAATTTCACGGCTGGACGGCAAGTATCTGATGTATCTCATATACAATCAACAAAGATTGAATGCAATATTTGGGAAAACAAAAACAAAAGCAAACTCTGAATGCACACTAGAAAGGTGCTAACTCAAGCAAAAACACATTCTTTGCACTTACTGGTCGAGATTGATGATTTTCTCCACGCCATCGTCGGCCTCAGTCCAAGTAGTAGTTGCCGAGGACTGTAAGGAAGTCAACGATAAACGCGTCCTCTGGGTAACAGGGCCTTTCTGAGTTCCAAAACAGGGCGGATTGATGCCTTGTTCCCTCTCATAGATAGTCCTTAAAATCAAGCTGAAATTTAAAGCGAGAGATAGCACGAACAAGTGCCTCATTGAGAAAACGCTCCTGATTTTAGCCATATTATTGGGGCAAGTAAAATATTTAAAGAAGAGGATAAGGAAAACAGAGTATTGAAAGAAACAGAGAATGGAGACTATTTGAGAGAATGCAAGGCAGTGAAGCCGTGTGCTGGGATTTTTTTACAGTGAAGCTAAATAAAGCTAGAGCGATAAATGGATGGTGAAGAAGTTAATGCATGCAGAACTGGTCGGTGGGCGTTACGGATTTTCTGATCCAAGTGGATGGTGCAAAACTGAAAATGGAAGCTATACTTAGGAAACTCGAGAAAACAGAAAATTTGGCAGAATATTCGGAGGCGGTTTGGGAACTATGAAGGACTCCGAAACCCTGACAAATAGCTAATCTCTCAGATCTCTAGGGTTTCAAGAGCCCCTGCGTATGGAAAACTCAGAGGTGTAATTTTCAAAATTGAGCTACCCCTGAAAGATCTCAATGGAAACCTTCAACTTATTCGAATGACTACTAAAAATAGCGAAAATCGTGCAAATCCCACCCATGCTAACAGAATATCAATGACCAGCATGGTTTTTCAAAGCGTTCATGAGATTCAGGGAAAATTCTCGAGATGATAATTAAAAAATATATGGTCCGTTACGAGATCCTAATACATCGGCATTTTTTTTGGTAGGAGATGAAACCCAGAACGGAAAGGTTAAGGAGACGATAAGATGCAACGAAAGGCTATGGACTATGGAGCACCTCTTGGAGTCTTGGAAGTTGGAATACACTCCGACAGGAGATATTTTCAAGAACCAAGAAATCCCACTACGATTTTCCGAGAAAATTGCAGTTTTCCTATGCAAGATGACTAGACCTCGAGACGATACACTCCCAAGGAGGCGTAAATTCACTATTCCATTTTTTTTCGATACAAAACACATATATTACTGGAGTTCGAGAAAAAAGCGGGGTTAAAAAACAGGGAAAAGCTGCTCTAACTCATGCCCTGCATTTTCATTTTGCTTTTCAGCTCCTTCAACTTTATCTTTCCTTTCATTTGTTTTCTCGATTTCTTTTTTCCAGTTGTTTCTTGCTTCTTAATGGGTGATTTTCTTTTCGATGTCTTTTGATAAATCCAGTAGGATTAGAGTTGTAAACGTGTTGGAGTTCTGATTTGGACCGGAAGTACAGAAAAAAGAGACAGCTATTGATTGATTAAGTGAGAGAGACAGCTGTTTTGGAGAAAAGAAAAAAAAAAAGAGTTAGAGACAGGTTTTCTGCTGATTAGCTAACCATGTTGCCCTTTTTTTTTTTGTTTGAAGGTTATGGGGGCGGTTAGGCAGCATCTAATTACGCGGTATTTCTTACTAAGGTTATGTTTGTGTTGAAAAAATTTTTATATTGGATTTAGTGTTGATATTGAGTTTAGTAAAAAAGTGAAGAGAGAGATAATTTTTTATATTTTTTATGGGAGAGAGATTATATTATAGTATTTTATTGGGAGTTGGTAAAATATTTTGTGAAATTTTTACCACAAACTCACCCTAAGAGCGTCTTATATTATAATAAAATTTTTAAAAAAAGTAATATAAAATTTTTATTTTATAATAAAATTAAAATGAAACAAAAATTAAAATTAAAATTTTCAGATAAAACTTAATGAAAAAAGCTTATAAAATAGAGATATTTGACAATTAGTTTATAAAATTAAAATTAAAAAAACACATCCTAAAACTAGCAATAATATCACTATTAACTTTAATTTTTAAAATAATAATCATTCACAATAAATTCTTAACACTTAAAATATAAAAACACAATTGTCAAACAAAATATTAATTTTTAACTGTACATTCAAACATCAATGTCTAATTCATTTAATAAAAGATTAATTTATTTTCAGAATTAAAATTTTTAAAAGAAGTTACAAAAACATAAATTAAAGATGTTAAAAAAATTTGAATATAGAATACTATTTACCATACATGTTACAGTTGCCTGTGCAAAAAAAGTTTTTCAAAATTAAAGATAGTAAAAAATTATTTACTAACAACTATGTCTCAATATAAATTAAGTTGTTTAATAGTTTTATCTATGAAAATGATTTATTGGGTAAACTTGCGTACAAAATTTTAAAAACAAATTTATGGTTTAATTTTAAAAAAAAATAAAATGCCTATTTTTTATGACTTGCCTAATACCCTCAAAAATCTTGAGCAGCCCATGTTTAGGTTTCTCATTAAATTTGAGTTTCATGCTTGTTCCTAGATTTCTTTAAAATTATAATTCTCCGTCTTCTCCATTGGATTGATTACTTTCTTTGTTCTTCTCATCTGATTGATTTCTTAATAAAATGTCCCTCCCCTAGTTTTTCTTTTCTTTCCCCTGTTCGAAGAGTTACCCTAAATAAAATAGTGATCATTCTACGTACCAAAAACAAAATTGATCATTCTTGATCTCAATCGATTCAACTTAAATCTGATTATTTTGAACAAATAATTTGACCATAGTTATAACATTTCTTGCGAATGAGTGCAATAACTATCACATACCCCGTTAGCATATAGAAGCTCCATCCAATTAATAACCACTTTGAACTTTGAAGTTGCTCGTGGAGTTGTGGTTGTTTAGGTTAGAACCATGTGGATAATTTCCAATTCTAATTGTTTAGGTTAGAATCGTAGTTGTTTAGATTAAAATTGTTGAATATGCAGCTGTGAGAGAGTAAAAATGTTGTCACACATTAGAAAGAAATCGCAAGTGTGGATAATTAATATATTATATTTAGGCTCGAACCTATAAAGCTTAATCCTTATATACTATATTAGGAGTCCCTGTTGTGCAAAATTGATAGCCTTGAAGTATAGTAAATGACTTAGTGTTCAAATGGCATTGATTTCTCTAATAATATTAAGACTAAGGGTAGGACTGTGGGTTTGAGACCCACTAGAGATGTGTGCGAGACTAAATGATCAACCAAAAAAAAAAACAAATCTGAATTCGTGTATGGATATAAATTGCTGTTGATTTTGTGAAAAATGAAGAGGAATAACATTAACATCCATTTACATATTCTGCACGAGAAGCTTGCGCTTCTAGTAGGTAGCCAGGGGCCAGCGAGCTTCTATCTCGATTGGCACCTCCTCCCTTTCGGAGAGGACTTGATCTCGGATTTGAATCCTAGTATACGCAGTTTGGCTGTTTTCTCCATCCATTACCTAACAAAAAAAACGTAGACAGCCAGAATCACAATAAGCAATAGGGAGGACGCACGGGGTGGCTTGCCCAATGCATCTGGGAGAGCATGGCGAAAATTTATTATTATTAACAATTTTGTAGTGGATTACATGTGGGAGCAAGAAAAAAGAACTCTTTGTTTTAGTCAACTTATGAAAACAATTAAGAAGTAGTTTAAGGTCGATCATGCATTAAGTGGCTCAAGGTCAATGCATTATAGAAAAAAGTTTGGCCAAATGGGTTGCATCTACATAAACAATCATTTTTTGGGCATAAAAAACATAATTTATTATTATTTGTCAACCCAAATGGAATTAAGTTGACAAGAATTAGTGGGATTCCCCCTTTCTGGTTCTAGAATTAATGAAATAATGTGATTTTTTTTCCTCCTGGGATACACGAAGGAAATGAGGATTTTATTTTCTCTTTGTTTCTGGGTACCAAACAAGAAATAAAGTTGAAAAGGATAACACGTCTAAATTCCTAAGAGCAGGATGTGTCTGGACCTGGAGCTGATTTTGGGTCCACAAAATCAGCACTCTGAAAAAGCAAATTTTCTGCATTCAAAGGTCGGGACCATATAAGTATACGTCTTTGAGAGATCAGTCATAGTAATCTCTAGAGAGGGTTTTAGAACAAAATAAAAAAAGAAACCCTATGGTTTTGAGGCTTTGAGGGCTTAGCTAGGCAGGTAGGTCACTTTCTGCAATCTGCCGCTTGGCCCTTGGCTTGGCAGAAGTGCTGAAGTGGTCCTTTTGCTGGGTACCAACAACGGTCTCTCCTTGCCGAGAAAAATAAAAACAACAACGGTCTCTCTCCTCTTCCACCGAGGTGCGCGCACACTATGGCATGTCCTTTTGTGCGAAGTATTTTATGCAAAGTTTTTGACTAGAGGCTGTTAGGTTTGAATTTTTTTTTAGAATTTTTTGTGTTTTGAGAATTTTAGGTGATGTTAATTTTATTGGTATGCGTGTTTTAGTTATTTTTATGTAGTGTTAAAAATGATGTTTGGTTTTATAATATTTTGTATCCTGAGAATTCAAAAAAATCCTGAGAATATTTGTATACCAAACAGCCCCTAGAAATCTTAGTACAGAAAACAGTTTACAACAACGTCGTTTGGTCATCTTCAGCTCAAAACAATTAGAAACAGAACTTCCAAGAAGTGAAGTTTGGATATTAAGAATTTTTTTTAAAAAAAAAAATTATAGTTTTACTTAATGAACTTGTTATAGATCATAGTCAAACATACATTTGAAATGATGTTGTTATTAAAGATTAGAGTTAAATGCAATTTTCACTTCCGAATTACAATGTAATTTACACTTTAACGAAAACAATATATAAACGGTGTGAAGTATCCTCAATCCGTAGGTAGTTGTAGCGGCGGAGCCATTAATGATTCTGAAGGGGGTCGACTCTTAAGGGAAAATGACAGGAATTTCGTTTAACAAGTGAAAAAATTTAACATGTTCAAACATTCGTCCTCCAAAATGATACATAGTGCGGATCTAATAGAATATTAAAAGATTGAACATGTCCTTTTAAAAATTTCAATTACCTCAAACATACTTTTCAGTCTAAAAATTACAAGAGGGGGACCACACGAGCTAAAGGAGATATATTAGTTATATAAAAAAAATAGTCATAATAATTTCTCAACTTTTTGCATTATGCCAACCAGGGCCTTGCACCCTGTTGGACCCCCATAAATCTGTCACAGGTAGGTGATGTAACATTTCAAAATTGGTTGTTTGAGATGCAAAGTATCAGTCACCTTAAAGATGCAAAGTGTTAGTGAAAAATGTATATACACCTAAAGATGATCATATTGTTGTTTTCAAATAAGAGTGGATAAAAATTCCAGCCAAAATTGGATTTTCATATTCAAGTACCAGAATACATTTTTTGAAATCAAAACCGAAACTAAAAATTCTAATGGAATTAGCGGAATTCTTAGTTTTTTTAAAAAAAAAAGGGCTATTGTAATTTTTATTTTGGAGGAATGTTTTATTTTATATCAAATAGGACTCAAAATATTGTAATTTAAAAATAGGGCTTAAAACATTTTTTGATTACCCTAATTTTATTTTAGATTTTGGCTGAATGTTTATTTTTTATTTTGGATGACTATTTATTTTTATTTTATTTAATATTAATTTATTATCTATAATAGAAAATTATGGGCCCATTAGGGCCCAAAATAAATCTAGCCAAAAAAAACCTTACATATTGAAACCGAAATTTATGGTTTCCAATTTCAAAATTTTCAATTTTGTCCCTGTCCGAAACCAAATATTTGATTTCGGTAGATACCAAAATCGAAATGGGCCCATCCGTTCCGATACCCACCTTGGTTTCAAACACATTTCATAAAACATACATTAAGGTGATGTTTGGTTAGAGGAAGCAAAATCAAATTTTTAAGAAAATTTTCAAAAATTCAAAACTTCTTAGAGACAAATATCAAAATCTCAAAATTTTCACACAAATTTCTACACTGTTTTTCAAGTTCAATACTTTTCCATTTAAAAAAATAGAAGCTATATCAAATCTTTTTCCTACATACTTCTTAATAAATTCAATTACATTTTTATAAAAAAAACATCAAATCTTCTCTTTCCCAACTTTTTAACAAATACTAAATTACTCCGCTAGTCCTTAGAGTTTTCGTGATTCCTAGTTTTGTCTTTATTGTAAATTTTTTCCTACGACTGCCCTATGATTTGGACCGATTTCCAGTTTAATCACTCCATAAACTTGGATGAAACTCCACTTCAACAATATATTTTAGGTGACCCGGAACTGGTGAAACTCTTCCTCTTTCAGCGGTGACAATTTCATATGCTTAAAGTACTTCAAAACAGTGGTGGATCCAAGATCAAAATCCATGGGGGTCGAATTTTAAAGGCGAAATAATAAGAAATTTTTTTCCATGCCAAAAACTGTCACTACAAAAAAAACGGTCTATAGCAGCGGTCGCAACCGTCGGCATAGATCTAACGCGGCGGTTTGGGTGACCGCTGATGAAGACCTCGGGTCTATAGCGGCGGTCGCAACCGCCGCTATAGGCCCAACCGTGGTTGCGGTTTTTTTGGCACTAAAGGTCTGTAGCAGCGGTCGGTGACCGCTGCTAAAGACCTAACATGACCGCCGCTATAGACCTATAGCGGCAGTCAGTTGCCACCTATAGCGGTTTTTTTTTTCCTGCATTTCCAAATCACCACTAATTTTTTCTTATATTTTCTATACATGTTTTTTTAATCGGTATACAAATTTATTTTAATAATCATAATTAATTGGATGTAAAAATTTAAAGACCAAAGATAATAAAACAAAATATACTGCATTATTGATTAATAATATTTTACAACAAACACAATAATCTTTACAAATTAGGAATAGACTGTAATAAGATGTAATTATAAGCTTTAAAAGAATATCTATTGGACATGTTCTTAAAACCTTGCTTTTCTCAATCTTGCTAGCTTTGCGCTTCATATGATCCTTGGTTTCATACTCCCCGAAAATGTCTTTCCTCTTGCTTTTTGGTGTAACCAAGTTGTCTCCCATTTTTCCTATGCTGAACGGTTCCTCCAAAACTTCCACTATTTCTTTTATTAATCATTCCTCTGGAGTCTGAAACCACTACCTGTATGTGGCAGAGAAAAATCTCTTAATACCAAAACCAAATGACAATTAATACCCATACCAGTACCTGCAATTCCAAATAGTCTAGTTTTTGTATCTTACAGGGTATAATATTGATAGGTGAAACAATTATGTTGGGTATTTCAAATGGTCTCTCATCACATCATAGAAAGCTGCATCAGGGGGGAAAAGTATTCACCTGTCTTAAATTAAGGGCAATGAAGACCAACTTAGGTGCCAGAAGATCTACTTTACTGTCTTTGTAAGGCTCAAAAATTGCAAAACAAATACTAGGCATGTTTAACAAGGTCACTGAATGATGATATGAACAACATGGCCTACAAAATAGACACCCGATGAAGTCACATATTTAACTTGTTGCCCTTTACTATTGCCGCATACTACACATTCTTAGCACAAAATACAAAGCGAGAGAAAACAAGACAGGCAGGCAAAAAGCGAAACCAAATTGATAGAAAACTAACTTGGAACAGTGGAATTCCAACAACCATTCACCACGGGACCCAACCCAGTAAATTCAGGTAGTTATCATCCACATGGTCAGGAGTATCTAATGTCAAGTATACATAAACAAACCAAAGTAATTAGAACATAACAGCACAACAAGTACAGCAAACCAAGTATGCATAACCAAACCTAAGATTTCTAGTTCGACTCCGCATCCTTCTTTTTAACTGGATATTTATATGTAGAGCCAGAAAAGTTCCTAAATCAATAAATACATAAATAACAAGATCAAATATAACAACATCAAAAGTGAACTGCATACAGAATCGGAATACCTTTTGAGTTTTATCAAAAAAAGGGGAACTCTAATAATATACCATGAAATCAATAACTTATTTCATCTTCGTTTGTTGCATCGTGAAAGATTAAAGCTCTTATCCACTCATGCCCCAAATGGGAGTTGGCCTGGGCGAAGGGGGTCGGGCCCTATAGGCCCAGGGCAACCTATGAATAATAAAATAAAAAATAAAAATAAAAACTAAATGAAAAAACTTTTTTGGGGATGTAATGGGGGCGGCCGCCCAGGACCACACCCCCTACATCCGCCTCTGCTTCAAAACCTCTTGTAGCGGTGACCCGGAACTAATGCCAGAACTGAGGCTGCCAAAGCTTCTGTAAACTGAGTTGCAAAGGTTAACAGGGAAATCAATTTTGGGTAATTTTGTCTAGGGGAGTTGAGTCAGTGTGCAACGTGGTCTTGGATTTGGAAATTTTCGATTGGGAAATTTTTTATTTTTTAACACATGTTGTTTTTCATTAGATGTGATGTGGTAGCTACTGGCCACATTATCAATTTTCGTCATCCAAGTTAACAGAAGACTAAATTGAGAATTTATCCAAACCACAAGGTGGCCGTAGTAAAAAACTTACCATATGTACTAAATTGAGAATTATAAAAACTCTAGGACTGATAGAGTAATTTAACCTTTAACAAAATCCAATCAAATTATTTTACAATTAAATATTCTTAAAAGTTTTAATTAACTTTTAAAAAACTCAATAAAACCTTAACTCTCAAAATTATCTCCTATTAATTCAAAATTCATAAAATTTTTACTTTCCAAACTATCACCCAAAATAAAGGCATCTGTTTTTTTTTTGGCATTCAGAAACATGTTACAAATGGTGTTTGTTTTGATGTTGTCTCGCTAATTGTAGAGATGGCTGCGTGGTCTTGGAGTAAAAAGTCATTTAATCCATGAAGTTTGAAATGTCTTAATTTGGGTTCTGTCTTTTCATCTAAACAGTGATTTTGCCCCCAATTTCAGGGTGAAAAACTGTCGAAGGCAGCTTATGTAATGATCTTTCTTCTTTCTCCGATTCTCACAAAGTCTCCTCTTGTTGGTCACACTCACTAGCCCTATCTTAATCTCTTTCTTCTTTCTCCGATTCTCACAAAGTCTCCTCTTGTTGGTCACACTCACTAGCCCTATCTTAATCTTTACATGAATGGTCGACATACACGAAGTAAAAGACGGGGGAGAAGGATGACTCACCTTAGGTTGAATGACACGGCCTTGATGCCCATAATTGTTTTATCCTTTTTTAAGACAAAATTCTGTATGTTCTCTATCCTTTTTCATCGTGCTTCAGTGGGAACTTCACAGGAAAGGGAAGATATATATAGACTATAGTAATGTCAGGCTACTCTTATAAGAAGGTAAACTGTGGGATGAGTACTGCTCACTGATGAGGTGCTTGAATCCCATTCCAATGGGTCCCTACCACATCAATGCACAAAAATGATATTTGAAAGAGACACCTATTAAATTACTACTCGACCCCTACTCCCCCACGCCCACCAAAAAAACAAAAGAAAAAGAAAAGAAAAGGAAAGAAAAAATAATAGAACAGACCTATTAACACCAGATTCAAGGATTAGAAATCGGCTTTCATGTCCTGATGTACACTAGATCGTTAGCACTTTCTTTTTCCTTTTCGAGGGATGTTTTCCTCCTCAGGTTGGCACTTTCTTCTTATCCCCCTGCATCTATAATTGCAAGCTTTTATATACGCCGGACAAATCATTCCAAAACTCAGTTTTTACTTAGATACAGCTTGTGAAATACATTTTAGGGTAAAGTTACACTTAATCATATAAGTATAAACAAAAATCAAATAGGTACCCTAAACTATCAATTCAGCGATTTGAGACCCATAATTTTTAAAAATTATCAATTCTAGCCCCATCTAAATTAGACGTTAAATCTGACGGAAAATCATGCAAAATGATCAAAATGCCCATCTAAGACTAAAATTTAAAAAATAAATAAAAATAATAAAATTTTTAAAAAATATATTATTGAAATAGAGTTTCAATAGTTTTATGTAAAAAATATTAATTTTTTTTTAAAAAATCATTTCTTATTTTAAGAATTTTATCTTGGAGGGACATTTTGGTCATTTTGTATGATTTTTTGTCCGATTTAATGCTTAATTTAGACGGAGGCTAAAATTGATGATTTTAAAAAATTATGAATCTTAAATCCCCGAATTGATAGTTAGAAGTTTGATTTTTATTTATACATACTAAGGTTGCGTTTGTGTTGTAAAATTTTACACCCTCTAAAATTTTAACACAATAAAATATTACAATATAATCTCTCTCCCCATCAAATCATTACTTTTCACTACAAAAAATATAAAAAATTATCTCTCTCTTCACTTTTTCACTGAACTCAATACCTAAAATTTTAACGAAGACTAAAATTTTACAAAATAAACTCACCAAGTTAACTATGAATTTAGCCCAACATATTAAGCGCGATTGATTGGTAACCCCTTATGTCAAGGGATAAAAAGTAAGACTGGTAATCCCTCGACCCTCACGCTACGCCACGTCCTTTTTCTTTCTCTGTTTTTCCATAAGATGCTACCTCCTGCTTGCTGTAAAGAAAATTCATTTTGGATGTTCACGCCATGACACCACTAGGAAGAGGATCTTTGGACTACAATATCTCACCCTCCTCGAGTATAACGCTCAAATGTTTGGTAAGTACTCAGAATAAATGCACAGAACAAGTAACATGAAGAAAACAGATTTCACTCTACACCCACGAGCAAAATGGTGAAAAAGATTCCTATTTAAACAACTTTTATACTAAAGACTGTTATCTAGAAAAAAAATACAAAAGACTGTTCTTGTATCATTTACATAAATCACTCCACGCAAACATTGCAGGCAACGCCATATATCATCTGCCAAACCTACCACTCTGTGGCTCTGCTGCTTCATTATTCATTAACACATCAACCACCATATTAAGGTCCACTGACTGCCCAGTCTCGGTCAATTTCCTCACAGTCGCTCTCACTAAGTCTCTCCGGAATCCCATCGCTACAACCTTGTCAACAACATCATCGGTTGGTATTCTATCTCCAGTCCCACCAGAACCTGATCCAGCATCTTCCACACTAGCCGCCATAGGTAGAGCATACGGTAATACCTGAGCAACAGGCAATCTCGCGTTGCTGCTTCCACCACCGAGTACCGAAGGAGAATGTGAGAGTTGTGAGGATGTCAGTGCTGAACTGCTGTAGCGGGGAGGAGATCCACTATGAGAATGCTCATAAAAAGCAGAATGCCCCGAGGGTGACCGTGAATAAGGACTGCTGGGTGGTTGATCAAGATGCATATACTGGCCAGAACCAAAATAAACTTGTTGGGTCGGGGGAGCACTTGCAGGTGGTTGCTGGGTAGATGGACAATGTGCTTGGGGATTGACAAAAATGAGAGGTGGGTGCACTCCATGAAGTGGCTGGGGTAACTGTGTGATTGGACCATGTAGAGGCGTTGGGTGATAATGTTGATGTTGTGCTGGAGATGGTTGCTGAGACTGATGCATTGGAGGCATACGGTATTGCTGATGTGTGGATTGTGGAGTAAGCACAGGCGATGAATAGTAAGATTCCGGCAGAGGATGAGAGGGGATTTGATTCTGCAATAATTCAGTAGGAAGCTGTACAGATGTTGCTAAAGATGTTATTGTGTGTGAGGTATTTTGAAGAGGTAGGTTTGGAAGGACATTATAATGTGGAGCAGGAAGTTGCTGTGGAGAAGCAACAGGAATTGGAAGTGATTGTTGCCTTTGCTGATGGACAGATGAGAATACTCCTTGAACTGAATTACTTGGGATATTCCTGTTCTGCTTTTCAGATTGCTGCTCTTCCTTTGACATTTTAAGCTTCGCAAGCTGCGTCCGAGACTCTGCTATCTCTTGTTTATCTCTTAAATCATGAATACCACCTTGAACCTGTAAAAAGAGCATGGAAGCAGGTTAATGACTTGCCTCATTGACAATTCTTACGATGCAACGACCTAACCCTGATTGGAATCACACGTTTCCAGAACAGAGTTGGTTATTTGTAGCATATATATAGTTTCTGTCATCGAACATTCACAATTCAAGCTCAGGGAATTAGCCCATTTGATGGTAGATGAAGGAATCCGTGTAAATTGTAAGCACGTTGCATAAACATATACTTTAGTCACGTCTTAGATGTGCGGAACTAAGCTATAAAAGGGAACGGTGATTAGGTCAAAGGTGTCACACAAATGTAACTAAACTGTTTAGTGCAGATGTCACTAGAGCGTCTCAGTCGAGAGAGTCCACTATATTGCTTACCTCTGTACTTAGAGAGTACTAGTGTGTATGAAAGGAGAACAACTAGCACTATTAAGTAATCTTAAAATCCTCAGTTCAGCTTTTAGATAGCATAGGCGCCAATTGTATGGGAGTATAAAATTCAAGAGGGGATTTGATTGACTACCTCTTTTAGCATAATTTCTAGTTCGCTCAGTTTCCGATCAGAATTGCTTTGATTGAATTCAACCGCATCCTTCAACTCGTCGATGGAATTCTCCAGCTGGCGCGTCCTAGTCTCCAGCTGCGTGAGCCGCGCGCTGAGACCCTCGACAGCGTGTACCAGATTCTCTGATAGCTCCTTCATTTTCCTATCAATCACGGAAATCAGTGTCGCACCGTAGTTGCCGCTGTCACCGGTTCTCCCAAAATCAATGGAGGAAGCGTGCGACGGAGGCGAAACGACAGTTCGTATAGGGTGGAATCGGAATACGGGTGAGAGATCGTCGTTGTCCTCGTCGTCTAGAAGGTTGGGGGACGCCGCCGAGAACTCTTCAGATCGGGAGCGAGAAAGTTCCATGATCTGCTTGTCCATGAATTCTGACGGCCTCATTGGTGACTGGCCCTTCAGCAACTGGATGATGTCTTGGTAGCAGAAAAGATCATATTTTTTTCCTTGTAATTCCTTTAATTTTTTATCCCTCTAATTTTCCGAGTACCCAAACGGATTAATCATCGGAAAGGCAGGTCGCTTCTTTCTCACCCGCAAGTCAAGATACAGTAATCGATCACACGTGTAGTAGGGGTGTACAACCGATGGCTCGGTTCGGTTTGGAGGCAATTTCGACAACCGAACCGAGCACATTCGGTTGCCTTTAAATTGAAACCGAGATCGACCGAATCTCAATGCTGGCCGCACAAACCGAAGATCGTTCAATTCGGTCGGCCTTCGGTCGGTTGGTTCGGTTGGGCTTCTGGACTTTTTAGCTCAGACTCAGATTACTTTTTATGTACCTCAATTCTAGAATAGGCCAATTTTGACCAAATTATTTCAGCTTTTAATCATATTTAGGCTCAATCTCTCTTTTTCCTGCAAGTTTTTTCATCATTTCTGGCAAAAGCCTCTCTGGATGGATTATGACATTATGCAACCTTGAAGTGTAATAATTTAGCACTCCAACATCTTAAAAATGCAATCATTTCGGGCTTCACCGGCCAATAATTTAGTACATTGCAGCCCATAAGCAATTAAAAAAAAGCATTTTTAGAGAGATTAAAACATACATCTCACAGTACAAGAGAATACAAACCCAAAGACATACTAAGATAAATTAATACATTCCAAAATAAAAATGAATTCATCAAGTCTCCCAAACAGCTCCTCATTTGTAGTCTCCCAAACAACTCCTCATTTGCAAGCATTCATCAAGTCCAAACTCTCAATGTTACAAGTACATGCAAGAAACATATAGCAGAAATTATTAATTCTATTTCAAGCAACTATCACAGAAAATCAGGGGATAGGATTATCCCTATTAGATGTAGGACCGTCCATCTAGAAAATTAGAAAATTAGACTATGTCACTATCAAACAATCAAAATCAAAAATCAAAATATAATCTGTAAAAATTAAAATATTCAACAATTTCTGTAAAACTAATCTGTAAAACATATTCTTCACAAATTATTCACATTCTAACATACTAACATAAACATGCTAACACAGTTCACATTCTAACATACACAGTTCACATTCTAACATACTAACATAGTTCAATTCACAATTTCACAGATTCAATTAAATATAAAGAAATCAATGTTCACAGCACAAGAGATCAATGTCAACATTTTTCTATCCAACGATTAAATTCAAACACAAAGAAATCAATGTCATACGGTCATACCCCTATTCGGCTATTCCACATATCGTTGAAGACCCAAACACTATCTGTCTCATTGTCTCACAGATTCACAAGAAAGAGAGCGATGATTTTGATTTATACGGATCCTGCATCAAAAGAAAGATAGATGAATTCAAATGAAAGAAATGAATCAAAATAAAGAGATCAATTCAATACTCACAGATTCGCAAGAGAGAGAGAGAGAGAGACCAAGGGAGAAATGACTCTTGGCATTTGGCAACTTCGACTCTCTTGAGATAGTAAAATCTTACTGGATCTGTGAAGATACGCTGATATTGTGAGATGGAGACGAAGAGAGAAGATGGGGAATGACGCAGCAAGACTCTTGAGGGAAGAAAATGGAGGGATGACGCAAGCAAGAGGAGGGGGAACGACGCGACAGGGAAGGGCGTTTCAGCGTCTGTCTCTTTACTTAGGGTTAGGGCACGAGCACGACAGGTTGACAGGTTCAAAAAATTACATAAAGTGTATATGCTATATGGGTCGGTCGGTTCGTTTTCGGTTAACCGACCCATAGCACCGAAAACCGAACCGAAACCCTCGGTTTTAAAAACTCCTGGGCCGACGGCCGAGCCAGCCCAACACCCACCCGCCTGAACCGATGGACTTCGGTCGGTTAGGGTCGTCCGGTTCGGTCTTCGGCCCAATGTTGTTCACGCCTAACGTGCAGTACCAGGTAGGGCTGTCTATTGGCCGGTCCGGTCCGTTCGGCCAAACCGGCCATGTTATGAAGCATATAGAACGGATCGGTCATTCTATCGGTCCGGTCCGGTTCCCAGTTTCACCGGTTCAGTCTGCGACGGTTTAAGTCATGTCTTTTTGGGCCGCTTTTGGGTTTGACCATGCCATTTTGGGTCGATTTTTGGGTTTGGACCATGCCATTTTGGACCAATTTTCGATTTGGACCGGTTTGAAGAGGTATACTCCGGTCCAATTCCGATTTTCCACATGGGTAACCCGGAACCAAACCGGAGTATACCGATTTCGGTCAGGTTTGTCCAAAACCGATCCGGTTCTGGCCGGATTTGGCCAAACCGGTCTGGTTTCGATCCAGGTTGACCGGTCTGGCCGGTTTGGTGGCCAGCCCTAGTACCTGGCATGAGTCTTTTTTTTTTCCTAAGCCCTAGGCATGAGTCGTATGGGAATTCAATCAGGTTAGCTTCCAGAGAAAAGAAAAAAAGTAAAAAAAAAAATTGTGACCCACGATATGAAAATACACCTCTTATCGATTATTGATTACGCACTTTACAATTCCACCACATTTTATCCATTAATTATCTATAGAAGAATAGATAATTAATATTTTAATAAATGAAATAACTAGATACTTCTTATAAAAAACAAATATAGCATATAATAATAGAGATATTAATTTTTAATCAAATTATAAAGTATATAAAATTGATAATTAAATCATAAAATATAAAGAAATTAATAATTTGAGATTTAAAGTGTGAATATTTTGATAATTTTGATAATTATATATATATATATATTTAAAAAAAATTAATGCCCTTTAATTTCCTTATTCAGAGTCTCCTATACTTTCTTCTTTTCCGGGTCTGAAAGAGTATATCCAGAAGCTCCTTTGTTCCCTTTTGCAATGGCTGCCGTATGCCATTTTTGGGTTACTATTTTCAAAGAGCACTTCGATTGCCACATTACTTTAAAGAAAAAAAGAAAAATAGCAATGGAAGTTTTGCAAAGTCCATCGAAGTTCAATGTTGACGTGTGGATTCTGGAGCAAGCCCATGGCATGCGGTACGGAACAACACCGAACCATGTGAAGTCATAAATCGTAAGTTTGTTCCGAGGAAAAAAAACTAGTTTGTTCCACAGTCCACACTAGCAGCCCAAAAACACGTACTTGTTCTCTCCAGAGAAAGAGAACACAACCCGGAAAAGAAAAACGAAAAAGAGAAATGAGTTAGCTGGAAAATACACCTCCATTGCTGAACTTCGATTATCCCTCCACACAAGTACCAAATTTAAGTCAAAATGAGTACTCGACAAGGGATATTCCTGTGGAGTTAGCCCATGGAACTTGCACCACGACCATCTTATCATCATAACCAAATTCAACACCCTCTCCATCGATCCTGCAACTTGTCGGTCTCTGTGATGCAAAGACTCTCATTTCTCCGCTTCCCTTCAATCCAACTCTTACCAGATTTTCATCTTCATCGAATTCAAATGATTGAATTGCACCGCCCGAGTTCAGCATGTTCACTAATCCAATCGGAGCAAATTGGATTAATTTGTTTGATAGCAATGTCGCCGGAGAAACAGTAAGAAGCTCATAACTAAATGGCTCCAGTGAAATCTCCATCCCCTCGGATGACTTCAAGAGCTTCAGTTTCTTTTCCTTGAACATATATATAGCAAATATGCCGACCCCTTTTGTTTGAATTTGGTGCTTTCCGTTGTTCCACTCTACATCCTTAGGACTTGCTGAGCAGGTCACAGTGTGTGAAAATTCTGAGGTGCTCTTGTTACGCCTTGACAGGGGGCACCACCCTCCTCCTTGACAGTTGAAGAGTCCTAGAACTCCCGTGTACTGTGGCGCACGTTAAAGGACAAATATTAAATCAAAATTTACTGAAGTAGTAGTAGTGGAGTCTCCAACATCAGGATATGTTTTAGGCACAATTTTAAGAGAGCTGCTAGATATTGGAAAAAGAGTATCTTACCTTGTTAAGGTTCCAAATCTTGAGCATCGTTTTACCATCATGCAGTGGGTCTTCAAACAGGCAATCTCTAGAAGGAAGAGCATAGTACAGGCATCGCAGAATGGACCCGTCTGGCAATACTAGACTCTTAAGCAGTTTGAAGTTGTGCTCTCCAACAGAGTCGCTCACATAAATTGGTCCACCGGATATAGCCCGGGATGCGGCGTGGAACTCAGCACAAGAGTGAGTCGACTGGAACATGTCCCAATCTGGGTGAATGAAGTTCCCCATCCACAAGCTATTGTAGGCACAGTGCACCATGTGACAACCTTGTAGCCAAAAAGTTCCATTTGGATCCCCCGAGGGGTCAGTGCACCAGAAGTCATCTCCTATATACATGAGGAAAAGTTAGTAATTTCTGGATTCGCTCGTTTGAATTTCTAAAAAGTAAAGACGTTTTAATAGAGGTTTAAACATGTGCTTGACCCTCCTCCTCTCTGGCGACCGGCGACCGAAGCCGCCTTCAATGGCGTTGATAGATGTTAGGTTGGATCTATGGACTGGAGTAAGCAATATGAGCTTTTTGGCCCGATTGGTTCAGGGCCAGCTCAATAAAAATAGGGGCCTAAAGCAGAGAGATTAAAAGCGAGGCCTTTTTATTTTTTAATATAATAAAAAATATATTTTAAACAAATATTTACTTTAAAATGCTGTTGTATGGTATGTAATAAAAATTAAATAAGTTTTTTTTCACAAAATATAGCTACCGATGGATTTTGAGGACAAACAATTTTGAGGCCTTAATACAAAAAATTATTTCACAACACAACTTTATATATGAAATATGTTTTTGTTTCACTAAATTTCACTCTTACGATCTTTTTTTTTTTTTATCCTAATCAAATAATTTGAGGCCTTGCTTGGAGGTTGGGACCTTAGGCAGCCGCCCAAGCTGCCTACCCCTTCAGCCGGCCCTGGATTGGTTATGGCTTTTAGGAGGCCCTAGTAGTGTTCTATATGCTTTAAGCACGTAAATACTCACCTCATTTGTGAAATGATATCCACAGTTGCTAAGGGGAAAAAAAAAGGAATAGTGATTTAGACACATACCAACACGTCCTAGTGATATTGCCTCCGTTCCGAGGAACATGAAGTCATTGCAGTGCTCCATGCTAGCAATAACACCATTCCCTTTGAAATGTTTCCTGACAGAAGCAGTCAGGGCCTTGTAATACGCCTTGGCGAGCTCAACGCGACCACCAAATTCCTCTGATAGCATCTCAAGCAACTGCAAACACCAAATATAGCCAAAAATTTCTCTTTTGTAAATAGAGCTTCACCCACGGAATGCCGGACCAACTACCAAGTGTTGTTATTTTTCTTAGCCAAACAAAGCAAGGGTCCATCAACTCTAAAGGCCAACCCATTAACAACCTGAATGGGCCAGTTTACGAAGAAGCCCAGCATTACAGCTACACCAGAGCCATTTCGAGTCGGTTTATAAATTCATGCCCTTTGAATATATGTCCAAATGGTGAGATACAGAAGAAAAGATATTCTCTCAAATAATATATTAACAATCCAAAAATCCAGGAAACAACAAAAAGATAATTAATTAAAGGCTTTTCGGACGTCAATTAAAGATGGGTTGTAGTAATTTTGTTCTTATTCTAAATGCTATGAACTTTCTGTAATTAAGATCCTGACACTCACCAGGTGATACAAGCAGGGGACACGTGCCAAGACAAGAGGACACTTGCAGTGACAAACGATTTGCCGATGAAACAAGCGGTTCTCTCTCCTGCAATTGCAGTTACCATCGCAATCGTATTGTATACAAGTGCATGCCAAGACTAGAAAGCATCCCCCTTTGATCTATTATAAAGTCTTACACAGCAACACCGACTCTTTCATGTTAGAGGGCTAAGACCCGCAGTCCAGAGTTCACGAGGGGTCCATATATAATCTATAAATCTAATGTTTGTGCTCTACTTTTCCCCAATTTTTTTTTCCTGAAACTTTCCTTTACGTACGTGATAGCTGAAAATAATTTTTTTGAATCAAGAACTAGCGAGATACCCTGACATGGCACTAGTGCAAGAATATAATAAGGTCGTTAACTTTGACCCAGTAAGGAGCTTCTGGATTCTACCTATTTAATATTATATATTATATAATGGGGATGTTTGTTTGCCAAAATATTGGGGAATATTCCCAAAATTTTGGGAATCTTTACTTTATTGAGATTTATTGGGGTTTGTGAAAAGTGAAGTGTGTAGGTGTAAAAGTTAAAAATTTTGAAGTTTGTTTGGTTTGTCCGATTTGTTGAGACCCCAAATATTTGGGGTCTCAAACATGCCCAATATAGGTCGTAGATTTTGGTTTCTTGTAGAAGTAACAGTTTTCTTCAGGACGAGAGGAAGGGGTTTCCAGAACTTACGTGTATTACGTCGACCTTGACCCCGTCAATCCCCACCGATGCTAGATGAGAGTGAAGCCCGTCGTACATCTTGTGGACCAGCTCCGGCGGGACCAAACCCACCCCATTATTCACGATCTTGTCCACCGCTAGATCGTCCATTGTCATCTGCAATCCCTGTGACAGCTTAGGAGTAATGACCCTAGACTCGGGCATGCCACAGACATTGGATCTAATCCCACCCCAATACCCGCAGAGTGCATGCCAAACATACACATGCTCTATGGTCCTAAATTCATTCTTAAGGTCTCTGATAAAGGCACCCATACCCTTGTCAGAAGCCTCTCTAGGACTTCGGTAGTCCCTGAATTTATAGTTTTCTTCAAACTTTATGAGCCTACATGGCATTTGTTCGCCAGCAGCAGTCCGATTCATGCCTTCTTGATCGGAGATAGGGTCCTAATCATGACAAATGGACTGCCACCCATCATCAATCAGGACCATGCCTGGAGGACACCCACCCTCCACTAGGCCCTTGACCTCTTCCCAGACGCCATTGGGATGTACCTTGAGATAAAATGCATCCCATGTACACCAACCAAATTTGTCCACTATACCTGGTGGGTTTTTCTCTTCGAGAAGCCTAAAGGTCCCCAAGTGGACCCTAATCACCTTCATGGCCTCCTTAACGAGACTATACGGGTCGTCACCAACATGCATGTACAAACAGCTCCTGAAGCTGGACCCACAGACGCTTGTGGACCCGCTCTCCATGCACACATCCATGTAGTCATCGACCCCAGGTTGCAGACACGCTCTGAATGGTCCTTCGAGGAGTGGAAGCAAGAGAACGTAGGGGCGGCCCAAGTCATTCTTCTCCAGAATCATCAGCTGGGTCTCTTGCTCCATATCTCCTCCACTGCTTCCAACCCAGTGGGTGGTCCACCAGACTTTGAACCTGAATATGCTCATGAACCTTATCCCCCTGAGCTTGCCGATGGGAATCACGTGCCGGCTCTTCGGCTCGTCAGCATCAAACGCCACGAAGCAGCCGACCGTGTTCTCGGTCTTGTCTGACGAGATAAAGGGTGAGGGTGTGGCTATAATGTTCTCAGGGACTTCAGTAAGAATTGGATGGCCATTAGCAAGAAAGATCGATCTTTCCAACGTTATGGACACGGGTACTGTATTACTGTCGAGAAGCCCCATTACGTCTAGGGCATGTTTGATTAAGCTCGGAGCCATTGGAAGAACTTGGTGTTTGAAAACAAGATAGCTTGGAGGTGGGATCAGGGTGATAAGAGTAAGAGAGGTAGTTAATTTGATGGTACTCCGCTGTTTGGCTTATTGCCTAAATTGAGCACTCAGGAGGGCTTTATATAGACCTTCAGAAATTATTTGTGGAATCTTCCAGTGCATGCGCTGGTACATGAAGGGGAATTACTTGGTGGTGGTTTGCTCAAGCATGCGAACAATGTAAAAGTTGGATCAACTTTTGCTTTAGTGGGACATTCTAGGATCATTGACGACGATTGAGATGTATAAGGGTTATTTGGTTGGCTATGTAATTTTAATTTCCAAAATGAATAGGACGTAGCACCTGGTAACGCCTGTGATTGAAACACATTGAAAGAAACGATGGTACGTATCGACGTGTGTGACTTAGCCTTCCTACGGCCGTTTCTCTGCAGCAGTAGCTTTTGTCGCGTCAATTATAGGTTTGTACTTGTAAAAACCATGGAGCAAAGTCTTGAATTTAAAGGGCAATTTGGGATGAATGAACAGTAGCAAAGCATTGAACTAAAGGCAATATTAATTATAACCGTAGAGGGAGAGAGATCTGCGCGCAGCGGAAATAAGCTCGATCGATGGGTATCATTTTTTTCTCAAAGCGGGGTCAATTGGAAATTACCATGAGGGCTCTACCATATTTTTTTATTTTTTGTTTCTAAATAGGGGTCTACCATATACTTTGAGAGGACATTGGCATATCTTTTTTCTTTATTCCTTCAGTAATTGTTACGTCTGTATTCTCATATCTCGACAATTCGTTGCTTTTCTAGATGTTTCTTGCCTTCTTGGGGTTCTTTACCCCAATTGACCGTGTGAGTTTCGGCAAGGCAAGGCAAGGCTCCTCATGCCTTTGGTTAGGCTTCTTTTTCCTAGCTAGGCCATGGTTGAGTGCACTGTGATTTTGTCTTCTAGCTTGATAGCCGTCGGTTCCTCCATTCATATCTGACCACATGAAAATATATGTAAAAGACGCAATGGGCTTACGTTGATCTATTTCGCTTTTTATATGGTAGGGACATTGAATCCAAGACCACTAGAAACTTCCCCTCAAGGGAAAAAGAAAGGAGAAGATCGAAGAAATTTGTTACACTAGAAATCTGCAAAAAGCGCTCTCGACAAATGAGCTCAGATCACAATCCTAATGCAACAAGAAAAGGGAAAGACACAGAAAAAGGAAAAGGAAAAGATTGCGGTCGTAATTCTAGCCGGAATCCCTCGATGGCAGAGCAAATTGACGAATCTATCCATGTCCTCGAGATAACCTTGATGGGGTGGTCCTATGTATCACTTGTCATCTACCATCTCATCGTGTCGTCACAGTGACGGATTCATGATCAAATAAAAAAAAAATTTACTTCATAATGCAAAAAATTATCTTAGAGTTATAATATTAAAAATTAAAGACTACAAATATTAAAAATACATGTATCACACTATGTACTACGACTGAGAGGTAACAATTGCATCATATGTTTTTGCACCTTCTGAAAATATTGCAAAATGTCTTCGTTCTCAATAGTTTTAAAAACTTCTTGCTCGATGTACACTACCATGCAATCATTCATCCAGTCACCTCTCATCCTATTACGCAAATCATTATTGGTAATCTTCATAACAGAAAATACTCTTTCAACGGTTGCAGTCGCAACTGGTAAGACCAATGTCAATTCAATAAGTCGATACACTAATGAAAATAAAGTATTCTTTTTGGTCTCAACCATCTTCATAGCAACACCTCCAATATCTTAAAGCCCAGAAAAAACAACATTTCTTCTAACGTCTCTAATATAGGTATTAAGCTGATTTTTAAGTATCAAATGATCATCTACTATGAAATCTTCTAGATAAAACTCAGCAAGACAACGTAACTTAGCATGATTAAACGCTGAGAACGAATTTTTTGGATCAAGACATGCTATGTAAAGAAGTAACTCCGTACTTGCTTATGTGAACTGATTATTCATCTCCTGAATGATCAAATCAATAACCTGGCAAAATACTTCCACACGAAAAATGATGGAAATAAGTAATAGTTTGCCCTCCACGCCTCCAACGACTACGAATTGGTATAATGTCTTCCATATTCAGCATACTAATAGAGCTATCCATACAAAAAACTTTGACTTCTTCCAAAAATCCATCACATTCTATATCTCTCAATTCTTGCAACCGTTCATTCACAGCTCCAACAAAACCCATATCATTAATAATGTCTTAATCTTTTCATTGTAAGGCCCGTGACAATTCGTTTGTAATTCCCATTATATTCCTCAACAGATGCATAATGAATACAAACTCAAAATTTTCCATCTTATCTATCAAACTCATAGCCATGGATCTTTGTTCTAGGAGAGTACCATCATCTTTCATGTGTTCAAACACTTCCAATATTGATGACCACATAGTTAAGAGACGGATTATTGTAAGGTAGTATGAATCCCAATGAGTGTCACCTACAATATTATATGAATTATAAAATTATAAAAAATAAAAAACTAAATAGTATATTAATATTATAATGAAATATAGTAATCACCTGGTCGTGCGAGACTGGTTTCTTGATTTTTACCCCTTCCACTAGAAATCTCTTATTTGTCTAACCGCTTCACTATCTTCTCATAACAACTTTGTCGAAGAGCATCTTTCCTTTTACATGACGCTCGACCATATTTACAATCATGGAAGTATAATTAAAAAAATTATCAACTTGCAAGTTATTCTTTGAAATACCCACAATAGTCAAATGAAATTGGTGAGCAAAACAATATATATAGGTAACAGAAGTATTGTCCTTCAAAATGAGCGACTTTAACCCATTGAACTCGACACACATGTTTGATGCCCCATCATACCCTTGACCTCTCAATCTGGATGTTGACAACCCATGTCTTGCAAAAAATCTGTCTATAGTTTTTTTCAAAGATTCAGAGTAAGTATCAGGAACATATTCCACACCAAGAAACATTTGAATCATTTGTCCACGTATGTTCACATATCTCAAAATCACTGTCATTCGCTCATTCACTGAATTATCTCGAGACTCATCAACCATATGAGAATAAAATACATCATCGATTTCTTTAATGATGGCAAGTGTGGTCTAAGCTACACATGCACTCTTCATTTCCTTCTGAATATTTAGAGCAGTCATTTGGTTGTTTCTAGGAGCATTAGTGTTAAGTGTCTTAGCAATCTTTTCATCACGTTGGCAAAACACGTTCAAAAGCTTAAGAAAATTGTCCTTCCTTATTGAACTCTCAGACTCGTCATGACCACGAAAAGCTAATCTTTGCCTCAAAAGATAACGAAAGACATCTAAAACCACTGTTAAACGAATGCGGTAAGCATTCTCTTGATTGTGCCCGTGTGTGGATAACATGTTCGACACACTTTGTCGCTAATTTTCAAGTGTTTCACATCGTCGTCTAGTTTCATTGTGAGCATTATTATGTGCACCAACATGTTCACCAAAAACTTTCACTGCCTTTTTTCAATTGCTAAATCTCGTAAATGTAAACTTATCTTCCCCTGACTTCCTTCCTCTAGGCTACCTAAATATATAACACCACAAGCAATATGTCTCATCCTTTGATACACTATATTCCAAAAAATTAAAATCTTTAAACCATACCTCCCTAAAATCCCTCATTTTTTGCTTGTATTGCTTCTTGGGGAAATAATGGCCACGGGGTTAAAAAAGACATTTGATCAATTACTCCCTACGAACTTGATCCTCAATCCCAACATTATATTCTTCAATGAGTTTACGTAACTCTGGGTCAGCAATAATATCATCCGAACTAAACATAATGCAATGTCTTTTTGAACTAATATCCGTTTCAAAATTAATAGCCACTTTAAGAGTAATAGACGACTTCACGCTACGTGGCTTTCTTATCACAAACTTACCCATTATCTAAACAAAATAAAATAAAGTGAATACAATTAATCAGTTGGCAACATGTGAGGCTCTAAAAGAAGAACCTGAAGAATAAATGTAAAAGTACAACCAAAACATAAACAAAACTATAGTACCAAACCGAAACATAAAACATTTTGATTCAAAAATATTAAATTAAGATATTCACATATTCACAATGGACCATAACTCAAAAATCCAACTTCCAATCTAATTAATTCAAATCTAATTACATTGCATTCAATTGACATTACAATCAAATTAATTAAAAATAATACTACCAAAAAAATCCCCAATTTCACAAAAAGTCAAAATCCCTAATTCAAATCCAAATTCCAAACTAATTACATTGCATTCAATTGATATTACCTGAAATTAAAAATAAATAATTTCACAAATCACATATATTCAAATTTCAAACCAATTCAATCTCATCCTCCAACAATTTCACAAACCACGAATATCCAAACCAATTCAATCTCATCCTCCAACAATTTTACAAACCACAAATATCCAAACTAATTCAACCTCATCCTCCAATTGTCCAACAATTTCACAAATCACAAAATTTCAAACCCTATAGCATTTTTAGCATACTAAATAGATTAATTTTTCTAACTGAATTGTAGAGAGAGAATCTTGGATAGAAAGACATACTAGGGGTCCAACAATTTGCAATTTCTTTGCACAAAATTTCGAGTATCCTCCAAAAATTGAAACGGCCAAAAATCAATATAATGAGATTGAGAGAGAGCTGAGAGTCAAGAGAGAGAGAGGCAGAAAGCAAGAGTTTATAGTTCAGAGAGCAAAAGAGAGACTGAGAAGTGAGAGGGAAAGTCGAAAGAGACCCTTACTGGCATTGTCTGGTTACCAGCGGTCCAAGCGTCCAACAACGGTGTGATAGAGAGAGAGAGAGAGAGAGAGAGAGAGGGGTTGAGAGAAAGAGGGAGGATTTTTTTTCAAAACAAGGCGCACAGTTTCACCCTGTTTTGATTTTTTTTATTTCACATTTTGATTTTTTTTAAGGTAGAGGGTGAAAAGGTGTCGTTTCACCCTTTGCACATTAAAAAATATAGGCCCTACAGTCATGTTCACCAGGATTGGCCTAGGCCTATGGGGATCGGGCTTAGGCCAATTTATACAAAAAAACGGTGTATTGGGCGGCAGCCCTGGGCCGCCACTACCCCTTGCATCCGCCACTGTACCCTCTACGATTCATTTCACATCAGAATACAAACAAGAACAAAACCATAAGAAACACGTTTGTAAATCCCTAAAAACGTTCATTTTATTACCAACGATATTGTCAAATTAATAGGTCAATTTTATGAACTTCTCAGGAAATGCTGGCATCATGGCATCATGGTCTTCTTTCTTTACCCTGTGGTCGCTGTACTGCTTTCATTGAGATTAAAGTTCCCGGCCTTAGTGTCATTCCCACAATATTCGCTCCGATATCACAGGGCGCAGAAGACATTACTTTCACTCCTTTAACGTACGTAAAGGGAGTGAGTGGGGCCAATACTCGGGGGATCTCAAGACCAAGCCACGCAAGTAGAGCAAACTATCCGAACAAAATGCAAGTGAACTTACTCACGCATACGTGGGGGTCAATTAGGCGACTAGCTGTGAAAGGTTTCTCTTAGAATATTGGCCCGAGACACGCGTGAGTAAACTCATCGAGACACCTAATCCCTTCGCTTTTACATGACTCGAGATTTATGGCGCGCTTCTCGTGATCTTCTAGTACAATTAGACACGTAGAGGATACATGCAATATCCTTCAAACCTACATTCAAAGGCGTCATCTGGGACATTTGTCATGACACATATCCCTTCAGCGGATTTGCAGTACCGGATCCTAAAGATAATGCTGTTCAATGTAGAAAAGAAATAGCAAGGATGCTATGCTTGCTTTAGGACAACATGAGTGTAGACTCTGATCATAGAATCTGGACTATATAATTATTCAAGAAAATTTGAATATATTTCAATCAACAGCCTCCATTAAGTAATGAAAGAGACTTATATAAAATGACTCATAATCCAATCAAACATACTCTGTCTCGAAAAATATTCCTTTCTCCTTGAAATTATATTGTCACTCTTTTTTGGCTCCATCATCACCATTCACCGTCATCACATGCCACATTTTGTCCTCAGCCACATATTTAAGTACTACTTTTCCAAGGCGATTAGCCCCACCTAAACTTTCGCCACTGTTCCCAAATCGCACACTCACTACGTACGTACTCGTCTTCTACAAAACCCCTCACCTCTCATTTGGTGCACCACAAATCATTGTTTTCTGGTCAAACCTGACTTCTCATTTTGTGGAGATACGACACGCCGTTTGGTAATTACTTCTTAAAGCATTTTCCTCGTTTATTTATTTGACGTGTCCCTTGATCAGATGAGTACGAGATTACCTGCGTTTATCGTCTGATACTTAGCTCGTTGTGAGAGCCCGAATCTAGCCCAATCCAACAGAATAGGTACAAAGTAATGGGCCCAATTCAATATAGATACATCATATGTTGGGGGAAGCAATAGCGTAGAACTCGAAGACTAGCCCAAAATCAATTTTGGACATTGTAGCAAATCTTCAGTATGCACTCCACCGCGGACTCTGCCTTCGTCAATTGTAGTTTACGCTGAATTCTTTACTCTGCATTCAGCATTCAGAGAAAAAAAAAAATTATCTCTGCGACTCGCATATAGGGAGACGGAGAAAGACTAATGGCCGGTACAGCTGAAGCAAATGATTGCTCCTTTGTGTGGGACGAGAAATCTCAGCTCTATTTCCATGCCAGGTTTACTTTAATATTCAAAATCAATTTAAAGTTTAGGTTTTTTTCTTTTTCAGAAGGTCTAAACTGTCTGACTTGGTCCTTGGTTGAATTGTTCCAAAATATACACCTCTGATGAATAAAAGGAGATTACCTTGTCAATTTATGTTGTTAGCCGAAAGTTTAAATTTTTGGGTTGATTTGGTGTCTAATATTTCACATCAAGGTCGATGTCATCTGCCTGACAATAAATTCTCGTCCTTTTATATACTTGTGTATCTTTTGGGTCTTCATTTGATGCAGCACTGGATTTTACCATGACCCAGTTGGTGGGTGGTACTACAGTGGTAGAGATGTTCTTTAGTACGAGTTTGAGAACGGAAATTACGAGCTTCTGGGGTCTGACAACGTACCTCCTTGCCCCGCATATTTGCTTGTGTTTCAGAGAGGATGGGCTGGAAGGAGGTATATTCTAACCTCACGATGTGGTTTTTCCAGTTTATGTGTAGAAGAGAACTGCAGCAAGAGATTCATTCTTTGTTCTGTAGTCTTTTAGCCGCTGGAATTAGTTTCACATGGTTCACATTGATGGACTTGTTTCATTTGTGTGATGCGTGCAGGGGGAGGGTCTTGGCTTCGCCACTAAGGGATTGGTGGAACCAATACAACCCGTTGGAAATGTTTGTAATGCTGGATTGGGATGGCCCCGGGGAATAGCGAAGCCGCGGTGAGAATAACGGGAAATATCCAGCAAATTAAACTCAAGACGGTGTTTCTTCCATATGAATGATACACCTACCAATGCGAGGCTGGCTTGAGCCCTCTCGAAAGTATGATGGATTGAATTGTCGTTCAATGGGAGTGCTCTAGTTGGAGCTATATGTAAGTTCCGTTCAAGAGAGATTAACACAGGATGTGGGAGGGAAAGCGCAGATCAAGAGGAATTTTGTGTTGATCAGCGAGGAAAAGGAGGGAAGGGAGGATTGATCCAAGAAGGGAAGAGAGGTGAAGGAAAGGGAGATCATGGGGATGGGGAGGAAGAGCTCTTGGAGAGCACTACTGACAGCATGGGTTGTGTATAACGGAAATCCGCCACAGATCGGTTAATATTTGGTAGCTAGCGTGCCCTTGTGCCAGATGAGTCCCAGAGAAATATGCATGAGTTTGTATTTGCTAAAGATCTCTCTATTTCGCACTGCAACTTCTTTCTCGTATCTACCAAGCAGATTGGGGACAAATTTAACGCTAGAAGATGTTTCATTAGTACTCGCGAGATTCCATTTAAAAAAGTCAGTTCTTAATTAGTAACTTAAACAATTCTATCATGGAGAATGTATTATGAGAACTAATTGTTAACCGCCTTGATTGAACCTGTACATTCTCGAGATACATTGTAAGTACAACCGAAGACATACTGAATACTTCAATCTTGCTTTTATTGTGGAAATTGAAAATTTCTGTTTCATCTGGTAATTTGCACACCTGATAGCTTTGGACCTACAACCTTATCACACACCTTTATCATATGCATAGTAGGAGCCACTTTAGGCTAATGTTTGACTTTTACAGGAAAATCTTTGATTTCTAATCCTTGCAAAACATCACCATAGCTTTATTGATGTGCATAGGGGTGAGCATTTTAATCAGCGGTGTCGGTCCGGCACCTCCACGGGCAACCAAACCGCTGGTTATCAGTGCCGGTGCTGGTGTTCATTTCTAGACAAAATCGGTGCTCTTAGCAGGGGATCGATTAGTATGCTTTGCGATATGGTGTTGAGGGTACTGAACAATGGCTCAGATTTACTCTCTAAACTTTAATGACTGAGATTTAGCCATGTCACTTAAAATTTTTAACCCAAGCCCAACCTGTTTACCCACTCATTCAGCTGTGACCCACTTGCGTAGAAAGACAAATGTGTCTGAGAAAAAAAAACCCAGATTTTCGTCTTCCTCCTTGTCTTTGCCTCCAAAAAAACCCTCATTTTTTTCTCACTTGATTCGTAAGTTAGTTGTGTAACTGTGTTCCCCGCCTTACTTTCCCTTAGCCTGATCTCAAGGTATTCAACACTAAATTCTAAAGAGAGACCACAAAAGATGCTTACGAGCAACAACCTTTCTGTAAAATTCTTTCAAACTGCAAACTCAACTTAACAGCCTCCAAGCCTCTGATTGTAAAAAAATTTACAAGCAACCACACAAATCAAAATCAGCGAATCACCTACACGTCAACTACAAGAACAACGAATTTACAGGCGAACTTTTCACGAATTTAAGGTCATCTATGATCTAGTAATTAGAATATTTTAATGGAAATAGTTCTTGAATTCAAGACAAACAACTGTTTTCCTACAATGACAGCATAACAATCCCTTTGTAAATAAATAAATAAATGCACAGAAATAGCAGCTTATTACCGAACCCAAGGCTGCCCAAATGAAATTGTGTGATGAAATCTGGCGAGGAGCTGCAGAGACGAAAATCTGGATTTTTTGGCCAGGAAGACAAGGAGGAAGACGAAAATCTGGGTTTTTTTTTCTCATACGCATTTGTCTTTCTGATCCCTCTTAGCGGTGCCAGTTACTGCCCGACAAAGTGACCGACACCGCAATATATATATTTTAAAAAAACTTAAAAATTTGCCTTATATTGTTTTCCCCCTAACAAAACGGTGCAGTTATTCTTGAAGTGGAGAATGGAGCTGTTTGCCAGCAGGAACAATCCGGAAAAATCTCGGTTGCTTCGCTCATGCCCCTAGCCCCCTCCCTCCCTACCCCCTGCGCCGCGCCCCCATCTGGCCCTCTCTCCCAACCGACAGTTGTAGCCTCTCCTCCGTAGAGGTGTCATCGATTTACCAAATGGGGTACACGGTTACCGTGTAACCATTATTGGCAAAACTGGCACCGGCATGGCCGGTTATTGTGGTCTGCAGATTTTTACCAAATCGGCACTGCTAGTACTGTTAATCACCACTATGTGTTCGGATTGGGGTCTGATTGGACAAATGATTTAATCCTAACACCATCATTTGCATCAAACGTGATAGTTACTGCATTTGGTTATTTTGGCTCATAATTTACTAAATATGGACTTCTTGCGTGGAAACAGATTGAACTTCAAAAGCCGGCAGACTTGGCATCAAACCATTAGGGAATGCACTTCTACGAGGGAAACAGATTGAACTTTAAAAGCCGTTTGACATAGCAAAAAACCATTAGGGATTTTGAATTACCAAGGACTGATAGTTGCTACAAATTGGACATCACAGTTTTCACAAAAGCCTCAAATTTTCGTTACAATCACAAATTATGAGGCGTAATTAGACAAACTATGATTGATGTCTTCTAAAACTTATGAGGCGTAATTATACAAATTATAACTTTTTTTTCTTTCTAAGTGATCCTTTATCTTAACTTGATGGGAATTGACTTTTTTTTAAAAAAAAAAGGTTGGGGGAGATGCAATACGCGCTGGGTCTCTTCCTAATGGAGGATGGAATAGATTTTTGACAGAGGAGGTAATGGGTTAGTTGCTAAGATTTGGCTGCGAATGGGTCTGTAAGATTCGTGAAGACCCATGAGAAACTGGAATATGCGTTCGTTATCAAGGAGAGACTGGGTGTCTTTGGTAGCCCCACAAGTGCAAGATGGAATGAGTTGAAGGATATTGAGTTCATCCTAGTAGGATTTGATACCAGTGAAATAGGTGGAGAGCGATTTTGTGTCTTGAGTGAGATTGAAGATTTGTCAATGAAGTTGGAAAATTCTGGGATTGTTGGATTGAGAAAAGCGTTCATGGAAGTCGAGCCAAATGTCACGGGGGCTATCGAGATATATGAGGTTGTCGACAATCATTTTGTCTATAGAATTGAGGATCCAAGACAAAACCATGTCGGTACATTGTTCCCATAGGAGAATGTCGGTTGAAGAGGTGGGCTTGGAAAGAGAACCGTCGACAAAACCAAGCTTATGTTTGGCATTTAACGCCATTTTCATGGCTCGGTGCCATTTGATATAGTTGTCGCCATTGAGAAGAGAGGAAATCAAAATAGCTCTTGGATAATTTGATGAATGGAGAAAATATGGAGAACTAATGTCTAACTGACGTTTGGAAGGAGAAGGAACCTCTGGATTGGAGGTGGAAGAAATGACAGGAGGAGGTGGAGGATCGGCACTGCATGGCCATGGTGAATAAAAAAAATTACTGCTCAAATACCATATTAGGTTTGCATAATAGAGAAATAAATTGTGAAAGAATATTGCTACGTTGATGTATTAGGTAGAAAGAGTACAAACAAATATATACAAGGAGAATGCCAATGAGCTATGGCTCAAATGGCATTTCCTCCTCTATGGAGGGTCCTGAACTGGGGTTCAAAACCCCCCACCCCCACCCCCCAGGCACAAGCCTGATTTACCTAGAAAAAAAATATATATATATACAAGGAGAATGTTTCCATATTAAGGCTAGGAGAAAAAAGAAAGCATTATTGGTAATTAGACTATACAGAATATGTCTAAGAAAAGAAAATATTGCCATTGGACATTAAGAGGGAAATATCTCTGTTGATCCTGTAATAGAATAAGCTTTAGACTCCCAGAACATCTTTTTGAATAAATTATAATTTATAGTTCAGGTTAATTTGAAAAGATCTCAATGAGCAACCTTTATATATTAACGTGAGACAAAATCCATCAAAGCATAAATTATACAACTCATGAACTTATCAAATTAATGTACTACTTCTTAAAGGAATCTTTAATGCTCCTTTAAATATCTTTTTTTTGGTTGCTCCTTCACTTCAGTACTATTGCAGCCATCATCCCCGTCATTCGACCAAAATGGAAAAGACGAAACCAGTTATCTTAAGAAGTTTCACAAGCATTTTGTCCTCGGGCACATGTTTATGTTTAGATAGTACTATTTAAGATAATTGAAAAACATTTGTACCTAACTCTCCCTACCATTCCCAAATCGTACACTGTTTTTTACACAAACTCCTTCCCAATATTCCCTCTACTCAAACCTGATTTCTGTTTTTATAGAGACAAGATAGTTGCCATTTGATATTACTTAATGCATTTGAATTTTCCTCAAATTTTTGTTTCGTTGTGATTTTCATTACATTTTTCTCGTCTGATTTATAAAGAACTTATTTGGACAGGGAATACCACGTCTAATTCCGAACATTTAAGGGTGATGATGACATAAAAGCTAGAAATAAGAAGAGTGGGTGGCGTCGGATGTAGAAATTTAGATGCCAAAGTTAAATATTGAGAAGTGTTTATTCAAGAGAAGTAATTAAGCTTCAGTAAATATAATGGGGTACGTGTTATTTATAAGAGGGAATGCTAGAGTCCTAAAGGGAGTCAAGCGGTATGGGCTTCAAGACTCATTGTCTTACCTGAGTCCTGAAGCCTCTTGAGTACATCTTTCCTAGAGTCCCGGAGAGATTAATTTATGCTTATGTGTGTTGAAGGCCTAGAATGCGCCTCTAGCCGTGGATAAGACTGCAGATGGGCTCGTGTGTCTAGATGAGTTGGGCCGGTCATATTATGGCCCATCAAAGCGTATGTTTGTTTGCTTATAAAATTATTATTTTGTTTACTTGTAAAATTATTATTGTACTTAAATTTTTTTATTGAAATATAAATAAAATCTCATCTATCAAAACTTAATTGTAGACAATATAAAAAAATTATATGCACCCTTTAAATTCAAAAACTTAATTGGCCCATCAAAGCATATGTTGGATCTCATCCATGTCTTTTTGTTTTAATCAGCTAGAAAAAGGAAAGAAAAAACAAGCTGCATTCATTGTAACCTTTGCAAAACGAGAGCAAAAAATAGCAGAGTTAAAGGTAAGACATCTTTTCCTCTTCGGTTCATTCCTATTTATATAAATTTTCAATCTATGAATTTTATTTCTTAACGCAACAAATCTCATTACAAAGAGCAGAGGAACCACTGTCATTGATGACATTAAAGGAGCACATTGTTCCAAGTTTCCCTTTGCATGCCCAAATCTTTTGTGATTTCTATATTCTGGGATATCTATCCTGTATGTATGTACGAAGGTCGAACATGATACATTTTTCATTATTTGGTTTCTTTGGAATCAGGAGAGTGCTCTTTTTCTTATAATTGTTTTAATTGACTCACTAAATCTATGGTGATTAATTAACAGGCTAGGAGATTACTACTAGATCCAGCTATTGATGAAGAGTTTACACGTTTAAAGGTTTGTGCCTGAAAATCCGATTTCAACTTGTTACAATTGCTGAGTGATACTTATTACATGTACCTTCTTGCACTTATGATCTCCTTGAGGTGTGTATATGCCTCCTTCCCACTTTTGTTTTGTCCGGTTCTAAGCAGCAAAGACTTCATTGTAGAATGGCAGAATACACAAGAAGGCTGGAAATCTCTTCCACAATAAGGGTTTTTGAAAAGGAGAATGAAAGGTGAAATTGAGAAAGAAAAGTACTCTATGGGAGAAGACAATCCTAGATATTACCGTCGGCATAAATCGCATTCACTTGCCTACCTATGAGACGGCAAGGAAGTAATTACTATGAAGTATAAATAATTTCAAGTAAATTATGTAATCCTTGAATATCTCTTATGTTTTTCTATCTGTTGACTTCTGGTTATTGTTCACTTTTATAGAGCAAAATCATCTTTAAACCAACATTTTGCCTGTGCTGCCTTTTTCTGTCAGGTTTGTCTTTACAGATTCTTATGCTTAAAAGGAAGTCAGATTGTTGAAGCAGTTGTGGTATTAGCTAGACTCTCACTCTCCTAGTTCAATTTCTTTATGAGTTTATCACAAAGTTGTTGCTGCTAACACAAACTTTTAAGGGTTCTACATCATATTGTTGAAATTCTTAATGCTTAAACCGCAATTTGGAGGCCATAACCCAATGCAAAAGTCTTAGCGTTCTAGAAAGAAAATTGTAGTATTTTCCTTGCATACAAGTTTTGTACATGTAATATATATATCCTCGAATTTCTAATATCAAAACATTTTAATATCCCCTGCCATTCTCTGCGGCTGATTGCAGTTGACAGGTTTTAAGATTACTGATTTGAACTAGTAATTGAACAATCATAACTCATTTTATGTATCTTTGTGATGCCATAATGCTAGAATTTGGTTGAGGAGAAGGAGAAAGAGTTGAAGGAGAAACAGGATACTATTTCTGCACTCAGTTTTACTCCACAAAGCAAAATGGGTAAGATGCTGATGGCTAAATGTAGGACCTTGCAAGAGGAGAACGAGGAGATCGGAAATCTGGCTTCTGAAGCAAAGGTGCTGCAACTGCATTTCCTTGTAGTAAATGGGAAGTTAGGGGGATAGATGTTCATTACAGTATAAAAAAATTCTATCGTTGAGTTTACACCGTCAATGAGGATTGTTCTAACATATAATATTTACTTAAACAAGATGACATGCACACACTTAGGTGACAAATTTAGTGGACCTCTGTGTTGATTTTCCTCAATATTGTCTTGTCTGCAGATGCATGAATTAGCAACGCAACTTGCCTTGCAGAAATCGCAGAATGCAGAACTGAGAAGTCAATTTGATGGTTAGCAACATGTGAATTGTGTGTATTGTGATATGTTTGGCTGGGTTTCAGACCGCTGGGTATCATGCTTTCAGTAGTGCTGTCCAAGAGTTCTCCCTCCCCATCCCCGTGATCTCCCTTCACCTCTAGAGTATGAGTACAAAAATACAATGAGAATAATCCGCGTTGTTTTGTTAGAAAAGACCAAGAGTGTGAGGTTGTTCTCCTCGAAAAAGAAGTCTGCGGCTGAGAATAAGAGTGGCTCGGAACAACTCATTCTAGTGTGAAAAATAGTTTCACATAAGAAGGGAGAGAGAGGAGCCCCTGCAATACACTGACGAGTTGGCAACATCTCTATCCTTTATTTGATATGGACGGTCCAAAATTTTAAGAATTGAATCCCCTGCAATACCCCGGGAATTTGAGGGGATCTGGATCCTGTGAACATCAAACAAAATTAGATTAAATGTATAGCGGCCGACAAGAATATTTCAACATTTAAAACTTTGAGAATTGAGAGCAAATTAGATTAGTTGCAATCAAATAGAATGTTTCCTCACGGAAGTACTCATCGAAACCCTTGTTTTCATTCCAATTCCATTATGGAATGGAATCGAAATTCTCGGAAACGGAATCCGAAAATTCTGATGAGAAAGAGGTTTCAGGAGAGAAGAGAGCGGTAGGGAGGATGGGGGCTTTTCTTCTCGAATTGAATAAACAAAGGAAGGATTACTTCATTTAACCTAGATCACAAACACATACCCTGAAACGTTTTTTTTAAGTCCGGAATCGAAAATTCCGGAATTCAAAAAAAAATGAAAAAAGATATCCGGTTTCGATACCATAATATGCCGGTTTTGGAACCAGACACGAAACTTTTATGAAGACCCGAAAGTTTTGCCCACCCTTAACTTAAATCAGTTTGAATCCACTTGATAATGTTTGAATAGAAATTCTTGCCTTTTCCCAACTAATTCCGCAGCTAAGTATTTGGTGACTAAAGTTTTTGTCACTACAAATATTTTTTGGTTACAAAATTGGTATTTCATTGTAAAGAATTTTATGTTCTACATTTTAGAGGTGAAATGGATATGTTTTTAGCACCAGAAATGATTTCTAACAACCCAAAAATTGTTGTGGTAGAATACCCCTTAATTTATGTGTTAGGTCTCAGTTTAGACAAAAAAACTTATATAGAAACATTAATCTTATAAAGAAATTATTAGTGTCTTAATTACGTTTATTTTAAGCTAATTATAAAACTGTTCTAAGCTTAGGTTTCTAATTTAGTATTCAAATTTCAAACTACACAAACAAAGGATGTGCTCTGTCTCCCTATATATGAAGAGACAATCTAATATATAAAAAATGGTTCAGTTTCAAATTTGGCTTTGTTTTAAATTAAAACTTATTTTATAAAGTTGTTTAAATTAAAACTGATTTTATAAAAATCAAGTTATAACCCAATAGTCTTTTGGCTAATCAAAAGAGCTCACACCACCCCTCTACTCCATGCATCACGCAAACCTAATTCATGATCATGTGAAATTAATGTAGTAGTTCACTCAAAAACGTATGTGTTTGTGCATTGTATAGTTTCAAGCACTTCTCATCTCCTACGAAGAAAAAAAGAAGAAGAGTACTCTATTCACTTTAGGAACGATGGTATGAAAAATTTTCTTCTTTTTTTTTTCATTAATTAGTTTTGTAATTTATCATGCATACTTTTATATTATAGATTCAAATATTATATAGTTTCCGAAGGGCATTTTTACCAATGTTTACAGTTTTCTATATGGACCGGACGGGCCAGTCGGATAGGTTGAACAGCTTTTCGGTCTAAATAAAGGCCCAATCTAATCCCAACAACATGGCTGGGTCGAATTCTGGATTCGTTGTCCATTTTAAGATGTGACGTGTAGCAAAATGCCGGAATAGGCTTCACAGCCCCATTGATGATTGTTAACATAATTTGCATAGAATCAATCATCAACGTAAGACTGAATTTCAATCCGGTTGTATTTATATATACAGTTAGTAAGTCTATTTATTCAATTTAATGAACTCTGGAGGTTACGTGCTCCTCTAATTATAAAAAAATGTTTATTCAACTCTGATGCTCCTTCCATTTCGTTCAAATTAAAATAACAGATGAAAATAATAGACAATACCCAACTCAAGCAAATAAGACATGCCTTCGTTAACCTACTTTATCATGTAAAAAGTCCTTCTTTATGCATTTATATACACATTTTAGTTTTGTTTCAAGTACTATGTCAAGAAAGAAAGAAAATTTTCACTTCCATTCACTTTATAAGCTACGTTGGTATGAAGTTTCTTTTTTTTTTTCTTTATTCTTCTATTAGTTAGTTCTTTATTTATCAGACTTACTTCTATATTATAGAACATGTTTTGAAATATAATTAATGTTGTAGGAGGGTTTACATAACTTAGATATACCTGACTTTTGGGATTGGAATACTCGACTAGAAAATTTGTTACTTTCTGTCCAAACTTGTAGGATTGAAGGTAAGAAATGAACTTCTATGTTATTCAAATTATTTTTGTTTTAATTCTGAGTTTAAAATCTATTAGATTTTAACAGTATAATTTTTTTAGATATAAATAATATATATATATATTTGTAGAGTCTTGTTGGGCTATTGTAACTATTGAAGCTCTAATTGCTGCCTATAGAATCAGATATCCAATTGAAGATCTACCAGAACTTTCTTTACAAAGAACTCATTGATTGTTGCAGAGAAGATGAGGTTGAACCCTATACCTATCACTTAAAAAAAAAACTTTTCAATGGATTCAAACAAATGTAATAAGAAAGAGAACAAGAATATCCTTTAAGGATAAAAAAATCTGTGCAAACCAAAGACAGCAGAAGTTAAAGACTGAAATTTTATATTTCTTCATATTGTAACTTCTTCCGTCTTTGGTTTGCACAGATTTTTTTATCCTTGTAAAGGATATTCTTATTCTCTTTTAATTTCATTTGTTTGAATCCATTTAAAAGCTTTTTTAAAGTGATAGGTATAGATTCAACCTTGTTGCAACAATCAATAAGTTCTTGTAATGAAAGTTCTAGTAGTCTGAGTCTATAGGCAGCAGTTGGAGCCTCAATAGTTATAATAGCCCACTACAAAAAAAAACTTATTATTTATATCTATATAAACAATTATACCTTAAATTGTTAAAATCTAATAGATTTTAAACTCATATTTAAAACAAAATAATCCGAACAACATATAAGTTTATTTCTTACATTCAATCCTACAAGTTTGGACATGAAGTAGCAAATTTTCTGGTCGAGTATTCTAATCCCAAAAGTCAGGTATATCTAAGCTATGCGAACCCTCCTAAAACATTAATTATATTTAAAAACATGTTCTATAATATATTCTATAATACAGAAGTAATCCTGATAAATAAATAAAACTAACTAATTGAAGGAAAAAAATAAGAAGAAATTTTATACTTTCGGCTAAAGTGAATGGAAGTGAAGTGAAGTGAATAGAAGTGAAAATTTTGTTCTTTCTTGACAAGAATACTTGAAACAAAACTAAACTGTGTATATAATGCATAAAGGACTTCTTACATGATGAAGTAGGTTAACGAAGACATGTCTTATTTGCGTGAGTACAGTATTGTTTATTATTTTAATTTGAACGAAAGATAGAAAGAGGACTTCTGTTAAAGTCATCGCCACATTGGAAGTCTGCTTCCAAGAAAAAAAAGTTGAATAAACAAACTTATTAACTGTATATATAAATACAACCGAATTGAAATTCAGAATCTTACATTGATGATTGATTCTATGCAAATTATGTTAACAATCATCAATGGGGCTGTGAAGCCTATTCTGGCATTTTGCTACATGTCACATCTTAAACTAGACAACGACCGACTTACGGCGGCTCAAAGGCTGGGCCAATCCAGAATTTGACCCAGCCAGGTTGTTAAGATTAGACTGGGCCTTTATTTAGACCAAAGCGCTGTTCAACCTATTCGAGTGGCCATCCAGTCCCATACAGAAACTCTAAGACATTGGTAAAAATGCCCTTCGGAAACACTATCTAGACCAGGCGAGAAAAAAAGAAAAACAGTGATTAACTGTACATAATCCTCTCACCTCAAAATATTTGAATTAACCGCGAGGTACATACCACAAGGAGAAAGGGGGAAACAAATGTTACAAAATTGCAAAGATCTCAGTTGCCAGCTTCCCCGGGAATCACCACCTCTTCTTTAATTTTCTTGACAGAAGCTGAATCGTCTTTTTCCTCGATTAGGAATAGGCTCTTCGGGTGCAACTCATGCTTCAGCCTTTCAACTTCTCGATCCCTTTCTTGTAGCTTCTCTTGTAAGATAAGAACCTGCACGAGAAGATGCAATAATAGCACGATACACAATTATTATGTAAACTTTAATATATAAACAAGCATAGCAACCAACTGATATTTCACTCCGTTCAAAGCAACGAAAAGGAAAGAAAGATGAAAACCATTTCATTTGATCTTTCCACATCATTTGTCAACCCCTCCATATGTTTGTGCAGTGCTGCATGCAACAGAGACAAGAGTATCAATGTAGATTGACTTCGAGAATTGCAACCCACACAGATATTCAATCCGTTTGATACCCAGCGATGTACACTGTGTCTGAAACCCAGCCAAACATATCACAATACACATAATTCACATGTTGCTAACCTTCAAATTGACTTCTCAGTTCTGCATTCTGCGATTTCTGCAAAGCAACCTGCGTTGTTAATTCATGCATCTGCAGACAAGACAATATTGAGGAAAATCAACACAGAGTTGCATTAAATTTGACACCTAAGTGTCTGCATGTCATCTTGTTTAAGTAAATATATGTTAGAAGAATCCTCATTGACGGTATAAAATCAAAGATAGCATTTTTTATACTGTAATGAGCATCTATCCCCCTAATTCCCATTTACTACAAGGAAATGCAGTTGCAGCACCTTTCCTTCAGAAGCCAGATTTCCGATCTCCTCGTTCTCCTCTTGCAAGGTCCTACATTTAGCCATCAGCATCTTACCCATTTTGCTTTGCGGAGTAAAACTGAGTGCAGAAATAGTATCCTGTTTCTCCTTCAACTCTTTCTCCTTCTCCTCAACCAAATACTAGCATTATGGCATCACAAAGATACATAAAATGAGTTATAGTTCAATTACTAGTTCAAATCAGTAATCTTAAAACCTGTCAACTGCAATCAGCATCATGCCGCAGAAAAGGGCAGGGGATATTAAAATGTTTTGATATTATAATTTAGAGGACATATATATTACACGTACAAAACGAGTATGCAAGGAAAATACTACAACTTTACTTTTGCATTGCGTTATGGCCTCCAAATTGAGGTTTAAGCATTAAGAATTTCAACAATATGATGTAGAACCCTTAAAAATTTGTGTTAGCAGCAGCAACTTTGTGATAAACCCATAAAGAAATTGAACTAGGAGAGTGAGAGAGTCTAGCTAATACTACAAGTGCTTCAACAAGCTGACTACCTTTTAAGCATAAGAGTCTGTAAAGACAAACCTGAGAGAAAAAGGCAGCACAGCAGTGTGTAAACACAAAGCAAAATGTTGGTTGAAAGATGATTTTGCTCTATAAAAGTGAAGTCTAACTAAATAATAACTGGAAGTCAACAGATAGAAAAACATAGAGATATTCAAGGACTACATAATTTACTTGAAATTATTTATAATTCGTAGTAATGACTTCCTTTCCGTCTCATAGGTAAACAAGTGAATGTGATTTATGCCAAAGGTAATGACCCGAGGCCTTGTCCCCATTGAGACTACGCACCACCTCAGACACCTCCTCCACGTCAAAGGGTCTTTCGATCCATTCAGCCTCCTCTCCCGTAATGCTATCAAACTCAAGACCGTCCACCGAAGGACGCCACTGAAACGGCTCCTCATAAAGGGAGTAATAATCCACAATCTCCGTGGCAATCCTTTCAGGGACCTCCACCACTTCTCCCTCCACCTCTAAGCGAGAAATACAATTCGCCTTCCGGTGAGAATTAGCAATGCGGTGAAAGAACTTGGTACAACGATCCCCCTCCTTCAGCCACAATGCCCTGGACTTCTGCCTCTAGCTAACCTCCTCTAATAAAATCAGCTTTTCCAACTCCCGAGCGACCTCCAACCGCCTAACCTTCCCCTCCTCGTCTAGGTAACCCCCCTCATCCAAGGCATCAAGAGATTCAAGCTCGCGCAAAAGAGCGGCTTTTCGAACACTCAAATGTCCAAATACCTCCCGATTCCACTCCACCAGTTTGCATTTCAGCGCCTTCAGTTTCGAGTGAAGCACAAAGCTCGGAGAGCCCCCAAAGTCAAAACCAAGCCACCACTCCTTTACCAACTCCACAAACCCGTCCACCCTAAGCCACATATTTTCGAAACGGAACGACCTCTTGCTACCCCCGAACCTACCACTTTCCAACAAAATAGGGAAATGATCTGAAAACAAACGAGGCAACCTTCTCTGAATGAGCTCAGGGTACAACGACTCCCATGCCGGGCACACAAGGAAGCGATCGATCCTCGACCAAGACGAAACATCCCGACCACTGGACCAAGTGTACACACCACCAACCAAGTCAAGGTCCACCAACCCGAGATCAGACACAAACTCCGAAAAATCCAACATGGCTCTCCTCGAGCCCCCATCACCTGAACGCTCACTAGGAAAATGAGTCACATTAAAGTCGCCCCCAATACACCAAGGTAAGTTCCACCAAGTATGCACCCCCACCAACTCATCCCATAAGGTCTTCCTACTGCCAGCATCATTAGGACCACACACTCCCGGAAATAGCCACTGGATACCATCCTCCATGTTTCGAAAACTCAACGAAACAGAGAATGATCCCACACAAGACTCAAGCAACTCCAACGAACGAGTATCCCACATACACATAATACCACCCGAAGCACCAACAGCGTCAAGACAGCACCAGTTAACATGGCCCCCCCCCCACAACCGCCGCAATGAAGTCCTCTGTTCTCATCAATGGAGGCCCGAATGGTTTTTTCAGTAGCTCGCGTGGTTTAAGGCAAGGGGACCCTCTTTCTCCTCTTCTGTTTGTGATTGTTATGGAAGCCTTCAGCCGTATGATGAGGAAAGTTGTGGACCATGGTGATTTAGAGGGTTTTGCGGTTGGGGATGGTAGTGTGAGGATTTCTCACCTGCTTTTTGCTGATGATACCTTGGTGTTGTGTGGGGCAGAGGCGAGTCAGCTTCGGACTCTCAGATGTCTCCTTTTGTGTTTTGAGGCGGTCTCGGGCCTTAGAATAAATTTGTCGAAATCCGAGGTTATTCATATTGGTGGTGTTGCTTCAGTGCAGGAGTTGGCGTGTATTTTGGGCTGTAGAGTGTCGTCCTTGCCGATGACTTATCTTGGGCTTCCGTTGGGTGCTCGTTTTAAGAGTGTTCATATTTGGGATGGGATCCTCGAGCGGATGGAGCGCAGGTTGGCGGGATGACAGCGTATGTATCTTTCTAAGGGTGGTCGGCTTACCCTCATTAAGTCTACTCTCTCTTGCCTCCCCACCTATTTCCTATCCCGGTTGTGGTCGCTAACAGGTTGGAGAAGCTTCAAAGGGACTTCCTTTGGGGGAGCGTGGGGGGTGTGCCCAAGTATTATCTTGTGAAGTGGGAGGTGGTGTGTTCCCCATTCTCTAGTGGGGGGTTGGGGCTTCGTAGCCTTAAGTTGTTCAATAGGGCTCTTCTGTGCAAATGGTTGTGGCGCTTTGCTGACGAACGTGATCGGCTTTGGAGGGCCGTTATTAGGGCAAAATATGGGTGCACTGAGGGTCAGTGGAGATCTTGCCCAAGCAGGGGGTCTTACGGGGTGAGTTTGTGGCGGTTCATCTCCAAGGGCTGGGCCGATTTTCATCCGCACATCAGGTACTCTGTGGGCAGTGGCTTCAGGACACGCTTTTGGCATGAGTGGTGGTGTGGTGACCGTCCTTTGTCTGTGGCCTTCTCGGTTGTGTTTTCGTTATCCAGGTGCAAGGAGGCTATGGTGGCGGAATGTTGGGAAGAAAGGGAGGGCAGTGTTGTGTGGACTGTTCCCTTTATGAGAGTTGCGAACAATTGGGAGGTTCCGGAGTTTTCTGCCTTTTATTCTCTCTTGTACCGTGTGAAGATCCGGCGTGGGGAGGACGATCAGTTGTCTTGGCAAGGCTCCGCGAATGGTGTTTTTTCGGTAAGGTCCATGTATCATTTCTTTGCCCGAAGGACTAGCGTCGCTCTTCCTTGGAAAGGGGTGTGGAGGTCCTGTTGCCCTCCGAGGATCTCCTTCTTCGTTTGGGAGGCCATGCACGAGAGAAGTCTTACGATTGACAATCTTCGGAGAAAAGGGGTCTACATAGCTGATTGGTGCTATCTATGCCGTGGAGATGGGGAGTCGGTTAACCATGTGCTTCTTCATTGTTCCTTGGCGCGTGGGCTGTGGAGTCATGTTCTTAGCATTGCGAATTTTCATTGGGTGATGCCGGAGAAGGTGGTGGATGTGCTTTGGAGTTGGAATAGAAGACTTTCTAACCCCGTTGCTAAGGTTATTTGGAGAATGATTCCCTCGTGTGTTTGGTGGTGCCTTTGGAAGGAGCGAAATAATAGATGTTTTGAGGATTTCTCCTTGTCCCTAGTGGATTTGCAAGGGTTTATGTTGTTCTCCTTGTTTTGTTGGGCTAATGCGGTTTTAGAGGGCATATTTGTCGACTTTGATGATTTCATTAGTTTTGTTGCTTGTTTGTCTTAAGCGCTTTCGGTATAGTCTCTTGTACTGTTCTCGCTTGATTTAATAAAATTTCCTTACTTATCAAAAAAAAAATATCTAGGATTATCTTCTCCCATAGAGTACTTTTCTTTCTCAATTTCACCTTTCATTCTCCTTTTCAAAATCCCCTCTCGTAGATGAGATTTCCAGCCTTCTTATGTATTCTGCCTTTCTACAATGAAGTCTTTGCTGCTTAGAACCAGACAAAAAAAAAGGGGAGAAGGAGCATATACACACCCACAGATCAAACCCCACCATCTAACGGGAGAGCTCCAAATGGCTCGTAGGAAATGAACTACTAGTCTCAAGGAGATCATAAGTACAAGAAGGTACATGAAGTAATTATCACTCAGCACATGTAACAAGTTGATGCTTAGAAAAAAAAAATGTAACAAGTTGATATCAGCTTTTCAGGCACAAACCTTTAAACGTGTAAACTCTTCATGAATAGCTGGATCTAGTAGTAATCTCCTAGCCTGTTAATTAATCACCATAGATTTAGTGAATCAATTAAAACAATTATAAGAAAAAGAGGAAGCTCCTGATTCCAAAGAAACCAAATAATGAAAAATGTATCACGTTCAACCTTTGTAAATACATACAGGATGGATATCCCAGAATATAGAAATCACAAAAGATTTGGGCAATGGGAAACTTGGAACGATGTGCAATTGTTTCGAACACAACTTCGGATCTTGGGAAAAAAACTGGGGAAAAACTAAGAAAAGGCTTAAAAGTCACCGAGGACAATTCACAAAACCAACCATGAAAAGATGGTTCCCAAATTACGTAATTGTATCATGTCTCATATATTACTTTTAAGGTAGACTGCTTTTGGATTCTTCAACAATCCAAAGCTTTATTTGGATAAAACATTTATTGCCCCCCATCCAAACATGTTTTAAGACCAAAAAAGTTCTCAATCTGGGTATCTGGACCAACAAATCAGAAAAATAAAACGCACATCACTTTTTTGGGGGGGTAAATAGAGACACCAAAAACGCACATCTGAAAACACAAAAAATGCACATCTGAAAAAAAAAAGGTTCTCTACACTTTTTTGGGCCCTAAAACTTGTAAACACCCCTAAAAATATTCTCCATAATTGCATAACACAAGAAAATTCTTCCCATCCAACCAAGGTCTAGGCTTTTGGCGAGCGAGTATTTTGCACTAATAGAAGAATAAAATTACAAGTGTAACAAATCATGAAACTATATGGTTCAAAAAAGACAATAAGATTTGATTTCTTTCGTATACAAATTAAAGACTGAAGTCTCAGAGACACCATTAACTGGATATGAAAAAAAAAGATACAGAATCCTTCAATTCAAGAATAGAGCATATCCCACTCAAACATTTAAAACAATAATAATAATCATCATCATCATAACAACATACATATCTTACCTGCATTGATGGTGGCTTCAGTTGCACTTTTAGTTCCCTGACAGCATACTGGGAATTTAAGAACATAACTGGTCTTAGATACACATTAAATCAGTAAAAGAACATGAAGGCGATCCACATACCGAAAGCTAAGAAAAAAATAACAAAAATCAACATACTGAAAGACCAAGCTATTCAAAATTTCACAGAATAATATGATTCAGGAAAATAGTATGCCAAAGATAATTCGGGAAGAAGGTGAGTTGCAAAATTCTCTTTGGGCATCAGTTGGAGAAACATGTGAATTCTAAGTCTTTAACACAAGCTGCAGTGTCAACATTTAATGCTTGGCAACCCTTGTAAATGCTTTACTAGGCTTGAGCATGAGGGAATCCTCTTTGGGAATCTGGGTAACTTCAGAGCTAAGAAACCAAGGAGTCTTCCTGTTGAATAACTATAAGGTGTTTTACAGGGCAATATCATAATAGCAGATCTTTAGGTTTATTACAAGCCCTAAACTCTGTTAAATGAGGTTGAAACAAGTATTTTATCTCTTATTCAGGTCAAAAGAAGATAGCAGGAAAAGCCATCTCACGATTGTAGAGGAAGAGTTCTTATTTCAAGGAACAGGCTAGTCACAATCAGGCAGCCAATAGAAAATGCAACTTCATCCCAAAACCAAGGGACATTTATAGAGATACATGTAATAAATGTTCTCGTTAGTTAAGAATCACACACATTACAGACATTCAAGCCAGAAAAGGAGCCATTTTACAAGTGACATGTTATCTGAGCTCCTTTAATGTCATCAATGACAGTGGTTCCTCTGCTCTTTGTAATGAGATTTGTTGTGTTATGAAATAAAATTCGTAGATTGAAAATTTCTATAAATAGGAATGAACCGAAGAGGAAAAGATGTCTTACCTTTAACTGTGCTATTTCTTGCTCTCGTTTTGCAAAGGTTACAATGAATGCAGCTTCTTTTTTCTTTGCTTTTTCTAGCTGATTAAAACAACAAGACATGGATGAGATCCAATATATCCGTGTCAAAGAAAAATTAAAAAAAAAAGACCAACAAAAAGCAAAAAGTAGCAACATACACCAAACCTGTTCTCTTAATGACTCCTCAGAGGATTTCAGAGTCTGAAGATAATCAATCACAGATTTGGGTTCTACCAAAAGAAAAATAAAACTGATATCATTTGTGTTGAGAATGCATGCAAAAGTCCCAGAATCAGACATAATATTACACAGACTGCATAAAACGAATGAACCACAGAAAAAAGGCTCACCAGGAGAAGTCCCGGCAGGTATAAAGGATTCACTCTGAAATGAAGAATGCCACATTTGGATCTCAGATTTTGCAGCTTCAAGTTCCGCCTGAAATTGACAAACTCATAAACCCAGTAAATATTTTGCAGAGGCAGAATCACCACTACTCATAATCGTTATACACTTTCATGGGCAGCACAGATTGAAGTTTCTCACTGATATAAAATTGAGAAATACAACAGGGATGTGCACAAACTGTAGAGATTATATTCCAAAATGGAATTTACTCCCTAATTTAGGCATAGTAATCTTTCCCTGTAAATGTATATCATCATTGGGCATAACTTACAACATCTACATGATAGAAGCGACCTACAAGAGGAAAACCATGGACACAGAGAAGATATCAATTGCAAGTAGTAATACATACTTGGCATGTTGCAAGATCATCCTTGCAGTTTTGCAGACTGCAAAAGAGAATCCCAATAATGTATAAACATCAGAATTTAATAAATCTCAATCGAATCTAACAATTAATGGGATATAATTTTGGATAATATCTTAAGAGTACCTCTCACGAAGAGACAAAATCATGCCCGTTGCTACACCAGGAGCAGTTTCTTCTAATTTAGTTTTCGCCTGCTTTATGATCAACAAATATAGATGACATGAGAAAGATATATCTAAGCTTAACCCCTGAAGACCTGCATGCTGGATAGGTAAAGACCCACGCAGTCCAGAAATGTCACTTTACACAATGATAATGGATTGATGGCAGACTCACCCTATTTCACATCCCAGGGAAAGTTCCTAGAATCGACTAAGCGAGTCCATGAATCAGGTTCACAACTCGGAAAAATATGTTTCCTCCTTAATCAGTCAATTCCAAACAATACTTTAAACCGTGTTTGCTAGGCCCAGTTCAAGAGCCCTGCAACCTACATTCAGAAATCATAAACAAGCCTGACTGCCTACAAACCTATCACACTTTCGTTCAATTTCAGTGCCTCTAATATAACCCTTTTTCACAAACAAGAAAGTACCTTCTCTATTATTAGATAAGCCTGCACTTTTTATATTGATAAAAGCTCCTCTCTTATACGAACACTTTGCTGTACATTACTACATTACTACCATTTTCAATTCCATCAATGTATTACGGAAAACTACGACTATTTCAATGAGGGCATGCTCCGGTAGCCTAAGTTATATACAACAACATCCAGACCATAGAGCACACAAAATTTTCAACGACATTACCTTTTTAGACCCAAAAATATCCTCCTCATCGTCCTCGAGATCCCCAAAGCTTCTCTTATCATCTAATAATTTAGTTTGCCCAATGTTAAACAAATATTCTGACAAAAATAAAAATGAAAAAACAAATGTTAAGAATCAGCACTTGGTTGCAGGAAAAGGAAACGAACTAACCGGACCGCATAGTATTGTGAGTTCCAGGAAAATCGCCTCCGAAATCATCATCCTGCGCGTTCACAAAACGCATTCAATAAAAGAAAAACAGAAGCGTAAAAAATAATAAGTAGTTTAGGGATTGGAGGAATTCATACTACATCATCGAGATGGGCGCGGGCAGCCATGGAAAAGCCACCCTATGATTTCTTCCTCCGATGCGAACCGGACAGTCGCCTGAAAATGAATCAAGTCCGGGGGGAGGTGGGTATTGCTGTCAGTGAAAGGATTCTAAAATTTTAAATATCCAATGCTATAGAGGGGGATACCCTACCACGCACAGGTTTGGGCCTCTGCATGACTACGAACAAGGCTTCTATTTCTGTGGAGCACTTCTAAGGCCCACGATTATCACCTCCCTGAGCCGAAGGCCTCCGGTTTAGAGCAACTCGTCTTGCTTCGGAGCACGGCCAAGGCCCAAACTATCCCCTGCCCTTGGTTTTTAATTTTTAAAGAAATAAAATTATTGAATTTTGGCTCCAATATATTGACCTTATCAATGCGGTGCTAACTCGAGAAAAGGAGAGAAGTGCATTTTCCTTATTGATATCTGTCAATCTGATTGTATTGTAATTCAAAATTATTCCGGAATAAATAAAATTTTACTTTTTCCCCTCCAGAGCTATATATTATATGCGTAGAGGAATTATAGATCTTTACCAAACTCAATTTTGGACCTTTATTTTTGTTTTTACTCCCTCCTATTTAAGAAGGATTGATATATTGCTCATTGTTGGTTGTCTAGCTCAGGCCCATGGCCTAATATGGAAAATAGGGACATGCTTTTTTCAACCATTTAAATCATTGTTCTGCACATTAAAAAAAAAAAGGATATTAGGCCTATTACAGCAGAAAATTCAACCTAGAGTAGATATATTAGTACTCATAAAGCCAGTGAAATTAAGGTGATGCTGAGAAAAAATTTCTAACATTTTTAGAAAAACAACTCAACATACAAAATTCAAACATTTTACACAAATTTCAACAACATTTCACACTAACTTTAATATTTTTTTATTATAGAACAGTATCAATATTTACTCTCTTAACTTTTTAACTAATTTCAATACTTTTTAATTAAAAAATTCTATAAAATCTTCTGTCTCTTTACCTTTTAAACAATTTCAATAAAAATCATTTTACATTCAAAATATTAATAATTTTTTCCACCAATTTTTTACAAATATTTATAAAAAAGTTAAAATGCCTAAATTTTTCTCTTATAAACTCAAAATTCTTAAAATTTTTACTTTCCAAACACACTTTAAGATTCTCAAACTGGGATTAACTTTTGTTTTGGGTATAAAGTCACTACAAAAAAAATGACCTATAGCAGCGGTCGTAAACCGCTGTTATAGGTCAAAAAACTGCTGCTATACGTTATAGCAACGGTTTTTTAGCGGCGGTCCCGTCGGTATAGATCTATCGCGGCGGTTTCAGTGATCGCTGGTGAAGACTTCGAGTCTATAGCGGCGGTCACGTAGCAGCGGTCGAAACTGCCGCTATAAACCCGAGTGCAGTTGCGCTGAAGGTCTGTAGCGGCGGTCACTGACCGCCGCTACAGACCTAATATGACCGCTGCTATAGGTCTATAGCGGCGGTCATGTTCAACCTATAGCCGCGGTCAGTGACCGCCGCTATAAGTTTGCAGTATAGCCGCGGTCATGTTCACGGACCGCCGCTATAGACCTATTTAGTCGCGTTTTTCGTAAACCGCCGCTAAAGGAGGGTCTATAGCAGTGACCGCCGTTATAAACCCTATTTTCGCCGCGGTTTTTTTAAAACGCCGCGAAAAATACCCTATAGCGGCGGTTTTAGTGACCGACGCTAAAAGACCGACGCTATAGGTCATTTTTTTGTAGTGAGTAAACCAGAATTAACTGTACATGTGATGTATAATTCTCCAAACCAAGTAGCTCAGCATCATTTCTCTTTAAGAAACAAAACTTGAAGCTCCATCCTCAAAGCCATGAGATGTAAACGGGGTTTCTGCGTTTGTATAATTTCTCTAGAAACATTATGGCAAACACATCAAGCTGTCTTTGAACTTAACTTGTCGTGATTTAATTCCAATGATGTCTCCTTTCCCACTGCCCTAATCTTCAACAACCAATTCATTTAGTCACAAGTTGAAACACTTTCTTTTCTTTTTTTCTTTTTTTTTAATACCATGATGTTTCCACAAACCTCATGCTACAATATTTTCTATTCCTTGGAGGTTGATTATATAATGCTAAACCTACTGATCTTCTTTTTGGTTCTATCTGGTGCTGCATGGAGATGAAGACAAACAACCTTTTCATCATATCTTACCAGACAAAGTAACAAGGGAGGGAAAAAAAAAAGATTACAATCCACAGTCGTTTAATTTATTTATTTCTCAACATGGATCATCTTGTTAATAATTTATAGCTAATGAGATAGATTTATTAAAGCTTAATAATCAAAGTGGGAACACTATGGCCTCAACTATGTCCCACTCCCACTCTCTTTCCGTGATTGGCTCGTGCGGGGTTGGATCTTCCTTTGGGGACTATTTGTTATCATGTGATTTGGCATATGGCACGTGAGGCCAGCAGTACTCATCAATAAGAATATCTACATTCAGGCTCTCTTTCTCAAGTAAGCTTTTTCTTATCTTCATGGATGAACGAAAGATAGGTGGATACATGATTGATCAGAGAGAATTTTAGGGTTTTTCGGCAGCTTCAATTTCTTTGCTTTGTGGAATGCATCAATTCAGGTAGGAAAACTGTGTGATGGAGGGAGACATTGTAACACCTGGGCCCAGAGAATATTATATACAGGAGGACTGCTTTTATTTTCTTTCCGTGAGGAAAAACAGAAGTTGCTTAACTATTTCTTCGTCTATTGGCTTGTTCAAATAATCGTAGAAAATTCACTCCATTCTCCGGCATTTTCAAGCCTGGCTTGTCAAGAAAATTATGAATACTGCAAACTCTCTTGCGCACGATATCGCCAAAAATTCGGTGGATAGGATCCAACAGGATCAACGCTCGAATGATTCCATCCCGTTTCTCTCACGGATAGCGCGCAGGAAAAGACCCCCTTCTTGTAATTTTGTTTAGTTACGTGTAGTACTTGTTATTTTGCATTGTTATCTCGGGGTTGGTCACACAGTCTTGTATTCCTTCCAGCTTATGCTTCAATGAATCTTTAGAAAAAGGCTAAAGATCAGGCTCTTTGAGAAAAGCCTTGTTTCCATTGGTTAGGTGGCTTATGGTCTTGCTTAAGCTCCTACAAATTAATTTCCTTTTACATTGGTGCGGTGGAGACGTTGGCTATCTCAATCAGGTTTATCAAGATTGTCAGGACTATAAAGTTTCTTAATTTTCAAGTGCTGCTAGAAGAAGACAAGACAAGAAAAATGGTGGGTTTGAAAATTGATGCCTTTGTTGGGAGGCCAAATTGATACCAGCTTTGTTTAGAATACAAATGACGAGTACTGTCTGCTTTTGGTGAATTCCGTCCAAGTCTCTCCCACACCAAAACCGACAAGTAAGAAAAACAGGGGAAAAAGAGAATACAAAAGTGGGATAATGAAAGGAGATGACCAAGCACCAACGAAGAAGCTATAGCCTTCCCACTTATCTATCAATGGACTTTAAGGAGTTCGAGGAGATGGTTGAGGTTACAGAGACAAGACAGGCAATAGAAAAGAAAACAATAATAGGGCAGCATGCCATCAATCTTACAAGTTACATGCATTAGGGAAATTTTAGAATAATGTAGAATACATATACATCCTGTGTTAAAGAGTTATTAACTTATTATATAAGAGATAATAAAGTGAAAATATTAAGGGATGAATATAATGTGTACTCTTTGAACTCTCTAATTAGGAGGGTGACGACACTTTGTACCTCAAACTATTATTTTTATCACATTACAACAATCATTTATTGATTTCAAACACTTTGCATCTGTGTTAAAATTTTCCATCAATTTAGACGGAAAGTGATTTTTTTGGCTGTGAAATGCTATTTTATCCTCATAATCTTTTTTTACAATGATATTTTCAATAGGGTAAAATAGTAATTTGAATGGCAAAAACATTAATTTAAGTCAAAATTGACAATAAAAAGTCGACAGTGATGCAAAATGTTTAAAATCTATTTGTGATAAGTGTAATGTAATTAAGTTAAGTCTAGAAAAATGTGCCTCCATATTTGAGGAGTAATGTAATGGATTTGTGATATGCAAAATGTGGCTTCAATGCAATTAAGTTAAATCTAGAAAACTTTTAAGATTAATATTATTTGTGCATTTATATTTAAAGGCTTTCGCTCTACAAATGATCTTATAAAAGTATAAAAGAATATAGCTAGCTAGAGGGTCCCATCCATGTTGGTAAGGCAACAACCTCTACCAAAGTTTGTAGAACTCAAACTAATCATACCCATAATTACATTCTATGAAAACTAACATAAATTGCATAAGAGGTGTTTGTTACGATCCTTAACTCAATGCTTAATCAAGGGAACAAGAAGCTAATCCTCTTTAGCTTTTTGAGTCATGGGAGCGAGGAAGTTGCCTTTTGTATCCAACAAGCGTGTATTGTATAGGACAGTACAAACACAAATGGGCATCCAATCAATCCCAACTTTTTACACTTTTTTGGAGCATGCCATGGATGAACGAGATCACATGCGAAACTACAACAGATAATTGCTTCGTGGAGTTGTGGCAGGGTGATGAGAGGTGTACGCAACTTCGGAAACACAATGGGTCCCTTGTGCACAGGCAGCACAGCCAGTTCACAACTCCATAGTTGAGGAGTCAACCTCAGTGCCTCTCTTTTAGTCGGTCAATCTCCAACACCGGCCATCATTTCCCAACGCCCAAAGGATGAAAATTTGGCCGTAGGGACAAAGGGAGACGTGAGTGGCACGGTGGCACGCAGCAAAAGCATTTTTGTCTGCAGAATCTTGCCTACACATCTGATTCCTTCTCGAGATAAGATATCAAAAACTTCACGTGCGATTGCATGAATTATCGGTTAGATTTTCTACATCTCTAATTAAGTGGTGAGAGCTAATCAACCCTAGCTAAGAGGCTGTTTGGTTTGGGTATATTTTGAGAATTTTTTACGTTTTGAGAATTTTTAGGTGATGTTAACTTTATTGGTATGCGTGTTTTAGTTATTTTTATGTAGTGTTAAGAATGATGTTTGGTTGTAGAATATTTTGTATTCTGAGAATTCAAAAAAATCCTGAGGATTTTGGTATACCGAACAGCCTCTAACTCTTTTCGGTTGCGTACCTCCCCAATCGAAACTCAAAAGTCCACCCATCTTTTTATATATTTAAGAATATTTTTCATAAGGTTTAATTGCTATCAATTAACTGATCATGTGAATCTTGAATTAATACCTAAGTTTTCTCCCTCAAAGATCATCATGTGTTTTATCTAATTTCTTTCCAATTAATGTTGAATCTGGTTCCTCTTGCTAATTAATTAAGGTACGTAACAGGTAGCCAGCAAATTAAAAAATTGGTCCGCTTAGCCCTAGCATTTATCAAAAATTAAGAATGCCCTAAAGAGGGGGAAAGAAAACCCTAAAGTTTGATCTTAACATTTTTACCTCTACTTACCGTAAAGATCACCCCCACTTATACCTCTATTGCACTAGAGGACAGAAAGCTCTTGTCTTTGTTTTCTTTTCCAATATATTTTATTAGATCCCCCCCCCCCCCCCACATACAAAGACAATAGCTAATCGTCTTATTTAATTGCAATATTGTATGGCAGAGGGCTTGTCGCACAATTCAGTAGGATTTTAAGTTTAGTTAGAAATGTGTCTGGTCAAACAAGGGAGGTTTGAACTTAAGCTGTCCACATGATTAAAAAAACGCTATGGCCTAAACCAATGAGAGATCAGCACGAAGATTTGGTTATGTGAATCTTTTCCACTAGTCAGCATATCTTTTGCTCGGCATCGATTTGACATTTGACCACCTAATCCTATACCACCTTGCAACCTAATGTTGTTGCTTCACTTTTAGCATTACGATTAAACGTTAACTTCTCATGAGATAATCAGTTACCAAAATGGCCATCCAATTATGATCCATTTGTGGCCATGTTAGATAGATCCATTCATTAATCATGCAAAAAGAGGAAAGATTAAGGTAGCTAGGGTACTTCAAGAAATCGACAAGATAAAAATAGGGCAACAGTAGTACTACTACTCAAACACCATTTAGACGTAAAAGATTTACCTTCCATTGTTACATCTACCTTTGGTGATTGCAACCTTATTTTCAGAAGCAGATAAATTGTATGTGCTGGAAATGACAACCTCTACAGTGCACCGCAAAATTGAAGCCACTCAATAAGAACAGACAGAAATTATGAGAAACAAAGACAAAAATAATGGTGGATGTTTTTGAGATTAAACTTCCTTTTTTAGATAATATATAGGTTTAAACGCACCACCCCTCTCCCCCTTCTCCTAAAAGAAATAAAAACCCTATTCTTTCTTCTCTACTTTTTGTAGGATAAATTCAGTTACTTTGTGGACCACCCAACGTAAGTCCTTGGACCAAGGGAAAATTGTTTCTGGTCTGTATGTCCTCTGTATATATATATACATTTGCGTATGCGGTTTCCACCTGAGGTGCTCTCTTGCCGTTTAATGTTCTAAGCTAGCATTACTTGGCCGTACCCTCATGAAGGAAACGCTAAGGTACCTTGCAGGAATTGCAGGTCCAAGTGGTTATGGCTCAAGTTCGACTGCTGAGGAAGTCACAGAAGATTGCTCTAACTTGGCCCCTTCCCATCTAACGGCTATTATCACCGGTAATTAGTCTCAAACAATATTCTCTGGCGACAATATAGTAGTGGAGACACGCTAGCTGTTCTTCTATTGCTAATTGCATGGAAGAAGTTTCATGTACCAAGGATATAGATTCCTTCAATGAACTTCAGTTTCTTATTATTCTGATCTCTCTCTCTCTCTCTCTCTCTCTCTCTCTCTCTCTCTCTCTGTGGAAGCGTATCTTTCTATTGGCTTCAAAGATTCAAAAACTTGCTTCTTACTTTCGTGTTTGTCCTCCACAACTTGGCTCTTCTTCTCCATTTATCTGCATTTGATAGGAAATTGTGAGTGATTCTTTTAAGATTCGCAACAGCCATTGAGTTTGTTTTTACCTATTTTTCTGAGGCTTTCTTTGAGGAAATATCTGTTCAGCTTCAGCACATCTTGCAAAGTCCACATTTTCTGACATGTTCTCCGTCCAATCAATATGCTACGATTTAGTTCTATATCAGTGGTTCTTTTTGGCTGTACCAAGATATAGATTTTTGTCTCTTTTGGATAGCAGTCTCTCATTGGTCCCAACTGGATTACTGCCTTCTGGATTATAGTGACAACTGCTCTTGTCACATTCGCAACAATGATCCCACCTCAGCATTATACAATTCCATTATTCTTACAGAATCCCAACCCTCATACATAGATTAATATATGTGCCATCTAAAAACTAAGAGCTTTTGGGTTTCTTTGTTTTGATCTCTTAAGGGGCAACGTCAGGAATTGGAGCTGAAACAGCGCGAGTATTAGCAAAGAGAGGTGTGAGAATTGTTATTCCAGCAAGAGATCTGAAGGGGGCAGCTAAAGTAAAGGAGGCAATTCAAAAGGAGAGTCCAAAGGCCGAGATTTTCCTACTGGAGATTGATCTGAGCTCATTAACCTCTGTGAAGAGATTTTGTTTCGAGTTCTTGGCTCTAGGACTACCCCTTAACATTCTCGTGTAAGTATATTGCATGTTCTTTTCCTCTCTTGTACTGTGTGAGTCTGCCAGCGTGATAGGGGTAAATTTATATGGTACTAATTGTGAAGAAATAATTTCTGCAGAAACAATGGCGGAATCTTCTCTCAGCACTTGGAGTTCTCTGAAGACAAAATTGAGATGACGTTTGCTACAAATTACTTGGGTAATTCATTAATTATCTCTAATATAATTGAGAATTTCATAATAGAAATCCTTATTGCATAAACAATGAGTTTTTCGGTTACCTCAAGTCCTTTATAACCAGGTAAGAACAAATGAACCTTTATGCTTGCAATACCCAGTATTTGACCAAAAACAGTAATAAAATAACAATAAGCCTCGACCCAAAACCTCCCTCACTTCACCTCAGAGGCTCAGACACCAACCGAAGAAGAGTACAGGCCTGGACGGCTGGACCTAACGATATAAAGCTTCATATACAGCCACGGGCCACGCTTGATGAACAAGACAAGAATTACTGATCAAGGGTTAGCCCACGACTACTATGGGTCCTACTCGAGGAAGCACCAAAGGAAAGGAATATCCCCGCTCTTCAAAGATGCCTCGGAGTCGGCTCTTCATGTAGGGGTGGGCAAAAAGCTTTTATAATCCCAAGTAGATGGAGAAAACTAACATCCTGTCACCCTCTCTAACTTTTGATTGCTCAGGGAAAAGAGCAATCCTAAGCATAAACCATAGTAGAGCTTCTCTTTTTTCTTTTACTGTATCATGAATGACAGAAGGATTGTAGGTTTGGAGGGAAAAATCACGACGGGTTAGCTTTCCATGCCCTAATAAAAAGAACGGGGTCTTTGTTTAGAACTAAAATTGGGTGTCCTAAAAGTTCACCTCGACTAGTGCCAGTCTAACTTCCCATATTGTTGAGCAAAGTGCAAACCCCTTGAGACTAAAATTATCCGGGATGATTCTGAGTTTGGATAGCCAAACAAATGTGTTGAAGTTAGTATAGATTTTGTTGGAATTGTGAAAAAGTTGTTGAAGCTTGTAAAAAGGTATTGGAGTTTATAAAAAATTATTGGAGTCGGTAAAAAAGTAGTTGTGGAATTTTTAAAAAAAAAAATCTTGACATCCAAACATAGGCATGGTGTCTGATGTTTATTTATACTATTAATTAAGTAAATAGATTTGCCTCATACCTCCCAAAGTTAGCCCATTTAAGTGCTATTAAATTGACCCCATTGATAGTTTTAACCCCTTTCAACTATAGTTGGAAAAATAGTAGAAATAATAATACCCCTTTAAAATGTAAATTTGGGTTTAACTTGTTTCTTCTAATTCTTTTGGGCAGGCCATTTCTTGTTAACAGAAATGCTCTTGGACAAAATGGTAGAAACAGCAGCCAAGACAGGCATCCAAGGAAGAATAGTAAATGTGACTTCTATAATTCACGGCTGGGTGAAGAGGGATGCGTTTTCCTTCAATCAATTGCTCAATCCAAAGAAGTAAAATCTCCTAATTTTCTCTTCTCCTAACATATATAAAAGCAATTCGTGCCACAATTTCAGCACTAATTAATAACCCAGTAGACCACACACCTATAGAATTTGATAATGTCTCATTAAGGCCAATACGACTGGTACCTTATTTACCATCCTTGGTCCGACCACTTTCTTCTTGCTAAAACGTGACTGAAGTAGGATAATATATATGAGAGATATTTATGTGGAGAACATATTGGAGGACTATGTTCCGTTTTGCCTGAGCTGAGAATCCGTATGTAGAACAAATAGATGACCAATTCTAACTTTTATGCAGTTATAATGGCACCCGGGCATATGCTCAGTCAAAATTGGCAAACATATTGCATGTTAAGGAAATGGCAAGACACTTGAAGGTAAGAAAATCACGATTAATCCTTCATGGTTCTTTTTTAGTTGTAAACATTTTCTTCTCCTTTCCCCAGTCCTATTTGTAAGCAACTCCCCATGGTGATGACAACGTTATGGAATCTTGCAGGCAAGGAATGCAAGAGTAACCATCAACGCAGTACATCCAGGAATTGTGAAGACCGGCATCATTAGGGCTCATAAGGGCTTTATAACAGGCATGACTTCTGGCTCGGTTCCATTTGCTGGGGAATATCCGCGGCACTTGTTACTTCAAGTTTTAGTTAATAAGATCAGCTTGTCTGCTGCAACGTTCTTAACTCTTGGGGTACAATTCGAAGTGAAGCCATTTTCTAATACCTTAAAACTTACTTGCAGATTCTCTGTTTTTCCTTGCGTCCAAGTTACTAAAGTCGACATCTCAGGTTCGTCCACAGACATTCCTGTCAGTTGAGATCTATTGACCACAACATTCATGTGCACTCATAAAGAGAGGGGGAGAGAGAGTTGGATCTTCACCCAACTGAGTACTCATGTGATGGAACATGTGTTGTTTGTGCAGGGTGCATCCACCACATGCTACGTTGCTCTCAGCCCACAAATAGAAGGGGTGACTGGGAAATACTTCGTAGACTGTAACGAGAGTAACTGCTCAAGTCTAGCAAATGATGAATCTGAAGCACACAAGCTACTGAAGCACACACGTGCTCTGATTCACAAGCAGTTAGGTCAACGAGCAGCTCAAAATGTATCTTCTTTTCTATAGTTAAAGACATAGTCACGTATATAAGTAAATACCCAGAAAGCATCAGAGAAGCCTAGATGACCTAAAAACACATTACAATAAAGGGCATGAGAAGTGTGGTTCCTTTCTCATAGCCTTCTGAAGTCTGTAGTACTCCCGCTCTATTCTAGTTTAGTAATAAAGTACCATAATTCCATGAATCTTGTTCCAGATGTTTGGCTAGATCACCGGAAAATAATAGCAATAGGCAATATACAAGAGAAATATCTGCTAATTGTATTGACCACCCAAGCAGAGCAGAATATGGCAAAACTAATTGTCAGCTCAAAAGCTTGGCACAAGTTCCAAGTTAAAAACAAATTGGATATGAATAAGTTATTTAATCTCAATACGTAGACGGGTATATTACATACAACGATGCCCTATGTTTCAAGGTACCCTTTACATTTGATTCCACTTACTGCAGCAAATCGTTAGCACATCTTGCCAAATGACACTAGCTGACGAGTGGTAAATGTAAGAGTCGTGTCAGGCAATTGCAAAGAAAAATCTGATAACTAGAGTACTAAACACGAAGGAAATACATGGCACCGAGTTTGGGGTTATCACGCTCACATTATACCAGCTGTACTTCATTCCCATATGATATTGCATACTTATACATCAACCATAACATGACGAAGCTATTGTGATGATGTTAAATTGCAAACACTGTATAAGGTGCTTTGCATGTCAATCGTCAAGCAACCCGAGTCATGAATTATGACTAGCTGAGCAGGTTAGGGCATCGGATGAAAGTTGAATAAAATCTGAGGCGATAAACCAGCCTCATCCAATCCATCTTCATTTCTTAACCTGCAGCAACGCCTTCTCGTGAGCACCACAGGAACAATTACAAAGCAATCATATGTATGATTCATCTACATAACTCATATTACATACTGTTTCATCTGTAATTTATGGGTCCAGTTACTAAAATTCAAAGGTCTCAAAGTATTTAAAACAAGTAAAAGATCCTAGGCAGAAGAAAGACAAGAAATTCACGTTATTTAGTGATACCTTGAAACGAGGGGACCGCCGAAGCAATGATGCTGATCCAGGAGATAAAGGAGCAGGTTTCTTCCATCTTGCATGGTGTACTTTTTTAGAAGCTATGCTGTCACATTGCACTTGGTGGTCACTTTTCTGCACTGGGGATTCACTCCTGTCAGTTGACACTGACAGAGCTGGAGCAGACATCGAGATTGTGGAAGACTCTTGGTGATGAGTTGTTAAATGGGGCAAAAATCCTGGTGAATCACAAATGGCACCATAGTTACCATCCGATATGATATCTGCACTTCAATGGAAACAGAAAGTAGTCTAACCATAAAACATCTCTAAGGTCTCATAATTGAATATAAAATGGCTAAGGTAATGTGCCATGTCGCATGTCAGGAAAGTTAACTAATCTATTAGTTTTCAGGTCTTTGATTGCTCGAATGGGTATCCTTATAGAAAGCCCAGGCCACACTTTTGAATGGACGCCATTTTTCAGGCATGCATACTAGATAGGATGCAAGAGAGAAGAGTCTACCTTGTGCTGCAGCTTCTTGAAACTGCCCTCTCATAACTCTGACAAATTTGAATAAACCATTGGTTTTGTTCAACTCATGGATCAACTCTTTGGTGTCATTCAAGTGGGGATCACAATCTAACACTGACATGACAACATATACAGCATCTTGAAATGCACATCTTCAGAATATATTTAACAGGACCCATAAAGGAACTGAATTACTTACAGGTGTATGTATCATACGCATAACGAATGGTGAACGAGTATTCTTTATCTGGATTTTTCAAATTGATGTTCTTGAAGGTAAATTTCACCCCTGAAGAATAAAAACACTCTGAAAAAACAGAAACTTTTTTTTGTTTTGATAGGTCTGAAAAAACAGAAACTATGTTGAACAATTGGTAATGACTAATGAGTCCAATTACCATGTCCGCCTTCAACATGGAAACCAAGGATCCTGTTGTACCACGAAATTGCTTCGCGTGTTTCGCCTTTACCTTCAACATTTTTGGTAGTCCTTTCCTCAGATGCTGCCAAAGCTGTTGATAGTACAAAAGGGGGGAATGCAAACTATAACATACTTCCCTTCACAACACAGCTTCAAGTTCATAAACAAAGCCAATGCAGAACAATGTTGACAGACGAAACAAACAGAGAATGAATGCAGATTTTATAGGTCAGCAAATTGTTTTTGTCTCATTCTGCTCATTACAGAATTTTAAAAACTTGTACACAGAATGAATGCAGAAATAGAGAAGAAAATTATTTCCATTATCTCTTTGCAGCTCAAAAGAGGGTAGTTAACCTCTTGCCACTTTTTTCCTTCTAAATCAAGGAAAGAGATACCATAAAGTAACATCATACACAGGACTTTCAGCTGACAGATAGTTTGAAACTCTACACAACATGGACAACCCAAGTGCAAGCATCCATACATGACAAACAAAAGTTACTGCAATTAAATTATACCGAGGAGGTTCGTTGATGTACAATTCCATACCAAATGAAGCAGTTAAAATTCCTCTCGAGACAAGCAACATGATTGAAATCTAACCCATCATAAGGCCATCTTCCACAAGTCATACTTGTCCTCACAACCGTAAAACCATAAACTATAACCAACTCCCAAATGATAAGGGCACGGGATGTTCCTTACTTTGATAGTAGATTGAAGAATACTAGCAAACTGAGACCCAGCTAATGATATTCTCATGAGCATTATTTTCTACGCATTACTTCAACAGTATATTTGAAAATAAGGAGAAATCAGTAAAGAGATATATGGTATGTGAATTGAATCATGATCCTTACACCTAGAGACAATACCAGTCTCTCATCAAAAGTTACAGTACGGCTACTCTTCCACTGAGGACTCCTAGAAATTTGAAGCTGACAGACTCACTTGACTTAAGTTCGAGTTATTTTGGAAAGGTAGTAGATTTAACTCAAGAGTGGAAGTCAATCAGGGAATCCACACATTCCTTACAGAAAAAGAATCACCATTCAGATCAAACTGAAAGCCAATAAAAATAAAGATTCAAACTAGACCGGAAAAAGAAAAAATAATACGTCCAACATTCCTGAAAATGCAGGAAATGAAATCTGAACCTAGACATGATATATGAATACATGATTCCTACCAATGGAGAGACCCTTAAGAGGCTCCTATTATCAGTCCTAGAGAATTGTGTTTAAAGGTTGTTTCTTTAGGGCCTTACCCCAACGTTTGCAACGCATGGAGAAGTTCAAAATTACATTAGTTTGGTTTGCAGCAAAACATCGACGTCAAACCTCGAGGAAAATACCTAGAGATTGTTGGAAAACAATTTTTGCATATTGATCCCTCTTAGCCCTCTGCTCTTGCACATTTCTTTTAAGCTGTTCTACTCTTGCCTTTTGAGCAGCAATAGAGTCCATTTTCGCCAACCGCTCAGCCTCTTTACGGGTCTTCACTACAAAAGAACAGTAATGTAGAAAGAATTTAAAGAAAAGCATACACAAAGACCAAAAGGCTTGAATTCCGAGAGGCAGAGACATATACCTGCCAGGGCTTTCACCATATCATCCTCCGCCTCTCTCAGCTTAATCTTAAGCTCCAGTAGTTTTCCTAAATGTTAAAATCAAATAAAGCTTAAAGTTCGAAAGGTTAATCGACACGAAATTTTCGGTTCAAATGTTTCTTGTACTAAACGAGACCCTGCCGGACGTCCAACCCCAAAACCCTACCTCAAGGCCAGCTAAGAGTCCGGCAACCCAAAACCCTAATTTGCAGAACTCCGAACGAAACAATCAGAGGACGTCATTTTTTTTTTATCACCAAATAAAGAAACCCAGGCCTGACCTTGACTTTCGACAGTGTCTTGCGCTCTGGCCTCGATCGATTCCAGGGACTTCCGAAACGACGCCGTCAATGAATCCATCTTCTGTTGCTGAATCGGAATATCTCTGCCGCAAATCAATCGCAGCGAGTCCATCTTCGTCCGTACAGTGTCCTCCGCTTAGGTGCCCATTCGCATAACAAACCGCCGCGGTTGATGACAGAGAGAGCGTTGCTTTTAATCCAAACTGCTAAAACCCCGTCATTTTTGTTTTGAAGTGCTTTTTTATGCCTTTTGGAAAGCGGGTGGAGAGTGGAGATTCCCTGGGTTGGATAGCATGCCGGCCTGGAGGACAACGATTTAAGTGCTTTTCTCCCAACGATTCAAACAGGTGGCAAATATGGGCGGAAGCAAAATGGCAGGCCCATGTTGGGTACTTGGCTGGTTGGGCAACTTAAAAGATCAACCGGCTTAATGGAGCTCAACTAATTAAGTGATCGAGTGAGCCCATCAATGGGAACAAGCACGAAAAGGTGGGCCTATGGGTTCCTGGAGGACAACTATGAGCCCGTAGGACACGTTTGCAAAGCTAAATTTTATTTTTTTAAAAAAATATAAATGTGGAACTGTTAAGAATTTTTAGATGATTAAATTTGTCACAAATTTTTAAATTTTTCTGTTTTCAAAATAATTTTATTGCTCTTTTTATTTTAATTCTGAAATTAAAAAAAAATCTCTCTCACAAAATTTTTAACTTTTATGGTTTTCACACCAATTATGATGCCCACAGCAATTTTATTTCTCTTTTTTATTTTAACTCTATTTTTAAAAAAAAAATTAAAATCATCTCTCTCACCTCATCAAATGCTCATCTGCTATTATTTTCACTTCTCATAAAAGATTTAAAAATATATATTTATGAAGGAGAAATATTCTTGTGTTAACTTAAAGGGAAATTTGTTTTTTAGTCCTTGCGTTTTACCTCATTTTTATTTTTAGTCATGAATTTTAGTGGGTCAAAATTTTAGTCCTTAAACTTTCATCTTTGTAAAATTTAGTCCTTCTGTCAGTTTGCCGTCATACGCCGTCAAAATTTGTACCAGTCGACCGGTACATAAAGCGGTCGACCGCTCACTTTTAACACATATACTCGGTCGACCGCTTCAATTTTGCTGACGTGTCAAAAAGGTCTGTTAATGTAACTGACGGAAGGGTAATGGAATGACTAAATTTTACAAAGATGAAAGTTCAAAGACTAAAATTTTAACCCACTAAAATTCACGACTAAAAATGAAAAGTAGGCCAAACTCAGAAATCAAATTTCCCTGAATTAAAATCATCTCTCTCACCTCATCAAATGCTCATCTGCTATTATTTTCACTTCTCATAAAAGATTTAAAAATATATATTTATGAAGGAGAAATATTCTTGTGTTAACTTAAAGGGAAATTTGTTTTTTAGTCCTTGAGTTTTACCTCATTTTTATTTTTAGTCATGAATTTTAGTGGGTCAAAATTTTAGTCCTTAAACTTTCATCTTTGTAAAATTTAGTCCTTCTGTCAGTCTGCCGTCATACGCCGTCAAAATTTGTACCAGTCGACCGGTACATAAAGCGGTCGACCGCTCACTTTTAACACATATACTCGGTCGACCGCTTCAATTTTGCTGACGTGTCAAAAAGGTCTGTTAATGTAACTGACGGAAGGGTAATGGAATGACTAAATTTTACAAAGATGAAAGTTCAAAGACTAAAATTTTAACCCACTAAAATTCACGACTAAAAATGAAAAGTAGGCCAAACTCAGAAATCAAATTTCCCTGACTTAAATTACAAGCCTCCAGAAACAGAAAGATGCAATACATTGCACCAGACAATAACTTTATTGATGCAACATCAACATAGAATGCAGTAAATTAAGATATTCCACCATTTGCTAGATTTCTGCGGACCAAAGTATCTGAACTTCTACGCTAGTGTTCCTGGTTCCAGATTCTCCCATGCAGACCCAACCGCCATTCACATCGTTTGGTTTGGCACATGGGGAAGCCTAATTTGAATAATTTTGGTTCACCATTTTGTTTAAAATGCCGAGGTTCATCCAACATTTCTCTCTCTCTCTCTATATATATATATTCCCCAGCCTCAAAAGTCAAATGTTACAAATGCTTTTTTTTAATCCCGGCCTGGTTTTTCTTCGTTACTTTTCCTTTCTCTCAATATTCTTTGTGGTTCTTGATGATAACTTTCAGAATATTGAAAAAAACAAAGATATGCCTAGGAACGGCTACGTTTCGTGAAATTGAATAATGTGTTTGATATTCCCAAGAGCTAGCGATCCTACCCTACCGTGCAACACTATCTGAGCAAGGATGAACTTGCAGAAAATCGAAACACAATCCATACGCTAGGAACCTCCATGCATGTATAAGTTCAAAAGGTTTCTTCCTACGCTATACGCCTACGGGTGATTCATAATTGCAGCAGCAAAGTTGGTATCCAGTGAACCATTAATTTGAACTAGAAAGCATGTGGTGATGTGATGTGATAAATGATCGAAAGCTGCTCAGCTGGCCAGAGGACTCTATTTTTACTTGGGACAAGTTATAATAGATTAATAGTCCACTGGTTAATGGGATACGACGGGATCAGCTTGGTACTTAGAATTTATTTTGTTTTATATTAGTTATTAGGAAATCTTGTGTTTTGGAGTGGCTGTTACTTTAACTCGGTTGGACTCTTTAACAAAATAAATTCCAAGGAATTAACATACATATATCACAATCAATTACAATCAGTAATATGTTCACAAGTCACTCCAAGTAACAAGTCAGATTAGTGACTGTTAATTAAAAATCCACATCAAAGAGTCTATACCACTTAGACCTAAAATCCACATCCGAGAGCAAATAACCTTTTGACCTGAGGAGCTGATGGAGCTTCAAACAAGCCGTAGGGCTGAAAAACCGGAATGTGGTCCGATTTTTTGGACCACATTCCGGTCCTAGTATATTAAAGGACCGGACCAGTTTTACTAAATACGGTCCGGTGGTTTTAATTTTTTTTTCAATTTTTTAAATTTTTTGAAAGAGGAAAGTGCATATAAAAATATTAAGTTTTAGTTTAGATTAAAATTAAACGTTTTAAGTTTATAATTTTTATTAAAAATTATAAAAAATATCTTTTATTTTTTTAATAAATGTGGTCCGATCCGGTCCGGACCACATTTATTAAAAAAGAAGACCAGGCCAGACAGGATAACCGATCCGATCCGAATCGGACCGCATTTTAAGAACTAGGATCGGACCGCAAATCCGATTCGATTTTTCGGTCCGGTCCGCAGTCCGGTTGTGTTTACCCCTAAAATAAGGTGGCACTGGCTTGAAAAAAAAAACCCATAAAAGTAGGAAAGCAAATACTCCATTAACAAGTTTTATGGCTGTATCCAGCCACATTTAAATTTGTTAATCACCCCGCTTTGGAGCCGAAAGAGAAAAGCTGATAAGGCATTATCCTTGAAAGAAGGAAGAACAACCCAAGAAACTAGAGAATGCTATTGGAAATAATATTATTTTGATCCCAAATGCATGCAAAAGAAAAAGCACACATGCAGAAGTGCAGAACACATAAAAAGAGAAGCGGCAAACCATGAAGGAAAGAATAGTTTCCATAAAGCATGGGGAATTGAATATATTCAGTAAGCTTCCGAAATAGATGATGTAATCGGCTCCATTATGTGTACCACCCAGTTGTACGTGTGGTGGAGCTAAATGGGCCAATCTCTGCAAAGTTTCCTTGTCAAAATTATGCAACAGTTGACTAGCCGTTGATTAGAGAACCTTCTTCACTGAGATTGTTTCTCCGTAGTTCAATTATTATTGCTCAAAACTAAAGCAAGTAATCGAACGCTTTGCGTTGTCCATTTGAAGATATGGTGAGGCAAAAGAGAGATTTGGATTAAAAAATTCAACGAAGATGACGCTACGTGGTACCCAGGTGAACCATCCAAAAACAGAGGGATCGACTAGAAAGTTTGTAGGCTGTAGCTGCCACCCAAACCCCATTTTAGTAGTGAACTCTTTGCGCCTTTTGTTTGGCCAATTTTTTTTCCCTTTTGCACCAGACCACCTCAGGAAGTTTTGATCTCAACTCTGGTTTTCATACTTGCCTTTTGTTTCAGGACCCAGGGCTTTTTTCTGTGCTTTTTTTTCTCCTTCCTGCAAAATCAAGTGTATTTCAAATTTTATACCCAAAAAAAATCGTGAAACAAATAAGATTAAAACAACTAATTATGCGCAAAAAGGAAGAGTCAATCACGCAAAAACAATTACAAAGGAGTTTGACCCGTGAAGATCCGACACAAAAGTATATCCAACGTACATGGACTCATTTATACCTGCTGCTGCTTTTTAAAATGCTTTCAGAATGCATCCAAGAGCAGCATATCACTAACCTAAGTGGAATCTTTGTGGAGGTCAAAATCCCAATCCATGATATTGTACTAGTGGTTCTATTATCCAGTATGGTCTAGCCATCGTGAGGGAATGGTAGCCAGTACTAATGTAGGAGATATATTCTTGCATATTTTTCATTATTTTCTTCTCTCCTCTATTTTTTTTTTTCATTTTTCTGGGTGCTCTGTTTTCTTAAGAACTGGCATTCTCTTACATTTGCTCCCACTAGATTTATCCAGATCTTGTACGATCTTTCATAGCATTAACTAAACTTCATTCTGCTTTTTCTAACCCCACCACACCACTCTCAATTGGCAACACCAACAAAGAGGGAAAAGAAAGAACACTGTCGACGAGGATTGCAACACCCCAAATCGTTTTCGAGAACAAGTGAGTTTTAATAGCCAATGAGCTACGGCTCAAATGACATGTCCTCCTATTTGGAGGGTCCTGAACTGGGTTCAAATCCCCCACCCCCTCCCCCGGCAGACTTGGCCTTGCATTGAAAAAAAAGTAAGTTTTAATATTTATGTGAAAAGCAAACAAGGATACTTTTTAACTTTTATAATGTTTTATCCGGGGATCCTTGATATCACGACACTGTTTACATATCTATTTTTTTTATAAGCTTAGAGGTTTGAGATGACCCATATCGGACAGGTATTCCTACAATTTGGGAGGGTTGCAAATCTGATTTTCGATCCTATTAAAATAGAAGACCGGACCGGACTACTTATTTATATTTTTCATTTTTTTCAAATTTTTTTAGGTTAATTTCGAAGGGAGAAGAACATATAAAAATTTAGAGTTTTAGTTTATATTAAAATTAAAATTTTTAAGTTTGTAATTTGTATTAAAAAATATAAAAAAAACATTTTTTATTTATATTAATAAATGCGGTCCGGTCCGGTCCAGACCACATTTAAAAAAAACACAGGACCGAACCGCATTTAAAAAAATAGGACCGAACTCGACCGCAAATCCAGTCCGGTTTTGTAGCCCTAAATTCGGGCGGCCGAATTGCCTCTGCATTGTAGGGGTCATCGATCCATATCTGAACATTATATCATAGAAGTAATCCTGAACTCGAAAGTTTCAAAAAATTGACCAATGGATGAAGGCCTGTGAAGCTCTACATATGTCGCGGTTGTGGTCACCGTAGGGCCCTGGTTCTAGATATTTGCCACGCGTTATGACTTCTGACATTAGGGCATGTTCGTTTGGCTAAAAATTTTAGAACGTCAATCCAAATTTCTAAATTTATACTTCTACTCATATACACGTACCAATACAACTCAACATTACATTTTTTACACATATCAATACAACTAACAACTTTTACACTCATGGTAATAAAGCTCAAATATCACTTAAATATTCACAATATTATTAGAATTCAACTAATTTTCTCAAAACAAATATGACCTAACTTTTTCATCACCTATGTGAATCCCCTACCCACATTGATCGTTCTTCTCTCCTGACTTCTCTGTTCTTCTTACGAATTATGCCTTTTCCAATTTTTGAAGATAAAATTACAGCCCAAAAGAAAGAAAGAAAAAAAAAAGCCAAAAAAGGAAAAAAAGCTTCCACTTTTTTGGGTCCATTTCGTCAGACTTAAGTCACTGGTAGCATAAAGACACATGCCCGACTTTCTATACTTAAATTTCTCCCTAATTTTTGAAGAAGTAAACTCATAATAATCTCACAAAACTCCATTTATAAAGCCAGTGGCAGCATAATACGAAATTGAATCATTTTTAACCACTTAAAACTGCTTAGTGCTGGTACATAAACCTCCCACTTGTTTGCTCACCGAACGCTCATATCAGGTCGTATCAATGACTAATCGGTATCTCATAAGAAAATAACCTCACTTTTTTAGTGTTTTTTTTTTGCCTTCTTTCCTAAGAGAGCGTGAGAAGATTGTCCAATCATTTTTTTTTTTCGTGTAAAGGCCAAGGGCCAGGGTTTTCGTGTAAAGGGCTAGGGGCAAGGGCCAAAGCCAAGCCTTGAGTTAGAAAATTGTGTGCTTGAACAGAAAGCAGATCAGAAAAGGAAAGAGGCGGCAGACGAAGAAGGGACAGAGAAATAACCTACTAAGAAAAATGAAAAATAAAAAAACAAAAAACAAAAGAACCGAGAGAAGAAAAAAAAGAAGATTTTTTTTTATGCAATATATCCTCCAATTCAGAAGAATTTGACATTATGTATATGAATTTATTGTTTTTGTTACGACACCTGTCAGCTATTGATTTTAGAATTTTTGCACACTCAAAAATAACTTTTTGGCGAGACGATAATTTTATTCCCATAATTTTTTTTAACAATAATCATTACATGAGGGTAAAATTATAATATTTGGCACCAAAAAAATCAATTTTCTCAATTTTAATGAATGATGCGAAGTGTTTGAAATCAATAGTTTGTCGATGCAATGTGATAGAAATCATAGTTAGGGTGCAAAATGTCTGAAATCAGTAGTTGGTGGCTGCAATGTGACAAAGATGATAATTGGGGGTGCAAAGTGTCTAGACTCCATAGTTAGAGGATACAAAATGTATTTATCCCGAACAAAAGTTTAGCAGGAACAAAATCTACTGCCTAAACCATGGTAAATTGAGGTGGGGAGGGAGTTGGTGAAAGGCAGCTGCAGAAGTTCATCAGATAAGACTGAAGTCATCATTTGCTTGGAATTTTTTTTCCCTTGGATTCTTTAATCTCTTTGAAACACTTTTCTGATACTAGAAAAAGTTTGCAATTCCTTGCTTAAAATCCCATGGAATAATGTAGTCCTAAGCAAACATAGCTAGAACCATTAAAAGCACATGGTGTGCCATTGAAAAAAATATTGTCCCAACATTCTTGAGTTTCACTCCATGCAAGTTTTTCAACCTAAATAAAAAATATACAAGACACATAAAATGTCGGCTAGAAGACACATAAATTGCAGCAACCATCTGCCAACCGAGCTTTTTTTCTTTTCTGTTTTCTTGTGAAATGATTCATCAAGTATGGAATTCAGATCATGGATTGTAGCAAGAAGAAACAATGATGGAAGAGAAGAAGAGATGGATTTAGGAACTTATTCTACTTTTGATAGGGGTGCTCTTGTCTCTTCCTCTCTGCAGCCATCGACAAAACAACAAGACTTTCATGCACCCCTCAAAAGCTGTCCTAACACGATGTCCGGTTTGGTCCTTTAAGCAACTCCCCCACCCCCCTTTCTTTCCCCTCATGTGGAGGCCTCCCCAGCTAGTGCCTAGATTCCCAGCTCGGCAAACTTGCAAGACAAATCCGAATAAACTAATGTCAACCCCACAGCAAAGTCACGAGGCAGGCAATATGTGTGACTATAAATTGTGGAAGGAAAATCCCAGAACCGAATGATTCGTATTCCCCCTGTTGTGTTGCTTGTTGTCACACGACATCACGTGACAGAGTTTTTTTTTTTTTTTCTAATTGGAAACCTCAAATCGGTTATTAATTATGTTAAAAAGAAAGCCACACTCAAATAAGAACGGTCTACTGAGTTTTAAAATAGAATTTTGCAGTTTCAGCGCCCTCTATCTGTCATGGATGACTTGAGAAATGTCAGAAAGTCTGGTCTGGAGTGTAGTTTCATATACTATAAGCACAGATCCGATCTCCTTTGGAGATTTGAAGCAGCAGGTTTACAAGCATCTGGGTCTATGCCTACAATTTTCTAACGCAGATCTGAATCTGAACTCATTCGAAGTTCCCAACAATTTACAGCATAATGGAAGGGAATTAGATAAGAGCAGCCCTATGCAGCTTACAATTTTTTTTTCTTTTGCAGCTTTTGAAAGAAATTAAAGTGTGGTTTGCACATAAACTAAAATTTACCAGATTATGGCACCTCCAACATCACGTGACAGCTTTTAGATGAAGTTAACTTGAAGGCTCCAAAAATGGAATATAAATTGAAAATGAATCCTCAACCCATCATACAAGTTCAGATATCACTATCATCAATTAAACTATAAACCTCCTTTCTGGTGAAATTTTTATTTTGTTAGATCCAGGATTTAAATCTGGAAAGTGGGTCTTGATCCTAGCAGACCCCATCCAAGCTCCACTCTAGACAAGTCTGCGTCAGACCCTCAATGCTAGTTGGCCGAACATGCTGCAAGTGACAAAAACTGTTGGCTTACTGCTATTATTTAGTTCAATTCTTTTGCTTAGGAAAAATCCAACAGCAAATGTCAAGAAAATTTTGGACAAGCCTATATAAAAGGATAAAGTAGCACATTAGAAAACTCGAGACGAAAGTGACTCACTCACCCATCTCTCCCCCTCTGCATTTGAATTAAAAAACAGTTATCCACCTTCCCCCTACCTCTACTACACCATAAACAAATGCTAGAAAACAGCCATCTAAAATTCCATTTTCTCTCTGCATAAACATCATGGCCTAGCTGTTCTTGGATCCGGAGATTCTGGGTCTTTAAATTTCTTCTTCATACAATATATTAGTACCCTTAAAAAACTCCTAGCCCACAAGACATGATTTGGTTTCTCGCACCCATTGTCCCTCCCTAGGCTCAAACACCCCCTGCTCCTGTGTTGTTCCTCCATCATTGGAGTTTGTAGCAATAGCTGTAATGCCTGTATATCCATGGACCCTCTTCCACTTCCTAACAATCCTTTCCCTTTCATTTCCCTACTACTCTTTCGTAGCTTTGGCTGTTAACCAACAAGGCCAAGCTCTTCTTTCATGGAAGCACAGCCTGAGCGGTTCCCTTGAGGCCTTAAGCAATTGGGACACAAAAGACGAGACCCCATGTGGGTGGTTTGGCATCACTTGCAACTTCAACAAGGAAGTTGTTCAATTGGACTTGAGGTATGAGGATTTGCTGGGTAAAGTTCCTTCTAACTTAAGCTCCTTGTTGTCTTTGAGCAAGATTGTCCTCACCGGTACAAACCTCACTGGCTCGATCCCGAAAGAGATTGGCGTCCTCGAGGAATTGAGCTTCTTGGACTTGAGTGACAATGCCTTAACCGGTGAAATCCCAAGTGAGATTTGTAACTTGCTCAAGCTCCAAGAACTCCACCTCAATTCCAACCGGCTAGAGGGATCGATACCGGGCCCAATCGGCAACCTCACTAGCTTGAAAGAGCTAACTCTCTATGACAACCAGCTCAGTGGTGAAATTCCAAGTACCATAGGCAACTTGGAGAGGCTTCAGGTTATCAGAGCCGGTGGAAACAAGAACCTTCAAGGCCCTTTACCCCAAGAAATTGGAAACTGCACTGATTTGGTCATGTTAGGCCTGGCCGAAACAAGCATCTCGGGGTTCCTTCCACCAAGCCTCGGCCTCCTCAAGAAGCTCCAGACAATCGCAATCTACACATCCCTCCTCTCTGGCCAAATCCCCCCGGAGCTCGGGGACTGCACGGCGCTTCAGAACATATACTTGTATGAGAATTCGCTCACTGGCTCGATCCCAAGCAAACTCGGGAACCTGAAGAATCTACAAAACCTGTTGCTCTGGCAGAACAGCATGGTTGGCACTATTCCATCGGAGATCGGTAGTTGCATACAGTTATCCGTTATCGATATTTCGATGAATTCATTGACTGGAAGCATTCCAAAATCTTTCGGGAATTTGTCGTCTCTGGAGGAGCTTCTTCTGAGTGAGAACCAAATATCGGGAGAAATCCCAGCCGAGCTCGGAAACTGCGCGAAACTCTCCCATATCGAGCTCGATAATAATCAGCTCACTGGTACGATACCTTACGAACTCGGAAACCTCTCGAATCTGACATTGCTTTTCTTGTGGAAAAACAAGCTGGAGGGACCTATTCCTTCTTCGATTTCCAACTGCCAGAATCTAGAGGCCGTGGATTTGTCTCAGAACGGCATGACGGGGAACATTCCCGGGGGGATCTTCGAGCTTAAGAAGCTAGTCAAGCTTTTGCTGCTGTCAAATAATTTATCGGGCGAAATTCCGCGCGAGATTGGCAACTGCTCGTCTCTGGTTCGATTCCGAGCGAATAATAACAAACTCACTGGAGCAGTCCCACCGCAGATTGGGAACTTGACAAATTTGGATTTCTTGGATCTCGGATGGAATCGTCTCTCTGGTAACATACCGGAGGAGATCAGCAGCTGTCGGAATCTCACGTATCTTGACCTGCATTCGAATTCAATAGTCGGAAATTTTCCAGATAGCATGAGCAAGCTTGTTTCTTTACAATTTGTTGATGTTTCGGACAATATGATTGAAGGGACGCTGAGCCCGAGTCTCGGATCGCTGAGTTCACTCACCAAGCTAATTTTGGAGAAGAACCGATTCTCCGGGCCCATTCCAAGTCAACTTGGTTCGCTTGCAAAGTTACAGTTACTGGACCTGAGTGGAAATGAACTTTCAGGGAATATCCCGGCGAGTTTAGGAAAGATTCCAGCGCTCGAGATAGCTTTGAATTTGAGCTGGAACCAACTCTCCGGCGCGATTCCGGCTGAGTTCGCGGGATTGGACAAGCTCGGGATCTTAGATCTCTCCCACAACCAGCTGTCCGGGGACTTGCGGTACCTTGTGGATCTGCAGAATCTCGTGGTACTGAACGTTTCGTACAACAATTTTTCTGGGCGCGTTCCGGACACGCCGTTCTTCGCGAAGCTCCCGCTGAGTGTTCTCGAGGGGAACCCGTCACTGTGCTTCTCCGCCGTCCACTGTTCCTCAGACTTCGGCCGCGGTTCTACCCGCAGACGAGTGGAGGCGGCGCGAGTAGCAATGATCGTGCTACTGTGCGCCGCGTGCGCGCTCCTCCTGGCGGCACTCTTCATCATCCTCGGTTCGAAAAGGAGCGGGGGACGTGGATTCGGTGGGGACCACGAGCGCGACGTGGAAGGCGACGGTGACGTGGATATGGGCCCGCCTTGGGAGGTGACACTGTACCAGAAACTCGACCTGTCTATTGCTTACGTGGCCAAATCCCTAACGGCTGGCAACGTTATAGGCCGCGGAAGATCCGGCGTCGTTTATAGAGTGACTCTTCCGTCGGGGACAACCATCGCCGTCAAGCTGTTTCGGGCGTCTGAGATTTTCTCGGCATCAGCCTTTTCGTCGGAAATTGCTACGTTGGCACGAATCCGTCACCGAAACATCGTCCGATTGTTAGGTTGGGGGGCCAATAGGAAAACTAAACTGCTTTTCTACGACTATATGTCAAACGGGAATTTGGGTACACTGTTACACGAGGGGTCCGCAGGATTACTGGAGTGGGAGACCCGGCTCAAGATAGCAATAGGCGTCGCGGAAGGCCTCGCTTACTTACACCACGATTCCGTGCCCGCTATATTGCACAGGGATGTGAAGGCGCACAACATCTTGTTAGGGGACCGGTACGAGGCTTATTTAGCAGATTTCGGACTCGCAAGGTTGGTCGAGGAAGATACCAATTCGTTTTCGGCTAACCCACAATTCGCGGGGTCTTACGGCTACATTGCACCAGGTGAGTTTTATTTTCCTCCTTATCGAATTCAAGCTAGTTAGAATAATTTCATTTTAATAATCAATACTTATACTTACTTATCTTAACAACCAATATAAACAGAGTTGAATAGTAGAAAAAACATATCATGATCCTTTTAAATTTGGTATCCAATTCAGAGAGAGATAAACACTGCATATCAGTTCTAAACATTGCCCATATTAATTATCAAGCAGTGTTTATCCAATTCAGAGAGAGATAAACACTGTATATCAGCTCTAAACATTGCACATATTAATTATCAAGCAGTGTTTATCCAATTCAGAGAGAGATAAACACTGCATCTCAGTTCTAAATATTGCTCATATTAATTATCAAACATTGTTTATCTCTCAATATGAATAGAAGGGTTTGTGTACTTTTATGAGATACGAGAAACTAGATAATTTTAATACGGCTATGAGTTCAGCAAAAGTTACAAGAAATGGGCAACTTTACAACCTCTGTAGACGCTTCTAATAGGGTTGTTTGCTGTTGCTTTTTGTTTGAGAGCTATGCCTCATTATTTGGAAGGACTGTTGCACATGATAATTGTTGGGAAGATAATCTCCTCTTGGACAAACGATTCGGTACCGTTGCTAATGACAAGACGTGTACCTCGCATGGCATGTTTCCAAAACGTCACATTCCTTGCGCTAGCTGCTCCTCTGCCACATGCTGCACATAAAGATCTGAATTCATTTTTAAACTTGTGCCTGGAATAATAATTGCTCCCCTGAGATCATGAAAATGGGACTGCTCCTATCGTAATTACCACGAAGTAAGTAAAATTCTTTTTCTAACTCTTGGGTTTCAAATGGGATGTGCAGAATATGGTTGCATGTTGAAGATCACTGAAAAGAGCGATGTATTCAGTTTCGGGGTGGTTCTGCTAGAGATCATAGCTGGGAAAAAACCAGTGGACCCTTCGTTTCCCGATGGACAACATATAATTCAATGGGTCCGAGAGCACCTGAAGAGCAAGAAGGACCCAGTAGAGATTCTGGATCCCAAGCTTCAAGGCCATCCAGACACTCAAATACAAGAAATGCTCCAGGCGTTGGGAATATCCCTTCTCTGTACAAGCAATCGTGCGGAAGATCGCCCCACAATGAAAGATGTAGCAGCATTGTTGAGAGAAATTCAACATGAACCCGCTGTAGGAAGCGAGGCCCACAAGCCGACAAGCAACTCCTTGAAAAAGATGGAAACGCCGTCGTCGTTTTCATCATCGTCGGTAACCCCTGCTCAATTGCTGCTCCTCCGAGGCTCTTCTCAGTGTTCGTTGGCTAACTCAGATTCCTCAGCTGGTTATTTGTCAGGAAACCAATAATCGCTTGATGTTACGTAGCAAGGGAAATTATGATTCCAAATAGATATATTCATTTGTATGAGTAGGTGTAATATGGGAATTGTAAAGAGTTAAGAGGGGGTTTGCATAAATTTGGAAACCAGATTGAGCAAAATGAGTGTACAGCAAAATTGGAGAAATTGTTTTCCCTATTATCTTGGGATACTTCCCCAAATTCCTAATTTGTTTTCACAAGATCACCGAATCTTTGTACTTTTTCTATATCCTGTAATTTTTTATTTGAATTATATAATACAATTCAGAGAAAAATATACATAATTGATATACCTTATTATATAAGATATATATTGTTTAAAATTTTACATAAACAACATCAAATAATGCAAGATTAACCTCTTTCTCCAAACTGAGCATACAATTGGGATATAAATTGCATACAACTAAAACAAACGCCATTTTTTTTATATATAATAGCACCGGATGATACGACATGCGAGAAAGACAGAAGGGAGATTAAAAAGAGTAGGAGGAAACACTACAGCCGTACAGCGTTGCTTCAGTGTGAAGTCATTTTTCATCGTGTTCCGCAAAAAAGAGAGAAGAGGACGTGTTGATGGATGAGTGTGAACGCGTTGTTGTAATTGGAAGGAGGAATAAATAGTTTTAAATACTTATCTCTCTATATCCCTCTCTTTACCTTCTTGGGCATGAATGTGATCAGAGCTGGGGGGATGTGTGGTTGTGGGGAAATGTAGGCAATGATTGGGCGTGTGAACCCCTCAAATCTCATCTCCCTCGACAATTGTTGATTTAAGGATAAGAAAGAAGCTTCCTCGATCTAATAGATTTATACAGGCCCCTCCACCACGTCACGTGGAAGAGAACCATAACCATACAAAACATTCCAATTTCCATTTCAAGAAGCCCTATAAGGAAGAAGAAAAAAAAATGCTAATTCGGGGTGCAAATACAATTGGGAAACAAACCAAAAAAAAAAAGAGAGAGACCAATAGTAATTTGTCATAAAGTAATAAGATATGATATTATATCAGCAATTATTTTGCTGGGGCCTACAGAGAGCAGTTATATGAAAAGTTGAAGAATTTTCGTGTGTTTGATTGGAGTATTGAAGATATTAAGGGGGCGTTTGTTTGTGGAAATTTCGGGGAATATTCCCGAAATTTTGAGAATCTTTACTTTATTGAGATTTATTGGGGTTTGTGAAAAGTAGAGTGTATGTGTGTAAAAGTTAAAAATTTTGAAGTGTGTTTGTTTTGTTAGAAATTTCGAACTCCAAAATTGTGGGGAAACAAACACCCCCTAAGATTATGATTAGTTGATTAAACTTATTAACTTCTTGTAATTAAAAAAAAACTTATTAATTCCTAATATTGTATGCAGCAAAGTGCTGAGAGAGAGGTACATCTTCAAGATCTCTATTTGGGTCACGTGACGTCGCACATGCATGTTAGCTGCAAAAGACACTCTTGCGACTTAATGGACCCAACATGTACATTCTCTCTAGACCTTCCTTCCTTTGTACCTGACCAGTCTCTCTAGTCTTCTCCGGTGATGGGAGGAGCCTTTGCTCCTCCCGTCTCCCCTTTCCCTCTCCCTCTCTCACCTTGTTCTTCCCCCCCTTGGCTGTTCGATCACCCCTCCCCTCCATTACGGGTGGTCTTTGTTCTTGGGTTTTGAAGCTCTTCATGGCTAGATCTCTACTAGTTGAAGGTTTTTGGTAGCCACGCGCAGTACGATAGAGCTCCTCAAGTCCAGGCGCTCATCCTCACACACTTCCGGAGCTAGTGTGGCGGCACATGGGGACTCACTCGCGTCCATGCGCGTGCGTGGATCTCACGCGCCCGCCCTTTTTGTGATTTGTTTGAGTTATTTCATGTGGTTTTTTAAGGCCTTGTGTTTTGGCTGTAGTTTCTGGGGTTCATTTGTTGTGTGCTTAGTTATTTTCTTGTTGTTGCTAATAATTTCGTTTCTTTGGACTTTTGTGGGATGAATCTCGCGACATCCTTATTGTCGAGGAGTCTACTTGCAGACATGAACCTGCTGGTGGCCGGTTCCTTTTTGCAGTGGTTGTTCGGCAGTTTTTGGCTCTCTGTCTTTCTCCCTTGTGATTGTACTGTTTTGGACAAGTTTCTGAGGTCGTTGGCGATCGTTTCCTCCGGTTGTAACAGAGTTTGCTTTGAGTCTTTGGACCCGTTTCAAAATTATGAATCATTTGGCACATCTATATGAAAGCCTTAATGGCCATCTGGATTTAGGCCTTTGAGGCCGTTCAATGTATGGCCCTTCAAGATTTTATTTTGGCTGTTACAGGCTTTCTACCATTGTTCATTGTTACTGGCCTTAGAGGCTTGTTTGTATGTAGTACGGTTATAATAGCTAGTGAAATGAAATTTCACATTTGCTTAAAAATAATAATAATAATAATAATAATAATAATGGACCCAACATGTGAGATCTGATCAGATCCACTGCTGGGTGCTAAAATATAGAAGCAAAGTCGGGAAATTTTTTGGTTATAATATATACCCATAATAACAAGTAGATCAAAGAATATGCATATTGCCACTGCTGCTGTATGCATGCATGGAATGTAACGTGACTCCATGAATATGCAAATTGCCACTGAAACAGTTCCAACATTTTCAGCATAAAGCTGCACCGTATAGGAGTAGGACCCTCTAGTTAATTTAGCAACGTTAGGGTTGAATTTGTAGACATCATGCATTTTTTTAAAGGGCTTTCAGAGACGAAGCCAGTATAAATATATTTTTTTTCCTTTCTGCACCGTATAGGAGTAGGACCCTCTAGTTAATTTAGCAACGTTAGGGTTGAATTTGTAGACATCATGCATTTTTTTAAGGGTTAATGACCAAAATAGTCCTTGGGTTTTATGCCCTTTATCAATTTGGTCTCTGGGTTTCCAATTTGGTCACATAAGTCCTTAGGTTATCCTCATTTATCAATTTAGTCCTTGGGTTTCCAATTTGGTCACATAAGTCCTTAGGTTATCCTCATTTATCAATTTGGTCATTGGGTTTTCAATTTGGTCGCATAAGTCCTTAGGTTATCCTCATCTGTCGATTTGATCCTTCCATCCAATTCCGTCTCCTCCGTGCACAGTCAGCTAACGGTGGGTCACTTCACCACCAAGAACATCGCGACACGTGTATGCTTTTTTATTATTTTTAAAAAAAAACTCACGTCCACCTAACATATTCGTAAAAAAGAAAAAAAAAATCGAACGGGGGAGACCCCCTATTCGATCGACGAAGGGAGCCCAGATCCATGTTTTACCAAAAATCAGTCATGCTGGTCGTCTATTTTTCACGGAGCGAAGAGATATCCAATCTAAAGCCGTTGGTGATCTTTGAGATTTGAATTTTGTCGTGGATTTTCTATTTGTTGCTCTCTGTTTGCATATTGATTTGCAGGTAGTGGCTCATTTTGATGAGACGTCAAAGTAGAAATTGTACGGAAGGACCAAATCGATAAATGAGGATAACCTAAGGACTTATGTGACCAAATTGGAAACCTAGGGACCAAATCGATAAATGAGAATAACCTAAGGACTTATGTGACCAAATTGGAAATCCAGAGACCAAATTGATAAATGAGGATAACCTAAGGACTTATGTGACCAAATTGGAAACCCAGGGACCAAATCGATAAAGGGCACAAAACCAGGGACTATTTTGGTCATTAACCCTTTTTTTAAAGGGCTTTCAGAGACGAAGCCAGTATAAATATATTTTTTTTCCTTTTCCACTACCGACACTGGGCAGTCTATTGTGGGACTGCGTCATACTGGGGACAGTTGAGCAGCATTCCTCGATTATTGTGGGACTTCATTAGACCTACTATGGATTAAGGTACTGGTTTTGGACTGTAATTTCACTAGTTTTTTCGTTTGATAAAAAAAAGCCCAATGAGCAAATTTTGGTAAAGATATCTCTCACGAGTCAATGTCAGGATCAAATGCTTATCTTCTTAGAGGATGAGGTTGATCCTGAAAAGAAAATGCCTCTAAATTTTCAAAATCGAAGGATTTGATGACTGCCATCCCTTCCGTTTGAAGATTTTTAAGAGATTAAAGACTGAAAAACAATTCATGAGGCCAAAGTTTGTAATCACTAATATTAGCATTATTTTCTGGGTGAAACTAGAAAGAGAGACAGAGAGAGATGGAAACAGTAAAGATAAGGACTACAAGTATTCCGCGGTGAAACTAAACCTATGACATCTTGATATCATCTCCATTCTGCGGATGTAACAAAGTACCTAGTTAAGCTATATAGATCATCATCATCTCCTGCAGCAGTGACAGAAGAAAACGGGTCTGAAGCTCCAGCTGCAGTGTTATCAGTTCGATCTGGAAACCGAAACTCAGATCCGAATCCACGTGATTGCTGTAATGTCTGGGCGAAGAGCTGGTATTTCCTGATGTCCGCGTCACTGACACATCGGCGGGCATATTTTATTGACTCTTCGAAGTGCGCTATCTTTATCTCTGGAAGGTCATCAATTTCATCTTCCTCCATGGCTCCAGGGGTTTCCCTCTTCTTTCTCTCCTTCTCAATATCCTGTCAAACCCCAATAGGTTAAACAAATAGAACAATAACCATAACTCTCCTATTTGTAAAACATAGACGTTGGTGCAGGACCAAGAATATTGAGTCCAATGTCACCCAAAATCAAATTAGCAAACAAAAATTTCCGCAGTATTAAACAATATTCAATTCAAGGATATCCTACTACTCTATCCACAGTTAAAACAGGAGAGATCTTTCCTAAGATAGAAGGGAAGGAACAAAGGGTACAGCAACCATTAACTATTCTCTCCCTGTTGACATTTCCAAACCTATAATCAACCAAGATGTTTTCTAAAAGCAGAATTGCTACTCTACCACACAAAACAAGCATATAAAAAGGCACTGATACAATGAACTCTAATTATCGCTCAAAGTCTCCCAAGTCAGGGAAGATTTCTACATCATACAACCATCAAAAGAGTATAACTTCTTCAGATGCAATTTCGCAGGCACTCATTCACACACACAGGTCTCACTAGACCGGCAATAACCAATCCTGATAACCATCTCTTCTCGGACAAGATAAAGAATTTCTGGCAAGACATGCTTATGCAACTATGATGTATAGATACTTACCCAAAAAAAAACAAAAAACAAAAAAAACGGTGTAGAGATTGTAACTTCCAGCTGGGAAAAATCTGTTACCTTCTCAATATCTTCTCTAATGGTATATTTGCAGCTACGCTGACAAATTTCAGTGATATCTGCACCACTGAAACCATGTGTATACCGTGCAAGAGCTGCAAGGTCAACATCCTTAGAGACAGGTGACTTCCGTAAACATGCTTTAAAGATCTGGAGAAGGGAAGACTCATCTGGCAGTGGGATGTAAATCAATTGGTCCAGACGTCCAGGCCTGAGCAAAGCCGGATCAATGATATCTGGCCTGTTTGTTGCCCCAATGATAAAGACAGTTTTCTTCGCTGTCATGCCATCCATTTCTGTCAGAAGCTGGTTCAAGACTCTATCTGCAGCACCACCAGCATCACCAACAGAGTTGCCACGCTGAAAAGAGGGTCCATCAAAAATCAAGATAAATGGTCAATTCCACTGCAGCATTTTACATTTAACTGCAAATGAAAAGGGACTTTTTTTGTGTGCTTAGATACAAATAGATACGTAGAAGTAAAGCTCAAGGGATTAGTACCTGAGTTGCAATAGAGTCTAGTTCATCAAAGAAAAGCACACATGGCGCCGACTGCCTAGCCTTGTCAAATATCTCATGGACATTTGCCTCGCTTTCTCCAAACCACATTGTCAGCAACTCCGGTCCTTCTACACTTATGAAATTTGCCTGACATTCATTGGCAATAGCCTTGGCAAGAAGGGTTTTACCACAAGCCAGGAGGCCCATAAAAGAGAACACCTTTAGAAGGTGACATGCCAAATTTCTCAAACTTCTCAGGATGCTCCACTGGGTATTGTACAGTCTGTCAAGAGCCAAAAACTTGTTATGAGACTTAGTGTAGGAAAATCAAATCTAAGCTCTAAACAATATTTACACACATTGCGCATGGGGTAAGGGGGTGGGATTATAAGGATTGTAGAAAACTACAAACCTCCTGAAGCTCTCTTTTAACATTATCCAACCCAACAATATCTTCCCATGAAACATTAGGAACCTCAACAACCTACCAAACAAGAAATCAAGATTGTCATCGAGGGTAACTATATGGTGCATTTAAATCAAATGAGCCAGTGAGGAAAAATTTCCATGCAAGAAGTAGAACCAGGCTTGGTTTCAAAACTCACCGTTTCGCGCAGGGCTGATGGATTTGAAGACCCCAATGCTGTTTTGAAGTGTTCATTAGTCACAGCCATTGAATTCAACACCTCAGCATCAATAGTTTCATCCTCTAAGTCAATGACATCTATTTTCTCCCGGATACACTGAAGAGCAGCCTCTGTGCAAAGAGCAGCAAGATCTGAACCAACATAACCATGGGTATCTTTTGCAACCATTTCAAGATCGACCTGAAACATGACACCAATTGAAAATGTGATAACAATACCACCATCAAGAGATTTGGCTGAATGATATAGAGAAAAGTAGTACATAGAATTAGAATCTCACATCATCTGCGAGTTTCATATTCTTTGTATGAATTCTGAGAACTTTCAATCTACCAACCTCACCTGGTACACCAATGTCAATCTCTCGATCAAATCTTCCAAATCTCCTCAGTGCAGGGTCAATGCTATTAGGCCTATTGGTAGCTCCAATAACGATCATATGAGCTCGGGTCTTAAGGCCATCCATTAAAGTCAGAAGCTGGGATACTATCCGCCTCTCGACTTCACCATGTGTCTTTTCCCTCTTTGGAGCAATGGAATCAAGTTCATCAATAAAGATGATAGATGGGGCATTCTTTTCGGCTTCCTCAAACGCTTTTCTCAAGTTGCTCTCAGACTCCCCAGCAAGCTTTGACATTATTTCAGGTCCATTAATCAAGAAGAAGAATGCACCTGTCTCATTGGCTACAGCTCTTGCAATCAGTGTTTTTCCAGACCCAGGTGGCCCATAAAGCAATATTCCTTTTGGGGGCTTCACACCAATTGACGTGAAGAGTTGTGGATGTCTAAGAGGAAGTTCTACCAGCTCGCGGATCTGAGCCATTTGTTTCCTAACACCACCAACATCATCATATCCCACTTCATTCAATCTCTCCTCATCCTCACGTTTGATAGGTTCTCCCTCGCAGAAAGATTTCAGTTCCTGGTGCAACAACACAATACTCACCAGGATCAGTCTCTATGACTTTAAATTCCCCACTTCTCATACCACCCCTGACTAGGAAAAGGTCACCCTTTCTCACAGGCCGATAAGATTCCAAGAAATATGCTGTTGAAACAGGAATACAATCAGACACAATCATAAAAATACAAGCTTCCTCGATAAAATAAGAAGATAAACGAGCCAAGATTTAAGCAGCATACTCACGCTTCAAATATGCATCAAACAAGTCGCCAGTGACACCCTCGATTGTATCATCAATTGGAAGGATGTGAACCCGTTTCCCATATTTTACATTCTGGCACTGATTGACGGTTACAACATCTCCAAGGCGAACTCTAAGATTTGCTCCAACAACTTTGTTCATTCTGATTTTTGGCTCTTCACATTGTTCATCAGCAAGAACAATGCAGACTGTGTCTCTTCGCTTCTTTCCCTGTATACCACCAGAAAAAAGGTAAAAATGGAATGACCCATAATCTCAGAAGTAAATCCATCTTCATGTATGCCTAGAAAAAAAAATATCCATCGTTATGTACCCATATAGGAGGGTAAAATCACCTTGAGTAAAATGGTGTCCCCTCGAAAAAACTGAAGCTTTTCCATTGTGTTGGGGTGCATCGAAACCACAGAATTATCATCATTTATAGCTTCATCCACAATAAGGCGATTGGGAGACTTCTTGCGTTCCAAAATTGCAGTGGAATAATCTGTAACAAGCTTGTAAATTTTATACTCTTTGTAAAGAAAGATTGTAAATCTTGGATAGAAATTTCAAGAACTGTACTTGTATTTGGCTTTTCGAGCAAGCCGTGCTCCAATATTGAACGATGTTCAATTTCTTAAGTTTTTCAATGCATTCAAATGCCAGCCCCGACTTCTTTTATTACAAGCCAATTTCCTAACAAACTAACTAACAAATTGGGCAGCCCACTAACAAATTGGACAGCCCATTATCTCGAGAGAGTTGCAGAACGTCTCTACCAAAGTCTGGAACCTTCCTTTCATTAGCATCCAACGACCCAGCAAGCTTCAGATGGCATTATCCTTGCCGTTGCTTTCAGCCCTAACAACGTAATTCTCAATCACTACTCACTTTTCTCAGCATCGTAACTCAACTCCCTTTTACTTCATCTCCTTCAGCCAGCTCTTATCTCACTTCCACAGCTGATTTCCAGCTGATTTCTAGTTGTTCCTTACATAATCCTTCTTGTTACTTTTCCTGTTTTCAAGGTATCAATCGATTATTCTGACAGAAAGGCTAAAGAGAAATGAATCCATGAAGAGGGAGAGCAACTACCTGCCCCAGGCCCGGGGGTGGGGGGAACAGAGGACTACATATGAGATGCATGACATATACACACTGAACAGCAACAAACCCATAGATTACAGAGGTGCGTAAAATAGTTACTGATATGAATGAAGCAGACTAGTTTCTTACCAACGCCAACCTTCCATGGCCAATTTGAATATAAGTACGATCAATCATACCGTCATTATTTAGCAAAATTCCCGCCACATTTAAAAACTAGTTTCCACTTCTAGTGGATTTTAGAAAGGTACACAGAAACCAACTATTTGTCCCACAGACACAAAAACTTGTAGAAGATCAAGTGTCACCCAAGATGATAGAGCCAGTTGAAGAGGCCTATTCTAAAGGGAATTCAAAATTCAAACAATAGATTTTCAGTCGTATCAGCCTATGTTTTAGGCGTTTGATTTTTGTATTCTTAGCCTACTTCGGGTAGGCTTGAGGGTGGAAATTTTAGCTATTAGGGTTTGAGAAATATTATGAAGTAAAAAAATGTTACAGGAGTTGGTGAAAAAGTGAAAAGAGAGAAGATTTTTAATAAATATTATAATAATAAAAAATTATATGGTAAATTTTTTAATAATAAACCTAAAATTTTGAAACCAATTAATTGGGACTCAAATTTTAGTTTTGACACAACCTATATATAAGAAAATGGCCTGTATAGTGACGTTAACACACAAAAAAGTTTCAACTTCGAGAAAACCCCAAAACCAACGCGTAAAGAAAGACTAGAATCCCTGCAAAGCTTCGAATCATGAAGCAATAAGGATAACCAGAACATTTCCAAACAACAGAGACCAAAGTTACCAAAACCACCTACGACGTTTGCTCCCACTACGAAGACAAAAACTCTACAGTCTTATCTTTCTGGCAGAACGTGTCACCAAAAATCACGGGGTAACTAATTTGCTCTGAAACCCAGTATATTTGGCTGGGTGGAACGTTACACAATTAACACCTAAAAAAGACTGAGGTTATGTTCGTTTTGAGTAAAAATGTAGGATTTTAGAGAAGTTGTGAATATTTATGTTGAATAGTGTTTTATTGATGTTTGTGTAAAGTGGAGAGAGAAATGATTTGATGTAATTGTTTAATAAAAAAATATTGGAATTATGTGAAAAAATATAGAGAAAAAATTTATGTTGAATAAAAAATTAAAAAATTGTTAGAGATTGTGTAAAATGTATTGGTGTTTGTATTTGAATTCTGAATATGTTCGGTAATAAATTTGTGAATATACTTAAAATCCTGAAAAAAGTGTGAAAATGAACATATCCTGAACTTTAAGCCAGAAAATAAAGGTTCTAGGATTTTTCGAAACAACAGTCTCATCATAAACGAAAACAGAACGTTGCACTTGCCGAGACACTATTACATTTTCCGAATGGAGAGCGCTAAAAGAAAAGAGCAAAACAAGTACGGGTCCGAAGAGGAAGAAGAGGGCTGATCCTGATCTGGGGCATATGCGCTAGGATCCGCCATGGTTTTTCGCTCTAGTTATCTGAGCTTTGCTTCGTCTAGTGCTAAGTTTGGCGATTTCACAGGAAGTTCTTCTAGCGTCTAGGCCAAGAAGAAAGAAAGGGATATTTGTTTGGATATTTATAGAAATAGACTATGCAGTACTAGCACGTAGCAGATGAAGGACGTCTTGGGTAAGTGTCATACACTGTACACAGATCTATCTCCAATGACTTGTTTCCACGCGTAAATGACGACTAGAACGTTGCCACGCAACGGCCTAGTCGGTCATAGGCTTCTCTTGATTATTTCAATTGTCTGAAAATGGTATGTCCGGCGTGCTGATACAGCGACTTAGGGGTGAATAGCGGATACGTGTGAAGTGGAATTTAACATTCGGCTAAATGTGTCCGTACGTCCTTGGGGTTTGGCTTTTTTCCAGATTCGTTCTTAGGGTTCGATTTTCTCTACAGATAACCCCGGGGTTTGAACTCAATCCCACGTTAGTCCTGCCATGAATTTAATGGACGGAAATACACACGTGGATAACAGCTTACACGTGGCAGTGACACGTAAATTTTTTTTAAAAATTTGGTCCAATTACATTAAGACACGTGTCAGAAAATAAATAAAAATAAAAAATATTTTAAAAAGATAAAAAATATAATAAAAAAGTAATAAAAAACTTAATTAAACTTAAAATAAATGGGAGGAGCTCCCTCTCTCTCCCCCAGAACCCTCTCTCTCTCTCCCCGTTTTCATCCTCGCAGTCCACCATTGAAGTCCAGTGAATCTGCTTATGGAGCAAAAGATATATGATTTAGCATTCCTTTGGGAAATGGATAAGCAACTAAGCATTAAGGCTTTTCGCTATGTACTATTACAGAGTGCAGAAGACTGTACAACGCACCACCCTCCTTAATTTACTTGTTCCACTTTTTGGGTGCTCTAGTTTTCGTCACTATTTTATTCTTTTTGTATTCAGGAAAGAGTTGGATTCCCTGCACATTTCATTCAGCAAAGTTTATTGCTTCCTCTCCCTCCGGAGTAATCAGAAAATTCCAAATTCATTTGAAGATTTCGTCGTAAGAAAAGGGCTTTAGACGGTCATCCCGGAAGGCATCAGGTGGCCGACCGGCTGGTCAGGCTGTGTGCTTGCAATGGATAACTAACTTTTTGGGCTACAGATTGAACGATAGACAAGCGTCAATTTCAATGACACGGTTCTCACCTTCTTCATCAAAATCCGCAGTGCTGCAAAAACCGTCGTTAAAGAGGAATTATAGAGGATCTCTGAATGGTGGTCGGATTACTCCCGTATTGAATATTGTACCACCTCCTTACATTTCTAAAAGGACTGAAAACCTCTTCGGTTTGGGTTCTTTGTTACGTCACAGAAAAGATAAATGAAGCACTAAATGATTTTCACTGGACTTCAATGGTGGACTGCGAGGATGAAAACGGGGAGAGAGAGAGAGGGTTCTGGGGGAGAGAGAGGGAGCCTCCTCCCGATTTTTTTTTAAAGTTTAATTAAGTTTTTTATTATATTTTTTATCTTTTTAAAATATTTTTTATTTTTATTTATTTTCTGACACGTGTCTTAATGTAATTTGACCAAATTTTTTAAAAAAACTTACCTGTCACTGCCACGTGTAAGCCGTTATCCACGTGTGTATTTCCGTCCATTAAATTCACGGCAGGACTAACGTGGGATTGAGTTCAAACCCCGGAGTTATCTGTAGGGAAAATCGAACCCTAAGGACGAATCTGGAAAAAGACCAAACCCCAAGGACGTACGGACTAATTTAGCCTTAACATTTTGACAGTCCGCTAAACAGCGAATGAAAAAAAAAATAGATTTTACTTTTGTTTTCAACTCTGGTCGGATTTAACGGAAGGGGAGTGGATTTCGAAATTTAGATATTATTTTGAATCATATTTTTTGTCCAAATTTTTTTTATAAAAAATAAAGATATAATTCATAAATAAAAAATTCACAAATACAAATTCATCACCGTGACATACAGGAACTGTGTACTTTCCAATGTAGTTTTCACTAGCAAATTCATAAAGTCCTGCTCTTTGCTCCATTCAGAGGGTCAGGTTCAGCTCCTGGCTCCTCTGTCTCTTACGCAGCGAAAATCCATCCCATATGCTCTCTTCAGTTTCCTTTGCCCTTCCCCATAGAAGCATATAATTCAGTTCAAGGACTAGTCTTTATTTTTATATAAGTCAAGTTTCATAAAGAAATCGAAGCATACAAATCAGATCGAAAAGAACCGGCAGAATCCTAAAAAGGATCGGAGAAAATCACTATATGCTCCATGTGAGGCAAGGGAACGGTGGCTGGACTCAATAGACAAGCCACCACAACTTGGGCAGCAAGCCCTGACACAGGGCCAGAAAAGATCCACAAGGGATCGAAAAACCCACACAGGAGTCGGGACAAACGACCACAAAACAACAACACAATCACAAACAACAACACAACCACAAAAGAACACAGCCACAAAACTACAATACAAAACCACCACAACAAACAGCAACGAAAGCAAAGGGCCACCAGACGAGCGAAGAGTAAAAACAACAACAACGAGGAAGTGTTGGGCTCACCAAATGAAGAAGGAGCCACAACCGGAAGTGCGTGACCGTCAAGACCACTGGAAATAGGTCGGGAGGAGACCACTGCGTTGGGCGCGTGAGGCATCACGCGCTGACCAAAAGACGCGGACTGAAGTGGTTGAACTCGTCTGGGGGAGATGATGACGTCTAGCATGGTTGTGTCCACCGAAGACGAACGTACAGCCCGAGATCTAACTGCCAATATTCTGACCAAAAATGAAATAAGAAGGGGGATGCGGGGAAAGAGAGAGGAGAGGGGGGGAAGGAGGGGGCGGCGGGAAGAGAAGGAGCTCCTCTCCGCCACCGAAAAATCAAGGGAAAAAGTGAGGCTTTAGGGTTTGAGGAAGGAAAGTTCTAGAGAGAGGGGAGCGCCTCTCTCTCTAGAACACCCGAGTTGAAGGCTAGTCACTTAGTTCGTAAACTAACATAACAAATTAGCAAACCCTTTTTAATGCTACGCTAGAAAAGTCACATTTTAGGGGAAAAGAAAAACTCAGTATACATAATTACAAACACACGTGCCATGGCCCATGGTATCCTAATTTCAATAGGACTCGGGTTGATCAACTAGATATACCTCACCAAAATATATAGATTTGAGCATCAATTCACTTCATAGTCATTAAACATGCAACTTCACAAATCACAACCCTTCACTAAACAATAGATTAACAAATCACATCATTTTCACAACAGATTCACAAAACCCTTCGGCCTTCCCAACAGATTCATAAAACCCCCAACTCACAGATCACGACAAATTCACAACAGAAAGAGAGAACATATTTGTTAAATAGAGAGAGATAGAGATGAAGACAGAGAGATGGAGACAGAGAGACCAAGAGATAGAGAGATGGAGACAAAGACCGAGAGATAGAGAGATCGACAGAGACTAAAGAGTGAGACAAAGACAGAGACATATAGAGAGAGAGAGACATACAATAATACTGCAAATTGTGCGAAGGTCGAACTGTCGAAGGAGAGATAAATTGAGAGTAAGAGAAGAAAGAGAGAGCTGACTCACTGTGCGAACTGAGAAGTGAGAAAAAACTGTGCAAATGTTAAAGGAGAGGGAAAGGGGACTGGAATAAATACAATATGTGTCCATGTGGTTTACTCTAAAATCAAATAAGTCTTTAAAATTTAAAATACATAAAATTAGTTCCTAAATTTTAACATCTATCATGACTTTAGTCTTTCCAAGACCCTTTTAATTGTGAATGATTTTAAATTTTAATGACTTATTTTATGAATTTTAAAGTTTAAAGATTATTTCATGGAGACAAAGACCGAGAGATAGAGAGAGACAGGGAGACAAAGAGATCGAGAGAGAGAGAGAGAGATTGAGAGTAAGAGAAGAAAGAGAGAGTTGACTCACTGTGCAAATTGAGAAGTGAGAAAGAAATGTGCAAAGGTTAAAGGAGAGGGAGGGGGACTTCGAGGAGGGAAATGAGACTTGAATAAATACAATATTCCTTCATGTGGTTTATTCCAAAATTAAATAAGTCTTTAAAATTTAAAATATATAAAATTAGTCCCTAAATTTTAACATCTATCATGATTTTAGTCTTTACGAGATTTTTTTAAATGTGAATGATTTTAAATTTTAATGACTTATTTTATGAATTTTAAAGATTATTTGATTTTGAGTAACCAACGTGACAAACTGCAAACATGCCTTATAGACTGTGGGGGCAGTCAGCCCGGCCCAGTACGAGAAACGGTGCCATTGAAGCGGAGCGCGGCAATTTGCGTGATAGAACTGGCTCGAAGGTTTTCTTGAAGCTGTTTTTCTAACCATCTCCCAGAATTTGCAAATTAATTTAATTTTACTTTAAAGCTTACCCAAAAAATGGGTATCAGAGTTGGCGGACATACAGGGAAGGTGAACGGGAAAGAACTAACTGAGTTACAGTGAGTTTGTGCAGACATATATCGAGAAGAACCAGCCGGTAGTGTTGACGGGTCTTATGGATGATGGAAAGGTTGTAAAGATTGGGTCTGTGATGATGGGAAGCCCAATCTCCAATACTTCTCTACACATTTTGGCAAATCCAGAGTTCAGGTAATACTTATTGATGCTTGTGCCTTTCTTTTTTGTCCCGCTAGCTCAAGTAAGCAATAAGTAGAATTTTCAACTTTACTCATGAACATGTTCCTTGAAGAAAAATTGAATTTTAGAGCTTGAGTAAAATCCCTGAACATAATCCAGCAACTAACACAAGCTCCAAAATCGAAAATTTCAATATTAGGGCTTGTGTAAGTTGCTGAAAAGGGTATGCATGCCGGGATACCATGACAAGAGACAATGCAGCCTATGTTAGAGATAATATCATAATCAAATCTTAAAGATTTAATATGATATTATAGTTACAAGATTTCAAATGTAGAGATTCAAATTTAAATATAGAAATATTTTCTTACTTTGTATTGTCTCTATAAATAGAGATATTCAATTGTAATCTGTATAGACTCAATATAAAATACAGTCATAGAGAGCTTTCACAGTGGATGTAAGTCTTCTAGACCTAACCACCTAAAATCTCTTGTCTCTTGTTACTATTTATCTCCACTCTTCACTCTAACCCTTTTTCTTCTTAATATTAGAGCAACAAAACATGTCTTCCGCATCCTTAAATGTTGACAATTTTGTCAAATGTTCATGCTCTTGCAGAGAGTCAAGAGCTATCTCACTGGTCACCTCCCCTGTACTTACAACAAATCGCTATTTGCGATGAGAGAGAAAAAAATAGGTGGTGAAAGAGAGAAAAAAGAGATGGAGCATGAGATATGTTTGGCAAGTGTCGTGTTCCTATGATTTCAAGGCCCGATCACTTTCAATCACTCTTCAAGGTCGTGTGCCTATGATATGATTTCAATGTCCGATCAAATTCAAAAAAAAAAAAACAAAAGCGATATGTTCAGCAAGAGAGCAAGAATCTATAATTTCAAGGTCCGATCAACTTCAAATCTCGTTTTTCAACACAAAATTTCAGATTTCTCCATCTTGTGTTTGAGGGAGGATGTTAGAGATAATATCATAATCAAATCTTAAAGATTTGATATGATGTTATAGTTATAGATATCAAAGATTTGATATTGTTATGAAGATTCAAATTTCAAATGTATGGATTCAAATTTAAATATAAGAATATTTTCCTACTTTGTATTGTTTCTATAAATAGAGATCTTCAATTGTAATATGCATGGACTCATAATACAGTCATAGAGGGTTTTCATAGTGGATGTAGGTCTTCTGGATCGAATCACTTAAATCTCTTGTCTCTTGTTACTATTTCTCTCCTCTCTTAACTCTTATCTAAAATTTCAATATTCGGGCTTGTGTAAGTTGCTGAAAAGAGTATGCGTGCTGGGACACCATGACAAGAGACAATGCAGCCCAGACTCTGTACCCTAGTGGTCATACCCATGTGTGTGCGTGCGCGCGCTTGTGTCTAATGCAACGAACTGGAGATAATGCAGCAAACAATTGTTGCTATGTAAATCCTAAACCAAAATATTGTTCACCGAATGCTTTGAATCCTTCCTATTACTGAGAGGACAATCTTCTATGAGATACCGATTCTGAATAATAAGATTACAGAAAAGAAGGATAAAGGTATTTGGTCTGTTTTTGGTTCCTGAGAACTGAGGCTCTGGTTTAATCTTGTCAACCTTTAAATTGTAAAGGAAGCTTTTATAAAGTTGAAAGTCTAACTCTTGTAGCCTCAACTCGGAATTGTGAATTCCTGCATGTCAACTTTTTTCGTTGACAAATCAAAATTGTTCAGCATTGACCGTACTTTGTTGCTTTGGAACTTAAAGGTTGCAGAGTGTGGTACCAGAGAATTCACAGATCAGAAGAGAGTGGAGATGTCTGTTACGGAGTTTGTTGAGCATTGGCTGGAGAATTCTTTGCAGGAGCAGAGTCGTGCTTCAAAAAGTCAGGTTAATGGCCATCCTGTGCTATATTTAAAGGATTGGCATTTTGTGAAGGTGCGATACAATTTGTTTTGTCAAATTTTCTGCTTACTTGATGCCTATGTGGAAGAATGTCTATCTACCAGTAAGATGTCAGTCCATTGTAACTTTTTTTTTTCTAAGTAAGTCCATTGTAACTTGTTTTGACAGAACTTGATTTTGATTCAATATTTGGTTAACTTGCACATTAAAGTTACTATAGCATGATTGCAAGTGGCTCGGTCCTAATAGCTGTCTCTGTGCCTCAATTTCTAGCAAATTAATGCAGCGACAGGCATATAATGTAAACAACTTCTTTCATCAGCTAAACCAAGTAATTTAAGAAAACAAGTGCATTACTCCTTTCTGGGTTCCTCCAGGTTTCTGTGTCAGCGTGCTAGATTCAAATATTCCGGTTTTCCTATGTGGAGTTGGAAGTATAATAAGCTGCAAAAAACTTATAAAAAAAAAGTATAATAAGCTGCAAAAGCCTTCTGGATATCCATACTTCCGCAATGATTTAGTGGAAGGAGTGTAATGGTGTATTCTCAAAAAGATGGAAAGTTTTTAATTAGTTCTTTCTCAAGTCTGCTAATAGGCTTCTTATTACATGATCACAGATAAGCAATTTCATAAACCTGCTTTTGAGCATTAAAATGACTCATTCATATTAATCAAATCCTTGAGGCAATTTTTTGTTCCTTTTAAGGTTATTCCACGAATCTAGTTGGTAGGGCCGTGTCACTTTGTGTGTGTCACTAGGTCCCATCTAAGGCATACATATATGATTATTTTGGGCTCAGTAGTCAGATTTGTTACCTTCATTCTCTTACTCTGATGTCCAGGAGTACCCAGAATATTTAGCATACACAACTCCGTTGTTTTTCTGTGATGATTGGCTCAACCTGTATCTCGACAACTATCGTATGCATAAGGATCCTGACACTCATCAAGCGAATAATGATATAAATTGGTCTGATTATCGTTTTGTTTACATGGGAGCAAAAGGTTTGAGCACCTATAATACAGTTTTCAATTTCTGTTCTACTTATTTTGAGGGGGAAGGAGAAGAAGGAAAAAAAAGGGGCGTGGGGTAGCTTTGGAGAATTTGTTGTGCTTTCTTTTGGTCAAATTTGTGTCTGTGGGCAATTAACTTATTTAAATTTTCATGCAGGATCTTGGACTCCTCTTCATGCTGATGTTTTCAGGTCATATAGTTGGTCAGCAAATGTCTGTGGCCTGTGGGAGGAAACAATGGATTTTTCTCTCTCCTTCTCATTGTAATCTTGTGTTTGACAGGTGTGGATGTAATTTATTGGATTCATATAGATCTATCCAGTATATTCTCGATGAAAGAAAAAGCAAGCAGAAATATTCATCGTCATGAGATTGCTAAGCCTTCCCAAATTTGATGTTTTCTATCTTTCTTTGTTTTGTCTCTATCTGAGAGCTGCAAGAGAGAAAGGGGGGGGGGGGAGCAACTTGCACTGCAGCCTGCGAGAGGATATTCTTATATTGGACTTTTGTTGACATTAGAACCACATCGATGAGCTTATTTTTCTATACCTGAAATAATGTACTGTTCTATTCTCTGAACTGTTCGTGTTGACACATCCCATTGATGCTAATGGTTGTGTACACTGATGTGGGAAGGGGCAAAAACATGGCCATTTGGCCTTAGGTCCATCTTATTCTTTTGCTAACGATATGTAAAATTTAATATTATAGTTTATGTTTGTTCATTTGGGTAGTTGATACACGATAATAAGTAAAGCTAGTCTTGTTTGTTATAAACAGTTTCGAACAGTGCATGAATTTTGGCCTCGTTTATTTTTATTGCCTTTCCAATTTCCATTTAGGAACATGAAAAGCTCTGTATATAATATTTTTTATGATGTCAGTGAAAAGGAATTTCCTGGTTTCAAGGAGGTAACTTGCCAACCTAGATCTTCTACTAACTTTAAGTTCTGTTTGGTCATTCTCTTGTGTTCATGAGTTGTAAGTTCATTGTGCAGGCTATCTGGTTGGAATGCACTCAAGAACAAAATGAAATTATATGTGCCCAGTGGATGGTATCATCAAGTTCATAATCTGGTCTCTTAATCTTTCTCTCTTCTTAATTTCCTGTTTTTCTTTTTCAGGTCGTGCGAATTATGTATTATGTTATGGGGTTTTCTAATTTCTAATTGCAATCTTTAGCGATCATGCAATTAGTTCTGAAAAGGCTGTCCAAGTTAACCATTTAACATTTTTCAATCATTTATTTCTGCAAAAGAACAAGTTAACTTTCTACAAGGCTGCAATTATCCACTGATTAGTTTTCTACAAGCTGAATCTCAATATGTCTCACACTGGTTTCAGGAAGATACAATATCAATCAACCACAACTGGTTCAATGCCTACAACCTTCCTTGGGTGGTAAGGACAAACCAGATTCGTGTACTAGACTTTATACTTGGGCTATTCTAATTGGACTCGAGTTTGTTTATTAATTTTATCATCTTTCAGTGGAATTTTCTCTCGAGTGACACAACGAGGCTAAGAATTATATAGAAGACATCAGGGATATATGTGATGATTTTGAAGGTCTCTGCCAGCGCAATATATTTACAACCAGGGTCATGCTGTAAGCTCCTTGTGAAGGAAGTTGTGATTGTCTGCCTGTAGTGCAGTACTTGCTTCTACTTAAATTGTAGTGTAATTCAAGACCAGTTTCTGGGTTCCCATTCGAGACCTGTAGTACTCTACCAATAGCACTGCTCACCATTTGAGGGGGCATTTAGTGACTCAGGAAGCTATACTTGGTTTGTGTTGACCAACTTGGGCCCATTTACTTGAAATGTAGTGAGGCCCATTCTTTCACCTATGTCATGCTTGATACGAGTCTATTGTGGCTGAATATTGAATGGCTGCTTCATCAGGAGATAAATGACAACATATTGAAAAAGTTCCTGTTACATTATCTGGAATGTATACATTAAAGCTCAGAACTGATAACGTGCCCATTGCACATACATCATTACCTGTTAGTTATACAAGGAGAAAGTTTCTGTACTGGGATAATGTGAATCCTATATTTTTTACTGATTGCTTCTTTTTTCTACAGGCATGAACTTTTATGATTTCTTTATTTTCTTAACACGCCTCTGCTTGGCGAATTTGGTCCAACTCTGCAATTTGTGTAGAGACAGCAAAAATTCCGCTCAAAGTTCATCCCCAGCAGCTTGCCATTTAGCTTTGAACCTTGGATCTGTGCGGAATATTGCATTCAAGATCAAATCTGTTGGTGGTCTGGCAGGAAATCATGGCTTCTTCTTGGATACAAGTGAAATTCTAGATGACCCCAGCTTTCATTATCTGTACATCAGCTTGGAAAAAGTATATGGGATGATACGCACGCCAGAGTTGTTCTTTTGATATAAAGAAAGATTTGGGGTATGATTTTATGGACTTGAATTCTATAAGAACTTATGGCTCTCAGGTTTTTACTGCCCAAGATCTGGTTAGATTTATTGACGATGCTGTTGCAGAATCGGAGGGCCTAATGTCAAGGAAATTGTTTTGCCATCTGAGCGGGATGGTGCCTAGATCTTCAATGAGGATTGTTTTTTGGCTGTAACGTTCCACTTCAAGGTGAACCTGCCATACCGTTCCCAAAATTATGAAGGCTCACTTTTCATTGGGCTCACTTTTCGTGATTATACTCTGAAGGGACCAGTGAGTATGAGATTCTTACGGCAACAATATTGACTGTAAAGCGCTGGGATGCAAAGCTCTGGGCTTGGTGAGCGTTCATTGGTTGTTTTGTAGTTCCTTTGGTGAACAACCTGCATGAGAAGCAAAACTGGGCGTAACCCAGTCTGCAATTATTGTCACTGTTCTGGATGAATAATAAAAGGATCCAATTATTTCTGATTTCTTCTGAATTCAAGATGTTCATGTTCGTTAAATTCAGCTTAAGCCAAATTGTTTCATCAACCCCCATAAAGTGCGAAGACTAGCTTGTGTTTGGAGTTTTTGAAACAGTGCACTGTCCCCTTCCCTCCTCAGTCCTCCCCCTTCCCCACCCACGCAAAAGACACCCTACCTTTTCCTTTTCCTTTTCCAGGATCTGTCCTACAACTGTTACACTGTTTCAGCGTCAGTATCCAGGGTGATGTTCGTTTTGAAGGTATTTGTAGGATTTGGAGAATTTTGTGAATTTTTAGGTGATATTAAAGTTGTGTTGGTGTTTGTGTAGAAGTTGGTGAGGTGTAAAAAAATAATGATGATGTTTAAAGTTATTTTTTTAATTTCGAATTAATTAATTTTTTAATAAAATTTAAATATTTAAATATTTTTTTTAAAACAAAAATAGTACCAAACCATAAAACAAGTCGACGAAAGCATAAACAGTATGATAAATTTCAATTGTTTAATGCCTGAACGTTGTGAAGTCAAAAAGTATAAAACGAAAAGACATGGGACAAAGGCTGCTAGGTGTCAGACGATGGGCCATGTGATGTTGGTTTGGATTTTAGTTTTGCCGAACATGAGTTGCGGGAGGATTCGAATCCTACGAAAATTTTAAAACCGAACGTGACCCAGGTCTTTCGTGCTGACCGACAACTTGATGACCCTAACCAAATATGAAATATTCCCTGCATACACCCACATATGGACTGTTTTACTTTCTGTAATACACTTTGTGGTATATGTTCGTTTTCACTATTTTTTCAGAATTCTAAGTATATTCACACTACTGCCACCGAATATGTTCAGAATTCAAACACAAATACCAATACATTTTACACAATCTCCAACAATTTTTTAATTTTTTATTCAACATAAATTTTCTCCCTCTATATTTTTTCACATAACTCCAATATTTTTTTATTAAACAATTACATCAAATCATTTCTCTCTCCACTTTACACAAACACCAATAAAATACTATTCAACATAAATATTCACATCTTCTCTAAAATTCTACATTTTTACTCAAAACGAACATAACTCAATATTAGAATACTTCTCTAAAACGTCCTGGGCCTTGACTCTCATTTGATGGGAGTGGTTGGGTTTGGTTTTTGCTTCGTTCTTAACCAAGATTAAAATTTTAAGAGGGAGTAAAATAGTGAAGAGATAGAAGGAAAAAGTTAGTAAAAAAGTAAAAAAATTAGTAAAAATTTGAAAAAAAAATAGTAAAAGAGTGAAGAGAGATAAATGTTTATAATGATTATAAAATTTTAAGTTGCCAAACGTCCTGTTAAACTATAAAAGATGACGACTAGCCTATTAGATTACTGACCATAATGAAAGCGTACTAGGATTTTATAATATTAAGGGAAATCACAATATGCCTCAAGTTCCAAAATATTTTATTTTGTTTCGTATGTTTCAAAAACAATCAATTATTGCCTTCAGTTTAATTTGGCTATGAAATCACATGCGAAATTATTGAAACGTCTCTACAGCTAAAAATATTACAAATTCATTAAAAATAAAAAATAACATAAATAAAAAGTAATATTTTTTAAACAAAAATTTCATTAATCTATTTTTTTTAAAAAAAAATTTATCTTGAAAGAACATTTCGGTCCATTCAAATAACCTTCCGTATGGGTCAAATAAATGGAAGACGATTCACATCACTTTCGATCGAGAAAAGTTGATTGATTTTTGCCACAATATGGGGCCTGATGTTTCTCCTAATACTATTTATTTTATTTTCTCAGCTGGGGATGATCTAAGGATTAGCTGAGATAGGTTGAAAGTGGTTGTGTTGACTTCTTAATTTTAGGACATCTGGTTCAAAGGGGAAACTGGAAAGGGCTGTGGTTTCTCCAACAAACTGAAAGAGGCAGTGGTACTGTAGACTATATTTCCCATGTTATTATTCAATGAATTCTCGAAACTCCCAGGTCAATATGTTGGAAAGAACAAGCTTGATTCGGGAGAATGCATGTTAGTTAATTGGCATTGGATTGGTTTTATCTCAAAATCCAAGTTTCTTCCTTCAGTCCTTCTATTCCGGTCCCTAAGATTATTGTCGTTATCATGCAATTGATTAATGCAGCACCAGTACATGGCTTGATCAGTCAGATAAGTTCCGACTTTTGCTTCCTGGGCACATGCAAAACCCATTTTATAAAGGGCGTATTACCAATAAAATAACACTTGGATTGGCCCTTCCAACGCGGAACGATTTGTGAAGTTGGATCTGGTTTTTTAAATGCAGTAGCCTGTACAGGTCCCACCATGGGACTTGACGGCGGCTGAAGCAAGAGCTGCTGGCAACTCTAAACCTAGTCACCTGTAATCAGTGGCGGAATCAGGACTCAAGTTGAGGGGGGGCAAACTCCTAAAGCGAAATGACAAATTTTTTTCTTACTTAATGCAAAAGGCGTTTTAGAGTTAAAATAACGAAAACTAATGAATAAAAACATTAAAAATATTGAAATACACTATTGTAACTCCTTAAAAAATATTCTTACTCATAATTTTTGAATCATAACTCTCTAAAACCCCTCATTATTTTCTCATATTGCTTATTGGTTTTGAACCATAACTCTCTAAAACCCCTCATTGTTTTCCCATTTTGCTTCTTAGGAAAATCATGACCAACAAGCCAAGTGATTGACAAGAAATTTTGATCAAATACTCCTTACGAATTTAATCTTCAATCCCAACATCATATTCTTCAATGAGTTTACGTAACCATGAGTCAGCAATAATATAATCCAGACTAAACAAAAGACAATGTCTTTTCGAACTAATATTCGCATCAAAAGTAGGAGTACTAAGCGATTCTACATTGGCTGACTTTTTTTTATCCAAAACTTATCCATAATCTAAACAAAACAAAATGAAAATTCATCAACCAATTCAATTCACTAATCAAAATTAAAAACAATAAAACTTTAAACACCAACGTTCTAATCTCTTCAAATATACAACATTTATATGTCTACTAGGTTACTATCATGTTCAGCATATTAAGTAATCAAAATATAAATGAACAAAGATTTATAAACTTCATATCTCCTCTCTCCCTCTCTCTTACGCATGGGATGTGAGAAATTTGAGACAAGTAATCAACATGTAATTCTCCTGCCTACTCTACCGCTGAACAACTCTTCAAACTAATCTAAATAAATTTTCCCCAAAAACAATGGGATTATATTGCCAGATTTTAGCACTCTATAAGTAGAAAATATGTGTATTGAATATATTTTTATAGTAAAATAGATATAATGAACAGAAACAATAAAAAAGCCATAATGTTGAAAGACTTGACTTATAAATCACAACACATTAAACTATATATATAAAATAGATAGGAAAATACATATAAAATATATATATATATATATGAACCAAGGGGGGCAGCTGCCCCGGCTTGACCCCCCTTGGCTCCGCCACTGCCTGTAATCTGAGACATTCACCACCTCTTCAGTGGATCTTTACTGCTTCTTACCCTTTTACCTAAAACATTATCGTACACCAACTTCCCCTTGTTGTAACAAAGATTGAGCAGGGATCTCAAACCACCTTAACTTTCTCGAACAGTGGTTCTGTTTCTCATTTCCGTTGAAAGAAAGAAGGAAAGACAAAATCTGTAGAGGTCTAGGGGGACGAAATCCTATATTATATGCACACAGCACGAGCTTGCAATTTGTAACCCAGTTATTTCTTAATCTTGTTGACCATGCTTTCCAGTCTTTTTTTTTTTGTATTAATTCAGTTGGAAGAAATGGTAAAAGAACAGAGAGCACAACTCAGTGTTATTGACAATCTGTATTACAATTTACATAATCCCGAAGGCGGGATGAATTATCGGAAACCCATCAGTAAAAAATGGAATTCTGTGAGAAATTTTTTATGACACCCAAACTATGTTAAGGCCTAATATGCAACCCCATATTAATTAAAAGAAAAAAAAACAGAACTAACAGAAAACAATCAAGGAAAAAAACAGAATTAGGCTACACTCTATCCTATGCCATTTTCTTCATGGACATCTTACATTCCTTCCAGGACCTCCATAATAGAAGTAAGTTCCCCATACGTTATTTTTCCCTTGCCTTATGTCATAACAACTTGGATGGTCAGCCAAGAGATGAAGGTTTGTCAGAGGAAGCAAGTTATTATCCCAGTCAACCACTTGCAAATTCCTGAAATAGGACGCTTTTCCAAAACCTTCTTCTGCAAAATGGCCACTACCCATTTGAGTGGATGTGTGAAAACCTGATGATCGAGAATTTACAACCTCTCCTCCAAATTGTATCATGCTAGCATGAGTTCTTAAATGACTAAACAGGAATGCTGGCCAATATCCAACCAGTAGGCCAGATCCGAATTCGAGCCACCAGTGTCCACGCTTAGGATCCTAGACAAAAGCAACAACACCTTAGCAACGTTTTGATTGATTTTGGATATATAATGAATATGTCTTCTCATTTCTTGCAATTTTTTGACGGCATTGGGTTAAGCATAATGAGTTCTCCCCTATCGGTCTAATCTAATTGTCTTATTATCTAGTACTAATTACATAGGAAGGAAAGGAGTCACAACAATAAAGATGAAGATCAGAGAAAATGCAAAAAGAAAACTGCAGTCTTCAAGGCATAAAAGCTGGTGGGAGTGAAGCTAATAGATGTGTATCTGTTTGTGCACTTACATATGAAGACTTTATATTATATTATTTACTAGTGAGTGCTTTACTAAAGAAGACAGAGGAAAAATAGAAGCATCAAGTAAGTCTTTTTAGAAGGAACTTGAAAGAAGAGAATCTTATGTCGTTTAATAATATGAAAAGGGAAAATTTCCGACAGAGTTACATCAAGAAAGGTGTTTTGTTTCTAAGTTTGTAACTAGAAGTGATTTGTGTAAACAGTGTAGGTCACAAAATTTTCAATCCCAATTGTTCTTAAGGGTTCTGTCAAAAGAAGACAAGCCATGAAGTTTACCAACCAACAGTAGACCCCAAAATGACAAATAGAACTGTCGTTATTGTGATTTAGTCCTGTTCTTTGTTAGCTGATCATACGTCAACTAATAGTTACCTTCCAAACCATCAAGCCAATATCGAATTGTCTACCATTGTAGGAGGACCTTGGAGTGATTGCAGCTCCAATGGCAACCCTGTTGTTAGTTTGAACGAAGCCTGAGCAGAGTAAGTTGTAACATCCAGTTGCTTGGTATGCATCAGTCTGTGATTTGAATAAATGTCAATTAGAACTCCTTTAATCTTCCAGTATTCAAGAGGAGAAAGAGGTGGTGTACTTACTGTCCAATACGTGAAGAACCTTGGATTGTTGTCTCCATATTGTTCAGGGCTAACCTGAAGAAATAAGATTACAATATCTCATTAAACACATGAGGAAATGTTTGACTGTACGTGCCAGTGTGAAACCTAAAGAGCTACCAGTCAAAATACTGATCGGTCAGTATAATATCGTGAGGCTCAAATCCACAGGTTTGAAGCTACAACATCCTACATTAAGAACAGACCTATACAATCTCCAGTCATTTGTTCATCACTGAAAAAATAATCCAAATTTCTGCATGATACTTGTTGGGAAAGTTTCTATAATATTACTTTTGAGGCTGTTTATGAACTGTTCAGAAAGAATAGTTATAGCAGTAGACAAGGATGGACTTGCCTGCCAACCAGCTTCAATGGTATTTAAATCATTGCCAAACGAACCAGAAATGACCCATATTTGCGACAAGCTGAATTCATATTGATCAGTTACGAGGGGCGACCACACGTTTAAGCTGGCCTTTGCTCCATAATATTGATCTCCGTTTGCAAACAGAACGGCGTGCTGCAACAAAAGAGTAATCAGTCCTTGGACTCTGAAACTTACAGATACATAATATAGAGAAAAAAAACTTGAGCAGACTACGGAATGTTTCGAGTCGATTAACTTATTTGCAGGGGAGTTTGAACTGAAAGTAGATTAGCACCGACGAATTGTAAAGACTAGCAAATTACAGTTCCTCGACTTATAAATCAACACTACTTTAATACCGAGTACCCTGTAAGTTGTAACTCGAAGTCACCATTTACACATTAGGATGTCTTCATTGCCTGCTCCTTATACTTAGTTTCTAACATGCGGTTGTTTGATTGCGGTGAAAATGTAGAAAAGAAAATAAACTTCTTCCTGGAATTAGCCCTTGTGGTGCGGGAGTTCTAGGAATGAGAGAACTAAAATAACAGAGCAGATTTAACTTTCAAATGATGGAAACCATAACTGGAATATTAAAGAATTTCTCTCGAATACTAATGGAAACGACTTCCAAGGGCACATTTATGGAATCCAGTTTCCATTTCCATTCACCAAAGTTGTATTCTTTTCTCCAAACCTGTGAATAAGCAATGTCTTCTTTTTTTTCTATAATCACTAACCTCATGACCGCTCGCTGTAGAGTCTCTCCTCACACGTCTTGTAGGTTTTCTTCCATATCTTCCAATAGAACTTGCTCTCAAAACATCTTTTTCCGTGGTTCGTCTAATTGGAACAGTTCCCTCTGGGCATGATTCACCGGATTCTGCCCATAGCTGAAAGCTCTCTGCCATCGCGCCTGTAGTGTTATGGCCTTTTGGCCTCTCCGGTGGGTCCTGTAGAACTGAAGTCTTTTATTATCTCAAATTATCAATAATAATACAAAAGAAACAGTCTTTATGCCGTTGGAAAATTCTCCCTGTTTTGGATTGTGTTGAGTTTCTGCAACATAGATGGAAAGAAAATCATATTCAAAAAAATGCAAATTTACCAGTGGTTTTTGTCCTCTAAGCTCAGGATGGTCAAAGGCTGGTTGGAGATGAGATAGCACACAGTCTATAACATCACCATCGGGGCTCTGCAGCAAAAACCAGAATCCAGATCAGTAAGCCTGAAACCCAATAAATACACTTCATTGATCCATAGAGAACACCAACAAACACAAAGTTATATGCCTGAATTGTCTTCACGGCAGGCTTGTTGATCTTCCTGAGATACGTTCTGACCCTCTTCAGCTTGTGCAACTCTTTACCTGGGTGAAAAGTTTGGTTGGCCGGTGGAGAGAGACCGGAATCTGACACAATGGGAAGTGATAGGACAGGGCTAAGCAAGGAAGGTACAAGGAGGAAAGCAATAAGCAGCATGGGAATGACCGGATGGTTATTGCGGGAAGCAGGTGAAGCAAGGTTTGAGGAACGTTCTTGTGCTAGTGTTTGTTGTGGTGCAACAATTTGTGCTTGTACGCATTGGTGTTGTCCTGTGGTGTGAAGAAATCCAGAACATGGTTCATTCCTCTGTTTTGTCCATGGAACTGAATCTCTCCTCATGTCCATACAAAACAGAAGAAGCATTCAAGGAAAACCCCAAGTGTGTGCTCCCTTCCTCAGTTTCAACATATAAATTATAAATAACCCCCCTCCCCCCCCCCCCCCCTCTCTCTCTCTCTCTCTCTGATACTGTAGTGTCTCGGTATTGTATTCTGACACCCAAGAAATTTCAAGCACGAGCAAATTAAAATAGACCTGGATGGGTGGGGTTGTACTTTTCGAAGACTAACCCATAACAGCCTGTGGTCAAAAGAGTTTTTAATTTTCCCCAAAACTTTGAGACAGAGGAGGAGAGGGAGAGAGTTGTTTCTGCTTTGAATACAAGACTTGAGGGATGAACTTACGTTTGGATTTAGGCCAGTTAGTGCGGAATCTCTTTTGTTCTTTTCTCTGATTTTGAATAGAGCGTATCACCCTTCATTCTGGGTTGCCATTTTGTCCTTTTTCTTTTCTTGTCTTTCATTTGTTATTTTGGTTTTAGTTTCTGTAGCAAAGGTTTCCAAAAGAGTGGAATTGGCTTCAGTCTTGGCTTTCAGATATGTCTACTTTAAAGATTTGTTCTGTTAAAACGCCGACAAGAATCGTTTTGGGTGCCACACTGTAACACTTCCTGTTCTGTGGACGAAGGGGCTGGGTTGGTGCTGCTTCTTTCATTCTACGTTTATTCTACAGAATTGCAGTCAGGAAAAAGGATTTGACGGAGCTGTGTGACCACTGAGAAGGGGAGAAAAAGTAGGCATAATTGAACATAAGGTGGGCCATTCCAATCATCGTGTTCAATAAGCCATGCTGATGATGAATAAATTCCTTGCATTTCAATGGGTGCAATTTCTTTTGACCATTAGTCTGAATTTGTTGATTATCAAAAGGTCTATGAAATGATTTTGACCAGAAGAAATTCTGTACCATGTGCCTCTGCTGTTAAGATATGAATATATTCTTTTTTAAGTTAAAAGAATAATTATCAGGAATAAATCATCCACGAGTCCTGCCGAAATTCTTATCACTTAAATTCGACATTTCAATGATAGAAGACTATCGAAGCATAATAGATTTGTCAAACTTCAAACCTGATTTTGATGTCATTTCGAATACTGTTCTACCCGAAACAGTAGCCAAAAATTACTGGCAAGTGTATTAAGGCTGTAGGCCCTAGTGCCTTAAATGACCACTGAAGCCGCTAGATGTTATTGCTGTAAGTTCATTTTTCCACGCAGGCCCCACGTGTCAAATTAGCAGTGACTTTTTTTTTTCTTTGTGGATTTTTGAGTTTGATTTTGAGGGTCAAATGGCAAGTAATTCCATAACTTTGAAATGGGTTCGTTAGTTATAATTTTTTACAGCAGTAAAAATAATGAGATTCATCGGGTCCGTCTGACTCCAATACACAGAACTTGCTATGGATTATCTTGATTACTTAGAAAAAAAAAAGTTTTGGAAAGGATAACCCAAATACTCAAATGGTGATGAAACAGCCATTTATTTGAAACAGGTAGAGGGGGACCGATCTGTCATCTTCACTAATGAAAATCTGCATCGGTCCTTCCTCCAAAGGTGTAACTTAAAAGCTACCCAAATGATTCATCTGACAAATTAAAATACCAAATTGCAGTGGAGCATCATAAGGAAAGGGAATAATTTAAGCCACAGATAAGATTAGTAATCATGCTTAGTAGCTAGGTTAACTATATTCCTATCTAGAAAGCTGGCAACACTTCTGGGATTGTGGTATATCACAAAGGTATATATGGGGTCCTTAAGCTGATCATCTTTAATGGGGTTCTGGGCAGTGGTGCTTGCCACTTCCAAATGCTCCTCTTTGCACACCATTCTTTTAAAATTTTCTCTTCTTTTCACAAAGACCCACTCACTGTCAAATCTGCCGCAAATAAAAGTGAACTGTTGGGGAATATATTGATTTGGTCCACAGCAGCGTCACTCCTCTCTACAAACAACTGGCAATGAGTATTGAGTTCTTTCAGTGGAACCATACCCCCTTGTAAAGTTGCCTCGTTGGTCTGAAAGTATAGATTCCAACTCCACGAACCAAGGTAAGGTTCGTTTTCAAGTTTTTACTAGAATTCGAATTTATTTACAAAATTATCATCGAACATCTCAAGAATTCAAATACAAAAATCAATACATTTAACACAATCTCCAACAACTTTTTATTTTTTTATTTAACACAAATTTTCTCTCTATACTTTTTCACCTAATTCCAATATTTTTTATTAAAGAATTACATCAAATCATCTCTCTATCTTTTACACAAATACCTATAAAAACACTAATTTACATTAATATTCACAATTCTACTAAAATCATACATTTTTTTACAACACCAACATGCCCAAGAAAAGCTTTTTTTCATCAAAGTTTTTCCCTGTAAATTGTATTTAACCCAAAAGAAGGTTGTGTTAAGGAATGTACTTATGTAGCATTTTAAGAACATTAAAGTAATTAAGTGTCACTGCTGGGAAAAGGCTGCCAACGCATGCCATGCTTTTGAAAAAGATACCAAAACATTGAAAATATTTTGAAAGAGTAGAGTTGTACAGTAGATAAGAATCGCAGAGTGCACAGTAAATTTATAGGTGAAAGATTTCAATGGGGGTAGCTCTTGAAGTTATTCTTCTTGAGAATGGGGGAAGTTAATTTCCCTTTCTAGGCCACCTTTGTCCGCACTTTGTAGTCGAAAAGGGTATGAGCATCCAGAGCAGATTCCATTACTGTGTAATGGGAGTGATCGTGTAGGTCACTAAAAACGTCCTGAAAGCAAGAGAAAAACGACAATGAGTTACATGATTATTTAGTGATTAAGGTTCCAAATACAGTGGATACTTTACTCCTATATGGTCCAATCCATTGCGAGAAGGAGAAATAGTATTTGTTTTGGCTGTAAACGGAAGCATAAATTCATAATAGTTGGTTAAGGGTTGGGTCTTGATGGTATGCTCTCTTTAAAGTTTTAAGTTCAAAATTTCATAGGTGTTACTAACTTTTTAGGGCCACCAATAAAGCCTTTGACTTTATAATTATCCAATTTATGTGAGACGAAAAGACTGCACATGCAAGATTAGTCGATGAGCACGTAAACTGAATTTAATACAAACTGCATTTGTCTTAGGAGTTGGGGGATCAAGATCCTTTACAATTTTCAGTTCGAATTGAATGGTGCAATTCGGAGAGAGATAAATAATAGATAGACTCCATTGTAATGTAAAACCATACTGTCTGAAATTTTTCATGAATATCATTAAATGGTGTATGATTTATATGCTGTGTCTATTTATTTTTAAATTGTATCGTGTAATTTAAACAGAAAATTGTAGAAAATACGCATCCCGGGTTGGGTTCCATAGATGAGCTAGTGATTGCACTGAGAAACTTATAAATGCAAATTTGAGGTAGGCCACTGCCCGTTGGTGCCTGTTTTAAACCTTGAAGACGGTGATGGATCATCTGCTGTAGCAGTGGATGTGGATTCCATGTGAAGTTATGTTTTCTGAGATTAAAAAAATCCCACTCTTTCCGTGAGCTTCTTTATGAAAGAAAAGCTGAAACCCCCTCTGCGACTTTACGAAAGCACCACTCGAATACCTTCAGGCTTCAAGGTTCAAGCTAGCTAGAATCAACTCAAATTGGTCCTCTCCCACATGGGCAATGACATTGCTTGCAGAGGTTGATAACCCAGTTGTTCCTTAATTTTAATTTTTTTTTACTAGTTTCTTTGACATTATGGCTTTGAAGGTGGCTCTAAAGACATCTGAAGATTGAGACAATAATGTTACTTTTAGAGAAGTTCGAGCCTTTTAAGGGCTTATATGAGCTATTCTGCTGCTCATTATACAGGACAAGGCAGGCTGGAAGACACTGCGGTCCCTATATACTGTGTTTAATGCGTATTTGTCTTTTTTTGCAGGTTATTTTTGAGGGGAACTTCCAACACACGGTCATATGTGTGCCACTATGGGTTAAATATATTTTACAGTTTTTACACTTTACATTTCGATCTATTATTTTTGTCGCATTGCACCATCAATTATTAATTTCAGGCACTTTACATCATCTGTTAAAATTTTCCTTTAATTTAGACAAAAAATTAATTTTGATCCCAAAATTATAATTTTACCCTTATAAAATAGTCACTTCAAAAAAATGGAAAAAAAATTATCATTTCGCACATCAAAAAATTATTTTCTATCTAAATTAATTGATATTGTGGCAAAAATAAGTGTATTTAACCCTAAATGTAACTTCATCTACAGTAAAAAAACAAACGGCCCAAACGCTGCGGACTGGGCGTATAAAAGAATAGCTTGGGTAGCTCATCTTTCAAATTACCAATCTTCTTAGGTAATTTCAATGGTTTCTAATAAATGCTTTGAACTGTATTGCAGAGAACTTTCTCAGCTGAAATTCTTCAATGTAATGTCACATAGTCACATGCACATTGGAAGTACAATATTTAAGAAGATATTGTATTCCTGCTTTATTTTATGCTGTGACTAGTTTTCTGTTTTTCCTTGATGTTTTTCAATACAGAGTTTGCTTTCAAAAAAAAAAAAGTATAGACCAAGCAAGACTCACCTCCCGAAAACGGTGGGAGTGGCATCCTTGTGAAAACGGCTATTCATTCACTGATGAGTATTGAGTAGTCGCTGTTTGAGTCTGAGGAGAAGGGTTTCTCGGCAGGGCAGGGAAGTTCATCAATCATATGAACAGTGGCGGATTCAGGATCCAATTTGAAGGGGGTCGAATACATAAGGCGAAATGACAAATTTTTTTTTCCAACGTAATCTAAAAAATGTCTTAGTTAAAATATCGAAAATTAAGGATTAAAAAGCTTTAAAAAATTTAAAATATAAGTACGTACTATTTGCTAATATTGAAAGTGGCAATTAGATCCTACTAATTTGCATCTTATATATATATATATATCAGAAAATGATAGTTTGAGCAGCAGGAACTCCACAGAAATTCAAGGGCATGAAAAATCCTAAACAAACAAAAATCAGCTAAATAATTTATTCGGAACCCAAAAATATGAGTGGATTTCTATTTATTTTCAAAAAATTAAAAAAATTAAAAATTTTTAGGTAGAAACCTCTATAGCCCGAAAATATCCAAATCAATTCAATCTCATCCTCCAACAATTTCACAACTCACAAAATTTCAAACCGTAAAGCATTTTTAGCATACTAAATAAATGAATTTTTCTATTGAATTGTAGAGAGAGAATCTTGGATAGAGGGACATACTAGGGGTCGAAGGTCCAACAATTTTCAAGTGTAAAATCTCGAGTATCCTACAAAAATTGAATCCGTCAAAAATCTAAATAATGAGATTGAGAGAGCTGAGAGTCAAGGGGGATATACACTAGAATTTTCAGTATCAAGTACTACAAAAATAGTATGGACAAAAATAACTGAAAAGTATTGCATTATAATTCCTATAATAGTATGGAGAATTTGCTGTTAACTATAAATTGCCCAAATTGTTCAATAAATTGCTAGTGTCCTATAGGCTACCAGGGGATTTACCATCGTTAGTATTCAATTGAAAATACAATAATTAGGTTTGATAAAAGCACTAGTTGCCTCACAATGTCCAGTTAAGATGCAAATATCAAATTGTCAAATCTTTCACTCCAAAAAAATATACTTTAAAAACTAAAAGAAAGAAGTAATAAAGAGGCAGCATGTATAACTAAGATACACGTATACTCATTTCCAGGAAAAACAAAACCCAAAAGACTTGATTTCTCTAGCACCAGGTGGTCCAAGTCCACGTAAAAGGAGGTCCGCATTTGCCAAGTAAAAACCATCTGACGATTTCTCTGGCACCTTTAACCGGCCAAGGCTACTAAAAGTAGAGGCAATCAATACACACTTAAAACTAGGGTTGGCCTGGGCCTATGGGGATCGGGCTCCCATAGGCCCATACCAACTTATAATAAAAAATAAAATAATTTTTTTTTACATATAATAATTTTTTTTGACAGATCCAATGGGGGGCGCCCAGGGCCACACCCCCTGGATCCGCCTGTGCATATGAAACTATTTAGAGTAGCTCTTTATGGAACAGTTTCTGAGCTCAAAAAAATTCCGCCACGTACAAGGTGGGAAGCAATAAAGAACATTGTGCACAGTACCTGTGGTCCATGTAACCCAGATTCTGCACTGTTTTGATGGGCCTGCAAGGCGTTTTCTCCCATATATCCTCTAATCTAAAGGGAATGTTGATGAAGTGAATACTGTCTTTAATGGTCCGAATGAGGAGTACTAGATGGCCCAGTGAAGACAGGAGAACCACCCTTTGAGAATAATTGCTTTTTTAGGCTACCTCTTTGGCCTTTGCTACGGCCGAGAGAGAAGAGAAACAGTAGAGCTCTCAGCAGATAAGCGATCGCAGTAGTGAGGAGGTGGGAACAGATCGAGACTCTTTAGACGACTGTACAGTGGATTTCTTAAAGATTCTAAAATTTAATTTTAAAACTTTATAGAAAGCTGTCGTTGACTGCCTTTGTGTTAGTCGGAGTGGGCTTTGGATTTTGGGCCAATATAGTTTCATTTATGTTATTACTTTCAACATTAGTTGCGTGAGTGGGCTAGTTCCATAATTAGTTCGGTCCAATTGTGGGCTTCAGTTATCTGATTCTATAAGTTGCTTTACTTCGTAAGAAAATATATGAAAAATGTGTTGTTATGCCAAAAAAAGAGACCGACTACCTCAAACTAGTCTCTACGTTCTCAATTCTTTCTTGCCAAACAAACATTGTTACATTCATATTTACACAATCAAAGTAATTTACATTTGGTATCAGATCATTGATTGACTCAAGCTGCTAGACTATCCTAGTTGGAAGAGACTGTCAATGCGATGAAGACCCAAGTATGCTCACTTCCTTGTCATCTCTCACCCCTATTTAGTTGTCACTATTGCTCACCCATTCACCACTTATGTTCTTAAACTTCATGACCTTCCACACGTCATTGTCTCATAGTGGGACCCAATCTTCCTCAGTAATTTCTGGTTTGAACTATTCAAACTTCAAGAGACTACTCTGACACTCTCATCGGCTTACCAATTCCAAATTAACGGTCAAACAGAGATAGTCAATAAGTGTCTCGGCTAGTACCTCAGTTTTATTGTGGTGAACAACCTAAATCCTGGTCTACATAGTTATTTATAGCATAATGGCGGTACAATACTTGTCACCACTCCTCCACCCAAACCACACCCTTTGAAATACTATACGGATACCCTCTCTCAAGCTAATCCATTACATCCCTAATACCACCCAAAATGCAGTAGTGGCAACCTAACTCAAATCAAGGGATCAAATTTTAGAAACACTTAAACATAATTTGCAAGAAGCTCAGGAAAGGTACACAAACCAGTAACAACAAGCATCACACTAAGCGAATTTTTGAGATTGAGGATTGGGTGTACCTGCAACTCCAGCTTTACCATTAGAAAACATTGGATGTCAGGAAAAGTTTGAAGCTTTCTCCTCGGTTTTGACGGACCCTTCTAGATCGCACAAAAGCTTGGCCAAGTTGCTTACAAACTTAACCTTCCACCCGAGGCTCGTATTCACCCGGTATTCCATGTTTCCTGCCTCAAATGGAAGTTGGGCTCTCACACTGTCCCTCTACCCACCTTACCACCTGTTGACATTGAAGTAGTTGTTCAAGCAGAGCCCCAAACGCATTTTGGAGCGCCGATTTTATCGGTTAGGAGATTGATTGGTCACAAAAATTCTAGTTAAATGGAAGGGTGCAGCTAAAGAGGACTCTAAATGGGTTTCCTATTGGCGCCTATGGGAAGAATACCCTTACCTTGTAGGCAAGGTTTTCTAAAAAAGAAAGGAATGTTAAAAGACCATACGCAAAGAAGGAGAGAAAGGGAAATTGGGGGAGTCTGAAGTGATCAAGATGCAGCCTGGAAATTAGTCGCCCAAATAGCTTGTTGCCCAGACAAGGAGAGAAATACAACAAGATGAGAGGGATGCCCAAGAAGCAGCCTCGACAGCCATTTTTTGTCATTCCCACATACGACGCTAATTGATGAAGCAATTTTTTACCAGCCATCACAAAAATCCGCTGGGCAGGGAGCCTAAGGAAACTGAGCCAAAGATTCAGCATGAAGAACGGTAAAGGACCTGCAAAACTGAGGAAATGGTGAGCCGAGCTGCCCGTGGGTCAGCCTCCAAAGCTCAAATTAGTTATCTATGAAAAATGCTGAGAAGGAGCGGTGTTTTTTGTTGAAGTAGTTTTTTCCTCCTTTCACACGAAAATGAGCTGATTGTCTGTCAGTGGGAGCTGATCTCTTTACAGGCTGATGTGATTTTTGACTAATGAGACATTGCCCTGCAGACGAGGAAAATTTTGGAAATCTACCCATAGACCCATTTTTGGGCTTTTCACCGCTGAGCCTTATTTAAGGGTGTTGGGCCTTACCTGGGCTGGGTCTGCCAAGTGGGCTGAAAAATCTTACCCCGTCAACTGTCTAGTTTTGGAACATGCTTGCAAAATCTATTCCTCCTTCACATTTTCAGCCAAAATTCTAATGGGATTGACAACATATTAGGTGTCAATATATGATAACGTGTCTTAAAAATAAATAAGAATCATAATTATAACAATAAATTAAACAAAAAATAAACTTCACAAAAATCATAAATTAAATAAAAATATTATACATTAAAAAATTATTGTAATTTTTCTTTATTTTTTAGACAAGTAACATGTCACTTGACCATATATTAAATTTTCACACTTCCACTCAGTCAATTCCTTTAGAGATCTGTATAGAAATGTAACTTAGGATGATTTTGCAAGCAAACCCTAAACCCCAAGTAGTGATTTATCAATTCTAGACACTTAACTATATTTTTAAAATCTAATGAAAACCCTGCTAGTAATAACTAAATTTCTCAAAAACAAAAGAAAGAGTGATTGATCAGTATTTTGTTATTGGAGACAGCTGAACCTCGAATTCATGACAACTTCTAGTTTTCCGTTCCATTTTCTTTTAATCCAAACACTTTTCATTTTCATTACAATTTCTCTACTCAGAACCTAAAAAATTCCACAAAAAATAGTTGGCTAATAAAAGAAAATAGGAACACTGATTGTCGACAATTTATCTATCTTAATCGCACAACTATACTGCATGTACAATTTCTCTACTCAGAACCTAAAAAATTCCACAAAAAATAGTTGGCTAATAAAAGAAAATAGGAACACTGATTGTCGACAATATATCTATCTTAATCGCACAACTATACTGCATGTACATATGCCCCAGTTGCTTTATGCTAGTTATATCGATGCTCCGTAAAAGCATTTATCGAATCATAGTGTCGACATCTTTCTCTCCTTACTGATTTATATAATATTCTTCCAAATAGTAAGTATCGCATCGAATGCTTAAGCTTTCTCTGGAAAATGGTAAAGATCATGTGGTAAATACCTTTTATTCATCACCTCCGTCCTCCTATCCATTTAACACCCAAGCATTAAAATTTTAAATGGTCAACTACAAGTAGATGGATCTCTTCCGGAAGTAACAATGGATTCGCTCGTAAGCAAAGCATCCTCTTTGGGCTCTGTTACTCTGTAGAAGCCGAAAAGAAGAGGCATCTTCACGTTCTTTTTTAATGCTCTTTGTTTCCCTTTAAGTTCTCAAAGTTAAGGAAAACGAAATTCTGAAGTTGACGGACATGTCGAATATATGGTTTATTTTATATGAAAACATTTCACTTTTCTTCTTTACAAAATTCTCCACATCGAGGTGCCCGTATCGCTTAATGTGCTGCTGAATGTATATCTTAGTTGATTTTAGTCTTGGTGTTTTGTGTATGTTCTGTATTGACCCGGGTTAGGTGTTGCTTTCTGTTTTCTCGCTCTGGTGGGTGGTTCTTTTTCCACCTGGTTTGTATATGGTCTGAGACCTGTTTTAGGGGTCCTTCCCGTGTTGTTTTGTTGTTCATATCTATACTAAATCGCTTGCTTACCCAAAAAAAAAAAATTCTCCACATCCTCATCGCCTCAGCAGAGTCAGTGCACACAACCACTCTTGAAAGCGGAGAGCAAGCGTTGTCTTTGTGGGATAGTGTGTAGAGAAGTATGTCATCGATTTGGAGGGGGAACAGGAGAGCAGGTGAGGCCTCTTGCAATGGGATTGTACGCCGGATGGTACGCCTTCCCCGGAACATCATAGGGGGATTTTCAAGAGTAATGGGAGGAAGAAGAAACCATCAACCATCGAACTTCCAACTGCAACACCCAGAGGAGCCCGTCATTGGTGCAGAAGAGTGGGCATTTCTAGCCAGTTTTGAGCAACAATATGGTTCCTACCATCCCCTCTTCTATGCTTGTCGATTCATGGAGGCCCTGAAGTTAGCAGAGAATGATCACAAGTTCATGTTTATGTATCTTCACTCACCCGAACATCCTTTCACGCCCTCTTTCTGCAGGGACACTTTGTGTTCCGAACTGGTGGTACAATATCTCGATGCTAATTTTGTTTGCTGGGGAGCGGTGGCAAATAGAGAAGAGGGCCTGCAAATGACCGCAACTTTGAGGCCTACCAGCTTCCCATTCAGTGTTGTAATAGCTCCTGCTCCTGGTGAGAGCATAGCAGTGCTGCAGCAGGTTAGTTGGAATTCAAGACTAAATTCATCCTGCATTTCTATTAAGGGAATCTGAGGCTTTTGTTCATGCACACTCCTTTTATCTTTCAAGTAGTAAAATTGAATAGCAGCCATCAGTAGTAATATAGGTAAAAATCGAAAAGCTGCAGTAAGCAGTTAGCGATTACTATTTGTTGGTGTGTGTAAGTGGGATGAAACCTCTTTTTCAGATTTGTGCTAACATATACTAGGTATATTTGCTCAGTAGCACACGCATTGTACTCTCTTATCAGTTTGTCTGCAGCTTCTAACTACATAATTTCTGATGAACACCTAATCAGACTTGAGCTATCTTTCATTATTTTCCCCTGCTTTGTCCAATTTTAGATGGAGGGGCCAATTTCCCCAGCTGAGCTGGTGGAGGTTCTCCAGAGGACAATGGAGGAGCAAGGGTTAGCTTTTGGCAGTGGAAGGGCCAAGCTGGAGGAAAAGATAAGAGCCGATCGTCACCTCAGAGAAGAACAAAATGCAGCATATCTTGCGTCTCTGGAGATGGACAAGGTGTGTGCCTATGTGATAGTCCATGTTCTTGGTCCAACTCACAACTATAAGACTGCAAATTGATAATGAACCAACATTCTTGCTCATCTTAGGAAAAGGAACGACTGAGGAACTTACCTTTTGGGGAGAGAGTTCAGAAACAAGTAGAAGCTCCAAACAAAGCAAATTATGACAAGCTAAGGGACAGTACAAAACAGCATGGTAAGATCAAAGAGAGTGCCATTACTAAAGAAACTCAATCCAAAGAAGTTGCGTATAAGGGCAAGGATCCCCAAGCTACCCAGGTAAATATTTGTGCTACCAAATTTGGATTGGGAGTAGTAAATGAAGTGTTAATAGTATTAAATCGTGTCTGTCATTTCTCAGATTTTGATACGGTTTCCAAACGGTGAAAGAAGAGAGCAGAGCTTTGCAAGCACAGACAAGGTCCAATCAATATACAGATACATAGATTCCTTAGGCCTTGTGGGTATTGGAAACTACAGGTTGATATCAAGCTTCCCTAGAAAAGTTTTTGATGTTGATCAGATGAGCATGACGCTCAAAGATAGTGGCCTCCATCCTAGAGCAAGCCTGTTCTTGGAGCCTCTCTAAACATCTGTCAATTTCAGTGTCTGAAAGGAACCAGGAACTTATCCAGGACATCGTTTTAAATAAACAAATGCTTTTCTTCACTTTTGTCACCTCATTGATATCCTTGCTGTAATTTGAACATTGCACACCATATACATGGTGAAACAAAGAGTCGGGGAAGTTCACCTCTAAAACAAAGGTTCTCGCTAACCATGAGGTCCTTGCCCCTTGGTGACATCATGATCCAATCTATAAAGACAGTAACTGCCCTATGTTGTAGTTTTCTAAGAGAAGTACTTTCTTATATGAGGTTAGGTTTGACATGAAGCATTGAAGCTTCTATTGATTCAAGCAAAACGCCACCTACTTGATCTGCAATTGAATTATAAGGGCTTGTAATTGACGAAAGGAACTGAAACATCTCGTCTAAAACAAATTCTCCATGTGAAGCTTATAATGGTTTATGCCACAAGGCTTCTAATTGAGAGAAGGTCCTCTGCTGCCGCTGATAACTATCACTTATTCTCTTATTAGAGATGCACAAAATTTGGGTAACTCGTATAACAAGCAGATATTTGGCTGGAGAGAAGCGGATGAAAATTTTGGTTTCGTAGACCAGAAACACTTCCAAAAAAATGTGCTAACTATACGGAGAGAAGCGGATGAAAATGGCTGTTGACTTTTGTGATAGTAAGCATAAATTCTCTTCTACCATGTTCCGAAGACCTGGGCCTAAGGGTGTGCTCCTCTAGAGATCTTAAATTCGAATTCTTACATATGCAAACAATTACTTGGGGTCACTCTCCCAGCGAAACCAGACTGACTTGATATATATGGCTTGAAGAACAACACATGCCCGAAATTTACTGGCCTGTTAAGTAGATCTATTCCGGTGGGCCTATCGAGTTAAGTTTCTATCGTTACCCCCAAAAAAATTCCCTTTACTGTCACCATGTATCCAAGTTGCCAATTTGGTCGGTCCTAAGATGAATTTAGGAACCAGAATTTGTAATCCAAGTTGTGATTTTTTAAGAACCCAAATTTATTCTTCTTTGTGCGGTCGTCTCAGGAATCAAACAACAAATCTCGGTAACATTAGTTAGAAGAATCCAATTTTTTTCTCCTCTTTCATGTTATTTCAATTTCCTTAAATCAGCGTTCTCTTCCCTCCCTTTCAAGTTTTCCATCTTAATTGACATCGGTAGGGAAGTTCCCAACGAGTAGGTTGAAAAATCATGGACTAAGGCAATTAGTATCCTCACCAACTAGAAATAAACCAATTTTTTTTTGCTAAACTTAGGAGTGTGTACCGAAATGAATGAAATCGGAATGACCAATTCTAGTTCCGTTTTGATACTCACTGGAATGCAATTTTTTTTTTATTCCGGTGAGTATCAAGGACATAATTATAATTGGTCATTCTGATTTCCAGTTCCGTTCTAATTCCGCAAGTGGACTTTTTTGACATAGTTTTTTTAGAGCCGTAGGCTACGTTTGGTTTAGGTCTCAAGATAGTTTTTTGTGTTTGTGTTTTTTTAAAGTAGTGTAGATTCTCTTGGAATTGGTGAAAAGTGTGTTAAAAGTTATTGAAATTTGTAAAAAGATATTAGGATTAATGAAAAGTTATTAGAATTGATGAAAAAGTAAGTATGAAAATTAATTCCATTCTGATTTGGCATGTGGACTTTTTTGACATAGTATAAAAATATTTTTTGGACTAAATTTTTAAAAGATTTTTATGTTATTTATTATAAATTAACAATAAATATAAACATTCATCCAAAATTTAGATTCTAAAATAAAGATTCAAACAAATTTCATATGTTATACTTTATTTTGGGTTATATTTTTAAAAATAAAAAACTAGAAATTTCGATATTTTTTAGTTATTCATTATAAATTAACAATAAATCTAAAATATTCATCCAAAATCTAAATTCTAAAATAAACATTCAATCAAATTTCATATCTTATACTTTATTTTGAACATTATTTTTATTTTTATTTAAAAAAACCTTCCAATTCTAAAAATTAAACAAAAGTAACTCTCTATTCTAATTTCGAACGTGAAACCAGTAATTCTTATTGTCAGGAATTTTTTACCATCCTTAACTAATCTACTCTATGTTTGTATAACAAAATTTTAATCATCTTAAAATTTTATCATCACTACAAAGTACTTTTTATCGATTTTAATATTTTTTCACTTTTCATTCTCTCCTCGCTATTTCATTCTAGAGTAGTTAAAATTTTAACCAGAACCGTCACTCCGTTTTGTTTGTCTGCTGGAGTAGCTTAAACAGGGTTCGGCTAATCATCATCGTTATCACCGACCGCCTGCGACACACAAGCACTGAATTTCCATTTGTCAATGGCGCTCCGTCTGTGTCAAACTCTTCGTCACCCGCTGGTCCGTCCAAGTAATTTTTCCATGAAAGCAACTCCAACTCGGAACCTCTCTGTCCAGAACTGTGTACTCGACCAGAAAGATTCACGTCAGGTTCTGCTTCTATACTCTTTTGCGCTCTGTTAGTTTGAACTGTTCTTTTTTTGATATATGGGTACCCGTTCAATTAGAATATATATGTCTGGGTGTGTGGGTGGGTGTGTTAGAGTGATGTATGTGATAAAATGCCTTTGGCCAACTGGCCAAGGACTTGCAACTTTTTCTGAACATATAGTCCCCATTGTTCCCTATTGCTCCATTTGGTGGTAGGGAAGACAGAGCGATGGAATCTAACTTCGATTGTGAATACTGAATTACGAACATACTTTTTTTCCCCTGAACCGAATATCTAAAAATATACAAATATTCTTTTTTTCCGGTTTTTATTTTTGTTTTTAAAGCTTTTGATTTTACAATATGATGAAAGGGCTATTGATTGCTAAAAAGATGACCTAATAACCTGTAGGTGAAGCATTAAAAATGGAGGGTAGTAATAACAAAACGCAACCATTTTCTTTAGCATAAATATCAAGCATAATATTTACAAAAACTACAACCATTTAGCTTAGTTTATATGTGCTTAAAACATGCCAGTGACAAAAAGCGCACAGAACACAAACCCAATTTATTTACCGAGTAGATTCTCTGTTCTATCGGCTGGGAGAGCAATTGGAGGATAGGAACAAATGGAGCCCAAAAATGGCTAACTGGACTAGTATGATTGTATTTTGTTGATGAGCACCTTGTTTGATTGTTTCTGCATTCTCGAATTATATTAAGGAGGTCAATTTTTACTCTTAGGATTTGGTGTCTAAATGTGCAGCTAGTTTTGGAAGTAAAAGAGAAGCTTGAAAATGAATACCCCAGTCTTCCTGTCGGCAAAAATGGAAGAGATGATGAAGATATGATCCTATGGTTTCTGAAGGACCGGAAGTTTTCTGTTGAAGATGCTGCAGCAAAATTGACTAAAGCCATTGTATCCTTAACATTGTTGCACACTAATTAATCTTACCATTTATACATTTCTGTGTGACTGCACAAGTGTTGTGATTTGAACTTTATTTGATTACTCTAAGTTTCTTAGAATTAAAACTCATTGACAGATGGGGACTGAGTAGAATTTCATAGACATTGAAAATGTTATTTTTTCTTTTGAAAAATTGTTTTAATTTCTTTGTTTTTCCATGTAAGGCTATTGTGAAACGTCCTAGTTGTTGCTTAAGAGAAATGAATGGTTCTTTGTAAAAATATGAAGTTTACATTGGAAGATTTGTTTGATTAGAGGCCAAGAAAAAAAAGATTTGTATGGTTAAAGAGTTAAAAAATGAAGGATGTTTTATAATTTCATGATTTGTACACTTTTTCCATTCTACACTACAAGAAATGGCGTCAAGAATTCAAGGTGTGTGAATTGTCTGAAGAGTCGGTGAAAAACATAGCTCAGAGTGGAAAAGCCTATGTGCATGATTTTCTCGATGTCGATGGCAGACCAGTGCTCATAGGGGTGTCATCTAAGCATATTCCTGCAGTAAGTTTAATACTTAAAGTACCACTCTCTTTTTCTGTAAATGGGCTTTATATGACAGAAATGTTCAATTTTATGTTTACCTTAAAGAACAGTTAGTCATCCTCCCTTATGTCTCAAATTCTTGTCATGCTACTTTGGTCTGATGAAGTGGATTTCTGAGAATACACAACGAAGCACATATTTTGCAATGATATTGAAAGCGTCCTGATATCCACAATGCCACAGGCTTTCTATGTTTGACTTACTACAAGGAACAGAAGTCATTGTCGAAATAAGTGGCCTATGGGATGCATCATTGAATTTTTGAGAAGAAGAGTACTTGAGGCTATGTTTGTCAAAGAATCTCCACTGGGTATCCCTCCCCCCACCCCCCCTCATTTTCAAGCCACTTAGAACTCCTTCCTGCATATTGTCTTCAGTCTATTCCACATTGTTGCTTTTAAAGCAAAGTTAGGATGACCCTAGATTTCACTGTATGCATGAATAGTTTCTAAGTATCATCTTTCTTTATGGTATTTGAGGTCGAACAAAATTTACTTGATCACTAACTCCAATTCGGTATAACTGATGACCGATTTGCTTTTTGGGCATGGATTTTAGCTTTTAACCGTAAGCATAAAACAATTTGCTTATGGATGCAGGAACCTGCAGAAGATGAGAAACTCTGTGTGTTCTTGATTGAGAAGGCCTTGCGTAAGCTCCCAGCTGGTAAAGAAGAAATACTTGGGATATTTGATCTCCGGGGCTTTGGTATGGATAATGCAGATCTTAAGTTTATAACATTTATGGTAAGTTCTATTCACCAGCCACAGATTGTGTTCTAGATGGCTAATTTGAACTTGGATACATGTGTTGATTCTTTCGTTGGGGTCAATCAAGCATATAGAACTAAACGAGCATCAATATTGGATGATTTCTTTTTATTTATTCTCGGTACTTTTGTGAACAATGGTTGAGATGACATGCTATCTAGTTCTTCCAGTCTTTATGTCGGTAGTCATTGTCAATGTTCTGTGAACTGTCCTTGTACTTGCACAAATTGAAAGGAAACCATCACTTGTTGTTTGGCTTTTTGGTGGCCAATAGATGATTGATCAGATTGACTGTTTAAATTGAAAGGAAACCATCACTGTTTGGCTTTTTAACCTGAAATCAAGTATCCTCAAGTGTTTTGTTTTGGGGGGGGGGGGGGGGGGTTGTTTTATATCATTTAAGACAATGCAATAATTACACGATGTAGTATATGAGCCTTTAGTTTGATTTGTTGATCTTTTTTCCTGACAGTTTGATGTATTTTACAAATATTATCCGAAGCGGTTGGGCCAAGTCCTCTTTGTGGAAGCTCCATTTGTGTTTCAGCCAATTTGGCAGCTTGCCAGGCCCTTGTTGAAATCCTATGCTTCACTGGTATGGACTAACCATGCTACTTGTGCATTTTTTGTTTCCAAGGACAATCTTTAAGTGCAGAAGATATAGTCAATGCCCAAAAGGGGAACTCTTATGCTGCACTACAAAGTCAGATACTACTTTCGCCAGCGGCTTATATTTAATTCTTGAGGTTACCATAAGACCGCCCTTTTGGCTGTGGGTTTAACACCTTAAGTTTTTTTCAGCCCTTCTGCACTTATGCCCATTTTTGTCTATTGTCATATGATTGCATATACATATTTGTTCTTGCAGGTAAGATTTTGCTCCGTGGAGACTCTGAGGAAAGAATATTTTACAGAAGGGACACTGCCTGCTACCTTTAGAGACTGAAATGGCTTATATGAAACAGAAAATGTCGAATAACTGTTCTTGTGGACTGGTGGCTAGAGAAAAGATAGCATTTTTCGTTAGATTTTTTTGAAGCGAAGTCAATGACCTGTAAGAGTGCCCAACGCCATTGAAGTTGAGTAAATAGCAGTTTCCAGGGGGAATTCGAAATAGCAATTTTTGCCTAGTTGTTGGCTTGAATAAGGATATTTGAAGAAGGTCTCGCCACTTTTGTGCTAATGGTGATTCTCGAGTCCCAAGCCTGTATACGTGGTAGGAAGAGACATCATTGTAATTTGTACCACAGAATGGCCTCTTACTGATATTATAATCAAACACACTGATATTATAACCAAACTATTTGTTGCAATTTCCAAGTTAGATGAAGTTTTCCTGAAATATACTGTTTCGTATCCCGTTAAATTAGTGTATTTTGATTCTCAGAATTTCTAATTCAATTGAATGAGAAAAATTCCATATCGAATATGATGTAGGATGAATTGCTCAGTCCGTTTGTGGAACTGCCCTCTTAATCATGGAAGAAGAGTCTACTTTTTTTAAAAAAAAACAAAACAAAGATAAAACACATCAGGGAGGGTCAAAGCCTTCGAAAACCCAAGGAAACCGAGAATGAAGCCCACAGAACTCAGGGAAGCATCCCTCCCGCAGGGAGGAAGCAGCCCATTGGGCAAGACAGTGTGCAGCAAAATTCGCACACCTAGGAATAAAAGAGAGAGAGAACGCAGAGGTAGTTGAGACATGAGAGTGGATTCTGGAAATAATAGCTTCGATCAATCTCGGGCACTCAGAGAGATCCTTAGACATAGCCTCCATAACAATCATAGAATCACCTTCAAAACAGACCGACACCCAAGAGAACCTGGAAGCCACCTGGACTCCCAACCATAACGCTTCAGCCTCACCCAGAGTAGGATCCACAGTCTCAAGGTGCTTAGTCTCCACATGTAAAACACGCCCTTGAAAATCTCGACAGATACAAGCAACCATAGAAAAATGCGGGCGGGTCGTAACATCCACATTGATTTTAACAGTACTTGGATCTGGGGGTTGCCACACAGGTGAGGAATAAACCTGATGAACACGAGCCACCAGTGTACAGATATCCGTACGAGCTTTACCATGGATGACCTGATTACGTTCATACCAGACCAAGTCAATGGCAGTCACAGCAAATAACTGAAAATGATGGCGTTCGACAGCAGGTATATATAGAAGAGCAGGGTTGATAATGACTGAAATCCAGTGAGTCATAGGGTGAGGAGCAAAATTTTCAATCAACAAGGGCCATGGTGCTGTTCGCCAAATAGTACGACTAATCCTACAGTCGAGAAACAAATGATTCAAAGTCTCCACATGGTCCTCACAAAGAGGGCATAAACTGGAATCCATCACCTCATTATGGAGAATCAAATCAATACGAGATCTGGTTGGGAGAATATTCCAGGCTAATTTCCATAAAAGTAGCCGTAAACGTGCATGGATTTTGAGCTTCCACAACAACTTCCAATTCTGAATGTTCAACGGGCTAGCATTGGCATCAAAATCTGGAGGCCTAAAGCGTCAAGAGCCCAAATCCAGCTATCAGCTTGACCATTCAAGTAAAGAGGCAGTTTCAGAACATGAGAAATAGTCTCCTCATCAAAGAGTTGGTGAAGGATCGCAAGATCCCATTGATGTGTCATGGGAGAGATGAGAGAGGCTACTGTTGTAGACTGCCATTCGGGGAGTATACTAGTACGAGGACGAGGCAGAAATTGCGGCATCCCCCTCACCCAAGGATCCACCCATACGCGAGTCGTCTCCCCATTGCAGATTTGTTTACATGCGCCAAGCCGAAAATATGGAATCAACTTCAGAATGCCACGCCATGCCCAGGAGGCAATACGAGGAGTAGGAGAATCCCAAAAACTATGACGTCGTAAGTATTTAGCTTTACATAAGGAGACCCATAGAGAGGAATCACCGGACACCAATTTCCATCCTTGACGCCCCAGCAACGCCACGTTCATACGAGATAAGGACCTAATACCAAGGCCACCCAATGCCTTTGGAAGACAAATGGACTGCCAAGATTTGAGGGTGAGGTGGTGAGGGCGAGTGGAGTCAAAACCCCACCAAAAATTTTTCAAATGTTTTTCAATAGAGGAACACCATCCCGCAGGGAGAAGCAAGGAACTCATAAATAGGACGGCTGGGAGGTCAAAACTGAAGATAGCAACGTAGTGCGTCCAGCTTGTGAGAGGAGCTTCGACTTCCATCCAGCAATCCGAGAAAGGACTTTGTCCTGAAGCTCATCCAAAACTCTAGACTTAGCACGAGGATAAATCAGTGGCAGGCCCAAATAACGCATTCTTGACGGCATACGCGAGAGATGAAGGGTGTCCGCCAAAGTGATAGCTTATTGTCCCACGATATTCTTACTAAAGAATACAGCTGACTTCTGTCTATTTAAAGATTGTCCCGACCAGCTCATGTAAGTCTCAAAACAGAGATTAATGTGTGTAGCATCTTGGTTATGGGCACGAGAGAAAATCAACACATCATCTGCAAAAAATAAATGCGTAATAGAAAGGGCAGCTGAGTTAAGTTTGACTCCCTTGATCAGATTATGAAGTTCAGCTCGAGTGATTAATCGTGAAAGCACCTCCGAGACCATGAGAAATAAAAAGGGAGAAAGCGGGTCTCCTTGTCGAAGGCCACGAGAGGCAGAAAAGTGACCATATGGGCTGCCTTGAAGCAGAATAGAAAACTGAGAGGTGGTGATACAGGTCTCAATCCAGGAGATCCACTGTGATGCAAAACCAAAGTTTCACATGACTGCCAAGAGAAAGGACCATTCAACGCGGTCATAGGCTTTAGCGATATCCCCTTTGATCGCATCCATCGCGACCGGCCTCGCTTATGTTTCATACTATGAAATAATTCAGCAGCCACTAAATAAGTCTCTTGAATGGAGCATCGAGGAAGAAAAGTCAGCTGACAAGGAGAAATGAGATTACGCAAGAGAGACTTCAATCTGTCCGCTAAAATCTTCGCAATGATCTTGTACAAGACATTGTAAAGACTAATTGGTCGAAAATCAGATGATGTTACAGGGTGATCGTGTTTCGGTATAAGCACCAAATGTGTCTGATTGATCTCAGAAGGGAGTACACCATGAAGGAAAAAATCCTGGATCATAGCCACAACATCTTCCCCCACTATGCCCCAACATGATGTAAAAAACAGCGAAGTCATGCCGTTCGGTCCAGGCGCTTTGTTGGGATTCATTTTTTTAACAACCGTAAATATCTCCGAGGATGAGGGAACAACACACAGGGCAGCATTATCATCATCAGAAATACAAGGCTGAATAAGACCATCAAGGTCCTCGGGAAAGATAGGATGAGAAGAGGAATACAAGTCTTGAAAAAATCCCAACAGAGCACTACCGATTGGCATGCGGCCATTAGCCCAACTTCCATCTGGAAGTTTGAGTCGAACAATATTATTCCGGCAGCGACGAGTAACGGTGGAGATATGGAAATAACGAGTGTTCAAGTCAGAAGATACTAGCCATTGAACGCGGGATTTCTGCCTCCAAAGAATCTCCTATCGCCGTAATTGCTCATCCAGTGCCATATGAAGCTGTTGCAATACTTGCAGATTTGCCTCAAAGGGATACAAAGTCTGGCATGCCATAATTTCCTAAGTAATGAAACGTATGTTGGATTGAATATGCCCAAAACAACGTTGATTCCAAGCTTTCAGGGAATGTTTAGCAGCCCTGAGTTTGTGAAAAACACGAAGGCCAGGACCACCAGAAGTAGTTCTCCACGCGTCGGCCACCACACCATAAAAGGAGTGATCCCGGAGCCACAATTGTTCAAACTTGAAAGGCCGAGGGAGAGAATTAGCCGAACCCCACAAGTGAAGAATAAGAGGTCTATGATCTGACTGGGAAATGGGGTAATGTGTGATGACAACATTCAGAAAAGCCAATCTCCAAGCCACACTACTAATCCCACGATCAAGCCGTTCTTGAATGTGGGCCACCCCAGGACACCTATTATCCCAAGTAAACTTCTGACCCACGAACCCCAAATCCACCGCCCCGTAGGACTCCATGAAAGACCGGAGACCTCTGGAAGAGGAAGACCGAAAAGGCTTACCTCCTCGCTTATAATGGGCAAACAAGAGATCATTAAAGTCCCCGAGGCATATCCAAGAAGAAGGTCCCTGAGAAACCAACTGAGATAACTGAGGCCAGAACGTAACTTTATCTTGCCAACACGTGGGTCCGTAAACAAAATACATTGCAAAATCCTCCAGCTGTTCACCCACATTCGGTCTCCATAACAGAGCTAAACCCCCCAGAAGACCAAGAGAGAAGACAGAAAGAAAATGTTGAAACCCAAGCCGTGCAGCAGTATTAGCAAAACACGACTCAGATAACTTTGTCTCCATAACAAAAATTATAGTTTGATTTACATTACGGATAAGTGCCCGCAAAGCACGAACTGCTGGCCCGCGGGCAAGGCCACGACAGTTCCACGAAATGATCGTCATGGGGCTGGTGGGGGCAGAACGAGGCCCGCCACCCCGGCCGGAAGAGAAGATAGCAAAGAGTCAGAAGGAGAGGACGCCCCCATGTTTCGTGCGACGAACCGTGGAGGCTTTCAAACTCAGGTGAGCTGAACGGCTGGGAGACTTGGGGCGGGTAGTCCGAGTGCAACAGGTCTCTTTAAGTTGGGCAATTGTAGGATTAGCCGCCGAAAATATAAGAAAACATTGCGCTTTCAGGCGTTTCACACCAGTCTCTGGTGGGGAAGAGTCACAGGAGGGACGTTTAAATGGCCCGCGAAGATTATGTGATGGTAGTAAAGCCTTTTCCCATTTGTCAGCTTCCTCTAGCCAGATGGCTTTGGATGTGGGAGACAGGGAGTCAGCAGAAGAAGAGGTTGATTGAGTTTCAACAGCTAAAAGCTCTGTATGGTCGGATTCAGGAGACGAAAGGCAAACTGGGCTAGCTGGGGGAGTGTGAAATCCAACGGCCACGGGCCCTGCTAAGTCCGTGGACAAGTTCACTTTGGGCCCAACAGAAGACAACTCTAAAGGGAGCTCACCACGTGGATAGACCGGCCCAATTTCCTGGATCTGAGTAATCTGTGACTGGCGGGGCCCAAAACGACGAAAACGTCGTCCCCTTACCACTTGACTCAAATGAACCCCTGTATGAGGAGAAAGTGAGCAAACAACAGACATTAAATTGTGTGTTAGAGAATCAGGCTTATCTGCAGGCGCCATCAAAAGGGCAAGAGATGGCGTGGCAGAACATGGAGTAGGAATAACATCGTGAGAATTTGTTGTGCAAGCTTCCAGAGACTTCACGTGAGCTTGAGGAAGACACTCAGTAGGGAGGGTCTTTAATTCTTGCGGCTGAATGTTAGAGAGTCTCGATCCATGGTCCGGAGGGGAGCAGAGGGGCAGGAGTGACGAAGGTGGCACACATTTCCGATGCTCCAATTCAAAATCATCATCAGAGTCGGAAGGATCCAGAGCATGGATAGGAGACGAAATAAGAACCTGTTTACCCTTAATGATCTTGGAAGGAGACAAATCAGACCGATGGGAAGAGTCCCGTTGAGAAGGACGATGTATCTTGCCCTCTTAAAGAGCTACATCAGCAACAAGTGAATCAACAGTGGAAGCTCGTTCAAGATGAGTAAACTTATTAACCTTCATATCCGGACCTAAATCTGTACGAAATGGATGAGGAAGCTTCGCATCACAAGAGGAAACAAGATGATCAATACAACCGCATCTGTAACACAATCCAGATAAACGTTCATACTTAAACTTCACCCATAGCATAGTACCCAGTGAAGGGCGAAAATAAAACCCAGGAGACAATGGGGCACGAACATCCAACTCAACTTTAACACGCATATAATCCTTGACTTTATTCTCTGAATCCACCGACTTGTCGACTTCTAAAACATGGCCTAGTTTGCTGCCAATGAGCCGGGCATTGACCGACGACATCCTCTCCAAAGGGAAACCAGAAATACGAATCCAATACGCAACACGATGAAACTCCAGATCTTCAAGGATGCCCGAAGCAAACCATTCCCGGAGAAGAAGAAGAAAGCCACGAATATTCCATGGAGCTTGAGAGAGAATACATGACTTATGAGCTAGAGCTGAGAACGTGAAGGAAAATTTATTCGGCCCCACCTCATTAATTTTAAGAGCTGGATCAAAGAACTAAACAGCACGAATGGCTGCTAAGGCCGCAGGCTTGTATTGAAGGCGTTTGGAAATCAAGCAACCAATGAGAGTATTGCGAGATTTACGTGTCGCTTTATCTGTGTCCACCTCCAGATGCGAACTGAGGTCGTCCCAAGACATCTGCTGGGTCCGACTAATAATACGGTTCAGTTCGAGGTCAAGAGGATCCATGCAATAATGAACAGGGAAGAGAGAAGACGAAAGGAGAGGGGAGAAACACGATAGGTGGAGTTAAAAAGAAAAGAGAACGAAACAAGATAGGGAGAAAATCAGACGTGAGAAAAAGACGAGATGGGAAGAGAAAAAGAGAAGAGAACCATGGGAAACAAAAAAGAGGAGAAGAAAGGAAGGAAAATGAGATGAGGTATCAGTGGAACAAGAGGGAAGTAGCAAAAACTCGGGAGTCTCTCGAGAAACTTTTCGCTCTCCATTGTATTTTGAAGGGTTAAATACACTTTACACCTGCTAAGACTCTTAATATTTTGTACTTTAATTTATTATTTTTGTTACACTATACCTACAAATCATTGATTTAAGATATTTTTGCACCGTCCCTGAATATTTTTAGTTAATTTAGATGGAAAAAAAATATTGAACTAAGAAATAGGGAGTGAGTTTGTTTGCGACGTCGGATTGTACCAAACAACACTAGACTACCTTTCATTGATTAAATTGTGTTTGTTTTTTCAATTATTATTATTATTATTATTATTATTACTCAGTCCCAATTGCTATTAAGCTACATAAAGCTTTCACCTATTTTGGGAAATTGAATTTTGGTCACTAAGTTTTAGTACTGCTGACAAAATGGTCACTGAACTTATTTTTTTATTTTTTGGTCACTGAGAATATGTAGTGGTGACTTTTCGTTCTAGCCGTCAAACCTCTGTTACTATTGCGGCAGCGACAACTTAAAGCGGACAATCGCTAAATGAAGCGGTCGACCGCATTCTATTCCGCTAAGAATTAACGGAGGTTTGACGGATGAAGTGAAAAGTCACTACTACTTGTTTTCAGTGACAGAAAAAGTAAAAAAAAAATTCATTGACCATTTTATGAACTGTACTAAAACTTGATGACTAAATTTTCAATTTCCCATATATTTTCAAAATAACATCAGAATCGTTTTTAAATTTTTGGTTTTGGTTTGCCCCTACTAGAAAATAAGCATACATTAGGATTACAGAGAACACTAAATCAAAATGTTCGAAATTTAAGTGGGAAAAATTACAATATCCCATATTTATAAAAATCCGTTATTAAGTCCAAATTAAATGACCTATAAAATATGACATTGCTTCAAAATGCACAGGTTATGATGCATTAGGTGGAACTGAATTCTATACATAATCATTGAAAAAAAAATCAATTTATCGCCTTCCAAGCTGTACTTAAGAGGCATATTCCTTCCAGTCCAAGATATTTCACGGGCGGATAATCTATTGGGCTAATATGTCCTTTCTCTTATAGTTTTTGTATTAATGGACTCAATTTTGGCACAAACCAAAACTCAATTTTTTTTTAATATGTAAACCAAAACTCAAATCGCAACCAGCTATATTTTCCTCGTTTATCTTTTTTTTTTTATAAGTAAGCCGAATTTATTAAAAAAACGAAAGAACAGAAAAAAGCCCAAGGAACAACGGAATCAACACTACAAGAGAAAATATTGAAGAATCCTAACACAAAAATAATAAAAAAGAAAAAAAGAAAACAAAGCACCCAAACGAAGGGCCACTCGCAACCCTAAAGCCACCCAAATGAAGGCCCAAAGAATGGCAACCCACTAGCCAACAAAGACTCTCCCAAAAAACTCCCACCCACCCGCAACCCTATAGCCACCCAAACAAGACCCCTAGCAGTCCAGCCCAAAGCTCACAGCCTTCCTAGCAGTCGAAGAAGACCCTTCATAGTTAATCGAAGACTTCAAGCCCTTCAACTCCCTGAGTATCCTCCCTCCTGATTTTCTAGACGTTTTCGAACAAGGTTGCGTTTGATCGTATTCCAACGCTGCAAAGAGATCCCTCAGCTTTTCCTCCTGACCCCACACGACACCCCAACCAGCTGACCCACAAAGGAAACCATGTCCAAGACTCACGCTAGAGATTCTCCCCCCAAAGTTTTATGGGGGAAACTAACCGCCAAGGGATCGGTCAACGGTTCATCCACAAACCCATCCTCCAATTCTAGAGAAATTGACGTCAAATCTGGACCAACTGAACTCTCAACACAAACCAAACGCGAACACTCCCTCACCTCCAGACCACCCAAACAAGCCCCGGGGGAGAAGTCCACCCCTGCCCGAGCCCTCTCTAGATCATCCACCTCTGCCTTGTGGAGAGAGTCTCCAACAAGAACAGTAAAAGATGAGCACCCACGTCTGCCATCCATCAAATCCCGACACTCCCCCACCTCCAAACCACCCAAACAAGCCCCGGGGGAGAAGTCCACCCCTGCCCGAGCCCTCTCTAGATCATCCACCTCTGCCCTGTGGAGAGAGTCTCCAACAAGAACTGTAGAAGATGAGCACCCACGGCTGCCATCCAGCAAATCTCGACCCTCCCCCAAGAGAGAAATCACATCCTGGTGCCCACCTGGAACAAATTTTGGCGCCACGACCTTTTCACATAGGTCGTCGGCAGCCTCTGTTGGCAGCCAGACCATATCCGGCGTCTCCAGCGACTCCGGGAGCTGAATAGACCCATTCGGGCCCAAGAGCATGGCTGCCTGAGAGGAGATCGGCGCCGACAAGACAACGAGACCCTCACCCCCAGCCGCAGACAACGCCGACGAGACACCTGCCGCCGACAACTGGGGGTGGGAGACTCCCACCGTTCCATCGAGGCTACCGCCAAGAGAAGGCTTCGGATCCGAGCCAACGAAAACAGAAGAATCCCGTTGGGCCGGGTCTTCAACAAGCCCAGCAATTGGCCCATCCGACAGCTCCCCATCCCCACAGACTGCCCAAACGGCACGAGAATCTGGCCCACTCGACTCTTTCTCTATGCAGCCCAAATCTACTTTTAATTGACCAAGAGGTGGGCCGGAGCCCAAGCCGGATATTAGCTTAAGCCCACTCGACTCCTTCTCTATGAAACCACACGTCGTGCAACTCAAGCCCTTCTGCTTTACCAATCCTATCAAGCCGTCCACCTCATCCTTAAGCTTCAATAAATGCTTCAACATCACATTTTCAAACCCAGCCGCCGAATCAAAAAACTCAGCGTAGCTCTCGAGATTAAGCAGCCCCCTTAGGATATTAGCTTGCGTCTCGAACGGAATACCTACAGCCCCAGACTTTTGCACGCCTCTCACAACATCTTCAGCTTTTTGGATCTCCTTCCCCCCCACCGTTTCCATCTTCTTCTCCGAGAGTCCTAACCGCGCCATATCAGCAAAGGAAATGTCTTCCTTGATCGAAACAACCTCACGCACCACCCTCTTACGTCCAAGAACGTTGAAGACCGATATAAGCTCCTCACAGATTTTAACAAAGGACTGCCACCCAGCACCTGCCTTCCCCTCCAGTATCATCACTATCCCACGATGTCGTCGCTTCCCAAACTCAACCAGAGCCATGAACCTTCCACTTTTGTTTGACCTCCTTTGAGCAATGAATGCTCGCGAGGATTCATTGAATCTCTCAGGAAAATCCGTGGAATCCAGTTTTCCAAAGAGAGGATTCTTCCGATAGGATGAAACTAAGTACTTGATAATCATTTTTGTTTTACATGGCCATCTGAACTGCAAATCAAAACTTGGCTCCCGTCAGAAACTCAGAGATATGATGAGAGAGAACCCATTTTACAAAATAAAGAGTGTCATTGGAACATCTAACATCTTTTGAAAATTCTTCCTCGTTTATCTTGAGGCAAACGAACCTGCACATGACAGGACAAAAGCTTCAAACGTGCAGGAGCAAAGTATAGAGCGTCCGAAGTTTAAGAAAGGTAACTTGCTCGAGCTCACAAAAAATCAGAGACCACACTCCGTGTCGTACCATAGAGAGAGGGGAGAGATGGGGAAGTCAGAGCTGATACTCGCGCTTTGTTTGGGTTTTCTGGGTCTGTGCAACTCGATCGAATCGCCACAGTACACGGTGGTGCACTCGGAATCGGACTTCGAGATCAGGCTTTACAGAGAGGCCTCCTGGATGTCTGCTCCCGTTAAACATATCTCCTTCGTCAAGGCCACCAAGGTGCATACTTTAGCCCTATTTGTTTGGTTGCTATTTAAGTGTGTGGGAAATAGGATGAAGAGTATTGGGGTTTAGTTTTGATCTGCTTCTTCTGTATTACTAGTATTCTGTTTTCGACAAAGGGTATGGTCAGTTGAATTTCTAAGTTAGATTGATTTAATCGAGGTTAAAGTTTTCCGATTTATGTTTGGTTGATGAAAAATTATGGGACAATGGAAAGAATTTGACTTGGGCCTTGGTTTCTCTTCTGAATCTGAACTAAGGTTTAATTTCCAGGGGACCCGCTATAATATAAATTATGTAATTGGAGATTTATTTTTAATTTTTTGGACTCGATTTTCTCAAGAGTCGAACAAGTAGGTGTAAAATAATTTGCTAGCCAAAAAGAAACAAAGATTGTTGTGGGTTTTCATGTATTGTGTTTATAGTTGATTGGATGAGATGATGTGTCTCCTTACATGTTATAATATTAAATACAAGTTCACAATCTTTTAGCCTGTGATGCTCTATCACTGTCAGTAGTTTGATCGGATTTTCTCTTGGTTCTTGAAACTTGACAGGGGATCTTTACAAGTGCAGAAGTTTTGTAAGGATGTAGGAACTGAAGTTTGATAAATAAGCACGCTCAGAAAGAGTACAAACTGAGCTGTATTTCAGTTTCAGATGGATTTTTGGGGATAAATTTGGAGGATTATTCTCGACTACATGATTTTGTGACTCATGAGGCTGTAGCTATGAAGAATTATGTTAGCGTAGGTTGTTCCTTTCTTCATTTGGTGTTCTTTTATCTTTCCTTGCAACGTGTTCAAATAAACCAGGTTCAAGTCACCCATCTTTCTTCTTTTCATTTGGGCCAGAAGCAAGTCAACCTCAGGAACATCTAAGTTTTGGAATTGGAAATTTGGGAAGCAACAAGCAATGCATTTCTAAACCTCAAGTTTAGAAATCTGAAACAAAAGTAAGCCATCTAGAGATGGTTTTAAATGTGGTCCAAAGGAGACAAAATGACTGATAACAGCCTATTTAAATGACGACCAGTGGACTATCGGTGGCCTTTTGATTTTCATGGTGTCTCTTTACATGACCAGGAGGACCAAGGCTGGAGAGGTCAGCCTCTTCCTCGGTCTCACCAATATCACCATCAGGATAACATGCAACCTCCTTAAGCAGCACTAATACCTTGTGCGAATTTCTGTTCAAACTGTAAGAGAACCTGTGTCAAAAGATGACGTAGTGGGAGGAACTTGTTGTACAGTAATAGAGAACATAGATTTATTCTTAAATAGTATCTACAATATCATTATAATGTTCATAAAGCCTATAAGTTACACTGTCTTCTTAATTTCAGACCTCCCTCATTTTGCTAGTAATTTATTGTGCTTGATCTCTCACAGGTTGTTCCAGTACATCCAAGGTGCCAATCTGAATTTCTCTCGGATTGCAATGACAGCTCCTGTTTTGACAAGCATTGTCCCAGAAGCTGGCCCACTGCATTCATCAGCGTATTTTGTCCGACTGTACTTGCCAGTTGCCAGTGAAGTTCCAAGGTAGCCCTCCGCTCCCGCTCCCACTCCCAGAATTGAACCTGAAACCATTTGCATGGACTAGGGCTGTACAACCCCGGTGTAGGTGCCGGTTTTGGCCAAAACCGGCACCTACACCGGGTAGGCCGGTTTTGAAAAAATTGCCACCTACACCTACACCGTTAAGGGCAAAAACCGGCCGGTGTAGGTGGCGGTTTTAGCGGTGGCGGTTTCCGGTAATCCTATATTCATATTAAGCTAATTTTTTAACATATTACGCACATAAAAAATATAAACTCTACACTAATACAATCCAATCCAAACTAATATAATCCAATCCAATCCAATCCAAAATTAATAATACAATTTAAACTAATACAATCCAATCCAAAATGAATAATCTAATCCAAACTAATACAATACAATCCAAAATGAATAATCTAATCCAAACTAAACTAATATTATTTTCCTCACACACATGATGTTCTTACAGTGGTTTATCGACCAGATGGAAGGCAATTGGCTTGCTGCACATTAGATGGACAGATTCATTTTTGGGACCCAATTGATGGTTTGTTAATGTACACTATTGAGGGCAGTAGGGATATTAAGAGTGGTCGTCTCATGACTGATCGTAGATCTGCAGCTAACTCAAGTTCAAGAAACTACTTCACAACCTTATGCTACTCTGCTGATGGAAGCTACATATTAGCTGTTGTGAACAATTTTCATGATTCAATTGCTTTCATAAGCTCACTATTGTCTGCCTTCTACATATGATATAGAGCTCTCAAAACCTCTACTTGTAGCGTGGGTGATTGTGGAAACCTGACAAAGAGCCTTGTGGAAGAGATTTTGTAATGTTACTGTAATAAACTAAAGAATAAAATTTGGCTGGTAATTAACAAGGACAATGAGCAGAGGCATTTCTGGTAATTGGAGGCAAAAGAACTTACTGACAATACAGAACCTACCACGACATATCTTACAACTCAGCCCCACAGAAAAAGAAGAAAACAGATCAAACTACAATGAGAGGGTAATAAAACATCAAAATATCTAAGAGTTCAGAGAACTATTGAAGTCAGCTTGACAAATATTATTTGGCTGATGCTAGCTTGCTCACCGAAAAAGTAACATCTATGTGGATGATGTGTAATTTTCTATAAAAAAAAGTGCAAGGAACGGTATGTTGCTCCTGCACTGCAAACATATGCATAAGCAGTTAGAGGTCATGAAACACAACAGGTTGGGTATTTTTGGCCTCTAAATGGGTTGCTGAAAGATAAATCATTTTCAAAATATAATCTGTAACATAATGATCCAGTTACCACATGATCCATCATAACTTTTTTTCTAAACTTAGTGCTAAAATAATCAAGGAAGCAAGACAGAGAGAGGAGCAAATCTGATCCTCTAAATGCAAAGTACCCGATTGCTCTAAATGCATTTTAGGGTTCTTTTGCCACCTTGTTTCAAATTGTTCACAACAATATTTAGGACACAATACCCGATTCCCAATTTTTTTCTTTCCATATTTCTAATAATCCCCAGAATTAAAAATAAAGTACGCAAACGGGGCATCCCTCAAACCAAAGAACAAATCAAAACCAGGAACTCTTATGAAAATGCACAAACGGTATATCCCTAAAACCATAAACTGAATCGAAGCAGGTGTTCTCTTAACCTCTTACCCTTCCATTCTCATCCGCATTGATCACAACGAACTCATTCCTGTTGTGAGACCCAGCAACGAGTCGACCCTTGGTGTCCATCAGGCTTAAAGCAAAAGCCGGCAAATCCAAGACCAAGTAAAGAACACAAAGCCCAGCTTATCAAATCGAAAGCCTCAATCGGGAAATTGATCTCTAAAGAAAGAAAACATACAAAAGAAGAAAACATACAAAAGAATAATGGAGTGGAGCTCGACGAGTTGGCTAGGCGCAGCGCCGCAGGAGAGGGAGGGGAGTGGGACGTCGCCGGCGCAAGGATGAAGGAGGAGTTTTTAGAATTTTAGGGATTTGAGAAATGAGGGCTGGGGGGACTCGGGGAGGGGTGTGGGGGTGGGGGGAAGAAAATGAGGGAGACCCGGTTCCCGGTCCCCCGGGTTCCCTGTGCCGGGGAACCCGGGAACCGGGAATACCCCCGGGTTTCCCCCAAAATGGAAAACCGGCACCTACACCGGGGTGCCGGTGCCCCGGCATCCCGGTGCCCGTGCCGGGGCCGGGGCCGGGGCCGGTGCCACCGGAAAATTCCGGTGGCACTGAACAGCCCTAGCATGGACCGGTCACTGCATTGTCGTCAGGACGTTCTCTGGATTTGCAAGGGATAGGAACATTGTTGAAGAGGCAGAGAATCTTAGCATTAGCTTGAGCAGGTCTCCATGGGCAAATTCAACTTATTCTGGAAGTAGTTATGCCTACTCGATTGCACAGTATAATTCTCCATTCAGGATTATTGGGCGGGTAAATGAGGTTTGGGTGGATATTGAGGCACCTGGATTAAATGGCTGTATATCCACTGGAGTTGCTTCATACTAAACTGTAGCCCTGGTGGGCATGACTGCTCAAGCTCCTGCGCTTTGTAGTTGGGAGCTAATTGAACATATGTTAATGCGTTTTCAATGCCCTGTCTTCATGTATAAATGCAAACTGTAATATTATGTAAAATTTATGATGCTTTGAATCCATTACCTGTATGCGCATAAATAAAAAGATTTGTTGTATACAATAGTTGGAGTAGTCTATGATCCTAACTATTTGTCATGCCGACAGGTAATTACCAATTTCTCTTCAGGAGGAAACTACGTAAAGGGCAAAACAGATGACCAAAGCTCATGTTCCGCTACTAAAGAAATTCACCTTATTTTTGTTAACATTTTTAACACAAAATTCACAACCGATCAAATTAATCTCAAAAAAATTAACACAAATTTCAACATTTTTTTAGCACAAACTTTAATTTATTTTCAAAAGAAAATTTTATCAAATATTTCATCTGCTTACTTTTTCACCAAATTCTAAGTTATGTTTGGTTAATTGTCTTAAAAAAAGCATTTTCCAATTCAAATATGATTTTTCCCAGACAAAAAAAAATCTTCGATCAAACTTTCTATCTGATCATTAGTTTCAATTTCATGTTTGTGAAAAATAACATAAAAACTCCTCTCACAAAAATATTCTTTTCAAACATATTTTTTTACTCTTACAGTTTTCAAGGGAATAAATTTCAAAAACTCTCTTTTCAAACATCATTTCTATGGACCTCATCATTTTCACAAACGCCTAAAAAAATATATCTCAATAAATTTTCTTAATCATTTTCAAAACCAATTCAAACATAGCCCTAATATCTTTTTATTAAAAAATTTCATCAAATAATATATCTCTACATTTTTTTACAAATTACATTAAAAATTAATCTACAATCAAATATCTATAAAAAAAATTCATTTAACTTTTTATAAATCCCAACAAAAAGCTCTAATTTATTTAAATATTCACACCACTATCAAAATTTCTACAAATTTGTAGGATTTTTTTTTTTTTGCAACTGAACATCAACCGTGTTTCTTTTCTTTTCTATAGGAGACAGTTTAAAAACCATATTGTGGCTTGTAAGGTTTTTTTTTTTCCCAAGTAACTTGGGGAAAGGAGGCTGGAGGGATTTGACCCCAGTTTAGACCCTCCCTTTTGGGAGGAGGCGCCAACTGTGCTACAAGCTCACTGACGTGGCTTGTAAGGTTTCAATCAAAATAAAAGATTATTATGCCGAAAAAAAGGGACAACACAAAATGCTTGGAACTATTTTTTTTTCTATGACAAGTAAGGGAAGGGGAACAAACTACAAATAAGAGGGCACGAACAAGCAAGTTTATAGAGACTTTCATTTTGATTATCAAAATGGTCTATCTTTTGATGGACCAAGGCGAGCTTATAAGCCGCAAGTCTCTCAACCTCTTTGATCGGTGTGGCACGCCACTTGAGCTGTTTTTTTTTCTAGGGAAAATAGGGAAAATAAGAATAACCACACAACAAGATGAAATAGTTAAATAAATTTGAAGTCACGTCCACATACTGGGATAATGGCCCTAGGAACTTTTGAGCCTCCGAGGACTAGGGGTGGGTACCGATATTTCCGGAGACGGGTACCAGTAATAACCGGATGCCTATTTTGGCATCCAATTCCGGTTCGGTAGCTGTCGAAATTTCGGTAATCCCGGTACCGGATGCCGGACTTCCGGCAATGATTTTGGGCCCGTGTTGGGCCAAAAATTGGCTTAATTTTTTGGACTTATTAAGACTTCCACGATTAGGTTTTTAAAGATGGATGTCGGATCCAAAATGACAAAATTTAGTTGGATGTTGGATCTAATACTTTTTTATTCATTTACATATTATAATTTTATAATTGAAGATTGCATTAAATTAATAAATCACATACATACATGAATGAAAGAAAGAAAAATGATACAAATTTACAATTTACAAATAAACATATAAATAAAAGTTACAAATAATACAAATTTACATTCTGAAAAAATCTACAAATATTACAAATTGGATAGTTAAATTGAATGAAATAAAATGTTGGTCATTTAATCAAAACATCGCTATCAAATGATTATGATAGTGATAGTTTTGTATGACCTTTTTATTTATGCCCATAATATTTAATGATCAACTACAAAAGATTGGTCACTAATGACTAAACTAATTAAATTTTAACTAATGCATAACATAACACCTAATTGATTACTTTCTATTTTTCACAACTTCAAACAAAATCAAATCCTCCAATCAAGCTCATCCTCCACAATTTCACAACCTAATCTAATCTATGCTCTACAATAAATAATTAACTAATTAATTACAATAAATAATTAACTAAATAAGTGAACAAAATTTTTACCCCAATGCAGTGCACTGTTCACACACGGCAGTCGACACAACACAAATTCACAAATCACAATCTGTCAATCTTGTAACCTGCACTAAAAAAAATAGTTAACAAATAATGAAATGAATAACAACTGATTCTAATGAAAATGAAAAATAAAACTAAAAGAATTAAACAGAGAGGCAGAGGGGGCAGAGGCAGAGTTGTTCAAAAGATATATATATATATATATATAGAGAGAGAGAGAGAGAGAGGCAGAGTTGAGAGATAGGTAGAGAGGCTGTCAATGGCAGAGGGCAAGCAGCCTTAGCCCTTGGCCTTCGACGGCTCCACGACAGAGGGAGAGTTGTGTGAGAGAGAGAGAGAGCTACGACGAACTAAGGTGAGAGTGAAAGACTCAGAGAGTGAGAGTGAAAGAGACGTCGAAATCGAATGAGGAGGGGGGAGTTCGGGGGAGGCCCGGAGGATTTTGAAAAAAAACCTAGGACCAAAATGCACACCAAAACTGTGTGTTTTGTTTTTTTGTTTTAAAAAAAAATTTGGTATTGGAATTCCACCATGTTTCGGTGAAATTACCGGTACTGGTCCATTAATTTTATAAAAACTTATACTGGCTCCGGTTCCGACTCCGGTTCTGGAAGATATACGGTGGGCGATGGGTGGAACCGGTACTAGAACCGGAATCCCAGTACCGGCAGAAGTTTTGCCCACCCATACTGAGGACTACCTCAGAGTTGATAATGCATGTCTTTAGTAAGTGAAGCAAAAGAATAAATGCTTCACTTTGAAGTGAGTCCCTGTCTTTATTGCTACAAACTACAAAAACCAATAAGATTATGGGTTTTTCCTTTTTGCTTCTAAGCCAAGTCATATAATGCGCTGGTTTTGTAGGTACCACAGAACACTACTCTGCAGGAATAGCGCCCTGATGCTTGTAGAACATGCAGTGTGCACTGCCATAAAAGAACTTTATTGCCATCCGTATAGTACATTGGTCTAGTGAGGTATGGAGTTTCAAAGACTTATCGCTGCCAAAACAATTAGGACCTCTTCACAAAAGTGAATCCACAACGACATTCCCTGCATAAGATTGTCCTTGAACTGTGTGACTAACATAGAATCTTGATTAAGCGCAATCTGAAACTTGTTCTAAAAATTACGTTGCCATGACATGAACCAAGTGCCAAGATTATAGTTTTTCAAATGCTTAATGTGCTGACTAGTCTAGCCAGGCACATACAAACCTCGGTCTTTACCATCGGAACCTTTTCTAACATGTGCTGTGTTTGTATTCAACCTAAAAGAATGAATGGCTTAGAAAAAAAAACCCTAAAAGAATGAATGAATTGCAGCTGTACAAAAACAATACAGAAAGGAACACACTTGACTTGGTCTCATTGTACTTCTGCACACCTATAGCCACAAAAATTAGTTCGGTTGGTGTTTTGCCTGACCATAAGATGGCAAAGATTCCCCAGTAGCAGCGACCTTCTTGCTTGGCAAAGGCAGCTTGATTTTGGTCCAATAAAGGATAAATAGAATGCATAGAAGTAATACAAACAGAAGAACAGGAGAGGACATGATCTCCATGTTCCTAAAGATAGAAATGCTAGTATGAACTTGGGTAGTTCTCGAAAATAACTGTTCATCTTCAACCAATGCAGCCCCAAGAGGCTGTTCATATTGTTTTCGGGTAATGTTTTTGGGATTAGTAAATGGGGTATGTGAAATGAGGCTGTTCATACCACATCGTTGCTCCAGGCCCATTTAATACGTTGGCCCATAATCGGAGCAAACTATCAAAAACCGGTCATGTTGCCCATTACTTTTAATGACAAAATGAAACTAATTTGGTTTGATCGAAACCAACTCCAAGCGTCCAAGAAACATCCCTTGGACCAAATATGATCTCTTTATCACCAAGACACAGCATCCTCAACGAGTAATGTCATGTAAGGCACCCAGAAGCAATATTGTCCACCATAGTTTGGGGTTCCGGAAATTCTACTCGAGTTAGCCCATGATCTAGAGCATAATCGCTGCCCTTCCTCCAAAAGCTTTGTCAAGCTAGCTCTTGGGACTCGAATTTAACATGCTGTAAACAGCAAAAAATCCAGATAAACCATGAAACCGTGCAAAGGGTTGAGCAACAGCTGTCAAATTAATGACATCACTGCCTGCAGATCACAAAGGGGGTTTCAAAACGTGAACGCTAACAGATAAATCGTACAAAACGCTTCAGTAAAAAGAAATGAGCAAACCAAATCAGAGACAGCATATAATGCATGAACTGTTACGGCAATGAAAAAGGGAAATAGACACTTCTTTATAATCATTGAAAGTGGAAACCCACCAACCACTATTTATTATCATAAGAAGCAAATGGGCAATGCCAACTCAACATTGAAAACAGTGATACACTTACAAAAAGAAGGTAGCTTTATGTTGCAACTTCACCAAACATGTGGTGCTTGGCAGTTGCTGTAGCATGAGTGATAATTAAGTTTCTATGATCATAAGTATAGCAATCATTGAGCATAGATGGCTTATACCATCCTCTTCTGAGATTCTTAATTATTCAAATCAATCTGCATAATCTTTGTTAAATGGCAGCTTAAATCTAATACTTGCAATAATACTAAGGACAGCTCAAGTTTTACAGTGGAAGTTGTAGCCAATATGAAAACCTACTGAATTCCAAACACTGTGGAAAGCTCATGAACATATATATTAAGTTAAACACATACTTATTTTGTAGTGTAAAAAATATATACATTTTCAGCCACTGAGGTTGGAATGTACAGCAATGCTCACCAGTATAAGAAGATGAGCTTGCATTACGGTTTTTACCAACTGCTGGTTGTGACCAATCTAAACTGCTTGACTTGATAGCAGCTGCCTTTGCAAGTTCTTTACATCGCTCCCAATTGGGGTCACCAACCAGATACAAAGAAGGAAATACAGCTTTCAATGATTGACCACTCAAAATTTCCTGATTAGTGGCATTAAGCCTTCAGCAACCTGAGCAGCTATAGTTTTGAACAAAGTCAGAACAAAGACAAGGATGTCTGACTTCTACCGTCTTACCAGTAGTTGCTTTGAACCGCTATGCTTGACTGAGCATGACAATACTCCGATCAAATGCCTCATTCAAACCAAATGCTGGCAATGAGTATGCTAAAATCTGATGTTCTATCGGGATGGAACCATTCTTTGATATCACCATGTGTGTACCTTGTCTTGCTTCTTCTACTTCTATTTCCATCACAACCTGCAATGAGGAACCTCCCAGATCAATAAGCCCCAAAGTGGGTGACCTAGAATGATTTCTGAAGCTCCCCATTTTATAGTTCAGAGCAACCCAACCATAATAAGCTTCTTCTTTGCCACTCAACACCCTTATCCAGCTCTTCCTATAAAAAAAGGTGTGCTCCTTCACCACAGCCTCCACATCCTCCAAAACACGCCTAGCATTCTCAATTGCCAACTTCCTTAAGCCAGCAGTACCTAAAACAAAAATAGGAGTGTGTCTGTGTCTTTCATGAGGTACTAACTGTTCTGCCCAAGTAATCAAGGGTTCCAAAGATGCTCTCACTCCGGAGGAGTTACCACAAGATAGGTCCAACCCGGGCTCAGTTTGCATACAGTGATACTGACAAGAATTCTTCCAAAGTGAACTCTTGGTTGTATTGTCAGGATAAGAATGCAACAAAAGAGTAAAGTTCACGTTACTTGCACCTCTTGTCATCCACTCATACACATTCACTCCCGTGCTTCCACAGTCCACAACCACAGTAAAATACGACCCCATAAATACATTACCGCCTTCTCTTATGTTAAATGCAAAATATACGCCAACCAATAGCACCACAACCAAAATGATGATACTTTTTTTTTTACACCTGTTTATATAAACCCTGAAATTGAGAGCTTAACTTTTGACGGTGAATTGGGTTCCATATATCCGCCATAAACAAGAACGGCAGTAACTTTTTGCCTTGAAACCTACTTTCAAAAGCCTGTTACTCGAAGAACGGACTAATGGTAAGAGAAACCCATTAATCTATAAATATTTGCAAAGAATTCAACCCAAATAAGATCCCATATAGTCGTTTCAGACATCAATTAACTCCTTAAAATCTCTACTGGGTGTTATATTCAACTCATTTGAGCCAAGGAAACACACGCACAACATAGCAAATTGCATTACAGTCAATGGACTCCTCTTGAGGCACAAATTTTCTAACTTTTTCACAAATAAACAAAGGCTGTGATTGATGCACCGAGAATTTGGAAAATCTGACCAGCTGTGTACCTGAGCTTTTAGATTTCATTGGAAATCACGGTTAACGTCAAGTGGATGCATATCAACTAGTTTGCTCCAGAATGATCCCGAATCGGACTGAGGGAGCACAGTACCTTCGTTCGTCTTCGAAAATTGAAGCCACAGAAACTGGCCTAGCACTGCGAATCTCTCCGATGGAACCACTCAACCACAAACGGAGACACTGCGACTAGTGCTGCCTCGCACGTGCTTAGTTAATTACGTGGCTCTTAGACCAAAGAACTGGATTAGAGCCTACTATACAGTGACTTTAGAATATACATAACTTATTATTATTATTATTATTATTATTATTATTTCTTCTTTTTATAATATCATTATTTTTATTCCCCCAATTGAATTAACCATGTCGCCAAATTTTATACGCCTTTCACTATTTTTTAAATTAATTAATTGAGATTATTAGAGGAAAGAAAAAGAATCGGGATTCAATACGTGTAAATTTTTTTTATAAATAATTGAAGACATATTCGTAAGCAATTTGAATAAGATATCTAATCAAATTGCATGGAGTATGTTGACAGATTTTCTATGCCCTTTCTTGAATGAATTTGAGATTTTGGATTTGATTTAAATATAAAAAATCCAACTAATTAGACAAATTGTTTCTAATTTTCGTAAACAAAATATATGTATTTTAGGTTGTGTTTGAGAAGTAAAATTTTAGGGTGGTTAAAATTTTAGGTATTGAGATCGATGAAAAAGTGAGGAGAGAGAGTGAAAAAGTTGGTGAAAAAAAAAATATATAAATTGATGAAAAAGTGAGGAAAGTGTGCTTTGTAATGATAATAAAATTTTAGGTGGGTAAAATTTTGTTACGCAAACAGAGCCTTAGGGTGAGTTTGTGTTGTTAAAATTTTTAGTATTGTGTTTAGTGAAAAAGTGAAGAGAGATGTAATTTTTTATATTTTTTGTAGTGAAAAGTTATGATTTGATGTGAGAGAGATATTATATTGTAGTATTTTATTGTGAGAGGGTGAAAAATTTTGTAAAATTTTTCGTACAAACGCACCCTTAATATTGTACGAAAATATTCTTTGGTAAGGTATTTTGATTTGTACAAGTGGAATTATATTCGGATATTATTATTATTTATGATTTTGACCGACTTAAAAAAAGAAAGAAAAAAAAACTACACGGCCTGATGGCCCGAATTTGGATTTGCGTTTCGATTTCGCAAGCTCTTCTATTTTTGCAAGGTCCTGGGTTATGTTCGTGTTGAATAAAAATGTAAGATTTGAGAGAAGTTGTGAATTTTTATGTTGAATAGTGTTTTATTGGTGTTTGTGTAAAGTGAAGAGAGAAATGATTTGATGTAATTGTTTAATAAAAAATATTAGAGTTATGTGAAAAAATTATAGAGACAGAAAATTTATGTTGAATAAAAAATTAAAAAATTGTTAAAGATTGTGTAAAATGTATTAGTGTTTTTGTTTGAATTTTAAATATGTTAGGTGATAGAACCGAAAAAATTGTGAAACATATCCCATTAATATAATAGGAGCTCTCTCTCACTCTCACTCTCTCTCCCCCCTTTTTATTCTTCGATCTGAAAGCCCTGTCACTCCTACTTCCTTGAAGATCTCTCTCTCCCTCTCTTCGAACCTTCTAGCGATCTTCAGGAACACGTGAGGTTCCGATCGCGTATTCGTTCGTCTCTCCTCAAGAAAACCAAAAAACTTGTCGGATTTCATTTCTCGCTAGGGTTTCCACTAATTCTTAAGAACCTAGCTTCTTCTCAGGCAAGTCGAATTCCCTCCGAGTGTTTGGTTTTAGTTTCTCGTTTTCGATGCTAATTTGTCCCCGTGCTTTTTCCTTTTTTCGTTTGATTTCCCGAGAAATCGAAGGAGAGGTGAGTAGAAAAGCTATAGAAGAAAACAAAGTGACCGAATAGGAGGCGCGGGTTAATAATTTTATATTTGTGCTAAATGTATTACAACGTTTTCTCATGCTTTTTACATTTGGGTGACCGAATAGGAGGCGCGGTTTAATAATTTTATATTTGTGCCAAATGTATTACAACGTTTCTCATGCTTTTTACATTACCCTCTGCTTTCTCGGTAATGAAACGGAGTATTTGGGGTTTTCCTTCATCTACTTTGGGAAGAATTTTATTGCAAAGTTCAGGCGTTTGAGTTAACTTGTATCTTATTTTCAATGAGATTCACATGCGCGTGGGAATTGGAAGATTTTGTATATATTCTCAGTGGTGTTTCTATATAAGGATTGGTTTTATTGCTGGATAAGAGTAATGTATTTTTTGATGTCCAGCTGTCTTATAGGCCACTCTGGTTTACATGCGTTTGGTTTATGTGGTTAGCGTTTTGAGGGTCAGTTTTCATCGATTGCAACAGTTTTATATAACAGGAAGAGTGGGGCGAGTGATCAATACTGTGAAAAGGGTTTGGATAAATATGTCTGGTACTTATCTTTTTGAGCTTAGGGGCATTGTATTTTATCAATATTGTAGTAATTGGGGAAATAGGGGGCCCGAGTTGGTAAAATATTGGAAATCTTATAAGCGAGGAAGTGGACACTGGGAAGAATAAGGTTGTAGCATGAGTGGAGAAGTTGCTGAGAGAAAATAGGGTACAATTTTTAGGCAATGTGTGACAGAGACTTGAAGCACACTACTAGGAAATATCTCTTTGCCAGAAGAAAAGAGAAAATTAATAATATGTGAAGACGTGGGGGGCATTGCAAAGGGATTTTTTTTGGAGCTGGGCAAAGACAAATTGGGCAATGTCTAGATGAGAGTTTGGTCATGTATGAAGTGGAATCGCTAGACAGAGGCTTATCTGATAAACTTGGTATACTTGAGACAATGGCTTTGTTGAGTTGACTGGAGCTAAAAGAATACTGAAACAAGATAGCAAATAGGAGTCCAAAGCATAGTTTTTTATGCATGATTGGATGAGCAGATAGTGTACGTGTGCACATGCCAAACTGGTTTGAGAAGACACTCGGTTGCTCTTTTTGTTGATCTGTGGAATAGAATGTTGGGAATGATTTCGAGTAGAATGTGGAGTAGATAAATATAATGTGTAACAATATTTTGTGTGTTTTGTTCTTCTTGTTTCTTTTTTGTTTGGGGGGTTTCGTGTGGATCATGATCTTATACACAAACCTTTAATTGCTTTATATGGATTTCAAAATTTGTATTCCGTACAGAATCATCTTATCTTGATCAATCTGCTTTTCTTCTTTTTTTCAGGCTAAACTCAAATTGATTGAATGATTGTGCAGCTGCAGTTGGACTATGACGTCAAGTATGTTGAGTGGAGACAGAAGGTATAATCTGATCTTATCCCTCACTGATCACTTGTATCTTCGACCTTATGGTAGTCTAGGTTATCTTTGCTTAAAAATTTTGTATAGTACATCTATTTATAGTGCTTGAAACTGTCGGTGTTTGTTTCCCGACTTGCATATGTTTGTAATACAAAATTTGGGGTTGCATGTTTTATTTGGCAGAAAAATAGTAAAGAACTAGCTTATAGCCTGTTTAATGCATGGGAAGCGTTAAGCACTAATTATGGAAATTTTGAATACACACACCTCTCTGCTCTGTTCATAAAAAATTTACAATTGGACTCTGTGTTGCGGGAGAATGATAATGAATTGAAAAGCGTTTGAATATACCTAAATACCACCCAAATTCAAGCCTTTCTGTAATTTAATGGGTGAAATTAAAGCTACGAAGTGTTAATAAGAAACAATTTTCTGTTGATGTATTATGTCTGTAATGCATCTTGTCAAAATAGAAAAAAGAAAAAAAGAAAAAAAAAAGCAACCTCCTGAAGGGAATATCCAGGGATATTTATTAGCCACACTTGTGCTTGTAGGAGAGACAGCTAGTTATAGGGTTTAAGTTCAGAGCAAAAAATTGGTAATTAACTTAGATTAGTGACAACCTCCGTAAGTCTTTGTGCAGGAACTGTAAAAAGTCGAAAGTTTATATATAGAAGGTTTCACACATAAAGGAGATGACTCAATCAGGATGAGGAAAAATGAAAGGCAACCGTTTAATCTTTTTTACGTGTTTAAGACCAAAATAAAGAGGAAAATTCGAGAGAACTTGCATAGATTTAGTTTTTAATTTGTATCACTTTTCAGTTTCTATACACTTGTTCATTCTTTTAGAGTTATATTTAGGTCATCCTTCTGTTAATTTCTTTTTGTTTTACCCTGACTAGAAAATATTATGTGTTCGTGAAATCTCCTCTATTGTGCATTAAAAAACTTTTTTCTAATTGTTTTTCTATCCCTGATAGGTGTATGGCAATGGTTTCATTTTTAGCCCTTAACTTTGCTCCCCATTCTCCTGTTTTGTGCATATAGAACGTCTAAGTTAGGAAAGCCATTGGATTATTTCGCTGAATTCTATTAACCATGATGTTGTCGGGCTCTTTTATTTTTGCCTTTTGTTTTCTAAAAGGAGGAACCCTGTCATTTTGATTCTTTTTGTCGTGGATTGTTATTTTCGCCACTGTTCTAATATGGTTTAGTCTTTATGTGCACAAATTAATTGGTCATTGATGTTAATTATTGAAAAGAAGAATGTCCCTTATTATTGTGACTAGTGTTGACTGTGTGTTTGTTGTGGTTCTATTTTCACTAAAATGTGTTCTTGTTATCCTTTTTAGCTCAATTGAGCAGTTGGTGTATGTTTGGTCTGTGTGATACATTTTTTTTATAAGTAAGCCAGGTCTGTGTGATACATTTAAAATCTAATTATTTAAGTAGTACATGTGGTATATGCTGAAGAATATTTTTGGTAAATTCGTTCGTATATTTGTTGATCTAGAATTTACATACATCCTCAGGTTGTAATCTAGTACTACCAATGCTTTTGTAGGTGGGTTTCTGCTTCTACCAGAAGAGGTGGCATGACTGTTTTGGGGAAAGTTGCCGTTCCAAAACCCATAAACTTACCAAGTCAAAGGTATTTGGCTGATTTTCTTTTATTGTTCTCTTCACAGAGGTGCCTTGTTTTCCTCCCCTAAATTGTTTGTTTTTCTCTGTTGTTTTAAGGTTGGAAAATCATGGTCTGGACCCAAGCGTGGAAATTGTTCCCAAGTAAGTTATTCATCCATTAGTCTAGTTCATCTGATATCTCTATCTCGATTCCTTCTGTCTCTCTATCTTTCTTCCTTTTTGTCTCTATATTTGTGATCGATTCATGATTTTTGTGTTTCCATTTGATATTATGATGCTATTAGTTTACATCCAAATTATGATGCCTGTGTGGTCCTTATAGGGGTACACATAGCTGGGGAAGTAGATCATCTTCTTCCACATCAAATGCCTGGGGTTCTTCAGCACTGTCTCCTAGAACTGATGGTGGTAGTGGTTCACCAAGCCATCTTAGTGGCCATCCTTCATCTGGTGGAAGCGGCACAAGGCCGTCAACTGCTGGTAGTGATAGAGCTCATGAACCTAATGCCAATGCATGGGGCCCAAACTCTAGACCATCATCAGCCTCTGGCGCTTTGACATCTAATCAGACGTCACTAACATCATTGCGTCCTCGCAGTGCAGAAACTAGACCAGGTAGCTCACAGTTATCCCGCTTTGCCGAACCATTGTCAGAAAATCCAGGGGCATGGGGTGCTGCTGGGACTCCAGAGAAACTGGTATATCTCTGATTGTAAGCTCATTGCTTGAATCTTTGTGTATTACCAATAAGTACAGAAGACAGTTTCGTTCACAGTTTTCTTACTGTAGAATATGCTGGCGTAACAATATATTTATAGTTTTTTAATTTGTGCACGAAAATTGTTAGAAATTATATTATTGATTGGCATGAGATGTTTTGTGGAATTGTATATAGATCCTTCTCAGCACCATTGATTGAGATTGTAACACTTCACAAAAATATCTAAAGCAACTCATGTTCAGGAAATCAATTCAAAAATTTGGTTTTGCTATGTCCGTTTGTAAAAACAGTAGCTCTCTGAGAACTGATAATTCTGTGATAAATGACTAGTAGTTTTTGCTTGACTGCAATGTTTCCATGCAAGTTGTGTTCGGCAAACAATTCTGAAAAAAAGTCCTAGTACATCATTAGTGCAGCTACCATCTTTGTTGGCCTTGAAGAAAAAGCTGAGGAATGATATAGTATTTTTAATTTCCCGCCTGATAGTGGGAGATTGTTAGTGTGAACTATGCATTGCCTTAATCATTTACTCTTGTAATGAGTCAACAAGACAACAAGTACATCATCATATGATACAGGCTTATTGAAAGAGCATTGAGTGTCTCTTTAGATAACAGCAATAATTTTACTTTCTTTAGTCTTTCGTTGGTTATGTATTTTTTTGTTGTTGGTCTGGGCTTACTAGAGGATATCGTGATTATTCCTCATTGATGTGTTTTCCTTTGTTGTTTTAGAGTCTCTCTCTCTCTCTCTCTATGTGTGTGTGTGTGTGTGTGTGGTTATGGGTGTGGATGTGTGGCTAGTTCAATTTGGAGTATCATTAGTTTGAGAGTATAAAATTCTGACGGAAAGGGTAGGGATTGGGTTTTGGGTTGCATTTTTATACAATGAACTCTTATCCATTCTCTGCCTGAGGCTACTCTCTCTCGCTCTCTTTTTGTTTTATGTGTTTTCTCTCTATTTGTTTTGGATAGCCCAATGTTATATCAGTTAACCATTGTTGTATGTGCAGGGAGTAATGGCACCCAAGAATGATGAGTTTTCTCTGGCTTCTGGAGATTTTCCAACACTTAGTTCGGAGAAAGATAGCTCTGGAAAGAATATTGAGTCACAAGGTTATATTTAACTTCTAATGCCTTTGTACAGTAATCTGAATGTGAAAATATTTTAAAGGGATACATTCACTGTGCATCCTCCAACTACGGGGGTCTTTACACTTTGCACCCCCAAACTATTTTTTTTGTCTTATTGCACCCACCAATTATTGATTTCAGACACTTTGCACCCTCTATAAAAATTTCAGTCAATTTGAACGGAAAATGATCTTTTGGCTTGTGAAATGACGATTTTACTCCCATAAAATGCTCACTATTATGAAAATTGTAGAGATGAAATTGTCTTTTTGCACGCCAGAAGGTCAATTTCTGTCAAAATTGATGAAAAATTTTAATAGAGGATGCATAGTGTCTGAAATCAATAGTTGGTAGGTGCAATGTGACAAAAATAATAGTTTGGGATGCAAAGTGTCAAGATCCTCATAGTTAAAAAGTGCAAAATGTATTTATCCCTATTTTAAAATAGAAGTTATTGTCATAACGGTTAGGGGGTAGTATTTTTAATGTGATACTTTTACAGAATTTATTCTGATTCTTACATCCTTTCTTGAATATTATATGGCAACTTCAATAATAATCACTTACCTGAAAGACTGAAGCTGATGTCATGCCTATATCTGATGTTTAGACTTATCAAAAAACAATCTCGTTGCATTCTTGTTTTGTCTGCTGAATTTCATGGGTAAACCTTTGTTGTGTTGGTTGTATGAGGTTTAAGCTTGCATTGTTTATGAGATGCATGAAAGACAAGACTTGTCACATCTAACATTCAAAGTAATGTTTTGGTTGCTTTATCAACTCTGTGATTACAGAATACAGCACTCATGGTCGTCCTGGCTCATCTTCTGGGGGAGCAACACTGCCGAAAGAGAGGAACGGAACGTCTGTAGTTGGTTTGTATACATGCAGTTTATTCCCATTTTTGAATGACGATGATGAGATCCTGTTCCATATGCCAATTTCTGTTTTGATGTTCAACACTGCTTCACTTAGAAAGTTGTTCTCATGCATCAGGTGATGTTTCTTTAAGTGCAAACGTGAGAAGTAGTACTGCAAATTCTTGGAGAAGAGAGAACCCTCCTTATAGTGAGGATGCAGTCACGTCCAGTATGGAGCATTGGCAGGCTGATCCCCAGCCATACCCCAATCCTAGTATTCATGCTCATCATTTTGAAGCTTGGCATGGTCCTCCAGTAACTTCTCCTCCAACTGGTGTTTGGTTCAGAGGACCTCCAGGAGGTCCCCCATATGGGCCTCCTGTTGCTCCTGGGGGCATTCCCATGGAACCATTTACTTATTATCGTCCTCAAGTCCCAGCTACTGCTCTCACCAATCCACAGCCAGGTCCCCCACCAGGAGGTGGACCAAGGGGACACCACCCTAAAAATGGAGATTTGTACAGACCTCACATGTCTGATGCTTACATTCGTCCAGGTATGCCAATTAGGCCCGGCTTTTACCCTGGTCCAGTTGCATACGAGGCTTATTACGGCCGTCCGATGAGTTACTGCGGTTCAAATGAACGGGACATTTCATTTATGGGAATGGCATCTGGCCCTTCTGTTTATAACAGGTACTCGCCCCAGAATGCTCCTGAGCCCAGCAATCAACAGGGAAGATCTGGAGGATATAGTTCTTCTGGAAAAACATTGGCTTCAGAACATGGGGAATCTGGTCATCCTCATGATTCTCGAGGACCATACAGAGTTCTTTTGAAGCAGCAGAATGGCTGGGATGGAAAGAACGAAGAGAAAAAATGGGAGGGTGAAACAACGACCAATGCTACACATGTGGAGAAGGGGGACCAACCAGGAGTATCTTCATGGGAGACTGACTGGAGGTCAGATTACAGAAATGATGAGGAGATGGGTTTAAGAAGGATGGCACCTGGTCAAGAAGTTTCTAGTCAGACTTATGATGAGCGACAGTCTTCTTATTCTGTACCTGCCAAAGTCAAGTCTCCTGAAAGTGTGGAAAATGTAAAGGTATTTGATGACGTTTCAGCTAGGAATTCGGAACATGCATCCTCTGGTTTACCAGAAGTTCCAGGGTCTGTTTCAGCTGTGTTAAAAGATTCCTCTCTCATTCAGAAAATTGAGGGGCTAAATGCAAAAGCCCGGGCTTCTGATGGAAAGCATGATATTACATACGTTTCCAGTTGGGAGGAGCATAATAATAAATCCCAGGTTCATAATGCCAAGGCTAACCATTCTGCAGATGAAGGTGGTAGTGGCTCTGTGTATTCTGAAAGAACCCATGCCACTGGAATCACAAATCCTGCCTCCCGTGAAATGGGCGTTTCAGCCGGAGATAAAAGCCTTGAATCTACAGCTTCCAGTGGAACAATCTCCAGGTTTCTTTTTGCTAATATTTTATTCCACCGGAAATGTATTAGTCATCGCCAATCTTTATCAAGTACTGATTTGCAGACTTGCAGGAGATCTTTCCATGGCGTGCAAGGCAGAGCTGGTAATCGTGGTAAGGGAGGGCCCAGTAGCCATGAGGTTGATGGGTGTCGGAAAAGATATCCGGGGATTGACTCTTCAAGTGTGGTATCAGCTTCACATATTGAGTCTAATTTTAGTGTTCATGTTCATGAACGCCATACTTCTGTTGAGGCTCCTGAAAAGTCTGCACCACATCCTCAAGCAAGGGTTGAGAAAGAATCTGCTCCTCCAGTTGTTGATCCAAATGATAACCAGGCACAGGTAATGAATTCTACATTTTATGGTCTAGCATTATGCACTGAAATTTATGGGTTTGATGTAATTTCTCAGCGTCCTAAGTTGAGAGAGTTTGAGCAACGTGCCAAGCAACTAAGAGAGGAGGAGGAAGAACGAATAAGAAAACAAATGGCTAAGGCTCTTGCCAAACTGGAAGAGTTGGATAGGCGTAAGCAATCAATGGAAGTTTCAACTCAGAAGTCAGAAAATGCTCCAAAAGATGCATTCCAAAATAAGCAAGAATTGAATGTGGTTCGTCAGATTATTGAGGGCAGCACCAGTAGAATTGAACCCCCAGTTTGTTCCAGTGAGCCACCTCCAGAAGAACCTAAGACTGTCAACAAGGAACTGATATTGCACAAGCAATCTGTGTCCTTGCGGCAGGATGCTGATAGTGCTGATGTTATCCATCGAAATAATGCTCCCCATGTTCAGGATGGCAGTGCCTTAAAGCAGAAGCGTATGGGCTACAAACAAAAGCAGAGTCTTCCATTGGAAAAGAGCTCTAATGAGAGGTCGATTTCCACCAGTACTGATGAGGCACCAAAAAGTCATACTGGAGGGGCGGGTAAGTTTGCAGTGTCAGTTGGGGAGTTTGCCTTGAACTGTGAGTCAAGCTTGCCAGTGAATTCGAATGCAGTTGCTGAATCCTCAGGCTTGTCTGTGAATGCAAATGCAGTTGCCGAGTCCTCAGTACATCAAAGAAAGAAGTATAACAGGAGTGGCAAGAACAAGCACAGAGTGGAGACAGCAATATCAGTGGCTACGTTGCCGTCATCAGATTTGAAGGAAACAACTCTTGTCAATGCTTCTCCTGAAAGTGATAAGCCAAAGGCTACGGAGACTGAATTGGATCCCAACTCAGTTCAGTCAGTAACAAATTCTAAAGATGAAAAGCAGTTATCGGATCATTGCTCATCTTTACTGACTGAAGATTCTCATGGCAGAGTGAATACCCAGTTGAAATCTCAGCATTCACGCAGGATGCCAAGGAACACACAAGTCAATAGACCAGCAGAGAAGTTCCACAGTGATGCTTTCTGGGCACCAGTACGCTCACAAAACAAAGCTGATACTGGTGAAGCCAATAATAAAAATGGAGTTGAAGAAGCCATTACTCCATCCATGAAGAGTGATCAGCAAGTGCAGAGTAATCCTAAGAATAAGAGGGCAGAAATTGAGAGATATGTCCCAAAGCCTGCAGCAAAGGAAATGGCTCAGCAAGGAAGCATTCAACAACCAGCGGCATCTTCAATTACTCAGACTACATCGGATGAGAGTGTTGGGAGAGCAGATTCTTGTTCTCAGGGCACAGAGAGTACTCAGTCTGCTGGCTCAACTGTTGGAAAAGTGGAGCTTGCCTTGGAATCCCTGGTTGGGGATGGTAGGCTGAACAAGCAGGGAAAAGCTCATGGGTCATGGCGGCAACGGGGTTCAACAGAGTCAGTCATTGTGCAAAGTGTGCAAGATGGACCTTCTTCGCACCCTGGTCAGAAAGTTCAAAAAGCAATTCAGGATTACCAATCTCAGAAGCCTGATGTAGGGTCGGTGAAAGAGCAACAAGAATATGGTGATGAATGGAATGCTCCTGATGGATGGAACATTCCGAACAATTCTGATTCAGCTGCAATTGTTGTGAAAGATCAGCAAGTAACAGGCAGAGCAAAACGGTATCCCTTTAAGGGACAGAAAGGCCTGGGGAATAGTAATGATTTTGATCAAAAGAAAACTAGTGGGAACACCAGCAAAACTGATTCTCAATCTTCCTCCCTTGAAGTGAGTCAAACTGACTTGCCGGTCTCTTTAAAAGAAAATCGTGGTATTGGGGAACGTTCAACTGCTCATTGGCAACCCAAATCTCAGACAGTTCCTGCTAGTTATCAACAGGGAAGCAGAACTAGTACTGGTCGAAGTGTAGGTGCTGGTGTTGCTTGGACAAACAAAAAGGAGTCCGCTCACCAGGGTGCGGTGCCACTAGCACCTCTAGACAAGGGAACTGGTGAAGGTGTGTTGCAGCCTCAACATGATCAATCTCCCTCTGAAAGTATAGATGCAGAAGAAACACTGGATGAACGGCATCAAGAGGCTAAAAGGGGTAGAAAAGTAGGTTCAGTCAGAGGTCGACAGCACTCCCCAAACCAAACTCCTGTCAGCACAGTTGAACAGTCTTCTGGAAGTATGGATGTTAGACATGAGCAGCGGTCATCATCTGGCTTTCGCAAGAGTGGAAACCACAATAATACCCGTTTGGGGAGGGGGCATGACTCTCGTGGAGATTGGAACTCATCTGGGCAAGAGAGTAGACGTAATTATCCACCTGGAAACTGGGAAAGGCAGAGGCACAATTCACATTACGAGTACCACCCAGTTGGCCCGTACAGCAATAACAAATCGAATACTGCTGATGGACCTAAAGATGGAACACTCAATACGGGTCCAAGGTTCAGGGAGAGGGGTCAGAATCACTGGAGGCGTGGTGGGGGGAGCTTATATGGACGGCAAAGTGGTAATGATCAAGGAGATGCTGGTTTTGAGTGGGAATAGAAATCTCGCGGGCAGGTTTTTGTTCGATGATATACAGCTCCATAATATGTAGTGTCTTACTCAAACGGGTTTCCAGGTAAATTTAGGTTCTAGGTAGTAGTTTATCTGATGGTATTTTGAGTTGTAACTACATTGCATGAATTGTCAATTGATGGAATGTGTAAACGTTGAGCAGGCTTGGAGCAAACTTGACGATGATGCTAGGCAAAATATTCTTGGGGTTGGTGGGGAGAACTCCTCTATGTGGTTAATTTCCTCTTATTTTTGAAGATGTATCTGATATAAACAGTGTAATTTGGTCGCGGTTTGTTTGCTGTTGAACCCCTTCATATGTTTTCTTTTATGCCTTACATTAGTGACCATCATCCCTTTGCTGTGGAACAGCAGAGAGGAGGAGGAATGAAGTAAAAGTTTTATAGCTCCTCTTGCAATTTTCAATTTAATAGTCTGTTTTGGCCTGTCTTCGGTAGTGCTATATCTTTTCTGATTGATTACTTCTTCAGAACTTTTTCTCTCATCTTGTTCGTTGACACGAGGAGAAACGGGAAAAATAAAAGCACAGGAAAGAAAAGGAATTGATGGACTTTACAGTCTATTTTCTCCGGCCCAGTCAGTTTCCATGGGCTTTCTAGTACTTTATTTACAAGCCCAGTGGGGTACGTGTTAGCCTACTCTCTATATCTCATTGTATTGGGTTTTTCATCCGGGCTTTCTGCTATTTGTCTTTGTAGGTGGTAATGGTGGCTTGCGAGCTTCAAGCCTTTTAACACGTCTCTTCACGCAGTTAGCGTGTGAATTTTTTTTTTTTGGGACAAATGGAGTGAATATGTATATTCCACTGGTTTTTTTCTTCGCATTGCACATCACGTGCTGATTGGACAACTAAAAAGCTGTATCTTTGATATTTCTCAATAAAGAAAGTTCATCACAAACTAGAATTAAGTTTAAAAGAATCAATGGAAAATTTAAATAAGCTGATTCAAAGATTCAGTAACTAAGGTAATGTTCCGTTTGAAGAGTTTTGTAGGATTTTGAGAATTTTTAGGTGATGTTAGAGGAGTATTGATGTTTGTGTATAAGTTGTTGAGGTGTAAAAAAAATTAATGATGATGTTTAAAGTTTTTTTTTCGAATTTATTAATTTTTTATTAAAATTTGAAAATTTAAAAGTATTAGCAAAAAAAGCAAAAAACGACCAAATCAATCACAGCTTTGTTTGGTAAATCTCTGCAGAAAAGTGGGCCCAGGCGAAGGCGTGAAGCGAGAACAAAAGCAAACCAAAGAAAAAGCTCATGCGAACGTGGTTTTGGTGGGTCCCATTTTTAGACGCAATAATCCCATGGTCACTGTAGAACAATAGCTTCTTCAGACGATGAGGGCCACACATGTTAGTGAGGATTCTACTTTTGCCGAACATGAGGTTTGCGTGGATTCGAATCCTACAAAAAGTTTGAAATCGAACATGACCTAAGTCTGCCATCAATAAGCACCCGATTTTAATTTTCACATTGGCATTTGCTAAATTGATTCAATACAATTTGAAATGACCCTATTTCACAAGCTTTAGTAACAACTCTCAAATCCTAATTCACCTTTTTTTTCTGAAATTATTCACTTTGTGACAATTTATTTCTTGTCGTTCTTCTTAGGTGTTGTTTTGGCATGTCTAAAAATTTTTAGGGTAAATTGCTCCGTACGTCTCTGGGGTATGGCGCTTTTCCAATTTCGTCCTCAGGGTATGATTTTCCCTAAAAGAAACCTTGGGGTTTGACCCTATTCCCAGAAGTCCTGCCGTCACTTAATGGACGGAAATGCTGACCTGGCTAACAAATTACACGTGGAATGTTACATGTCATGTTTAAAAATTTGAAAAAAAATACATTTTGAAGCCACGCGTATTATTTGAAGGTGAGATCCCTAAAAAGCCCCAAAATCCCCAAATTACATTGCCTAAATCCAAACTCGCCAATTCCCCCCCCCCCCAAATTACAACCCCGAACCCTAAGGACACCAACTTCCCCGAACCCTAAGGACCCCCCCAACTTCGCCGAACACAAATCCCATCGTGAAGGTCGCCGAACACATATTTCGTGGGTAGTGGATGCTTCTGTGCATCTTAGACCCATCGTGAAGTTCGGAGGTGTTTTGTTCGGTGCGATTATCTCTCTGCGAGAACTATTTTCGAAAGGTACCACGTGATTTCGTCTGGGTCAAACAATTTCTTTAGTATTTCGCCTGGTAAACTTTTGGAAAGTTACCACATGCTTGTCTGATTTGAGTTCATTAAACAACTTTTGGTTGCATTGTGCTTCTGTGGCTTATGAGTACATTAACTAGTTAACAAAGTTGTGTGGTCCACTGTAATCAATTAAAGTCGAGTCTGATGGAGTTGTTTACACCAAGAAAATGGGATGGGTGGTCCATTTTCTAAAGTTTCTCACATGTGCTTCTATGCCTTATAAGTACATTGACTAGTTAACAAAGTTGTGTGGTCCACTGTAATCAATTAAACTCGGGTCTGATGGAGTTGTTTACTCCAAGAAAATGGGATGGGTGGTCCATTGTCTAAAGTTTCTCACATGTGATCCCCATTTTTGTCTGTGTTGTTTGTTTTTGGTGGCTGTCCTCTTGTGACTTAAGTGAATTTTAAATTATGTGATAAGCTTTGAAAATAGTGCAATATGGTTGGTACTTCGTCCATTAACTGATGGGAAAATATTTTCGCTTATGTATATATAGATGGTGAAAGTGTTTATGCACCATGGAGGGAGGATAAGTTTTGTTCTTGGAATTTACGTTGGAGGGGAAGTGGCTGAAGCTAGACGGTTTGACCCGGACTATTTGTCCGTTACTCATTTGTTGAAGTTTGTGAAGGACGACTTGAAGTATCATGCACCAGTGGATTTATGGTGTAAATTTGATGGAAAACCATTTGAGTGGGGCATCAACTCACTTCAAAATGATGATGATGTGTTGAAGATTATACAACGTATTGAAAAAGACGGTGAAGAGTCTTTGAGGATTTTTGTAGATCACAAAACAAGCGTAACAGGGGAGGTACCTTTAGAACCTCCCCAGTTGACTGCAGTTGAGGTCGTTGATGATGAAGTTGTTAATGAAAAGCTTCTCGATCAGTGGCCACATGGAGTATTTGAGGATTCTGTTGATGAAGAGCGGGTTTTCGGTGTTGTTCATGATGATGATCAGGGAGATGACCCTGAGGAGATCGATGTTGAGGGGTTGGAAGCTGCTAGGCTAGATAGAGAGTTGAGTGACTTCGAAGAATCTGACGAGGAAGACATAGATTTGTTTGGGGACACACCGTGTGTAGATGTTAAGGCTGGGCAAAGTGCAATAGGCAAGGATCAAGAAAAGCAAGAGGAAAGCAGCCTATTGTTGATGAGGAGGACGTGGGCACTAATCAGGAACCCACAAAGAAGGTGCATGCTAAAGCTAGGAAGGCTTCTATGGAATGGTTTGGCCGTGGGTCTGCATGTGGAGCTGACGTGGAGGATCCAGTGGCCTCAGATACTGAGGTGTCTAAAAGTACTATTGAAAATGATGACTCCGACATCGATGTGCCCAAGAGGCCAAAATGTAAGGAGTTTCATGAAGATGAGTTAAAGGGCAGGGTCCACCTGGAAAGGGGGCTAAGGTTTAGGGATATCGGAATGTTTAAGGAGGCTTTAAGGCTATTTGGAGTTCAAAGACACTTTGATTTCAAGTACATTAAATGTGATAAGCTTCGGGTCACTGCAGTTTGCAAGAGGCATGTGGCTGGAAAATACATGAATCTTTCATGTACCATAAAGACGTTGTGCAGATCAAACACTTTCAGCCCATACATCAATGCGGCGCGCATCAAAAGAACACAAAGTTGAACTACAAATTTACGGCAGCACATTATTTGGAGATTATACGGGATGACCCTAATATCCCACGTACAACTTTCGCTAACCATATACGGAGGGAGTTCCACGTTTGTGTTTCGAAGAATCCGTGTACCGGGCGAAGAAGTTAGCATTGGAGATGATCCATATGCTGATCAATACAATTATTTGTACGACTACTGCGATGCCCTAATTAAGTACAATCCTGGGAGTTGTGTCAAAGTCCACAGAGAAGGTCCACGTTTTCAACGTATCTATGTGCGCCTTGACGCCTGCAAACGAGGCTTTTTGGCTGGTTGTCGACCTGTTATTGTGTTGGATGGTTGTCATCTAAAGGGACCCTTTGGCAGACAACTGCTTTGTGCAGTGGGGAAAGACGCAAATGACGACATGTATCCACTAGCGTTTGCTGTTTGTGAAGTGGAACGTCGGTCATCATGGACATGGTTTATTAAGACTTTAATGGAGGATATTGAGGACGAGCGTGCTTGGACATGGATGTCAGATCAGCAAAAGGTAACATTTTACCTCACACCACCTATTCGATGCAATTTTTGATGACTTTAAACATGTTTCTTGACTTAATTCTTTTCTCTTTGTAAGGGTCTGCGGGAGTCATTGGAGGCTTTGGTCCCTAATGAAGAGCAATGACATTGTGTTCGACACTTGCATGCAAATGTCAAGTCGCACGGGTTTCGAGGCAAACCGGTTAAAGATGCATTGTGGAGGACAGCTCGATCATGTACCGAAACAACCTTCAAGCAGAACAGAGAGGTTTTGAAGGGGGTTAGTGTGGGGACTTATGAATATTTGAAGAATGTGGATCCAAAGGGATGGTCGAAGCATGGTTTCGCGATATTAACTAAATGTGACATTCTCCTATCCAATATTGCGGAGACCTTTAATGCGTGGATCAAGAGGCACGAGACAAAGCCAATAGTGACAATGCTGGAAATGATTAGAAGAATGCTGATGATGCCCTCGTATTCAAAGGCCACTTGGGAGATATGCCCTCGTATTCAAAAAAAGCTGGAAAGGAACAAGAGCATGGCTATCAATTGCTTGTGTCTCTGGAGTGACGGAACTACAGTTGATGGTGACCGAAAGCTAGTGAACATTGGTGAAAGAATTTGCTCCTGTGGCCGATGGCAACTCACAGGAATTCCTTGTACACATGGGTATGCTGCCATCTTCACAGAAAGGCGCTTACCAGAGGACGTTGAAGACAATTGCTACTGTAAGGCAGCATATGATGCAGCGTACTCACATGTAATACATGCCATGCCAGGTGCTGATTTATGGCCGCAATCAGCATCTAGTCCGCTTCAACCACCGGTATGGAGGGCAATGCCTGGAAGGCCCAAGAAGGCTCGAGTTAGAGCAGAGGACGAGCCACATGATGAGTATCATGTCACAAGAAGGGGACTCCCTGTACGGTGCGGAAAATGTTTGGTGGAGGGGTACAATGCACGTTCATGCAACAAACCGAAAAATGCTAACCGAAAGATTTATCCAAAGAAGCCATCAAAGAAAAAGGATCAATCTCAAGTAAGGCAGCAATAGTTTGACATCTGAAATGTAATTGACATTACTTAGTATTTGACACATGTTTGTCAATGACTTGCACAGAATGGTAACGGCCAACCAGGGACTGCTGCAAATGCTGGACAACAAACCGGAAAGAGTAAGAGGGTTGCAATTCAGCATGTGACGCAGGTTCGATGCATTCGAAATGATCTAACAATTTCGTATACATATGGCAAATCATCTTGTTACTAATTAGCATAATATGATGCAATGCAGGACGTAACAGAACCTTCTCAGACGCAGCCCTCCCAACCACACGCCTTTCAGCCATTGACGTCCTTATCATAATCTGTTCAGACAGTTTCAAAGAAAAAAGGAGTAACCCACGCAAAAACGGTGAAGGTCAATCACAACCAATCCTTTTGAGGCGATCTCCGCGGAAGAAGGCTGGAGTGCAAAGAACTGACCACACTTGAACTGAGCCAATCCTTTTGTGTTGTTGTTGAGATCTGTGATGTAATGTGCTTTTGAATTTGTAATGTGTTGTTGTTCAGATCTGTCATGTAATGTAGTAACAGGAATTGTGTTGTTGAGAACTGTCATGTAATGTAATGTGCTTTTGAATTTGTAATGTGTTGACATTTGCCATGTAATGTTCTTTTGAATTTGTAATGTGTTGTTGTTGAGATTTGCCATGTAGTGTTGTTGTTGAGATCTGCCATATAGTGTTGTTAAGATATGCCATTTGCCCAGTTGCACGAATTGCAAATTGCACATATTGCAAATTGCCATATAGTGTTGTTGTTAAGATCTGTCATGTCCTGAAGTGTAGAAATAGAATTGATGTGTAGAAGTGTTATTGGTATGCACAAATGGTATCAACGTAATTGACCATTAATACACAAATGGTTCAATTACATAGCATGACTTTGTCCAGATGGTTCATTACACAAATCTGAGAAAGGGCAAACTTGCACCAATTTCAAGTTACATTGTCATTGAACATCAATACGAAAATAGTCACACATTACAGCAGATTCATATTCGTTATCTACAAATTACATCAAACTATAAAGCCATAATCCTACATTGATCAACAATAAAGCAACAGAAGTACACAACCGAAGAACATCCAGGAGCCCAACAATCCAGCCTTAAATCGTCTCTCCTTTGCCTTTTGTTTAAGGAGCTGCTCCTGAAGGACTTGGACTTGCTTTTCTAGGATCTTAACATTATCCTTTGAGATATTCAGTTTGTCCTCTAAGATCTTCTCTTTGTCCTCTGAATTCTTCACTTTATCTTCTAAGATCTTCACTTTCTTCAGCAGGGCAGGAAGAGCTTCTTCCCTATGCGCAGGAGCGGTGTCAATCCATTCAAAATATCCACAAGCCAAATATCTATAGATTTTAGTATGAACACAAATCAAGTAACATATTTTATTCATTCTTTTGATGATACAATCTGCATTCATCTATAAATAGAGAGATGGATGAGTCTTACGCCAAGAGACTTGCACAACCAATGCCACTAACTCATCTTCACAATCAATACCACTAACTCATAATATGATCCAAAGACTTGCACAACCAAAGACTACCTCATAGTATGAATTCTGCACTAACTCATAAAGTAACAGAAAGTCAAAGGCTAACCTGGCCACTTGAGTAACGCGGGCAACCAAAAAATCTTCTGCCCGGATTCCCCTCTGTCTCTGCTTGTCCTCATTCGAGCTTTGATGCCACAAAAGCAGAAACGTTCAACCTCCACCTCCAACGATGATGCTTCCTGCCTGTCATTGCTAACAGAAGAGGACGATGCACTTCTCATTGCCCCTTTCTGCCTCGAACAAAACACCTCCGAACTTCACGATGGGTCCAGGAAGCACAAAAGCATCCACTACCAACGAAATATGTGTTCGTGATGATGGCTCCAAGAAGCACAAAACTTCACGGTGGGTTCACGACGGGATTTGTGTTCGACGAAGTTGGGGTCCTTCCGACGAAGTTGGGTTCCTTGGGGTTCGAGGAAGTTGGGGTCCTTAGGGTTCGGGGAAGTAATTTGGGGGGGGGGGGAGGGGGTTTGGACTTGGGCAACGTAATTTAATTTGGGGATTTTGGCGCTTTTTCGAATCTCACCTTCAAATAATACACGTGGCTTCACATTATATGTTTTTCAAACTTTTAAACGTGACATGTAACATTCCACGTGTAATCTGTTAGCCAGGTCAGCATTTTCGTCCACTTAAGTGACGACATAACTCTTCTGGGAATAGGGTCAAACCCCATGATTTCTTTTAGGGAAATCATACATTGAGGACGAAATTGAGAAAACGTCATACTCCAGGGACGTACGGAGCAATTTACCCAAATTTTTATCTCATAAATTTTGAAGTTCGACTATTATTGAGATTTGAGAAGTTGGTTGGGTAGAAAATTTTGTATTGGTGTTTGATTTAATTATAAAGGATTCGGAAAATGGGTCTAATGGATTAATTGTATGTAATTTTTTATATAAAGAACAAATTATAAATGTAATATAATTAAAAAATTATTAAAGTTTTATTTAAATATTAAAAAAATTAAAACCATGCCAATCAATCACAGGAGCACACCCGGCTCGATCGAACACTTCCTTCGCAAGTTGAAGTTAGGAGCATTTCTGTGCATCGAAACGGGTCAATTCACAAAGGCCACCAATTCCTTACTTTCGTTTTATTTTTCCAACCGCCTTTCCTAGCTAACCTTACCCGCTGCCGCTGGTGTTTTTTGGGGGGTTTTATCATCATATCCACTGTGAAAAAAAGGTCCCCATAAAAACCCTAAATTTAATCATTCAAAACCCATCTCTTTTCCATTGTTCTCTATTTCTATTTATTCTATACGTATAAACTCAATTTTTGGATAAAGATACACGGGTGCTATTCTTCCTAACAATTATATCAAGCTGTGTCTTTTGGGAACAGAAAGAAGAAAAAAGATTTGGGTTTGAGCAGCTCATGAATTCAAGACCTCAGGTTGGTGTAACTTTTGGTCACTGTGAAGCTCAATATTGGAAAGTTAATTATTATTTTTGTTGAAAACTCATTTTTTCTGTTTTCGCTTGATCCTAGAGGGCGGCTCTCTGTTTTTTCTTTTGGGTGCTGGGAATGTATTTCATTCTGTTGGGTTGCGGAGAAATTGAGGAAAAGGAGAGGAAACACGATTGGAACATTTACTTTTGGGTTTTTTTTTTATTCTCTAAGAAAATTGTGAGGTCATTTTCGTTTCTTTCTGCTTGTATAATTAGTGATTGGAAGGAGATATTGGGGTACAAACGCGTGTTGGGTCCTCGAGCGAATCAAGTTGGGCATTCCAAAAATTTCATTGGCTGAAAGTTTGTAACTCTGTCGTAGGATTTAACGTATGTGGATTCTGAATGAATTTAGTTTGAATGATAGTTGGATGGGTTGTAGTGAATTGCGCTTATAATGAGATTCGTTTATTGTTATGGAGTAAACATGGTTAAGTTTATGTTCTTGTATATAAGCTGTCTTATCCTCTGAGTAGCTTGTGGACGTTGTTATGTTTTCTTGGCTCGGGGTTTTGGACTGTCTTAACTCTGTGGACAAATGCGTGTTTACTGTGTGTTTTTTTCTTGAACTAGGCCATGCTTAATAAATGATTGGCTGGCTGAGAGGGTGAGACAATGGCATTGGTAACCCATCAAATGCAGGTAATTTAAGTTGACTTCTTCATCTATATATTTGTTTAGATTCGAGAAAAAGAGTTGGGAGTTATATGAGATTAAGTGCCACATTAGTACCAGTATCTCACCATGTAACTTCGTTTATTTAGATGGATACCATAAACTGTCATGTACTATATTTTTCTATTGTTATCCTTCAACATATTTGTTGGAAAAGAGCTGGAGTAAGCAGCCCACGAATAAAACTATGTTTTTTCAAAGAATCATCTATTGCAGGGCCAAATGGAGAAGGAACCTGTTTGTTTGGGTTCCAAGGGTTGATAACATTTGTGTAGGGCATGTAAAAAAAGCTGCATCAGTTAATTCATCATCTTGCATAGAGTTGGATTCTGTATGTATCTGAACTTCTTTGCTCTTGTTTTTTGGTATCAGGGTTCTTTTTCTATGTTTCTCTCAAGACCTTTGTCATGGGATAAAGGGATTAAGTTGAAACAGAAGGTTGCAACATTTCACGTGGTTGGGAGAGCAGATAGGCATTTCGTATTAAAACACAATATTTGTTTAAGGTGAAAATTTTCCTTAAATCGTTGCTGCTGCCATTTCTTGTTTAAACTGAGTACTATTGAATATGTCACTGGTTGAATGTTTTTTGGTTTAAGTAGTCTGTCTATTCGCATTGCTATGTTGAGGTTTTCACATATAAGGGATTTAGGTAGCCTGTAGATGTGCTATAGTTTAGATAAGATTTCACCTGTGTAACCATATCCGCTTACCCCAGTACATTAAGAAACAGGATATATGACTCTTTTTCGAGTTCAAGAGGGTAAAGGTTAATAAGATGAGTTGCAAGGGGCAACTTTGGCAACCTTAGTTGAGCTAAGAAAGGCATTGGTTTTTCAAAGAGGATATAATTTTAAGACGTGAAATAAATATAATGGAATGCCCATATCTTGACAGTAACATGGTTATAATTGATTATGATCTTAAAACATCTGCATTTATGTGAGTAAGAAATTCTTATTAGCAAGCTAGGATACCATGTACTTTCAAGAGCCAAATTGTTTTGGAGGAAGAGCAAAGTGCTTCGTTTTATAGTTGAATTTCAGGTAGGAGGTGTAGCTCATGTAGTTGAATTCGCAGCTGAGATTCACTGCGCCACTTATTTGAAAACAAAAGTAGAAGATTGGAAGCCCACATATATCGACAAATCCTGTACCGGATTAGGGGTGGTTAACGGTAGTGTAGGTGACGGTTTGAAAAAAACCGTCACCGTCACCGCAATTGACGGAATCACATAATTGACACCGTCACCGCACCGCTAAGGCATAATAACCGCCATTGCCGGTGACGGTATTAACGGTAACGGTTATACAATAACCGCTTAAACTGTATAATCGTTATGGCAAAAAAAATAAGTTTTTTCCTTGAGCTTTTTTATTTTTTTCACTGTTTTAGGTTGTTTAAATTTTCAACATAATATCATAATCAATAATCATATCAAATAGACAAATATCATAACATATTCAAATATAATATCATAATCATAACAAATATAAAGTTGTCCAAAAGTATAACATAATATCATATTCAAACATAAAGACTAGAGTCTAATAAAAGTGTCCAACAATGTGACATAAACCAACTAACATATTCCAACAAAAGCCCAACAAAAATATGTCACATAATCAATAATCATCTCAAGTCTCAACTAGGGGTAGTTAACGGTAGTGTAGGTGACGGTTTGGTGAAAACAGTCACCGTTACTGCACCGCTAAGGCACAATAACCGCCCTTACCGGTAACGGTAGCGGTAGCAGTAACGGTTTTAGCGGTTAAAACGGTAACCGCCGGTGCAAATGAACACCCCTATACCAGATGGTGATGTCAGAGCTGCTTGTAATTGCATAATGAAGAATTGTTATCTGTAATTCTGACCCATAAAAATGAAAATCTCTCTTTATGGACGTGCAATTAATGTAGGAGATAGTTATTGGAAAGACTTGTGAAAAAGTAATCTTTTGAAGGAAGTTCCTTACATGGTTGCAAAGTATCAAGTGGAGGAAGATTAAAAGCTACTTTGAACATCCTGTCTTGGCCAGGATGCTGATGGGCCCCAAAAATTTTCCAGAAGAATCGACCTGATTGAGTGCACCTTGTTTGTTGTAACAAGGAGTATGCTTATTTCTGTAGTCTATGCCCATCATAAACATTAGCATGCACGGCACACACTTTTTCATCAACAAATTCATTTGTTTTAGTAGTTTTGATGCTGAAAGAGCTCTGTTCCATTGTATTCAAAGTGGAATGCATCTGTTTAATTTCTATCAATTTTTACCCTTTTTGGGTTTTTTGGGAGGAGGGGACGGGTGGATTTACTACTTCAATGATTTGTCTCTTTATAATAGATGCTTCATATGCATCCCTGTACTTGAATGATACCTGTTTGGATTCTTCAGAAAAAGGATTCTCTGAATTACTTTATATATAAAGACCCTTGATGAGGGGTAGGCTTACCATTTCTCTCTCTCATCATCAGATGAAAGCTCCTTAGTCTGTGTTTGGACAGTCCATGGATATCAAATAATTCCTATGTCTTCTGCATATTATGTAAATACGATGCATTTTTGGCTTTGTAGCATTATGCATGAGCCTTTCTAGGATACTGAGAAATATAAATTTTTGCATGAGCCTTTCTAGGATATCAGATTTTTGGCTTTGTAGCAGATGATTTTTTGTCAAGAGTCAGATGATTTTTTGGTTTGAAAATGCAGACAAAAAAAGAAGTCCGATTCTAATTTTGATGGAACATCCAGACGCTCTTTTTGGACTGTTTTAAAGCATGTATCTATGTTTTTTTTTTCCTTCAGTTTTCTAGTACTTAAATTTTGTCACTGCCACATGTTCTTGTCCTTGAATTCTTTTACACATATATATGCAGGTTTGATCACGCCACACATATATTCTCTTTTATAGAGGTCATAGTAACTCAGAAAACTTGTTTCCGCAGTGTAGGGGCTCCTTGCAACTCTGGAAAGCTTAAGCATTTGAGAATTTCAGCTTTCAAAGGCAGTGCCCAAAATGGTGATTCAGCTGGCAGGGCGGGTGGATCAAAGGTCCCAAAGAATTCTGTTCAACTAAAAGAGAGTGAGGGTACCATAACAGAATCTCCAAAGGCAAATGACATTCCACATTCTTATACTTCTGAAGCAAATGAGAGCATTGTATCCTCCCCTGCCATTCGGAAGTTATTCACGAAATGGTTGACCATGTTGCGCACACAATCACCCAGTCAAGTAGTGGATGACGTTTTGGGGGAGGGACCATCTTTAAGGGAGAGATCTGAAACTCAACATGGTACTCAAAACAAGGAAAGAGGTGAGATTCTTCCGGCAACTTGGTGCTACTTCCTGGGTCTGGACATAACCATAAAGATACCCTTACTGATCTTGTAAGTATAATGGTTTTGCCTGCCTTTCTATCTCTTCTGTTAGTCTGCATGTCTGTGAGATATTCTCGAGAACCAATCTTCATATTCTTTCTTACATTAATTTACTTATGGTGTCTAACTGCCAGATTTGTCTTTTTTCCAATTTACTTTTTCATTTGCTTGCATTTGGCTGCATCAGGTTGGAGCAAAGGGTCCTCACTCCTTTCTAAATAGGCCATATTCAATACATTAAAGGACAAGAAAAAACAATACTAAAAAGGAATAAGAACCACTACGCCGTTGTTTTCTTCCTACTTAATTAGGAAGGGATGTATTCGCTTACTTTGGCAAGCTTTCTCAAGTCCAACCCGTGCTCGGTTCCCTTTTTGCCTATTTATAATTAGTGCTACCCTATAAGATCTAGCGAGTTGGTGCTTCCTTGTTTTATCAAGGTTTTCTGACTAATGGATTCTAGTTGTAGTTTTACAGGAGTACAACTGGTATGATAGTAATTTTTTACTGGATGTCACTGGTATCTTGATTTGAGTGCAATTGGTTTCTCATAAATTGAGACGAGGGGGAAACAATTTTTCTTTTTTTAATTGGGCATAGTCAAAAACTAAATTTTGTTAGTTGCAGTAGTAACAGTATTCTTCATAACCAGACTATCCACAACCTTCTGCAGTATCATAGTGCAGTCTTCTGGCCTTCTTATTGTCTTCAGTTATTGTAATGTATTACATGCATGGCAACATAATAAAGCTACATACATCTTTTGTTGCTTCTAATAGCTCTGTTTATTCTGCAGCATCCCTTTGTTCCTAGCTGTTAATGTGATTTATGGGGCTGAAGTTTCAAAAGAGTTGACTCCGCTGTGGGTTTTTGGACCCCTTATAATAGCTCTCTACATCAAGATGGTCCGGTGGCTGTGTGCACTCTATGCCTTCAGCTTCAAGCTGACTGTTGAAGTAATTAAGAATTTGCCCACGTACTGTAGGTTGGCCTATAACTATGTTGCATGTGGGAAGCTTAAAGAGGAAGTAAGAGCTCGTCTTTGGCAACCTATAGCGAACATAAAGAACCTAGACTACAAAGAGATATCACGAAGAAAGCTAAAAGAGTTGCAAGAGCAGATAATGGAGAGGTATCTTGATTATGTGGAATCAATATGGCCACATTACTGTCGGACTATCAGGTTCCTAAAGAGGGCTAATCTCATTTAGATGTTGGACCATAAATCTGGCAAAGCTTTCAGCAAGGAGAACAAAAAAGGCTCAAATTGGAGTTCCTTCTGATATGTTCCTGAATGTTGATATTTTTGAGAAAAATCTGGTCAACTCCATTTTAGACTTGGGTTCTCTCTCGAGGATCAGAACAGGTTGGTAGATTTATGTAACCCTAATTCTTGGATGTGGTCCCGATATTTTGTATCTGTTTTGTATTCCCTGTCTGATTATGTTCTCGAGGTAGATGGAAGTGATTTTAATCTCAAGCACTGATCTGTTAATGGTTTTTGGGTGTTTTATTTTTATTCTTTTACTTTTCTGTTGTATTAGGGTTTTGGAAATCATTCAGTCCTTCTCACATGGTTGATCCAAACTTCTTCATCCCATTGCTGTTTCTCCCTCTCTCTAGCTGTCTGAAAATAGTCGTTTGCCAATAAGTAGCACCAGTTGATCTGATCGGATATTGGCAGTCCTCTCTTCACTTTCCAATCCATTTGGGGTTTCTTATCCTTAGGCTTTGAGTGGATGTGCTGCATCTTTAGTTGATACTCACTTCGCTGCAGTCGATGCAATTTTAGAATCCACCAAAAGCATGTCCTCTGCTTCGGCTTGGTTCGTTTTGGGATTTCCTAGAACAGAATCCAGAATTGTCAAGCATCCGGTTTGTTTGGATTTGGCAAAGGAGGACATGGTTTGTCGGAGAAATGGAGAACTGCTTAGACGAAATGTGAGCAACTATAATTGTTTTGAACACGGCCAATAAATGCTTTTTTCCTGAAAGGGGATAGTGTTCATTAACTAGTGCCTCATGAAATGGTTCAAGGGTGATCGATAAAATTCTTTTTGGTGTTTTTTTTGGCAAATTAGAGAATATCTCAAAATACAGCGGAAAATGTTCTAGCGGGTGAACTAGGTGGCATCTCAACGAATACAACCAAATGTTTATCACTACTAATTAAAAAATAGTGTTTTTGAACTTCATTTTTATTTATATTCTTTTTAAACAACTGATTTAGACACGCCCATTTTAGCATTTAAAATATCAAAAAATTTATATTCGCATACATAATTAGATCTAATATTAATTAAATAGATGATAAATATATCACGTAACCTTACTGGTCAATTTAGCAGTGATTAACACTATATAAATTTGATAATTTTAAAGGTGCAATGTGTAGATTGATAGTATAGATAAAAGGATGAGGTGATAACTTAGAGTTACAAAGATTTGTTATTATTATGTAGTGACATATATATTCGGCCGACCGCTTCAATTTTAACACATATCCGGCCGACCGCTTCAATTTTGCTGACGTGTCAAAGATGTCCGTTAAGAGTATGGACGACTGAAGGACTAAATTTTATAAAGATGAAAATTCAAGGATTAAAATTTTGACCCACTAAAATTAATGACTAAAAATAAAAAAGAATTAAAACTCAAGGACTAAAAATCAAATTTCCCAAAAGTTTATTTTCTCCGAACTGGTCTTACTTTCACACGTTCCCTTACTTTCTCTATTTGAGAGTTAGTTTCTTCGGTTAGAAGCCTTAACAACTTCATATAAATAATAAATATTAAAAAAAGACAGAAGAAGAGATCGAAGAAAATAAAGATAGAAGGAAAACAATAAGGAAAGGAAACAGGCTTAGGGGGGAAAAGAACAATAAAGAAAGAACGAAAACTTATAATAGGAAACAAGAAGTTAATTGAAAAACGAAAGAATCTAGGTGAACCGTGGGAGGCCGATAAAGCACGTAGAAATAGGATTTGTCCAAAACCTTTACCCGCTTGAACCCAAAAAAAAAGAAGCCGCTCCCTCTCCCTCCCTCCCACTCTCTCTCAAACACACACTCTCTCTTCCTTTGATAAAACTCCAAAATCCGCACCTCAGAATCTCCGAATTCCTTCACTTTCCCACCCTTTGATTTCTTTCTCAAGAAAATTCCCATATGGGAATCAACAACCATCCGTACGAGTGAAATGGTGTTGCGTTAAAAACTCATCAGCATGCAGTGGTTGAGTCTGTGATATACTCTGCTGGTTTTTATTTCTTTCAGATATGGCTGTGAAAATTAGTTCTTCGTTTTCTTGTTTGGTTGCTTCAGTGTCTTCTCCTTTCCAATCCAGGAGATGTTCCCAGGTATAATTTTCATGTTTGGTAACTCTAAATATGTACTCCTTATTTTTCCCCAAGAAAATTGTGGCTTCTTGTTATGAGTGTCTTTTGTTAGGGTTCTTCAATAGCCAATAAGTTTTCTTTGGTCTGTTATCAGTGTTTCTTTACTGCCTATCGATTGGAGAAATATTAGAAAGAAAGTGAAGGGTGAGGTGAGATATGTTTGCTTGAGTAAAAGTTATCATTCGGCCTACTGGGTAGCTATTGCTCAACTTAGATGCTGCTACTTTGTTTCATGATATATGTTATATGTCAGCGACAACGCATTGTTTCTATGACGCTGTTGTTGGGGGGGTAATCTGGTGTTCTTGTGAAGTCTGTTCAATTCATCTCTACCGTACCTTATAACAGTTGCTGGGAAATAATCTTGATTTTTCTTTCCTAAATCATTTTGGTGCCTACTGGGGAAATGGTACTAATTTCATGCTAATGATTTAGCATTCAAGCTTACATTTTAGACGTGGCTTCTGATAAGCTAGAAGATTGTGCTGCTGGCCAGTATTCAAGCCGGCTTCTGTTGCGCCATCTCTCTTTTGTTCATTCTTTATCACAGCCATGTTTTATGGACCATGCCATGTTAGAAATTGTGTTGCATCCGCTCTCTAGGTATTTTTAGTAGTCAGAAAATTTGTCCTCTTTAGTTAGGAATCTAGTTATTTGAGTTGTTATTTCACTGTAATGTGATCTGTGAATATTAAAGTTCACTGCCTTTCCACATTGATCCTCCATATGACTTCTTCCCTTTGATGTTTAGCTGACCTTATCACGAGGATTTTATGAGATTCAGCGACATGGTTTTCAGCAGCTAAAATATTCCAAAGGTAACTTCCATATTTGTTAGATCATTCTCAAAGTTCTACGCTTGGCTTTGAGCTGCCAACTCCTAAAGTGCCAAGGAAGTTTGATGCAAATTAGATTAACACAGGATCCTGGGGACTCCACTTGATTTTATGTGCCATTTTGCAATGTATAGTATTAATTGAGTCACTTGGCCGAGTCTTTTTGCCTATGAGATTTTTAGAAACTTTATATTGATGAATTCTGGGAAAGTACCATGTGAGTTATACTGCTCTAAAATTGTATTGTAGCCAAGTCGTGCCAGTGCATGGCTGGAAAGCTGAAGTCAAGTGGAAGGTTCCTGCAGCTGCAAAATTCTCTCTGTGCTATTTCTGAAGAACAAACACAACACGGTGACCTTGAACCAGAGGTGTCAGAGCTAGAAATCAATTATCCTAATGCTGAGGACGTCTCTCCTGCAAACAGCTCACCTATCCATTTTGTGGGAACTGGTGGAAAACCTGGTTCAATCTCATTTTACAGCATTCCGTATAAAAAAGAGGATGAATGCCTTATGTCCAAGCCACAGAAGAGTCGGAACAACCTGCTGTGGCTTATTGGTCCATCTGTTATTGTAGCCTCTTTCATTTTCCCCTCGCTTTATTTGCGCCGAATACTCTCCAATGTATTTGAGGACTCTTTGTTAACAGGTGAGCCTGCATTCTTAAGTTGGTCTTGAAAAACCCTCCCCCCTTAACTTTTTTCCTCATGAATCTTGACTTTTCTTTTGATTATCGTTAAATCAGGAATCAAATAAAACAATATAAGGCATATTGGATGAGCAAAGACGTATTCCCCCCCGCCCGCACCCATCTAAGGCAGGGGTGAGGTTATAGATGTTGTTCATGACCGCTTTGTCTGTGTGACACCATAGATGTATTTAGGGGTCATTTTCTTTGTCCCTGTATAGAAATGAAAGTTGGGAATTCGTTAGAAATGGAGGGCATGTGATACTTGGCAATGACAGTAATGCTAGGCAAGGTCATTCAAGTTGTTTGGATCCAGGTGTATTCGATGGTCCTAGGGTGACTGAAAAACTTTAATGTTTGAGAATGAGAATCTGAAGGATGATTAAACAGACATGGAGTACTTCAGACATACTGGAAGTATGACTGGGTTGGTCGTACGGTACACTTTCTAGAAGGAACCAGCAATAACCAACAAACAAGGATGGAAATAATGTAAAGTGGTTATGGAAGTTCTTCGGAAATGTAGAATTTGATTTCAAATGGGTACAATCAGCAATTTATCATCAGTGGTTCGCCTAGATATTTTGTTGACTCCTGATAGAATTTGTTGGTTTATATCATGTTTCGTTTTGTCTTTTATGAATTTAATCTTTGAATCTTGTTATAGTGATTTATCCATATTGTTTCATTCTGTTGATTGTCCCTTGGTTCTCCTTCTGCAGATTTCCTCATATTGTTCTTTACCGAAGCTCTTTTCTATTGCGGAGTTGCTGTATTCCTTTTTCTAATGGACCACTTGACGAGGCCTATTGAGCCAGATTCCACTACAGTCACTCACAGATCCCTGACTCCTCATTTAGGACAGCGAATCTCTTCTGTAGTGTCCCTGGTACTTAGTCTGATAGTCCCTTTGGTGACAATGGGCTTGGTATGGCCATGGACTGGTCCTGCAGCATCCGCTACTCTTGCTCCATTTTTGGTTGGTATTATTGTCCAGTTTGCCTTTGAGCAGTATGCAAGATATACAAAGTCACCTTCATGGTCTGTTATTCCAGTTATCTTCCAGGTAGGGCAATCATGGCTCAATGCTGACCACATTTTTTCAGCATATATGTTAGCATTGAGGATGGGTCAAAACATTAATTTTGATCCACTCTTGTACATTCCAGTTGCCCCCTTTCTTGTTTCTTCTTAAGTACACCAATTATCTTTTTGGTAGGGCAATTCTGTCTCTTTTTAGTATTGACCAAGAGGCATTCAAAACTTGCTTTTTTAGGGAGGTTAAATGTACGTATTTGAAAAACTATGACACTAAGGTTAGGGAAGACCTGCGTGAAATCTTCAAGCAAACATTTGTAACTGCTTGCGATAGAAATTAATATTTGAAAAAGTAAAGAGATTCTTGATGCATTGCAGGTTTATAGATTGCACCAGCTGAATAGAGCAGCACAACTGGTTACTGCCTTGTCCTTTACTGTTAGAGGAGCTGAAGTGACGGCACAGAACTTGGCAATAGGCAGCTCTCTGCGTATTCTTCTGAGTGTCCTCCAATTTCTTGGGGTGATCTGCATTTGGTCTCTCTCAAGCTTCCTCATGAGGTGCTTCCCTTCTACCGCCATGACTGTGCAGTGAGACACAAGTTTCAGGGAACGACTGCTAAAATTCTCACCCAATAGAGAACAGTGCTAAAGGTGGTCTTTGTTTCAGTTGTTTTAATAAAATCCGGTGGGGTCTGACTCTTTTATGGTTGAGATCTGCTCTGGTGGGAAGTGGGAACTCAAAACCATAAGGGTACTGAAGCATTTGACTTTGTCTAAAGGAAATTGAAACATAGTGGCGGAATGCTGGTACTGAAAATTCTAATTGCAGGAAAGAGCTAATTTGTCAAAAATCAATGTCTCCATTTATCCATGTCGATGAAATTTTTCTGATGCATGTATCTAAATCATTTTCGCCATCGACTGGAAAGTTTACTAGCAAATGTGCTTTTTTCATAAGTTGTCTAGAATGGTTAGAAGGTAAGTGGATAAAGCATCAATTCTCTTTCTGCCATCCATTTGTCACAAATTGAGTGCTGGAACAAGTTTGAACTCTTGGACTCATTTCAAATCTCCTTGGACTTGAAATTCATTATGTTAAAGTCAAATGAATTTAACATATAAAGTTAAGCAATGACGTTGCTGATTCAATCCTGCCCAAGACAAGACGTCGGCTTTTCTTTTGTCTAGGCCAAGATGGATAGCTCTCCTTGTTTTTAGGCAATCCAGCAGTATTGCAAGGGGGAAGTTACAGCTAGTAGATAACAAATAAAAGGCCCAAAGGGCCAGCAAGAAAATGTAGTGGGCTCGAGACCCATAACAGACAGTAAAGAGGGCTCAAGGCCCTCAACAAGTGGACACAAAGGTCCAACCTGACTCAATGGCCCAATTAGAACCGGGCACAAAGGCCCATACACAATCACCTCACATGGCAGCGGCGATGACCATCACTAGCTAGAGGAGGGACATACATGACGTTAATCCTTCTCGAGAGGACTTATTTGGCAAGCACCAACTGAAGAGTCGAGGAGATTTGCAGAAGAGACGTGAGAGGCAATGCACGTGAGATGCCCTCTCGGGGGCCTAAGTTCCGTGTGACAGCCAACGCGATGACAAAACGGTGGAGGCCATAGTTGGAATCATAGATCAAGGACTGCTGAAGCCTATCTTGAAGTGTCTGGATGGACACCCAATGGCGGATTCAGGATGAAAATTCAAGGGGATCGAACTTTAAAAGGCGAAATGACAATAAATTTTTTTTTTCCTTCGTAATGTAAAAAATTGTTTTAGAGTTACAATATCGAAAATTAAAGACTAAAAGCATTAAAAATATTAAAATACATGTACCGTATTATGTACTGCTACTGAGAGTTGACAATTGCATCCTACATTTTTGCATCTTCTGAAAAATGTTAAAAAATGACTTCTTTCTCAATAGTTTTAAAAACTTCTTGCTCGATGTACACTATCATGCAATCATTTATCCAGTCATCTATCATCCTATTACACAAATCACTCTTTATTATCTTCATCGCAGAAAATACTTTTTCAAAGAGGAACAAAGTGAAGACAATCAATCAGTTGACAATATGTGACGCTCTAAAAGAGGAACCCGTAGAATAAATGTAAAAGTACAAACGGAACATAAACAGAACTATAGTACCAAACCGAAACATAAAACATTTGGATTTAAAAATATTAAATTTAGATATTCACATATTCACATATTCAAATCCAAATCCAAATTTAGATATTCACATATTCAAAAATCACCAATTTCACAAAATGTCAAAATCCCTAATTCAAATCCAAATTCCAATCTAATTACATTGCATTCAATTGACATCACAATCAAATTAATTAAAAATGATATTACCAAAAATTAAAAATGTTGGCAAACTAATAATTTTAGATGTGATCATATTAAATTAAAACCACATCCAAATTAGAATTTAGCATAAGTGAGCCATTTCTATATATGTTTTAAAGTTTAAGGGGATTGAAAATATGAAAAGAAAAATTATTTTTTGAAAAACAAAAAAATGAAAACATTACTTGAAATTCAAAATAAACAATTTCACAAATCACATATATTCAAATTTCAAACCAATTCAATCTCATTCTCCAACAATTTCACAAACCACAAATATCCAAACTAATTCAATCACATCTTCCAACAATTTTCCAAACCACAAATATCCAAACTAATTCAATCTCATCCTCTAACTGTCCAACAATTTCACAAATCACAAAATTCCAAACCCTAAAGAATTTTTAGCATACTAAATAAATGAAAATTTCTAACTAAAATTACTGAATTGTAGAAAGAGAATCTTGGATAGAGAGATATACCAGGGATCCAACAATTTGCAATTTCTTTGCACAAAATCTCGAGGATCTTGATTCCTGCAAGAATTGAAACTGTCAAAAAAATAAAATCGAAATAAGGAAATTGAGAGAGCTGAGAGTCAAGAGAGAGAGAGGCAAAGAGTGAGAGTTGAGTGAGAGAGAGAGGTAGAGAGCAAAAGAGAGACTGGGAGGCCGGAGGGAAAGAGAGTCTTACTGTGGTAGAGAGAGAGATTGAGAGAGAGGTGAGAATTCGAGTGATTGTGAAGTGTGAACGCCGAATGGGCCATGGGCAATGGTCAACAGGCCAACGGCTAGTGCCTGGTGCAGTGGTGCGGCAGTGGGGTCGTGGGCAACGGAGCACGGTGGTGTGGATTGTGGGCTGAAGTCCGAACGTGTGAGAAAAGAGAGGGGGAGGGAAAATTCGGAGAGAGAGAGGGGAGGGAAAATTCGAAGAGAGAGAGTGGGAGAGGGGGTAGAGAGAAAGGGGGAATTTTTTCAAAACAGGGTGAAACGACGCCGTTTCACCCTGTGTATATTAAAAAATAAAGGGCCTGAGCCCGTTGCAGTGAGCAGATTTAGGCTCTTGTTGGCCTGGGCCAATGAGGGTCGGGCTTAGGCCAACTTATGAAAAAAAACAACATATAATTTTTTTGGGCGGTGCAATGGGTGGCGGCCGCCCCCTGCATCCGCCACTGTGGACACCGAAAACCACAGAAACTAGAAGAAAAATGACGTGATTTCCGCCTGAACAAAAATCCCACATCTCCAAATGTTGGAGGAAGAGGAGGGGGTGGACTACGAATCAAGGCTTGGAGTGGCTCAGTCACAAGGAAAGGGATGGACAGGAGGAGATGGGGCTCATCCTGCCACCTAGAGTGGCAACAAGTCGAGAGGATCAGGTAGGAGGGGGGAATTCTGTTAGAGAATGCAGAGAGGAAGAGAGCCTCCCTTAACCCTTTGTAGTAAACAATCATCACCTACTTTGAGAAATAGGTATTATGTTATGAAGCATAATGATAATATTATAACCAAGACGCATATGATGTTCCTTTACAGCAAATCTAATTGTGGACTCTCACCAAATTTCCTAGTTTGTAGTTGGTGATGTTATGGAGAATTAATTAGAAGTTTCCTAAAAGAAAAGAGAAAAGAAAAAGGAAGAAAAGCAAAATAAGACCATGGTCTACTGAGGTTAATATGAAGATGCTCGAACGGGTCATAAATGAGAATGTTCATCAAGGACGTTGCTACTTTTTCTTTTTTCTTTTTAAACAAAAGGGAAATTAATAACACTTGACGGATATAATCGGTACCCAAAACTTATTTAGCTTAATTAGTACCGACCAAACTTATTTAGCATTCCTGCATACATATATAATATAAGGGTTGAGTTCCCATTTTCTATCTAGGTAGACTAGGTTTACATATATAATATAAACTCTAAAAAAAATTCTCAATAGAATTGTTGATCTAGTTATTATTTTTTAATTGGGTGCTCGGGCTAATTTACGCGTACCTTGACTAATTCTGAAGTCTGTATAGCCTCTCCGTCCCACATAAACTGAACAATTATTTGTTTACCTAATTACTTTAGGGATGATTAACAATAGTGTAGCGTCACCGTTATCGCAATTGAAGATGACACATATTTGACACTACCAATGAAGATATTAACTGTAACGGTTACACCGCTTAAACTGTGTAACCGTTGGGCCGAAAAAAATGGATTTTTTTTCTTTTAATTTTTTTCACTGTTTTGGGCTACTTTCCTCGGACTTTTTTGGACCATTAAGATCATTTATTAGTTTAATAGTATAAGTTTCTTTTATTATTTTAATAGTATAAGTTTATTAGTTATTATTTCAATTACAACATTTCAATAACTATTAACCATGCTGCAAATACAATATTTTAATGCTGCAAACTTAACACGTTCATTTACAAACGGGCTTTCAGTTTTTGTCAACAATAGTTCAGTTTTACAAGAGACAAAAATGCCTATTTAATCCATACACAAAGAGCTATCAAACAGTCAAACCCATCTCACGAGATTACAGTGAACAAACGATCAAACGACTCAAACCCATCTCATGCTATTTATTAGTAACTTCACAAATCACACGATTCACACCGAACAAATAGTATACAAAGCCCATTGCCCAGAAATAAAAGAGAAAAACAAACTTCAACAAACCAAATGCCAAACGGTGAGGTCCAGACTCAGAGGATATACATTTATGCGGAGGCTTGCTGGAGGCTCAACGGCGAGCTAGGCTATGGGCACTGCACTGGGCGTGGGGAATGGCATCACTGTGAGTCTGCGTCAGCTGCGTTGGGGGGACAAGGCAATCAAGATTCAAAAAGTTAATTCCGATTGCAACAGCCCTAACCCAGTAGAACGACCCCGACCTCCACTTTTACCTTTTTACGTTTTTGTTATATAAATAAAACAACTTCATTTTATTAAAAAAGAAAAAAGAAAACCCAAACTGGGCGGTTTTTTCGCCGGTAATGACACCGCTAATCAGGATTCAGGACAAATATATATAAGTACTGGTACCATAATCGGCGGTTTGTCGGTTACCGATTACGGTAAACCGTCATTGCCGGTGCAAATGAGCACCATAAAATTACTTAACCATATATTTTTTTTTGTCTAGATAAAGTTACTTAACCATACATGATGAAGCAAGTAGATGGTATCTATTATTGATCTGAGATTTTCCATTGTTTGTAAAGGGTCACACATGGTGAAAGAGGCACTAAAAAATAACTGGCTCCTAAGATCATATAATATACAAACTGATTGGTCATAATATGACTGACCTAATTCATCCGTCCAAGGCCACATATGCCTTCTAGACCCCAGCCCGCACGCATGAGAATTTATCCCTCTATATTTTCTCGCTCAACTATTCAATGAGTCTTAAAGCTCACATTAAAACTTCATTTGCATATTTCCTTCATCATAATGACTTCCCACTCTAAAACACTGAACATTGACTAGCCACCTCCGGTCACAAACACATAACTTGTCCCCAACAGCAACGCTTTGACGAACTTGAATCTTGCCCCCAACAACGACATATTGCTAGCCACCTTGGTCCAGACCTTGGAGAACTTTGTTCACCAGATCAGCACGATCCCCCAGGTCAAGCCTCCTTCGTCCCCTCCTTGTTCACAAGAAGAAACATCAAACCAACTCATCCTAGCAAACGTTAGCGGCTCCCCATTTATAAGAACAGATGGTTAGCGAATCGCCCTTCATGAGCAGATGGCTGGGTTGGAAGAACAAATTCGGATCCTCCAATAGAAGTTGAACAAGGTGGAGAACCCTAAGACTAACAATTCCTCCACCCTAACAAACGTTAGCGGCTCCCCATTTATAACGAAAGTGCTTGCATACCCACTGCCCCCGCTCTTTCGACCACCTAGATCGAACTGTTCAATGGCTCTGGTGACCCCTGCGACCACCTGGAGATCTTCCGCCTGCACATGCACGTCCAGTCATATGCAGATCTCATCCTCTATCGTCCGTTCTCATTGACTCTAAAGGGATTGGCACAACGATGATTTTCTGGTCTACCGGCTGGAACCATCGAAGACTTTAACACCCTCGGCACGCAGTTCCTGAGCCATTTCATATCCAATCGGCGGATTAAATGTCCGACTTCTTATTTGTTCAGCATCAAGCAGAGCCCTAGGGAAAGCCCACGCAGTTACATAACGCGTTTCAATTGTGAAGCCGTCATGGCCTCCCGAGCTACCAATGAGGTCGAACTAATGGCGTTAATCACAGGTCTCATGGTGATTTCCTCAAGACCTTCATGAGGAAAGCCCCGACCAATTCTGCAGACGCAATGAAGAAAGCGCAGAAACACATGGACTTTGAGGACATGTTCGTTGCACGTCTCCATTCCACACCTCTCGACCAACAGGGGAAAAGAGACCGTGACGTCGACCGCTCTCACTATCAAGATCAACAACGACGAATTGGCAATGACCGCTCGCCACAAAACATGCGGCGCGATCAGCCACCTCCAGAGCAGCCAACACCTCCCGACCCCACAGCAGGGAACTGAGAAAGTCCTGCACGGATTAAATTTATCCTACTGATAATCTCTATTTATCTAATTTGATAATTTCATTTTATCTCAACATATAATCTTGTTTTATCTTATCTAATACGACGACATTTTAGCTCTATCTTATCTACTAATGAAGACACCTGGTCGATCTCCATAAAGCGTCAATATTCAAGTTGAAACTTGCTCGCCAAAGCCAAAGGTTTGGTCAAATCTCCATAAAACCATAAAGTTACACTGCCAAGAGCACCAAAAAGTTACTGTGCCAAGAGCACCCCTAATGTTATAGTGTTGTGTGCATCCTTTATGTTACAGTGTCAAACGCACCCTTATGCTACAATGTTGTGTCCACTCTTGTGTTACAGTATTGTATGCACTAGGGTTGTCCAAGTTTCAGTCCGGACAGGTTCGGTCCGGTTTGGCCGGCCAAACCGGACATTTTGTAGATTATATAGACCGGACCGGACCGGACCGGTCATTTGATCGGTTGGTCCGGTCCGGTCCCCGGTTTCTCTGGTCCGGTCTGGGCCGGTTTGGATCATACCATTTTGTGCCGGTTTTGGGTTGGGTCATGCCATTTTGGGCCGGTTTTGGGGTTGGGCCTGTTTAGAGAGGTATACTCCGGTCCGGTCCCGGGTTTTCATGAGGGTAACCCGGAACCGGACCGGAATACACCGGTTTACCGGTCCGGTCAACCCGGTTTCAAAAAAGTCAACTGGTTTCGTCCAAAATCGGTCCGGTCCAGTCCGACCGGTATTTTGGACAGCCCTAGTATGCACCCTTAATGTTACAGTGCGGTGAGCACCCTCAATGTTACAGTGCCGAGAGCACCCTTGATATTACAGTGTTGTATGTACGTTTAATGTTACACTGCCAAGAGCACCATAAAGTGACAATGCCAAGAGAATCCTTAATGATATAGTGTTACGGACACCCATTGGTCTTAACAACCTTAGTAAGCACCCCCGTGACGGGAGCGCCCCGTATGGTTGGTCTAACTCACCCGTGCCTCAGGCACCCCTTGGTATCAGTGACCCTGATATCCTATTGATAATATCGTTTTACCGACCCTAATAATTTCATTGTATTTTATCTAACATGATGAATTTTTAGCTTTATCTTATCTGATAATTCAGGCACCTGATCGTTCACTTCAAAGTGCTACGGACACCTTTAATGAGTACCCCCATGACGGAATACTCCGAGTGGCTAGTCTAAATTACCTTTGCCACGGGCACCTCTGCATCAACAAATTGGCCTCAACGGCCTGTGCCACGGGCACCTATACATTAGTAAATTGGTCGCGGTAACCTGTGCCCTTACGCTAGCAAATTGTTGATCTCACAGGGCCAAGAACATCATTACACTTGAGGATAAAACTCCGCAACACCAAGGACACCTCTGCACCAGAGGACTGGTATGACTCCAGTGTGCTAAGGATACCTTCACACCAGATGGTCGGTCTAGTTCGACAACACCAAAGGTACCCCTTTTATAACAGTGACTGGACTGAAAAAACCTTGGCTAGCTTAATTTGGTTTAAAAGGAGAGCTACTGATGGGTCATAATATGACTGGCCTAATCCATTTAAATGCACCAACCTATCCGTCCAAGGTCACATGCGCCTTCTATAAGGCCGGACATTTGGTACCAGTTCCGGCGTTTCGGTATCGGTTCCGGCCATTTTCGGTACCGGAACCAGATCACATTTTAGTAAAAAATTGAAACTGGAAATTCCTGCTGAAATGCCGAAATTTCCGGTTCCGGTATTTTTTTTTTAAATAAAAAATAAAAAATAAAGTAGTGACCTGGGTCGACCCATAAATTTCGTTCCAGCCTCCAAATTTCCCGCCCTCACCCCTCTCTCCCATTCTCCCTGTGTCAGCCTCAGCCATGCGCCCCACCCTCCTTGTCGTGGCTTGTCTATCCGATTCTCCCTCAACCATGCTCATCTCCTCTCTCTCTCAGCCGTGCTCAACTCCTCTTTCTCTCTCTCTCGTTGTCGCATCACGTTGGGGCCGAATATTTTGTTTGGTTCATTTTGGTAATCGACTGCTAGTGTAAATATTTACATATTTACATCTGAGGGCGAAATCGTCAAGGTCTTTCGAGAATAAGGGCGGGACATGTTTCAGAGGGAGGATTTGAGGGTTGAAGACGAAGAGAAGAGGTACAGAGAGGAAGAGAGCAAAGGAGAGGACAAATGGGGTCGATGAGAACATAGTGTTCGACTATTTCTGCAAAGTGAAAAACTTGGGAAAGAAAGTGATAATTCAGATGCCTTCACTCTCCAATTTCTTGGGCTTTCTTGGAATCTTCTGCGATTGGACTATGAACAAGGAAACAACCATAGAATCTACGGATCTGAGCGTGGAGTTGAGGTGATGGACATGTTCACAGATCTGTATAGCTCTTTTCTATTCTTTTTATTATCTTTAATATGATTTTGGTTTTGTTTCTGTATGGAATTTTGAAGGATAGTGTTTTACATTTTTCATAGACAAAAGATAGCTTCCCGATTGTGTTTTATGTCTCCCTCTTCGTTTGGCTTGATAAGGAATCAGAATTTCCGAATTCCGTTCCCAGAATGAAAATTATAGTTCCGGTGAGTACCGGAACCAAAATGGGCTTTTCTGGTGCCCACCCTTAGCCTTCTAGACCCCATCCTGCACGCATGAGAACTTGCCCCTCCATATTTTCCCGCTCAACTATTCAATGAGTCTTAAAGCTCACATTATTAAAACTACTCTTAGGACTCTAATCTTTCCACATATAAATAGACAAGTACTCCTCTCATATTTTTTCAAGCTTTAATTATTCTTCTAATACTCAACTCTTCTTGAGATCTAACTTAGACATTGGAATCTCCAGATCCGACGCCGCCCCACTTCTTGTTCACTTTCAAATCTAATCGGCTTCGACTATTGATGATTTTTGACATCATCACAAACTATATAAGGAAAGGGCAGCTAGATTCAAGTCTTATATAAACAATACTATGACGGAAGCTGTCTGGAGCATAGCAAAAGCCAGATTGACTCAACAAAGTCATCAACAACTCATGATGGGAAGCAACTAGCCTATCAAAAGGCACATTCACCCAATAAATAACTACGTACGTAGTTGGGTTGTAATTGGCACTAAATAATAGGAAGACCGACTCTCTAGACTATCTAGCTAGTCCTAAAAAATAAAACAAATTGATGCTAGGGGCCAGTATGATATAAGAATATGCATTATAGAAGTTTCTTGATAGTACGTTTTTTCATGAGCCTACGAGATAAAAACAAAGGGGCCGGCCGGAATCTTCACTTTTCTTCAATCAGCCAATATTATTTTAGGGTTTAAACTATTAATTTCATCTATTAAATATGCCTTCTTTGATAGAATTTGGCCGACAAGAGTGAACCACATATGTATCTTACTTTTTTCACTTATTCCAACTGATGATAGTGATTAAAGGGTGCAAATGGATTAATTTTAATAGTCTAAAGAATAATTTTGACCCTAATAAAATGACATTAACACTAAAGTTTGGAAGCAAAAAGTGAACTTTTTCCTAAAATAAAAGCATCGCCAAATTATCGTTCAAACTTCCCATGATGCATTCTGGAATTAATTCTAGAAAGACGCAATCCGAATTACTTGTAGAATATTGCTTCAAAGGTTGTATTGTAACGAACCCACATAAAGTTTGGAGATTCACACTTTGAAAAATCGGTTTATTAAATATAGGTGCATCCAATCCTATATAAAGTCCTAGATGTTTCTTAATAATCATATCAGTTAAGCAGATTTCATTTAGTTTTACAAGGAGGCATGTAAGATGAAAGTTAGTACTGTAGGAAAAATAAGAAGATTGCTTTCGAGTCGTTGACCCTCGCGCATATATAACTTTTGTTATGAAACCCTTTTCCATCCTGTTGAATTCTCTCTTGAATACCAACATTGAAGGCATCAATACTCGTTGATCTAACTTCTCAGAATGCCAAGAGTTAGAAAACATACAGAAACTTAAGAACACCTAGAATATTTCTGAGCCCTTACTAAAATCTATTTCTGCAAAACGCCTACAACTTATTATATGCAGGAACTTCCTTAGAATTCCTCGTGTGCATGGTAGCTAAACCATATTATGAAAAGGAAATCGAAAACAAGAATTTTGAAAAATGGAAAACGACATCGTCGGAAGGACTTCGAGTGATACAGCTTTGATCAAATGGTGATTTCAAAAAAATTAATTTTAAATCCCATATCTATGTATGCTCACAGACACGACCGCGTGAACTTCCATTTTAGGTCCCTGCATCAATATGGTCCCTCTCAAGTCTCAACAAAACATAATTGCCAGTGGTCTCTTCCTTAAAGAGTCTTCAGTACCAGAAACTTAATTTTCCTCCACTCTTTTATAACAAGTTTGTACTTAATTATTTGCCCAGAATTAACTTTTAGGGACCCCATTTCCTTTAATTGGAAGCAGAAAAATAGAAAAGAATTTGATTAGTTGCTTCTTATCGGCCGGGTCTTCAGTAATGTATATACCTACTCTTTTGGCTGTATATATATCTAGGAATTATTCTTTTCCCTTTGACTCAATTATGCACTAGTTGTAATTAACCAATTTCTCGATTCCTTTTGGATTCCAGATTAGCTTAACCATCTTCTCACTTCCATTTTAATTCAAGAGCAAGCAGGCAATGTTCTAGTAGTGTTAATTCGCTTCCCTTTTCATGGCATATTGCAAGAAAATAAAACGTGGAGAGACCGTGAACGTGTAGGTTTGCACGTATGAAGATTTTTCTAAAGTAGATCTACAAATATTATTGCTTATCGAAAGTAAATAGTAGCAACTTGGATGGATGGTCCAGGTAGTAAGTACTTGGCGTCCTTGTCTGTACGTTGTACTGATGGGACAAAACCTAGTTGGGCTTTCTTGTTCGTTGTCTTTATTAAATTCCTGAGAAACCACGCAAGCGTGAAAGAGATAACAGCTAGCTAGAACTGAAAGCTAAGAGCTTAACCACATACTCTTATCAATTATCATAGAAAATCCAATTGAGGTGAAGTACTTCTTTGTCCTCTTTTGTTTGGCTTGTATTCTAGCAGGAATCCTCTCTCTTTCTCTCTCTCTCTCTGCCCCCTAAGTACTTAATTATGTCTATTGGGCCAATGGAGCATTGTGTTACACCAAATCTCACATGCTCTTGGATCTATCTGGGTATGAACATGATTGATGCGCGCAGCAGGTAGCTGCATGAGACTGTAGCTAGTTGTTTTGCTGTTGTGTTTTCTTCTGAATTTAATTTGGAATTAGGTGGTTTAGGTTGAGAAAGGAGATCAGATACATCTTTGAACAGTCCTTCATTAGATTGAAGATAAGAATAAAAAGAATTCGATTGAATAAATAAATCCCTGAAAGACAATTCTGAATCAGGTTCGCTAGTTTGCCATATATCTTAATTATGATCTAATGGTTTGAAAACATGGCGCTGGCTGGCCCATATTTAAGCTAATTAAGTCAAGATATTGCTCAGCCAATTATCTGACAGCATATATGGTGCCCAATTATATTATTTATATATACCCTAAGGAATCACTGTGGTGCCCTACTATTTCAATAGCAAAATGGATTTATACCTATTTAGTTGACCATACCTGATACATCTCTTCCAAAGTCAAACAACCTTATATTTTTTGGATTTGCACTAAAAAACACGTAACATTATAAGGAATCTTTTTTCTTTTTCTTTACTGTTTTCGGGTCACAGGAAATCCACTGTCTGTATGGGGAATATCCATGAATCGATCTGTACTTGGTAGCAACTAGAGCCTAGAGAAAGAAAACACAAGTGCGTAGATCTCTATCATAACTTTTTGTGCTTTCAGCATGCCCTTGAAAGTGAAACTATCTTTTCAGCTTCATGCACTTGCCCATCTCACAATCTATACTAAGACATACTGCAATAAGCCATCGGTGATCTGACATAAAGGGGGAAAAGAACTGCCATGCCTTTTAGCAAAACTGAAACAGGAAGGGAAGAAGGCAGCTTCTCATTATTTTTTTTCTGAATAGGCAGCTTCTCATTAGATAGTAGATAGGTAAAAGCCCAATAACTTTGTTATTATTAACCCCCTTTACGAACTGATAAGGTAGTATTTAAACCCCTACCTTCCATCATCGTAGCAGTACTCAAACCTGTGTGGCTGTGTTAGAAAACGGCCTCTCTTTATGAACTTCCATTGCATCTCTGCGCACTTCTTGTTCTACTGAGCCTGTTAAAGTACTTGAGCTTCTCTTGTTATTCTTCTCCTTCCTTTCTAAATGGAAATTGAGTTCCTTAACTTGCAGTGTTGAATCTTTCGAAAGACTTACTACCGATACTTGGAGCACCCTTGGCCATCCATCTTCAAGATGGGCGGCATTCAACTGTCTCACTTGATACTGCTTTTGGTAGTATTTAACGTCGTAGGTCTTGCTGTTACTCTTGGAGATAATTCAACAGATTCCTATTGGCTTCTGAGGGTTAAATCGGAACTAATTGATCCTGCAAAAGTTCTTGAGAACTGGTCTTCCAGAGCTCACTTATGCAGATGGAATGGAGTGACATGTTCGGATGATCACAGCCATATTCTGGGCTTGAATCTATCTGGATCAGGACTTTTGGGCTCACTCTCGCCGGAGTTTGGGCGTCTCACTTCACTTGAAGTGCTTGATTTGTCCTCAAATTCCCTCACTGGCTCAATCCCTTCAGACCTGGGGCAGCTTCAGAATATAAGGATACTGCTTCTCTATACAAATTTACTCTCTGGTGAGATTCCTGCAGAGATAGGTCTACTGAAGAAGTTGACAGTTCTTAGAATAGGAGAAAACATGTTAACAGGTGACATTACACCAGCTATTGGTAACTTGCCTAAGTTGAGAGTACTGGGTCTTGCTTATTGCCAATTTAATGGAAGCATTCCGATTGAGATTGCTAATTTGAAGCATCTGATATCTCTTGATTTGCAGAATAACAGTCTTAGTGGCCTCATACCAGAAGAGATTCATGGGTGTGAAGAACTCGAAATCTTTGCTGGATCGAACAACCAGCTCCAGGGAGACATCCCTTCATCAATGGGATTGCTTAAATCGCTGCAGATTCTTAACCTGGCTAACAACAGCCTTTCTGGATCAATCCCAGTTTCATTAAGTCGTCTCTCCAATCTGAAATATTTGAATTTGCTCGGGAATGAGTTAAGCGGTGAAATTCCGTCAGAGCTTAACCACTTGGTTCAGCTTGAGATGCTTGACTTATCCGAAAACAACCTCTCAGGAACAATACGCCTTCTCAATAGCCAGCTAAAGAATCTTCACGCCCTCGTTCTGTATAACAATGCTTTGACAGGTAGCATCCCAACGAACTTCTGCCTCAGAGACTCGAATTTGCAACAAATTCTTCTGGCTCGAAATAAACTCTCGGGCAATTTCCCTTTGGAGCTCCTGAACTGTTCCTCACTCCAACAACTGGACCTTTCTGATAATAGCTTTGAAGGAGACTTGCCATCCCTCCTGGAGAAACTAGAGAACCTGAAAGATCTCGCACTCAACAACAACAGCTTTACCGGTACTCTACCTCCCGAAATAGGGAATATGAGTAACTTGGAAAACGTTTTTCTGTTTGATAACATGTTTACAGGTGGAATTCCAGTGGAGATCGGGAAGCTACAGAAGTTGAGTATCATTTACCTCTACGATAATCAGATGTCGGGACATATACCTAGAGAGTTAACAAACAGCTCAAGCTTAGCTGAAATTGATTTCTTTGGAAACCATTTTACCGGGTCCATTCCCGCGACAATTGGGAAGCTTAAGAATCTGGTTCTGCTTCATCTGAGGCAGAATTATCTGTCAGGTCCCATACCACCCAGCTTGGGTTACTGCGAAAGGCTTCAGTTGTTGGCCTTGGCGGATAACAAACTCTCCGGATCACTGCCACCCACATTCAGGTTCCTTGCAAAACTGAGTACCGTCACTCTGTATAACAACTCCTTCCAAGGTCCTCTTCCAACTTCTTTGTTTCTTCTCAAGAACCTCAAAATCATAAACTTCTCTCACAACAGGTTTAGTGGAAGCATCTTTCCTCTTTCTGGTTCAAATGCTCTGACTGCATTGGACTTAACAAACAACAGCTTCTCCGGTCCCATTCCTTCTAGACTGGCCATGTCAAGAAATCTAGGCCGTGTTCGCCTTGCACACAATCATCTCACTGGAGACATTCCTTCCGTATTTGGTCAGTTCTCTGAGCTCAAATTTCTTGATCTATCGTTCAACAATCTCTCCGGAGGACTGCCATCTCAACTCTCAAGCTGTAGAAAACTCGACCACCTTTTACTTAACAATAACCAGTTCACAGGCCCAATTCCTCCATGGTTAGGGAGCTTACAAGAAATTGGGGAGTTAGACCTTTCATCCAATAATTTCTCTGGAACAGTACCGGCGGAGCTTGGAAACTGCTCAAGATTACTCAAACTGTCTCTCCATCGAAACACTCTCTTGGGAGAGATCCCACGGGAGATTGGTAATCTAACTTCTCTCAATGTCCTTACTCTGCATCGAAATAATCTTGCTGGCTCCATTCCGTCCACAATCGAACAATGTAAGAAGCTCTTTGAGCTGAGGCTTTCAGAAAACTTCTTGACAGGTTCAATACCATCTGAGCTAGGAAGGCTTACTGAATTACAAGTGATCTTGGACTTGAGTAAAAATCTCTTCTCTGGTGAAATTCCGTCATCTCTTGGGAACCTTGTTAAGCTAGAGAGACTGTACCTCTCCTCTAATCAGCTCGAAGGAGAAGTACCTCATTCACTTGGAAAAATGACCAGCCTCCACATGCTAAACCTGTCATATAATCATCTCCAGGGCCAACTTCCTCCCTCCTTTTCAGGATTCCCACTTAGCTCTTTCTTGGGCAATGCCCACCTATGTGGGCCACCATTAGTAGCGTGCTCGAAATCTGTGGGTCGGAGAAAAAAACAGCTTTCCAACACTGAAGTGGTGGGTATTATAATGTTCATTGTCTTTTCTTCAACATTGATATGCTTGGCGATGCTCTATATCATGTTCAGAATCTGGTGCCATTGGAGAGAAAATTCAATTTCCAGTGCAGATGGTGGTGGAATTGAACAAAGAAGAGAGGGAGGCAAACGGGTATATGGAGATGAAAAAAGGAAGAATAGTGAGTACTGGAAAGTTGACTCCATGCAACTGGGTTCTTTACAAGATAAGCCAAAGTCTGCAACAGCGTGCATATTCCACCTCCAAATGGATTCAAAAGATATGTAAAATACCTTGTTCAAAAATCACACAGTTCCTTGTATTTCTTTTTCCTAGTGTTTTGCTTTGTTCAATTTTTGGTTATGCATTATTCTATTGTGGTGGTTGCTTGACACTTTGTCTGTAGAAGTGGATATGTGATAAGGCCTTCTATACTAATTCAAATTGTCAAGCACAGGTAGGTTCAGACTTCCGAGTGTATAGATATGATCCAATAAAAGAAAAGATGCACTTTGTGTTGTTTATTTTTGTTTGTTTCTTGAAATTCCATGTAATGGCGGCCAAACATCATCTCAAGGAGCGCAAGCTTGTGTGAATTTCATTTCTGGGTCTATTTGGGAAGTGGCTTACATTTGCCAAGCCAGTACATAACGGGTCGAGATTAACATTACCGCTTCCGGATTGGCGCTCTGGAAAGCTTAAAACGAGCAGCCCATTGGGCCAACAAATGGGCCTATTGATTGAGTCTCCTAGGAACCAAGTGGAGAGACCATACGGATTGGGAGGAATTAGGGTCTTAATCTTAGGTCCTAAGAGGTCCTAACTAGGGTTGAAATTTTGACAACACATTAATAAATAAAATGGAAGGTTCAGATTAAAGTAGCCTTAAACAAAGCTTAACACCGTTACATGTGTAACATATCTAAAAACAACGTTTAATTTTTTTCCATCCTCATCCCCCAACTTCTCTTCGTGCGTCTCCCCCAGCTCTCTATCCACACAACCACGACCAGATCCCCAGTTCCTTTGCACATCCATCTAAACCGATTCATTATGACCAAAATCACAAGGGTCCGGTAAAACCAATATATCTTCATGCTCAATCGAGTATATCTTTGCCCCTTCATCACAATCATTGTCATTCTCTTCAGCTTCACCAGTGGGTTCTTTGTCAGCTAAACAATCTTCTAATTCAGCCACTAATTACTTATGATGTTTTTCAAAAATTTCCCCTTCAAGATATTTTTGCCCTTTCATCACAATCATTGTCATTCAGGTTTTGGTCAGAATGAATCAGTTTAGATGGATGTGCAAAGGAACTGGGATCTGGTCTTGGTTGTGTTGATAGAGAGCTAGGGGAGACACACGAAGACAAGTTGGGGGAAGAGGATGGAAAAAATTAAACGTTGTTTTTAAATCTGTTAAACATGGAACGGTGTTAAGCTTTGTTTAAGGCTACTTTAATCTCAACCCTCCATTTTATTCATTAATGTGTTGTCAAAATTTCAACCCTTCGTTAGGACCTCTTAGGACCTTAAGATTAGGACCCTAACTCCTTTCATGCGGATTGGGCTTTGAAAGTGTTCCGAAGAGGAAGCTCAGTCTTCAATTTTTCAACAGGGAGAAACCGAAAAGGTTGAGAACATCAGAGGCCATCAGTTTAGAGTCCGTTTCGAACACCACATGCGTCCACTTGTGAAGAAGAGCCAATTCCACAGCACGAGCTGCAGCCTCGGCCTCGCCTATTAAAGGGTCCATAGCATGGATGCGTTCCATGTACGAATTACAGAGAGAGCTAGAAGAGTCTCGAAAGACGGCTATGTACGATCGCGAATGATGTATAGGTACGTCAAAATTGATCTTCAGAAACCAGGGTTCTGAGGGAACCAACCAGAAGCAAAAGAGGAACGAACGGACAGAAAACCAGGTTCGATAGTGCTCAGAGAAACGACGAAACAGAGATGCTTTAAGTTCACCCAACACGATCGGGTGATTTTCATGCAAAGCTTTGTTACGAAAGAACCAGAATGTATCCATCACAAGAGCTGCATTCAGAATGAAAGAGGGAACATTGCTGCTCCTAATACCGAAAGAGGACTCCGCATTAAGAAGTTGATGAATCTAATCCGCTGGGGATAAGGCCGAGATATGTGTAACATCCAGAGGCCAAATAGAGAGACGTCATAACATACGGGCAACAGAACAATCCTTCATAACATGCAGGATGATTTCAAACGAGTCCGGTTAGAATACTAAGGCATTAAAATACAGGGGTTACGGGTGCACGGCCGGGATTAAATCTCTGTAATCCAACGTCCCTCAGCGCGCCAGCGCATTAATGAGCCCTCACCCTCAAACCCACGTGTTTTACCATTTCCTGCCCAATCCGACCCGTTTTGCTGAGACACTGATCCGCTTCATCGCTAAATGGCCACTCCTTCACAAAGTGCTTGTTGTCCACCTTCGTGCCTTTAATTGGTGCTTTTGTTGTTTTTTTTTTCTTCCTCTGTTTTTTGTTTACTTTCTTGTAGGAAACAGAGCAAGCTTACTAATTTGTTAGTAGCACCATCAACGGGTCCATCCACTCTCTTTGTACCTTCCGACTCCTCCATTAGCAGCTGCAACACAGTGCTGTATATATATACAGTTGCCAGAGAATAAAAGAACGTAAATCACCGAATGGTCATTCTAACAGTATTCCTATAATTACCTCTGCATAGAATCAAATCTTCGAGAAAGGGAAAGGGAGGAGAGAAATAACAAAATCCAGCTCAATAAACAGAATATGCACTACGATTCAAAATCAGCATCTGTACTCTAGCATCTGTACTCTGTGACACGTCCTTTGCCAGATCATTCTGCATCTTCTTCTTCAGGTTAGCAGCAAGTGACTCTGTATGTTCATGCTGTAAGACTCTTCACCGTAGATTATTTCCGTCGTTGCAATACAGTCACCTTCGAGAGGTCCAATAACGGCAACGGCTCAGCCTCGAAGTCGCAAGAAAACGGCGAGAGAGGAGAGACGAAGCTTTGGAGGCCGTGAACGACGACAACCAAGACAAGCCAAAAAAATACTGAAAATGATAAGATCCTCTGCATGATTCCTTTTTTGACCAACAGTTTATGTATTTTGAATTTTGTCAGTGCTAGTCACGTGGGATAACTCATCATATGCATGTAACTGGAAAAAAACAAAAAGTTCAGTAGTGTAAGTGGATTCATCGGTGAATGAAGCAGCCCATGTTGTTGAAAACATTCTTCTCATGATTATGAGTTGGTATGGATTGTCCAACCAAGATGTGCACAATCTACATCATAAATCCACAAGGACTTACATTATTTTAGTTCCTTTTCTGTTTGAAGATACCATTACAAGCCATCCTTGATTGCTGTCAGCTCCAACTTTGTTTCCTTGTTCCATAATGAGAATTATATATATGCGAAATAATATTATATGATCATAACTGTCAGATTAAAATAATAACTTTCAAGAAGGAAGTTTATGCTCTCTAATCTGTGCGAGAATCTGATTCCATTAGACTGTTTGCATTCTCCGAGTACCATTTGTTTCGAGGCCAGGGAACTGTTGGGACTGCATTCACCACAACCAAACCATGCTTTGCAACTGATATAACTGCCTTTAGCAAGACAGAATATCCTCTCTCATCATGCAAGGATGTTTGGGTTGCGTGCTGCTGTCGCAATTCCCCTCCGAAGCATCTATACAGGCTCGGCTGATTTTGTGCTGGAGTTTTTCTTGCCTAAGGATTGCCAAGACGCTGAGGAACAAAAGCAGATGCTCAACTCATTATCCATTGTATTACAACAGGCTTGCCGTAGTTTACATGCTGTCATAGACAAAGAAGTTGAAGAAGAAGAAGTCATATACCCAGTAAGGAAGTGGTGGTTGGTTCAGATCTTAGAATTAAGAAAGAAGAAACTTATAAATCGGGATCTTCTCCTCTCAAAGAAGCCTCTCCGAAAGAGTCATCATGGATTGCCCATATGATGGAAGCCCAACAGAAAGGAAAAGGTGTCTCTATCTCATTGGAGTATGAAGAAGAAGAACCTAAAGAAGAATTCAAGGTGACAACCCACTGGGATAACACTCAGGGGGTATCACGCAACGCGCAGGCATTTTCAGAATTTGGGTAACTTCAACAAAGTTTTGGATCCAAAGGTAGTGCTGATGGAAGTGGAGATTCCTACTCTTATGGAGGACGGCGCTCATCAGGTGGTAGAAAAGCAGGCGAGAAGAGAAGGACCAAGACAGAGAAGACCATCAGCTTGCCAGTTCTCAGGCAATACTTTGCAGGGAGCCTAAAAGATGGTGCTACTAACAAATTAGTAAGCTTGCTCTGTTTCCTACAAGAAAGGAAACAAAAAATAGAGGAAGAAAAAAAACAACAAAAGCGCCAATTCAAAGGCACGGAGGTGGACAGCAAGCACTTTGTGAAGGAGTGGTCATTTAGCGATGAAGCGGATCAGTGCCTCAGCAAAACGGGTCGGATTGGGCAGGAAATGGTAAAACACGCGGGTTTGAGGGTGAGGGCTCATTAATGCGCTGACGCGCTGAGGGACGTTGGATTCCAGAGATTTAATCCGGGCCGTGCACCCGTAACCCCTGTATTTTAATGCCTTCGTATTCTAACCAGACTCGTTTCAAACTGATCCCCACATCTGCTGCAAAGCATATCGGGTGAAGTTTCAGGAGCCGTTAAACCAACAGGAGGGGCTCTAACTGGAATCACAAGATAAGCAACCTTCCACAAAAAGAGTTTCAATCTATCTTGAAGGGGGAGATACCAAAGAATATCTCAGTCTTACTCAGCCAAAAGGATTCTTGAAGGCCGATGCCTTTGCTGGGACTTAGAAATCGCACCTTTCACCGAAAAAATACCTCTGGGATCAGGGACCCAAATGAGAGAGTCTTGCAGGAGAGGATTCGGAGCAGGTAGAGATAAAATGTTGTCGATGGTTTCATGAGTGAACAGCTCACGTAGCAAGGGGAATATCCCGCTGCCCAATAGAACGATCAATCAACTCAACTGCCCATTGAAGTGAACAGGACTGGATTGCGTTGGGTTGCCAAGTTGGAAAGAAACCAGGCATGCCGGGAAGCCAAGGATCCACGCGAATATTTATCCCCGACCCATTACGAGGAAGGAAACAGATGTCCTCCTGCAACGTATACCGAATAAAGGCTCTGCCATAACAGAGATGCTCCCGGCTTAGGTGATGAATGAAGAAAAGAGCATTGTGGGAAGTATTTGGCTTGCAGAATCTGTACCCAAAGATTGTCCTGTTGGTGTATAATATTCCATCCCAGTTTCAGCATAAATGCTTGGTTAGCTTCGAACATGCCGAATGCCCAACCCTCCAAATTGTTTGAGTTGACATATTGTATCCCACGCCTTCGGAGTGTAGTTACAAGACTTGTTGCCTTATTGGCAGAGAAACCCCACCAATTTATCCACCTCATGGCACCATCCCGAAGGAAGCATAAACGACTGCATATAGTATTGAGGGAGTGCTGTGGTCACAGCTTTAATCAGGGTTGTACGACCAGATTAGGACAAAGTCTTGCTTTTCCACCCAGATAATTTGGAGACCACTCGATCTTTAAGGAATTTGAAATGAATAGTTTTCAAATGACCCATAAAAATAGGGAGCCCTAAATATTGACTGTTACGTTTCATAGAATGAAGCTGCAGACTCTGACCAATGGCTTAAGTGACCTCTGGAAGAGTATTGGAGCTGTAATAAATTGCAAACTTTCGTTTGTTGACACCCTGCCCCGACAATCGACCATAAGTGAGAAGCACCTCCTCCACAGCTCTAGCCTCACCAAGATTGGCTCTACAAAAGACGAACAAATCGTCGGCAAAAAGGAGACGAGACACGGGAGGGGCCCGACGATTAGCTTTAATACCATGAAGTTGACCATTAAATTCCTGTCGTTGAAAGAGTCTTAGAAGCCAAAATAAAGAGAAAAGGGGTTAGGGGATCCCCTTGTCTCAACCCTCTGCTCGGGATAATGTTGTCATACGGGCTTCCGTTGATGAGAATCCAAAACTGCACTGTAAAGAGACACTCAGCAATCATATTAATCCAAAAAGTGCTAAAACCGAAGCATTTTAGGACATGTAAAATGAAGGTCCATTCTATTCAGTCAAGCTTCAAGCTTCAACGCCATTAAGCCACTCCTCCCCGCCTTCAGTTTCATACAGTGAATCAGCTCCAATGCACAAATTGAATTGTCTTGAATAACTCTTCCAGGAACAAATGCAGACTGACAAGAGTAAAATAGCTTTGGAAGGACCAGCTTCAAACGGTTCGCCAATAACTTGGAAATAAGCTTATAACAGACATTGCACAACCCTATCCCTATAGTATGAAACCGTTCAACAGTTGTAGGATTATTTGTCTTGGGCAACAGGGCAATTTAAGTCTGATTAATCTTATGAAGCAACAAACCAGTGGAAAAGAAACGACAAACCATAACAATCATAGACTTACCAACCACTAGGGCTGTACAACCCCGGTGTAGGTGCCGGTTTTGGCCAAAACCGGCACCTACACCAGGTAGGCCGGTTTTGAAAAAATTACCACCTACACCTACACCGTTAAAGGCAAAAATCGGCCCTTAGCGGTGGCGGTTTCCGGTTATCCTACATTAATATTGAGCCATTTTTTTAGCATTTTACGTACTTGGCCCAATGTATTTTTTATTTTTTCTTTTGGTCCATTAATCACATATCAATAAAATCTAAACTAATGAATTCCAAAATCAATAAAATTAAAGATCATCTTAAAAGATAAGATGAGAATTTAAAGTCCATAGTAATAGAGACGTCACTGTAAATAGAAACTATTATCTTTTGAAAAATTCAGTTTAGACCCTAACAACACTTAGATGGGAGAATATGTGTTTTCCCTCTAATTAACAAATTTAGACAATTTGTTAATATTTCATAAAAATTCTTAAACTAATACATTGATTTAAATTTTTTTGTGGTAGAATCTCGACCTCTTGACTTATATTATGCGATGTACTTACCAAAGTTTGACATTAAACTCTTTAATTATGATTCCAATGCCTTCATATATACCCTTTTAAATACAATAAATTTGTAATTTTTCTACCAAAATTCTAAATAACTAGTTCATTCACCTAGCAAGCTTCTTGGTAACTTGAATGTAAGCATTTGATTAGACAAAACCAACAACAAATCTCAAATATTCAAGTGAAACTAAACTATTGAGTAAACCTTGTCATGCTTCTAGAATATTATGTCTTGAGGTAAAACTAAAGTTTAAACTATTGAGTAGAAATTAAAATAAAAAAACTAAAAAAAAAAATTCCGGTTTAACCTACACCGGGAAACCCGGTGCCGGTTAAACCGGGAACCGCCGGTTTTTTCAAAAAATCAAACCTACACCGGCACCGGTTAGACCAAAAACCAAAAACCCGGTGCCGGTGCCGGTGCCGGTGCCACCGGAATTTCCCGGTGGCATTGTACAGCCCTACCAACCACCAGCCAATACTTTTGATATAACGACGTCGTCATTCCGTCGGGGCCCGGTGCTTTGCAAACTCCCATCTGTTTAATCGTTTTGTACATCTCCTCCTCAGAGTCAGACGGTACACGGCAAATTAACCTGTTGCCTTCTTCGGTAATTATGGGAGGAAGCAGACTCTCCGAGTTACGATCAAATATCGGGCTTGTGGTTTGGTATAAAGAGGAAAAATGCATGGTCCACAAACATATGACCCACCTCCCTGCGAATTGATCTCCATAGCCCCGAATGGTCCCTCGAGGAAATAATGTCATTACGTCAGCGTCGTATAATCGTTGAAACCTGAAAAAATTTGGTGTTGAGGTCAGTAGTCGTTAGCATTGTGTGCTTAGTTTAATGGGAAAAGATTAGGTACAAAGGACGTCTGTTCAAAAGATAACCAAAGTCACGTTCCAGGTTCAATTTCTCAGATCCAAGGGCCAAAATTCAGACACCTCCTTTAATGAGATAAAGATAGCGGCTCGGCTTAACTAAGTCCTTACCATCACTTTTTTCCTACGTTATTCTCGTCTTCCCCAACACGCTTTCCTTTTTTCTCTCCCGAAGGTCTTCTTCTTCGTTCATTTTTCTCCTTCTAGCTACTGCCCTGTTCAAGGACTGCAAGTTCCTCTCTCAGGTAGTCCAAAATAAGGAATTATTTGAGGTTCTACTATCTTGGTTGACTTTCAAGTTCTAATAGCTCCTTGGTGGCCGTCCAAATTTTCTACGATTGGCCACTTTTGATTAATTTATTGGAGAAAATCCCCTATTTCAATTGCAACAATTTGTAACCTCTGTGCTGGGTCCTGGGGATGGTAACTTCATTAGAGTTGATAACATCGTCTCCTCTAGTGGCTTGATTTGGTATGCTTTAAACGTTAAGTAGTTAAATGTTCTCCTTCATCGTCACAATAAACAGGAAACCTGCTCTGGTCTTCTCGCAAGATTCTCTCTTTGTGTCCAGGAGATGATGGGTGTTTACGCCCCTATTTCCGTTTTAGCAGATCTCGTTGGAAGGAGATTCGGTAGTCTTTAAAACGAAAACAAGTTTGTAGTTGGTAGTGCTGCAATGGCAGATGCCGGTCTTTTAAAACTCCCTTTGATTTCAATAGAGAAAGAAGAACGGTAAAGAAGGTGGACTGGAGCTTTCACGAAAAGAGGAAGAAAAAAAAAACAAGGAGAGTCGGCTGAGCTAAATCGGGCCAAGCCAATCAGGAGCCAACTCTCCTCTCATTAAATGAGGTGTCTGAATTTTGTCCCTTGGATCTGAGAAATTGAACCTCAAACGTGACTTTGGTTATCTTTGAACAAACCTCTTTTGTACCGAATCTTTTCCCTTAGTTTAATAGGTCGGAGTCGGTGGGGGGTGGGGGGGGCGCCTCAGTTCTGTAAATTTAAAGATATTTGCCCTTCTTAAGCCAGGAATGAAATTAATGGGGGAAACTTCTAAAGAAAAATGATAAAAAAAAAATTTACTACGTAATGCAAAAAAATGTCTTAAGAAAATATAAAAAAATTAAAGACTAAAAATATTAAAATACACGTACTATACTATTTGCTGATACTAAGAGGTGTCAATTGGATCCTACATCTTCTGAAAATGTTGCAAAATAGTTTTGTTCTCATTAGTTTCAAAAATTTCTCTCTCGATGTATACCACCATACAATCATTCAGTCATTCATCTCTCATCTTATTACGCAGGTCAGTTTTGATAAACTTCATCGCAGAGAACACTCTTTCAACGGTTGTGGTTACAGTTGGAACTAGTAAGATCAATGTCAACTCAATAAGAAAATAAACCAATAGATATAGAGTATGTTTTTTGGTCTTAACCACCGTCACGATACAATAAGCACAATGATAGAATTATTCTCGCAAAAAGTTTTGACTTCTTCCAAAGGATACAAGGGCATAGAGCTACTTTTCACCCTTGTTATACCTGTCTTTTAGTGTGACAATTCTATTAACCACAAGCTTCTCAGGAGTGGAATCTCTATCAACAAAAAAAAACTTGAAATTGCAAGGAGAAAATACATACTTCGTAAATGATAATGGAAAAAGAATTGGAACAAAAAACTCAATTTTAACATCCACGTAACTATTCTACTCCCATTACAAAATGAGAAAACAGAAAAATCGTACTTCAAAGTAACCATTACATGGCTAAATTAAGTCAGGTAAGATTATATCAATGACTAAAATTTTGAAGAAATATATCTGCAACCTGATCCAAATGTCACAATGGAAAAGAAGTTTCACCTTTAGAGAAAGTCAAATAAAAACAAGTTAATATAATGGACATGCTTGAAAATTAGATGATGATAGTGGCAATAAAATGAAATAACCAATGTTACAACAGACACCAATTATCAATGACTCAGAAGAAGTATAGGAAATATTCGTCACAAAATCAACGACAACGTCGACAAGTTAAGGTAGGATGGGCTGCTTGGGCCTTTAAGGGGGTGGGCTGAATTTTCAGTGGGCCAAGGGGAGTAGGTCTTGCAAAAAAAAACGTGTAAAAAACACATTTGGGGGGGAGCCAACCGGGGCAATGGCCCCTATCCGCCCCTTGCCTCCGCCCGTGGTTTCGTGGCTACCATCTCCTAAAATATCTCTCTTTCTCTCTCTGGTAGGAATCACTTTGGGCGCCGAATCTCTTTTTCTCTCACCAAAGTATGCTTAGTTTTGTAAATATTGTCTAACCTATGGCTAATTTCTTTAAACTGCTTTATGGTTTCGTTATGGATTTTTCTGTTTCTGAATTGTATCTCTTTCACTATTGCGTATTATGCTCTTAGGAAATTTCTTCTCTTACATTCGCTGAAATTTTACTAATGTATTCCCAATTTTGTGAATTGTTGGAGAGAAGAAATTAACTAGGGCTCGAAAGTTGCATAAGCTTATCAAGGTCGTGAACTTCCTTCACTTCTCTCTCTTTCTCTCAGTTGCCCGCTCAATGACTCACTTCATCTCTCTATCTCTCTAAAGAGGTAAGCTTTCACTTCTAGTGTGACTTTTGTTTTGGCACATTTGCATTAAGCAGAATTTTTTTTTGAGATGTCATTTCGCCTTAGAAATTCACTCCCTCAACTTGAGTCCTGGTTCCACTATTGGGTTGGACCCCTTGTCAAAGGGTTTGACTTGAGGCTATTTTTTGGTCACTCCAACAGGTCAAACCCTTGCCAATGCTTCGTGGATTTTGAAGATTTTTTTCTAAAGTGAGGGTAAGAGTGGGTGCCAGAACGGATGGAACCGGTTCCGGTACCCACCATAACCCTTATTTTCATTCCAGAATGGAACAAGAATTTTCAAAAATGGAATCCGAAAATTTTGGAGAGAGAGACAGAGATAGAGAAAGACACACACACACACACAGAGGCGGCCGCAACACTGCAACAGGGAGGGAGGGAGAGGTTGCGGCCTCAGCCTGGGGGCTATCTTCGTCCCTTCAGGCTTTGCGAATAGAATGCATGATGACGTTTTAAGCCTGAAATGTAAATAAAATGATGGAACTTGAAAACCTGGGAAATAGGTATCCGGTTTCGGTACCGGAAGAGGCCGGATTCCCGATGCCGGAATTTTCAGTTTCCACCCGAAATTGTTCCCACCCTTAAGTGAGGGTATTTGCCAAGATTTTTTTTTCTAAAGTGAGTTTGTGAATCAGAGAGTTGGGGTTCAAAATGGGTGACTTTTTGGGGTGAGGGGAGAGAGAGGTGGAGATTTTTCACGGTCTCGGTCTACCCCTTCACTCACTTAGTTCTATCGGTCCGACCAAGTTAAAGAAAAAAAGGGGACCAAGCGTATGCTAGGCTAGCCCTGTAAGGAGTCGAGCAGGGGCGTGAGCCGAAGACTATATCCAGACGTCTCAAAATTAGTACTTTCGGGACCATATTTTGACCCAATGTAGAGTCTTATCCAACTATTAGAGGGAGCCAAGGAAAAAAAACTAAAAAGAGAGTAGCACAATTTTTTGTTGTTGGTTTTTAATTACAATAGGGGTCTTGGGTACGAAATACATATATTCAAATATAGAACTTTTTTTTTTGTAAATCAAGAGATTTAAGCATGAGTGACTACTAATTATTTAGCTCATATTTAAATTACACTTCAATTATATTTGGACCAAAAAACAAATGGTTGGGAGTAACTATTAGATAATATAATTTAAATAATAAAATGTACCTCTACCTAATAGTGTAAGTTTTTGGGATAGACAACAATTCATGGTATAAGATTTAATCTGTATAAATTGAGACCTAACTCTGTACTCTACCTCATCTTTTAGTAAATATTACACTTATTGTGCTTACTAATTAAGGGGGAGTCCGCTGTAAGGTTTGTTCACCCTTGCCTGTGCCCTTGCCGTGATGACTCTCCCTTCCCCCTTTCTCCTAAGTTGCTTAGAAAAAGAAAAAGCTTGAGTCCCACATTGGCAAGGTGCGACGGGGTTGGTGGCCTTATAAGTTGGCACTCCTCCTTCAAAGGATAGACCCTTTTGAAGGATGTGTGGGTCGACCGCTGTAAGATTTGCTCGCCCTTGCCTGTGCCCTTGTCGTGGTGACTCTCTCTTCCTCCTTTCCTCTAAGTTGCTTAAAAAAAATTAAGGGGGAGTCCAGCCTATACGTCAAGAAAAATATAATAAACTATAACATAATAATAAACTTCATCTCTTCTTAACAACTTATTGTTTAAGTTTTTCTAGAGAAGTAATAGTTTTATATGGTATAAATTTTGAGACTCAACTCTGTATTTTATTCTAATTTTAATTAAATAGTAATAGACTAAAGGGGTACCGCTTGTAGAGACATTTCTAGGTTACTCCGTAATACACAATGTTGGACATATACAAATACAGTTAAGATTTATCTGGTTTTTGTTTTTCTTTTCTTTTTGGTACGTAAGATTTTGAGTTTCATTGTTGTACAGCATTGTAGGTCATCGGCTGCGCGCAATGAAAATGCTACCACACTCGTTTGATATATAGGTTGCAGGGTGATCACTTCTATAGTTCTTTTCGAGGCTTGAGGAACTATTGAAGAAGAGAAATGCTACACGGTCTTCTGGCGTTCGTCTCGTGTCCTCCCATCCGACGTGGAGGTTTTTTTTAATTTGAAATTGAGGCCGGTTCTCTTTTAGTTCGAAACTTAAAACCGGTTCAACAATAACGTTTTTTTGGTCTTTTTATTTTCGTTCCCTCTCAATTTTTTGACGCGGTCTTCTTCTTGTCTGTCACAAATTTCTCCTCTCTTTTTTCTCTCTCATTTTGCCTCCATATCCATAGAGCTCTCCCTTTTCCGTTGTCCATTAGATATCCATAGAGATTAAAGCAAAGGAAATAAACATATTTTCTCTCCCTTTTCCGTTGTCCATTAGCTTGAATCTCAGGTATTTGATTTCTCTCTTTTTCGTTGTCCATTAGCTTGAATCTCAAGTATTTGTGGGGGAAAAACATTGTTAGTTACTCCCATGAGTTATAGGAATTTTCAATGAATTGCTATAATAACTTTTTGTAATTTATTTTAAACATGAAAAGCATGGACATTGACAATGCAACAGAGGAAAACAAAAAGCAGAAAGAGAGAAAAAAAATCCCGGTATGCGACGTATACTTGCAATTGAATTGTGCGGTGGTCCATACAACCAATCGCCCATCACAGAGTAAAAGCTTCAGTTCGAAGTTGAGTGAAATGAGGACTTTGGAGAGCCTCTTGAAGCAGCTCATGATCATCCCACGAATCACGATATGTCTCCAAGTTGACATCAGCATTTATTAAGGCTGAAATGCGGAGCTGTTTCCACCATTCTTCTAAGTGTGGGAATCCATTATTATAACGGCAGAAGCTTTTTATTTAATCAGCTCATGGACAGAGTCAGATCAGTTACCTGTTGTGGGTAAATAGTGGCTGTCGCGCGCACCCTGCGCGATAGGACGCGCGCGCGACAGCCAAATATAGGCTGTCGCGCGCGCCTTGCTCGCTGGGTTGCGGCGACAGCAAATCCTTTTTTTTTTTTGCTTCAATTTCGTGGTAGCTCTGTTTCACACTACACTACACTACACTACGTTCAAAATTTTCAAATGTATGTTGAAGATTTTTATTTTTACTTTTCTTGTACAATCCAAAATTTGGTAAGTTCATGACGTAACGAGGGTGCAAATCTAAGAATGTTATTTATACACCTAGGTAGTTCTCATTTATCTTAAACAGCCAGAAGCATAAATGAACCACCAATAATTACACATTAACAAGCTGAGAAGCACAATGGAACCATAAGCTACCTGCAGCAAGAAATGCATAAACCAAAATTTGGTAAACTATAACATTCTAATACAAGAAGCCTGCAATACATTACAAAAGTCTAGTGCATAATATCTACAGAGAAGCCTGCAATACATTACAAAAGTCTAGTGCATAATATCTACAGAGAAGCCTGCAATACATTACACCACCTAAACCAAAATGGATTGGCTGTTGCGCGCGCCCTGCGCGATACGACGCATTGCAACCTTCAATGTTTCCTGGGACATGTTGGCAAAACACATCCGGAACCAGCCAGGCTCGGAGCAGTGGCAAGAAGACCCAGGAGAGATGTTTAACCCAACTTCAAAAATAATTCTCTTCCAAAGTTCTTTTTCCGCTTCAAATGTGTCGGAGCTCAGCAGGTGCCTCATATCCACCCAACAAAACAAGCCGGCATTGCTGTTTAAACAACAAATACCAGCACCTCGAAGGCCGGCAACAAGCATTTCCTTTCTCCTTTTGAGTCTCCGCTGATTCTTGTCGGAGAGCATGTTGGAGAGTAAATACTGAGTTTGAGAAGAAACTAGCAAGCTAAGGTGAAGGCGTACATCTTCCCCATAGCTATTAGCTCCCGGCTTAGGAACAGAGACGCACCCATCAAACATAGTGGCTTCGATTTTGATATTCTCGTTGTCTTCGAATCGACTTCGCATTTTGATAGGGAGGGAGCATCATGGGAAAGGAGGGGAAAATTTTGAGCGAGAGAAAGAAAGGGGACGCTGAGAATGAAAATGGAAAGAGAATGTGAGATGAACAGCTTTATTGCGTTTGAATTTTGAATTTTTAATATGAGAGAGAATGTAAGATGGACCGGTCGGTTTTGGCATCAAAGAGAACCGCGTAAAAAAACTGAGAGAGAACTGGTCTCAAATTTCTAATAAAAAAATAGATCCACGTCAGCGAGAAGAACCTCGGGCGAACGCCAGAAGACGGTGTAGCATTTCTCATTGAAGAAAGAGGAAATTCAGAGTTATGTTCGTTTTGAGTAAAAATGTAGGATTTTAGAGAAGTTGTGAATTTTTATGTTGAATAGTGTTTTATTGGTGTTTGTGTAAAGTGGAGAGAGAAATGATTTGATGTAATTGTTTAATAAAAAAATATTTGAGTTATATGAAAAAATATAGAGAGAAAATTTATGTTGAATAAAAAATTAAACAATTGTTGGAGATTATGTAAAATGTATTGGTGTTTGTGTTTGAATTATGAATATGTTCGATGGTAAATTTGTGAATATACTTAGAATCCTGAAAAAATTGTGAAAACGAACATGTCCTCAAGGTCTACCCAGAAAAAGAGCCTCACCAGATTTGAGATGTGCGCCAGGGTGAATCCACTCCTTCCGGCCCAATCATACAGGCCTCTCATTAACGAGTTGTTTTCTGGGCTCAAAAGAACAAGTTGGAGCCCATAGGGCGAATGTTCAAGCAACTTGGAAGTGACTGGAATCCATTAATAAACCATATCTCGTTTAGGGACTACTTTTTTTCACCCTCTAAAACTGTCAAAAGTAGCATAAATTGGGAACTGTTCTTGATATTGACCTAATCGATTTAAGCCTCTGAATCTATAATCCATATTAATCACTCGTAAAACACATTCATTTCAATACGTATGCATCAAATTACGACTAGGTCCTTGAATCAAAGGGCCCATGGGTCCTCTACTACGTTCCCTCCATCGGTTTGTCATACCCCTTGTATTTTTTTCAAATCAAAATTACGTCGAGATGTACGTAAACTGACTCGAACAATCGATGAGAAGGAAAAAAACCCTTAATATGCCACCATTAACCAACCACAAAGATTGGGATCAAGAAAACTTTTATATGATCGCATTAGAAAGAAAAAGTTATTGTTTGGAATGTAAGCTGACATGTAATCTAAAAGAGTCTTGTGCATCAAAGCAACACATGGACCACTTATAGAAGCAGCAAAAGCACGCAAAAATTGATGGTACTTCTTTTTCAGCAAGTAGTCACAAGCGGATGGAAGTTTTATGCACTAAAAGTATTTTAGTACCTAAATGTTAAGCGAGCCCATAAAAAATGGTACGTTCTCAAATCATATTAAGGTGTTATTCGATCCTAAAAGTATAGTATGCTAATAAATTATCAATTATCCTACATTTTTTTGAAAGCAGAACAAAACAGAAGAAGAAGATGCTGGAGAAAATATGGAGCATACCATAAAAATGGGGAAGAATATCAAGCCGCGGTGGAAGAAGAGGAGGCTGAATTTAGAAGTGAAAAAATTATCTCAATATGCAACCATTAACCGACCACAAAGATTGGGAGGAAAACTGATATGATGGCATTAGAATTAAAGAAAACGTTATCGTTAGGAATATAAGCTGACATGTAATCTACAAGAGTCTTGTGCAACAAAGCAACACATGGACCACTTATAGAAGCAGCAAAAGCACACAAAATTGATGGTACTTCTTTTTCGACTGATAAAAGAATCAGAACAGAAGAAGCAGAATAAGATGTTGGAGAAAACATAGAGCATACCATAAAATAGGGAAGAAGATCAAGGGGCGGTGGAAGAAGAGGAGGGTTTGGTTGAGGGTTTATAAAGGGTTCCAACTTTCAAGCTGTTCACGAATGATGTGTGTTCACCATGCAAACTGCAACCGGGCAAAAGGATATTGTAGAGGGCATCGCAAAAAGAGAGGAGGTTTCTTTCTTCTTCTTTTTTCCCCTTTTACTTCTTTAATGTTTATTGATAGAAGTTAGAACCGAGATAGCCGTATATTAATTGGACATGAAAAAAGACCAATCTACCAAGAAGATCTTCTAATGTGTTGATCCTTAGAAGGTCTTCCCTTAGTGTTGTCACATGGACCATAATTTTGAATTTATTCAGAAGCAAAAGAGGAAAGAGGGGAAACAGAGGAACGGGACCACGTGCAATCGTCATCTTCTCCTCCGGTGGACGTTGACGCCGTAGGCGGCTTTATGTTATTCGGGCCTTTTGTCCTGATAAAGTTATCTAGACCTTTGGTCCACTTTCTCTATGTAGACCTTGAGCTGTTGGCCCAAATCCAGGGGCAAAGTCCGCCCTATTGAGTTATGTTTGTAAGGGACCTGATTTTGTGTAATCCTTCTTTGTTGTGTAATGAAATTAGAAAAACAAAAAGCCTAATCCAATAAGATCTGTCATCATTATAGTTTTGCAGTGACTTTAAAATCCAAAAATGGTCCACTGACGGCCCAAAGGCTTAGAGCTAACACTCCTATCCGAACCGGGCTCATTATAGGTCAACTCGCAAAATATAGAAGACACAATATATGACATAGGAGAAAAAACATATCTGGCGTACTACCACAAACATATTAACCAGATATCTCCCACATCTTCGGTCCAAGTACTACCAGACCGTTAAAAACAAACGAAAAGCTAAGTTCAACTACCAACAACCTCAAGCAGAACATGGTTGTTTCATGCGGGTTAGAAGGATCATGCAGCAATGCTTTAATTATTTACGATAGGAAAACAAAAAGGAGAGAATATAGAGAGAGCAACGCTGTCTACCAACCGCCATCACAATACTTGAGCTACAAAGCTTCCATATAAAATATTCGGTCAGTACTGAACAGAAGTAGGAATGCCACTGTTGAATCCCAAGCAAATCGAATTTGTAAGTAAAGCCTAAACGAAACGCGGGTGTCAGCAATGCCCTCTTCAGCAGATCTTGCTCAGACAAACGACAGATCGTATATGGGAACTCTACACTATGATGTAGCTAGCTTCATATCTCGGAAACTAGCCACACCTAGGCATGAGATGACCACTTTCTTTCTTTTCTGTCTTTATTTTCCCTGTTCTTTCGCAGAAAAGAATAGAGGAATGTAAATGACACTGATGTAAAAATGCTACCGCATATTTCATAAAAGTTAATTATCTTTACAGGAGAGGAGGGGGAGCCACTATTACTCGCCAATGAAACTGACTTCCTACAATGGCAGAGGGAGATAGACCTTGCTGCAGCTAACTTCCTATTTACAGCACTAGGAAAAAAAGCAGGCCAAAAGTCAACAAAAACCTTTAAACAAGAAAAGCTCCAGAGCGCAGGCTTTTTTAGTTGCAACCCCATCCCCTTCACCCCTCCATTTGTATCCTATACTGGGCTATCCAAACAAAGTTTGGAGGAAAAAAGAATAGTACCTACATCTGTACTTTTTTTTCCTCCTTCAATGTTCCCAAGGATTGTAATTCACTCACCATCCGGTCATACTCACGTTGAACATCCTCTATTTCAATTCTGAGCTGTGTCACCTGCAGGTACAAAATAGAATAACACTCAGTCAACGGGTGGAAAGAAGTCTTTCCATTAGCTAGCATCAGTTTGGGTGATGGAAATTGGAATAGCAATCTCCAACTTCAGTAGTGAATACAAACAAGCAAAGCATCGTAATGATCTAAAATTAGTTTGGTACATGCAAATTTTAAGGACGGGGTTGAATCGTATTTGACTAAAGGCAGGCATATGCCTTTCTTTTGCATAAAGTTAAACTTTGAATGGAGCCTAAGTCATAGAAACAGAAAATTCCTCCCCTAGTTTTATCTTCCAGTTTTATTTTTCTAATGACCCCGCCCAGACAAATAGAAGTTTTCCCACAGTTCATGAGATAGAAGTCACTATGACATAGTGCCCAAACACCACAGAAAAAAGTAGATTTCTGTTCAAAGAACTGCCAAATGTTTTGGGTATTACATTATAATAGAAAATTTCAACATCAGCAGATGCAAATCTAGAGCACGTGAAGATAGAAATCAAATAGGAAAATCTGGAACAAGGTAGTCACTATTAGTGCATTCAAAGTACCTTCAGATTAAGTTGTTCCTCCCTCTTCTCATACTCCAAACATCTGAAAACATAAAACAAACATACAAATGAGGACCTTCTATGAGCATGAATTGATGCCTGATTGGTCGTAGTTCCTTTTAGTTTCGACTACAACTGGTGCTTTAGGCAAGAGTCTTTCAAGCCAAAAAAGGGTCCCTCGCTATACCAGGATCAGCATGCTTGTATAAATCGCTATGAAACACAACACTGGAAAAACAATCTCCCAATTTATGATCAAAATGTCAACCCCTAAAAGCTGAATTCCATCTACTATGGTCAATGCGCTCTATCTCAGACAGCATCCTTCTCCCTTGAGAGCGGAGTCGAAGCTGAGCTCATGGGTTAAGACCGACTGGCTAGGTGTGTGGATTACTGATAACAAAAGAAAAAGAAAAAACAAGAAAATGCAGATATTCATGAAGGACTAAATTTCTAATATACTTACTTTGCATGGAGCTTCTTGTTTTCTTGCAACAAGTTCACAGCCTCCTGATCCTTTAGCTGATTAACAATATTATTCATCGGCTACAGAAAAGGTATGAAAGAAGTTAAGAACATTTTTTCTCACTCTGTTTCTGGAGAAAGTATTAAAACATTCATCCAAGCTACAAAACTCCCAAGAAGAGATGCATTTTGGCTCAGAAACAGTGCTGAAAGTAACTAGAAGGATAACTAGAAAGGAGGAAGATTTTGGTAAAGGGGTGTTCCCTTTTACCCAAAAAGAAAAAGGCAAAAAACAAAGAGAGGGAAAAAAGTCCGACTTTCGGTAGACCAACAAATAAAAAGTTTGAATGTTTTTGTAGGCACTCTAAATCATCAGCGGGAGACAGAATACACCAGCATTGAATATTGATTGTTAGTCTCTACTTAGCCAATTAATTCAAACTAATTAACCCATATAAAGGTAAATTGAGAACAAGGTCTAAAATTCTTTCAGCTGGAGTAGATGGATGATGTAGACTGAATGTTGGTGAAAAGGAACTACAAGTAAACCACACAGACCTGTATCTCTTGGCTCTGCCCAGCATCAGTTACATTAGCTACCTCCGCTGCCTGCCTTTTTTTCTTTTCCACTTCTGGCAAATCAAAATGTTCCTTCCTCTTCATGAGTAATCCTATGCCAACAGAAGGCATCCTATGTTGGATGACATTTATTAAGGTAAAAATAATGGAAATTCATTTTAACTTAAAGAAGTACCATGTTCAGATCTGCACTGAGACTTGGGAATTGACTGTTCTGCTCTTCCAAGTGCTGCTTTTGTATAATAAATAGCAAAAGAACTTTTAGAAGATATGACAGGTCGTTGTTTGCCATTCTGTGGGATTCCATGAGGTGAAACTTGCAGGGTCTCTGGTGCCCGGGGACCTTTTGCAGCCTGATACCCAATTAGTCCACAATGATAATCCCTGCCAAAGTTCATTAATTTGCATCATGTAGGTATTACACATCTCTGCAACACCTACAACTGAGAATATCTCCACAACATACAAATGAAAGCTCGTTTCAGTTTTGCAACACATTGAACCAAGACCAATTCACCACATAAAACTGATGATAAAGTGGTTGAAGAAAAGCAACTTATGTTGCTAATGACAAGGATTATCCAAAGCTTCAGCTTCAATCAAACAAACAACGATTAAAATGGAATAAAGACTCCATCCAAGTACTTTGTAAATTAACAAATCAGATTCCATTTAGTGTCCAAAAATCTCTGGATGAGGTAAGACTGAAGAATCATAAATTTCGTAGCTAATGTAGGACTAAGAGAAAGACCAAAGAACAGGAAGAGAAAGTTAAAGGCGAATGGACACCAACCATGACAAAAATACTAATCCCTCCCCTCTACATAGTTGGTCCTATTTTGGAAAGGTATAAGTTTTCAAGAAGTACCCTGTTAACTAGAACCCAAATAAAGCCGAATAGAAGAAGATATTGACTTTCTGAATAAAAGGTATCGAGTTTCTGACAAAAATAAATTGTAATTAGAAAAGATACTAAATACTTAAGTTTTGTCTGTTCATTTTTTCAAAGAGGACATATTGAAATCCCAAAATGAGAAAAAGATAGAGTTATGTTTTTTCCTGTTAGAAAGAGCTTACCAGTATTCCCACGTCATTTCCTTCAATCGAGCTTCAAGCTTCTGGAAAAGGGAAGTTCTCTCAAAATCTTGTTTGTTATGTGTCGGTTCAATGAAATTTGCTTCCAGTACACCTAAAATGACACTATAAAGTATTAGGCACCATGCAACTGAAATTTTAGAAATAATCAGCCTCACCATAAAGATTTAACAGGGCTCGAACAGTATTTACCAACAACTCCTCTACCTCGACTGCCAGAAGAGTTCACAACCTGCCAAAATGGCTGCAAGGAAAGCAAAAAGAACAAAGATTTATATGTACTACTCGAAAAATTTGGTAAAAGATTTTGGGTTCCCCCCCGCCCCCCCCCCCCCCCCCCCTTTTTATTTTTGTGTGTGGGGCAACAGAAAGTTAAAAATTCTTACAACAACAACATCAAAGAGCTACAAGATACCCTAGTTGCAACAGTAATGAGTTGCATCTCAGCGTGATAATAACATAATCTCAATGGACATCACACTTTTGTGACTTGCACATAGCCAAGTATTTTTTTTTTGATAAGGCAATCTTATTAGGAAAAGTGACAGCAGTACAAGGGACTATACCGAAATCACTTATAGTCCAAACAAGCAAGAATAAGGAATTTGTGTATTATAACAATTCCACTATTGCAATAACACCACGGTACAACTGGAAAGTGAAAGGATAATTACCAGTATTAGACGGCTCTTATGATAGACATTGAAGCCATGAAGATTTACATGTGGAGCTTCTTTAACAAATCCTATTGTGGTTACAACTTGACCCTGCACAGTTAACCAAGAGAAAGCGGGTGTACTTGTGATCCACAGTACATATCAACAACCAAAAACTGAAAGCCTATAAATGACTGAAGAGGTTACGTTCCCAAAGAGGTGGTAGTTTTGACAATTGCAAAAATTGGTAATTGGTAGTCCCATTGCAAATATGGGGAGGGAGTTCAAGTGCAAGCTTTCCTAATCTTCCTAATAGATATACAAACATTTAAATCACGCACTTATTTCACCATCACAAGAAACACTAAATTCCAAATTATGGATATAAACAGACTACAAGAAGTTATAAGCATAAATATGATGGATGGAGAAAGAGTTCAACATTGATTTGAATAGGGTGATTGCAAGTCGGTAAAAAGAATTTCCTCCAAATAGAAACAAACTATCTACTACTACTTAGCTTGAAATAGAATTTCCTTCAGGTATAGATAGACCTTTTATGCAACAGATTTTAACACCTAAGAAACCCTCAGACCTACAGCCAGACCAGGGTACTAAATGCCCCCTTCAAACCAATGATAAAGGCAGTTGATGAGGATACCATCAACATTGCCAGGCTACTGATAAGGATAGGGAATTGTTTTCGGGCAAATAACAAGGATGACTTTGACATATTATAAAACTCAATATTTTCAATGTAGACCAAGAGAGAACAGAAAACAAAAGGACTTGATTGAGAAAAAATTAATAAACCTCCACGCGTCCACCACATTGAGGTTTGTACAATATGAATTCTGGAAACTTGAGATCATTGGCAATATTATGGTGCTCAACAACTCGGCCACGTAAAATTATGTTGAATCTTTCAGGTATTCGCAAGTACAAGATGGACAAGTATACCTGTGGAGCATAAGAAAACCATGATAATCAAACGTTGATTCCATAGGCATTCATTCGACTATAAATTCCTAACAATGGGCTTACACGGAGAGAATGATGAAGTTGGGTTGCAATGTGCTGTCCTTGTATTGCATTCCAACCACGTGTGTGCATTTGTTTGGTTTCCCCATTAATACGTATATCCTGCAACCACCAAGTCAAACGCAAACCCTTTATAAGAAATAATGCCAAAAGCAGGAAGAAAATGGCAAAGGCAGCAAGAGAAATACTAACCTGAGGATCCGATTCAAAGTCAAGTTCCACATTCCCATCATCGTTGAGCCACAAATTGTAGATAATAACCTTTGTGCCATGAGCCCCAATGTCATCAAACTGCCATTAATTACACATGAAAAAAGCTATGAAAGGACTCTAAGGCTAGGAAACTGCAAGAAAAAATTATTGCTATCTATTACATTCTGCGAAGAGTGGAAAAAGTTGGCAAGTGAACAACTACATTAAATAAGCCCCCTCTTCTTAGATATGAATTACATATTGTAAAATTCACCATTATAAACTCCATTTGTAGATCAAAGTTAAACAATTTTGTAACTAGTCAAATACGCCTGCTAAATATTCCCACACTGGCTACATGAATTCATGAATTAGAGGCCACATACAAATGGCATATGGAAAAGAGCAAGATGCATTGGAAGAAAGAAAATTTTGGACAAGCTTACTTGCTGCAATAGCTCTGCTTCAGTCGAGAATGGAGACCACTGCAACATCATGGAAAGATTAGACACGAAATGTTGTTTAGCATGCAATATTTCCAGTTTGCCAGTTGATGAATTGATCTCATAGTCCACCTGCAATCGATGTGGTGGGTGTTAAAGCAAGAGACACCTCAACAGAGAGGATAACAGAACAAGAACATCATATAAGTCCTCAGTAATCGATACATAGTAAGAATCTCTGACGTAATATTTCAAAGCATCTAGCAGTATTCTACTCCAGGCCACCTACCTGGACAAACTTGTTTCATGAGCAAGGCACATTGTATAATGAAACTCACCATGGGTACTACTATTCTGTCATAGCCCGTTCGTGCCAAAAACGTATAAGAGAGGAGACCAATGCTTTGTGTCAATGTCCTGCTTATGTAATACAACTAATTTCAGCAGACAAACAATACGTCCATACTGGCAACAAAACATTTGAAAGAAAAAGGGGACAATATCCATGTGAGCATTAAAATTGAGACTTTTGGCATGACAATAATTCACCTAGAACTTCTGAAAAGGATGTGAAAATGGAAAAACAAACACATTAAATTACATTGAAAAATAAGAACAAAAATCAAATGAAAGGATCTTCAAAAATAGAATCCTTGAACATGTGAAAAATCAGCTCAGCCCCAACTGTCTAGTTCTTTCATTGTCTACGAAAAAATATAAAAAAGGAACAGAAAGGATAAATGTAATCTCAGATTTAACTTGATATCAAAGCAAGAATGTGTAGATTTTGTGGGTCAGTTTGCATTCTGAACTTCACCTGAATGTATCCACCAACTCATTAATCACATAAATACATGGAACAAAAATGCTTTAAATATACGGACCCACTGATTTTGAATAATCTTTTGATTGATTTATTATGAAACATTTTGATAAAACTAGAGAATGGTGAAATGTGATGCATGTGTCAAACAGCACCATTAATATCTGACATTTATATGATAAAAAAATATCTGACCTTGATATCATTCTAGAGAGGCTTGTAACTAGAAAGAGACAAAGGGAACTCTAAATAGAAACTTTAGGAAAATTGTTTCCTTATCCACGGAATAATCCCATAGACGTATGGCGAGAAATAACAATGGGTTTCATTTAAACTAAGAGGTAAAAACTCCATAAACATGAACACATGCATGTTCATGTAAGCTACTATGGCTTCTAAATGAGGTCACTGCAGATAGTATAAGGACACAAAAACCTAAACACATAAGGATGAAAAGAGTAAGTTTCGAATCCCAACCTATTACTTAGATGCCGGCTGAAGACGATAACATCTGCACCAAGTCTCATTGTACTAGTCTTGAAGCCATTTCCATCTGGAAGGCTACAAGTAAACCAATAAATACGAAAGAAAACAATCACAAGAAACCGAAGAGTGAATGCTGCTATCCATACATTGTCCAATGGCTGATTTAGATTTCTTATCTGAAAAACCAAAACTCATGCAGCGCCTCATAGCTTCAGGATCCATTCCACCACCATCATCTACCAAGAAGTTAACAGGGTTTGGATACAAACGAGTTAGCAAAACATATTCCATTTCAAAAACTGCACGTGTGAACTTCCAGATCAGGAGAATAATCATATTCTCATGGTAGATTACATTCCAAATATATTTTATACCTCGTATTAACAATGCTGGACTTCCATCCCGTGGATTTGTGGTTTTATCTACAATGACAAAAGTGGCCCCATTTTGGATCTATCCAATGAAAAGAGAGGGGAGGAAAGGGAAAACTCGTGAAATGCACACCATGATATGATAGTTTGAGATACATTAATTACACAAAAGGCAATGAACATCCAGACAGTATATGATCCTCGAAACAGGCATAACAAATCCTAAGGCCTAACAAATATCACTGCATATTATAAAGTTGAGCACTACTGAACAATCCTGTTTTCCAACATAGCAGTAGCTTCTTTCATAGTAAGTAGGATACAAAACATCAAAGCGGTGATTTTTTCCTGGCCAAGAAAATACTTCAGCATAATCCTAAAACCTTCTAGACATTCAAATTCCTACACCTCCACAACTAACCATAAAAGGAATCATGCATGGGATTAGTGCAATTTAATGGGAAGATTTTTATGCCTTCTAGATACTCGACCCTATATCAGCTCCATTGACAGCTTCACTAAATCAAAGACAAACCTTGTCCCTGATTTTCCACTGCCTCAATCTTTTTTTGCTGTTTTTTTCACCTAGTTGTTCAACATCAATTCAGCAGAATAATTCTAAGGACACACAAAGATATGCCTAAGCCAACCACAAAGATATAAAATATTTAGCATCCATTATGGTTTATATTCCAGAAGGCGTTGTCTCTGGAGTGTTTGAGGGGCTTTATGTTGCAGTCTCTTTTTCTATGGGCAAATTCGGTTTTAGGTTGTCCTTTTTCGGGTTATCCGGATTTCCTTAGCTTTTTAGCTTGTATGGTTTAGGTGTTTTCAGTATAGTCTCCTGTACTATTAACAATTCCTATTTTTAATAAAGTTTATCTTATAAAAAAAATCCAGAAGATTGAAAAGAGAGCAATATATTACAACTTGGAAAATAATCAAGTCTAAAATCTGCAAATCTGAGCTACCTACTGACATATTAGAAATTCACCCAAATAAAATTACACAAGTACGTTATAACCACTCCAACCATTTGCAAAACTAAAGGGCTGACATACTCCAGCACCACAAGGAACCAAAACCACTATATAAAGTAAGATTCAATCAAAATGTTCACCTCATCAACTGCATTGTCAAGCAGTTCCGCTACAGCTGCAAACATGAAGCAATCAAAAGAGTAGTAAGGCAAAGTGCCAAACATTCACCAATAATAAGCACAATTAGTGAAACAAAGCCAAGAACATACCGCCAAAGGCCCACTTGTGCGAGGTAGCATTTGAATGAAGGAACATTGGGTGGACATGTAGATAGTTTTTGCCATCTGTTATAACAAAAATATAAAACTCATAGAACAATAGATCTAATGTTGCTAAGCATTGATGCAGATGTTTGCATGCACAGCTCATGAGAGTTTTTATCACAATCGCCCAACTGAAAAGCCCAAGCTAGGAAATATCAAAAACTGGATCATTTATGATAGAGATGCAATAGAACCCAAGCTTTTCAGTGGTTTTCTGGACAGTTTAGTATCTAAAATCAGTAAACACCACATGCATGTCCAGCAAACAATGATTTATCATAGTTGACAGCAGAATACTTTGCAGTGAGACTTTAGCACCAAGCCCTTCATCATAGTTCCCAGCTTTCCAGAACTGCCGACAAAGTGGTGCCGAACAGAGAGGTGATGCGGAAGAAAGACTTGTATCATCCACCGGTGACTGCCCTTGATCCAATATGGTGGAGCTACTTTGACCAGTACTTAAAGCATTTGAGCTTCTATTTTCTTCCGATTCTTGTCTTCCACATGGCATTTCGGACTTCTGGTGCTTTGCCAGTTGAACCTTATTCTCCTTTAGTTGTATTCTGCCTTGAACAATATCAGGTTCCAACCTAACAGCTTTCACATCCACATCTCCATATTCATCATCGCTAGATAACTCCACAATGTCTATAGAGCTCATATCAAGCACTGTAAAAGAAATTAAATGCTTGTGACTAGTTGCAAGGTTTAACTTAAGAAAACAAAGATCAATCTCCATAAGAGATTAATGGCCAACACTCTAGGCAAATATAACTATACACAATGTTTTGCGCTTCTTGCTTGAGAAAGATTATAGGGCGCGTTAGCACTTTAGTAATATAATAACAGTAATGGCTCTTTTCCCTATGGACTAGACCAATTAAGAAAATGTTACGACATACCTTAGACTGCTAGAAAGTGTATTACCAAACTTCTACAAGGATTCAAGAGTAACACAAATAATGGACAACATTCAAAAGCCCTATAAGTACAAGAAATTGTATTACAAATTGTCGATTTAGCTTAAATGATTGAATTCTAATCAGGGCAATAAAAACCATAATATTCATAAAGCATCATTAAATCTGAATACGACAAGAAAACAACACATTAAAAGCTCTGTACTAATATTCCGATTGATTTTCACCATATTCCCTTAGGTTCATAAATAGTATTTTTTTGTTCCTATGTTTCACCAAGAAACAAAAGTATGAACCTCACTAATCTCTTCACCATAGATTGATTGCCAATAACATTGTATACACTGATCCCAAATGGAGCTTCAACAACCCTCAAGCCGCGCAAGGCTCATCTAGACTTCCTTTACAATTTCTTATAAAATGCAATTTTAAATTTCATCGGGCAAAGAAGCCATACTGGTCAACCAGGATACCAATATCTCCTTTAATCAAACTCCAATATTTTTTTAGCCTTAAAAGTTTCTAGGCAAGTATTCATTTATCAAAGAGAAAGATGTAGTTTGTCAATCCGATTGATGTTCCTATGCATCCTAATCAAAAATTGATGAAGGATACAAAGGATTTGTTTAAGATCCTAGAAGATGTTGTTGCTTAGTTAAGAAGTTAAATTTACTCACTATCACTAAGCTATATATTTCATATGCAGCAAATGTTATTAGTAAGTTCTTTGAGATTCCAAGGGCATGTTTGGAATAGAGGTTAGGCTTTAGCTTGAAATTTTAATTTGGAATTTGAAAAATGGGTTCCAAAATTGGTTGAGTTTTGAAAAATGTGAAGTATCGATTTTAAAACAATTTTGTTTTCCTATTAACTTTTATTTAATAACAATAATAAACTAATGAAAAATCTTCACTTCTAGCTCCTGTTATCACTCAAATATTATTTACCAATCTAAACAACGAATTTCACCACATTTAGCCCCTAAATTCCCATAATGCATTACTTATCAAAAAAAAATCCCATAATGCATCAATACCTGTCCTTTAGTAAGATCCTATGGTTGAAAGGTACAAAAAAAAGTTATGTGACACAATATCGATGGTTGGATTTTATGACAGTTGATGCATTAAGGTAGTTTTGAGGCTAAAAATAATGAAATTTGTAGTTCAGACTAGTAAATAAGATTTGGGTGAAAGTTTAGGGCCTAGAGTGATAATTTCTCTAAACTAATTTATTAAATAAAAACTTTAAAAAAGTAGCAAAGGGAGGCAACTCCCGGAGAGGAGTGCAGGGGCAGATCTGCGTCGCGCCCGCCATTGATCCGCCGCGACCCACGTGTCGGAGGAGGACCCTCCCCCTCCGTGCCACCCTTGATTGGGGGTGCAATGTAGCAAGGGTGGGGGTGGAGCCATTGGGGGAAAGGGGGGGGATCATGGATCCGCTCGAGACCCGCACAGACGAGGAGGCTTCTCCCCCTTAGTGCCAACCCTAATTGGGCCGCGTCATGGACCTTGGGGTGACATCATAGAGAGTGGCCTCCGCCCCTCACAACCCACGCAAAGCAAGCACCTCCCCCTCAATACCCCACCCACTTACGGTGGCACCATGGAGAGGGGAGGAGATCGCTCTCTACAGCATCCCCATCCAAGTGGAGCGATAGGGGAAGAGAGGGCCCTCCTCGACCGCAGGCGGCGAGGCGAATCTAAGCCTTCTTCTCTTTAATCCCTAAACAAACCAATTGTCATTTTGAGAAACAAAACAAACCATTCAAACCCTTTCTTCGTCTTCTCTCTAGTTCCTCCCAACCCACAAGACACCACCACAAATCGACCCTATGTCCAACCTTTCACATCTACTCAACCTCCGCCAAAGGGCAACCTCTATCTCCAAGCATCCAAGTCAACTTTGGCTCCAACTTGTCGAGGTTGGGGGGCAACTCATAGATACAAATTCTAGGTGGCAAAGTCAAAGATTTGTCTCAACCTCCAATGCCTATCGGATTGGTGGTCAGAAAGGAGATTATCCCCATTGTTGATGCCCACCCGACCAACAAGTTGACATAGTCGCAACATTTCTTCCAACATATATTAAGTTTTAAGCTCCTCCCCCTATCTCTTGTTTTATAATAATCAAGATGCTCTACATATTACATCCAATCATTCTCTTGTTTTATGATACACTTTTTAGTTATTGGGGGAGTCCAAGTACTCTCTTTCGAATTCCAAAAGTTGCACTCGAAGATCTTTTTTTCCTTTTAGAAGGTACAAGAGCAACACAATCAACATATTGATATCAAGAACTGTGCAAGAAGGACCCCAACATAAAGAGCAAGTAATCCACAATGATAACGATATGTCAAACATATAACCAGAGACCAAAAACAAAGGTGATGTTTGGTTAGAAGAAAAAACTATCAAATCTCCTCTCTCCTTACTTTTTAACAAACTCCAATAAAAATCATTTTACGATCAAACATTCTCCTACAAACCCCATACAAAGTCACTCTCATAATTTTCTCCTACAAACTCAAAATTCTTAAAAAAAATTCTTCCCAAACATCACCAAAGATATGATACGAATCTTGGGTAATATATTTACATTAGCACAAAGTGCATCATTCTCCACTTCTTTTTCTCTTTTTTTTTTAATGAATAAGTCAATCTCATTAGAAAAAGTGAAGTCAATACAAAAGACTATACCAAAATCAGAAATCCAAACAAGCAAGAAAACGAACAAAATCAATAAAATCTACAAAAGGGCAACCAAGCAGCAAGTTTGCTCAAAAGCAAAGTAAAGACGAGAACACCCTGCAACCTATCCAAAGATAAAAAAAAACAATCTTCAAAACATCTATTGTTACGCTCCCGCCAAAGGCACCACCAAATACAATGGGCTATCATTCTCCATATAGCCTTAGCGAAAGGGTTTCTAAACCTCATCTTCCAACACCACAACACATCTTCCACTTTCTCTGGTAACCATTGATGATTCAGAATGCTGAGCACATGAGACCACAGCCCACTCGCATAAGGACAATGCAACAAAACGTGATTGACATATTCCCCACCACAACGCCATAAAAAGCACCAATCAGCAATGATCATACCCCTTCTACGAAAATTTTCAATAGTTAAACTCCTACCATGTGTAGCCTCCCACACAAAGAAAGAAACTCTCAATGGACATCCAAACCCCCCTCCAAGGGAAAGAGAGACCAGCCCCACCTCCAAGCAAGCCATACATCGACTTAACAGAAAACACCTCATCCTTAGTACCCATCCAATCCATCACATCATCCTCCCCCTCTTTTAAAAATCATCCCATACAACAAAGCAAAGAAGGAAAGCAAAATCCTCCAACTCCCAATCATTTGTTGCTCTAGAGAAAGGTAGGTGATGGTTGAGCATAGCGCTAGAAGCATATACGTGATCAACACTAAAAATTACCTGTTCTTTTAGAAAAGTACACTACTTAAAAAAAATATGCACATACATTATATGTATATACACTAACAAAGGGCAAGTTTGCATACTCAGAATTTTTAGATGCAAACCTAAATTTTAGTACATGTTTCCTCAAAACAAACTGAAACTTTATTTAATTTTAATTTTCCATCTCATCTTTCGATCCAAACGCACTTCCAGTCAATGTTATACCATCCTCGCAGTATACCAAATGACATCACTAAGATCAGCATACAGTGAGCAGAACGGCTTCAAACATGGGCCTCCACTATCATCCAAGGTACTTTAAACCCTATTTACTTAAATGACCGATTTCATCCAAACCAGGCCCCAAAAAAGAAAAGTTAACAATACCGCTACGAACAACTGACACTTCGACGCACAAAATTCAAATATTAAACTGAAGAAAAATCGGAATACTGACGGCTTAAAAGCAAGTGAACCGGACAGATAAAACGCCAGAGAAAACACACAAAAGGATATGTGATACTTAAAAATATTTGAAATCAGAAGCACAAGCAAATGCAGGCACTTTAACTCCGGTAGAAAGTCAGATCCCGCGAATATATCCCTTAAAAGGTGAAAAAGATTTCACAGCCAACTGAAATTGACAGCTACCTGCTCAAAATCACTTCAGCTATACCTTCAAATATCGACATAGATCACAGATCGTTCTCTTGCTGCTGTTGAAGTGATAAAAGTGTCAACACTCACGTACTTATCAAACCCTTACCGTAGATGCAGACAAGAAACTCCTACCATAGATTCAGAGAAGAAAAAAAGCAAGCAGAAAGAAAGAAGAATAGACAGAAAATAAATTTTTTTTATAGATAGAGACAGAAAATAATTACCAGAGAGAGAGAGGTGAAAGTTCAATTTATATAGATGATGGCAATAGTTTTAAAAAACATATAACTATCTTTATTCAAGATTAAAAACGTACAGCTGTCAAATTCAAGATTTTCAAATGCGGTTGATTTGTGTGTATTTAAACGTTAAGTAATTATTTCCAATTAAAAAAAAAACTCTAACTGGAATCTTCCAGAGCCTTCAAAAATAACTTTTCTTTTTTAATTACTTAATAAATAAAGTGTCAAAATTTTGAAGTTTTTTTAAAAATAATAAAATAATTTTTTTATCTCCATCAAATTATTCTTTTTACTATAATATTCATTTAAATATTCATTTTACTTTTTCACCAATTTTTATAAAATATCTTAACTTTTTACCAATTCTAATAAATTTCTTTATTTTTTACCAACTCTCGAAGTCTAAAATTTTAACTAACCAAAATTTGACACTTAAACATTGTAATAGGTATCTTCATCTGTAAATTAGTCTGTGTTTAGGCTGCGTTTGGATGAGCAAAAAAAATTCATTTGTCGAAGATAGTATAAATTCTGATGGAATCCGTAAAAAAGTTGTTGAAGTTTATAAAAAAAATTATTAAAGTTTGTAAAAATATATTGGATTAAGTAAAAAAATAGTTGTGAAAAATTTGTAAAAAAAATCTTGATATCCAAACATAGCTACACATGAAAAAACATCAAAAAAATTTACAATTATTTTTTTCAAAATTTCAATATTGTTTTATATATTACCTTCGGTAAAAGAAATTTTGCTCAGCCAAATATGGGCAAATGTATTGGATTGCCTGTAACGTTTTCAAAATTTCAATAACGTTTTCTATATTGCCTTTTCAATATTTTGTAGTGCATTTGATTTTAAATTTAGTTTTGAAGTAAATTTTAATTTTAATTACATTGGTCTTCAAATAGATATTATCAAGAATTTTGTCAACTTATTCATAGAATTATTGTCATGAGCAGAGTCAAAGAATACCAACTCTGATAAAAAAAAAATTGATTAAAATATAAGTAAACATCATAGTATGTTTTAGAGTAAAATTAAAATATTACCTTCAAGTTCTAATTTGTCTAATTAAGTTCAAGTAGTAAAAAATATTAATTGTTACCCTTAGTTTGATTTGGGCCTTAAACCAATCCGAAAGTGATGTGAATTAATTGAAATGTCCTTTCAAGAAAAAATTAAGAATAAACAAAACAAAAAATGAATAAAAAGTAAATATATTTTTCACCAATAAATTATGGAGGTTTTAACATTGCGTCTTTCAACTATCAATTTTATACACTTTGCATTCTTTGTTAAATTTTCTTGTCAAATTAGATGGAACAATGATAATGCCCCTTATCCATTTTGCACGTGTTCATATTCGAAAGAAACATATTATTATCAATTCATTAAGTAAAAAACTCAGTGTTTTAGGTGTAAAAAACTCGATTTCAATATAATTTAATAGAAAATTTTGACAGATGATGCAAAGTATCTAATATTAATAATTGAAAAGTGCAATGTGTCAAATTGATAATATATAATACAATGTGTCAGACCTTCTATAGTGGGTTAAAAAGGTATATATCCCTTCTATATTTTATATGTTATTTACATGTAACAACAAACTCAAATATATGTTAAATGAGTATTTTGAGTTTTAAAAAAAATAGATAAAGTTATAATCCTATTTTTTATTTTAAAAGATGAAGGATAAAGGCAGAATTGTATTTTTGAAAAAAAGTAATGTGATATAGATCTAATCCTATGATGAATTAAAAACTGATGAGATAGAGATTTAATCCTAAGTTTGAATTTAAAAGTGATGAGATAGAGATGTAATTTATTGGATGCTAAAATTTGGGTTGACATTGTGCTACCAGGTCTCGTGTGATTGTTTAACAATTATTTGAGAAACTTTAAGTTTTGGGTTAAGCATTTGAGTTAAGTGGCTCTTCAATTGGACTTTTCTGAAACTCTTGTATTGTAACAATTGAATGTATGAAATGTTCGCTTTTTTTGGTAAATAAAAAATGTTAGAAAATATATTATAGTGCAAAATTGAATTCTTTGATATTGAAAAGATTTTAAACGTGCACTATTGTGATATCCCTCCTTAATTTCATCTATTTAAGCTAATTAATGACAATAGCTATGATTTTCTAATCTTGATGATTTCCTTGACAAATGATTTGTTTTTCAATTTTATTGCTAAACATTTCAATTATCATATTATCTAGCTAAGCATTTGCATTTCATAATAATTTTGATAATTGAATATTTTTTTCTCTATGTGCATTTTCATTCCTTGCATTTTATATTTCTTTTGCATTAAATTGATCAATTAGTACCTAGTTTAGTTTCATTACTAAACTTTACACTATGATGCCTTGTTTATTTTCGGATGTATATATTAATGTTGTATTGAATTCTCCTTGCTCATTTCTTAAAATTTTAACAATGTCCTATGAGCAATCTTAAGTTTTTTCTCATCATTAACCATTGTAATCTCTTTGATTAATTTTCTACACCATTTTTCCTAACTTAGGTTAATTATTTTTTTAGCATGTTCATTTCCTAACTTTAGGTGATTATTGAGCTTGGAAATCTAACCCTTGGCTTAACTTTTTTCCCTCTCTCTTCCCCCTTAGTCACATGGCAAACCCTCCTAACTCCCTTGATTTTTCTCTCATTTTCTTGTCTCATTTCCTTCTCCTTTAGCATGCATCATGGTGTGCAATTTTAGTCCAATCGGCATTAACTATGGTATGATTTTTGACATCTCATCATTGCCTACAAAGGGGAGAGAATGGCATTTGGCATCTCCTGCCCCTTGCCGCCCATTTGGCTATCCAAGGAGCGTGCTTCTTGCAGCTCCCTTGGACCAAATGATGGCTTGGCTGGTTTCATGAAAAACCAATCAAGCCGTGTATAACATAGAACCCTTGTGTGTGTGTGCGCCGAACTAGTGAGCTTGAGAGAGGAGAGTGAGTAGTCGGCCAAGGAGAAAGAAGAAGAAGAAGAAGAAGAAGAAGAAGAAGAAGGTGAAGGAAAAAGGGAAAAGAAAGGGGTAAGAAATCTAGAGGAAATGGTTGGTGGGGAAGGGGGTGTTCGGCCATGGCCATGAACCCTCCCTTGCCTCATTTTTTCTCCTCTTTTCCTTGACATATCCATCTTCTTGCTTTCTAACCTAAGTTTTCTTACCATAAGTTATATATAATTTCTATATGAGATTTTCAAGTCTATCTATAGCCATCCGAAAATCACCAAGGTAAGGGGAAGATCTTGGTATATTGGCATGGGAAGATCTTGGTATTTTAGTGAAGCGTGCACTTGTTTAGGCTTTCTATTTTAATAAAAATCATGCTTTTATAAGTTAAATGCAAGAAAAAAAATGCATAAAATTAGTTCCTAATATGATATTAGGTGCTAGGAGTATTTGCATGTTGAAAGCATTAGGTTTTCCTTGATTATTTTGCAAGAATATGTTGCTATGTAATCTTTGCTTGCTCAAGATGACACTTGGTTGTATTGTAGGCCATATCTTTTCTTTTTTTTTTTCTAAGCAACATGAAAACCATTTCATTGATACCCCAACAACCGATACAATGCTGATACAGACGACCCTACGAGGCCGGATACAAAGCACTTGGACATACAGCCCATTACAAAGAACGCCCGACGGGCGAGATAACCAATGGCCATAAAGGCCGCATAAGAACGGACCCGAAGGCCCGTGGAGACAAAGCGGGTCCAAAGACCCGAACTAAAAGCCGCCGAGGGTGGCGGTCGCAGGAGGAGAGGGTAGTCGCGCACCGCACTCCCACTTCCTCGAGAGAACGTCCACACCAGCACCGAAGGACACCGAGGTCCACTGCCAAAAACCAACGAAATTGACAACAACACAACCGAAAACAACAACACAACATAAAACAACAACACAACAGAAAAGAAAGACCAACACAACAGCAAACCCAACACCACAGAAAACAAAAGCGGATCAGAATCCGGCCAGAAAACATGGCCCCAAGACTCCACCCCAAACCACTGCATCAGGACCAAAAAAGGGGCGACCGCGTGGCGGCCACGCGCCCGTGCGTGGCCGCGCGTGAGGGAACACGCTCCGGCCGATGGTGACCGGAGCACACTGGAGATGAGCGCCCGAAGAAGCTGATGCTGTCCCTGCCAAGCGTGGCCGCCGAAGACCCACCGGGAAGCCGGGATCTGGAGGTGAAAGCGAATCCGGAGGGAGGCCAAAAAGAGGGGGGGTTCGAAGGGGAGCCGGCCAAAAGAGGGAGGGGAACGGAAGGGGGACGGTGGGACCGCCGGTGACTGGGAAGAAGGAGGGGGGAGGGCAGACGGAGGGAGGGGAAACGTCTAGAGAGAGGGGAGAGCCTCTCTCTCTAGACTCGGGGGGGAAAAACACATACAAACCTTGTATTTTAGGCCATATCATTGGCTAAATATTGGTTTCTGAGGATGGGGAGGCCACAGGTTGGCCATTGTAGCTGTTGGATGTCATTGCATGTATATTTTCTTGATTAATGATGCATGTTTCATATACCTTATGTAAAAATATGCAACATGGACAACTTGGTGATGTCCAAATGGCAAGGATAGTTTTGTGACGAAAAGTTGGCAAGGCAAGACCTTGGAAAGGAGCCTAAGAGCTCAAAGAAATAGTTTAATACCTACAAGTTGAAAATGTTATGAAACAAGGGCTCATGTGTAGCTTGCTTAATTTATTTTTATTGCTCTCATTTTTCTCACCAATATCTTGCATTATATGTGTTCATTAACTTCATTTATGTGTGTATAATGGGTAAATCTTTGATAGAAAATGATTAGGTAGAAGAATCCATAACATGCAAGAACATTAGTTAGAGTTTCTATCAAAAAGTGGTCACTGTCAAAAATGACTCCAAGCTATCCTTTGAATTATTTTATGAAAAAATTCAGATAGTATTTATAAGTAATTAGGATGTCACTGTAAAAATTTCAGCGAAACATTATGTAAGGAAAGGTCGAAAATACCCCTGGCGGTCTCTAAGGGCAGTTTCGACATTTCACATAAAACGTTAGGGTGAGAATGTCCAAAAAAGGAAAATAATTATATGTCTGCGTAGATCATGAAAAATAGATGGGGAAGCCCAAATTTGAGTCCAAACGGAGTAGAATTAGGAGCTCAAATCACAAAGTCCGTTTAGCGGCCTAAATAGATTTTAGACCCATCAACCTTAAACAAGCCCAAAATCTTATAAACTTTAGGGATATGCCCAGTAGGGTCTAAAAAGGCCCAATAAACTTTTATTTGGGGATATAGGGCAGAATTAATATTTAGTTATAAAATGCATGTTTAATTCTACAAATTAGATTCATAAAAGAATAAAGATTTTTAATTCTTTAATTAAGGGAAAAATGGCCCAATAATTAAAAACCATATGTCTCATAAATCGGTCGAGTATATTAAATTCAAATGCAAATTTAGTTTCTGGTATTTGTATCTTTAGTATTCATGCATTAAAATTTCAAGCACTTTATTGTTTTATGTTTTTCCAATCATATATCATGAGATATTTTTGGATGTGTACATTGTACATGAATTATAGTCATGCATTGATTGCATTCACTTAATAAGAGGAAAACACAAGTATGAGGAACCCCTAAGCTTGCGAGGTGATTCTCGAATGAAGAGTGTCAGGCCTCGTGCCAGTACTTACCGGTTCGGCTCTCTTATAGTAATGGAATGCACACAAGCGGGAATTACGACACGAGTTAATTCTCTTAAGGCCTGATAATTGGTTTTGAAAAGCTTAACGAAAACGTTTAGTTTAAATTCATAAATATATTAAGGAAAGAAAATTAATAGTTTCAGGGGTTTAGTAAAAGCGACATTCAAAAATCATTAAAAGTTTTAACTTGAATAAATAAAATGAAGTAATTTTTAGGCTTATAAAATTTAAAACAATATAAGGGAGTAAAAGTTGAAATTTTCTTCTTGGAATAAGGAAAAGAAAAAGAAAAAAGATAAATATGTATTTTCCACCATAACATTGTACAATAGCAAACTCCTTCGTGAGGATACAAAGAAAAAAATAAAATAATAATACACAACAACAGAAGTTATCTAAAACTTTCCGTCCTATACATCCGTAAGCCGGCTAATCTTCCCAACTAACAAAAAATGACCTAACCCATCCCTATCGTCTAGTCCGCCCTCGACTCAATATCGGATGTGAGGTCAACGATCTCATTTTCCCCGATGTCCTCTACCAGTGGTGCCGGTGGAGGAGGGTCAATGAGTATGAGGGTCAGTTCAATATCAACTACCCTAGAGTCCTCTACTAGGGGAACTGGGGATGCCGGAGGGTCCTTGAGGTACCATTGGGGATCGTACCCCAAATAGACCTCATATGAATCAGTAACAAAGGTCTAGATAGTCATCTGTAGAATATCTACATCCAAGATCTGCTCACTCGAGAACATCAACATCTGGCAAGTCCGAAGTCCACGACAGTAAATTTAAAAATTTAAACAAATAAAAAGGGTGAGTCATACTGACTCAGTAAGAGAGGGAAAAGGGACATGTCATTTTAAACAAATAAGCATGGACAAGCCTAGTAGCAGATAATAATAATAATCTATAAGCATGGATCATAAGAAACAGAATAACATGATCGATGCAATGCAGGAATGATGCATCTGTTTCCCGGTCATTTCACTTTCTTTCTTCTTTCTTCTCCTGTATTTCTTTCTTTTCGGTTATGTAGAGGTGTCCTTTCATTGCTCTGCACTATCCCCCAGAGTAAGGTTATGTGTCCATCCTCTCCTCTGGGACTGTCCCGCACCCTGGCAGCAGGACCCCGTCAAGCGAATATTGTTACATCGCCAGGGATACCAGCCACTATCCTCTTAGTGGTGGCTTGCAATATCCCACTGTGATCGATATTGTCGCCCTTTCATAGGACCACCTCTGGATATTAGTTTCATTTTGGTTATTTGATCAATAGTTTCCCCACACCCATGAGATGTTGATGCACATGACATGTTGTATAGATATACAAGTCATATGTGTTCATCAATAAAAATGCACAAGGAAATTAACAAGAACTATAAAATCAACCCTAAAGTGTTCAATGAAGATTTTTTGGGCCTTCTTAGACCCCTCTAGGTTTGTCCCCAAAGTTGTGAGATTTTCCAGGCTTGTTTAGGGTTAACGGGCCTAAAATCTATTTAGGCTACGATACGGGCTTTGTGTTTTGAGCCACTATTTCTACTCAATTTGGACTTACATTTGGGCTTCCCCATATATTTTTCATGCTCACACAGTCATAAAGTTAGTTTTTCTGTTCGGACCTTTTTACCCTAACGTAGTGTGAAATGCTGAAAATGCCCTTAGAGACCTCCAAGGGCATTTTCGACCTTTCCCGACCTATGATTGTCCTGCGATTTTTACTGGGACCTACTGTACTCTTATACTACCTGTCCACCAATTTCCAAGTCAAAACTCCAAGTATTTCATAGGGTTGTATTGGTCAGTAAGAGGCTTCCACTTAAAAAGGCCTATGTCATATGTTATTCGTGTGCTATTAGTAGTCTATTTATACTCTAAATCATCATAGCTTAAACACCATAATGTCAACATGCTGAAATAGGCAGGTCCAACAACTTATATGCTTGGTTAGTTGTTTCTAAATCCACTAAAGACTGGTTGAATCAAGGATCCTAGAGCCTGACTAGTCAATTCACTCAGCATATATACCTCCTTTTTCGTGTTCCTCATGTTCCCCGTTCCCCTAACATATAACATACTCCCTGGGCTCTTTATGATAAGCAATAAAACTCCCCGGCTCCCTATTATACATAATGACCCACCAAAAACTAGTTCAATAAAAACTCCTCGGGCTATCATTTTGTCAGTCATGACTCAAAAAAAATTAACTCACCAACTCACCCATACTGGCACATGAATATCCCGAACACCCCAAAATTTTGTCTCTATACCTTATATGAACATGAAAATCCAACAAGAATAGACCCCCGGGCTCAACTAGTTCCCTTACGCATGTGACTATCTAGAATACCCTAGTTGATTTTCTATACCCTTACCTTAGTCGAGTTTTGTCTGAGTTTCTTGGATAATAACACCTGAACAACAAAACACTTAGTTAGGACAGGAAAAGACAAAAGTTGCTAAAGGAAGAAAAGTGCAGACCAAAATTACCCCGTGCTCTTCCTTTTTTCCTACGATTTTTCCCTTTCTCTCTTTCTTCAGATAGCCGGATTCTTCCTTCCTTTCATTATCAGTTAGGTAGGTGAAAGTGTTTCGTCTCTTTATGACTCGAGTACTAGGTAGGTTCACTTATATTCGTCTAAGACAACATATGCATGGGAGAACACCGAACAAATGGGTGAATTCCCTCTGACTAGTCTACATTCCTACTCTATGCTAGGCAAATCATTTGAACATTAATCATAAAAACCCACCAAGGTTACCCCATATATCACGTATCTTTGTTAAAGAGTAATGTAATGGACGGGACAATCACAAGACTCCACTTAAACGTCTAGCTAAAATAAGATAAGAATGCATTTAATGCTCACCATATGGTTAAGACACATGGAAGTAAGTATGGTTATTTTCCGCAGAAAGCCCAGGCATACAGGCATGTTCCAGGGGGTTAGCCGGGTATACAGGGCTTTCCAGACCTGTCCCCGAGCATACAAGCACGGGCCTGTGGTGACCCGGGCATACAGGCCTAGTTCATCCCGAGATCTATGCCTTGGTCAACCCGGGGATCTACTCTCAGCCCTCCCAGAGTCTATTCTCAGGTCTCAAAACTCTCGAGTAGAGCTTAGGTCTCAAAATTCTCAAGTAGAGCTCGAGTCTCTAAACTCCCGAGCAGTGCTCTGGTCTCAAAATTCCCGAGCATGCTAGGTTCTGCACGCCCAAGAGTTTTACCCAAAGACCCTGGGCACTTACCACTCGGCTACTCCGGGCATTAACTACTCAGTCATTACGACTTTACCCCTGGTCAATCCAATTACCCAATCAACTCTGACACCCTATCTAACTCGATACCCTTATGAATGTACTGTAAAACACAAAGACAAAAATATGTCATCTAAACGCATATATTATAACTTATTATCCTATACATAAAAATTATATTAAATAGGTGAATTTAACAAGAGAGAGGTGTTACAAAGAGTGACGGTACTGGGCACATGAAGAGAATGCAACCCCTCACTACAGGGAGTGGGTGGGCTCCTTCGTGGCGCTACAACGTCGTTTTTTAAGAGTCTTGTTGTAGGTGACACAAGACAGTCCCGCGAGGAGATGAGGGACGCACAACCCGACTCTGGGGGTGAACATAACAGACACCGGGAATACCTCAGGAAACCAGATGATGAAGTTGATCCATTGCATACATTCCTTATGTGATATCATGTCTTGTATGTTTAAAATTATTATTGCACTGATATTTTACATTTTAAGGCATGAACTGTATTGTATGAGCATGTTTCCTCCTTCCCGACCTTACTGATTCAGTAGGACTGTAACACTCCGTCCCTCTAAATATTCTTAATAATCTTAATTTTCCTTAATAATTTTGATTAGTAAATGTTATTTTGTTAAATTCGGAATTAATTATTTTATTATTAGTAAATATTCTAAAATACCTAGAATAGTTCTATATATCCAAAAAATTTCATGTCATTGCCTATTTTTATCATGTCAGTGCCCTAATAATTTTCATAAAATATTTTTACAAGCTAGAAAAGACAATTTTGCCCTTAAAGCTTGTTTTAGCCTATTTTCTTCTAGAAAACCCTATTTTCATCCAATCTTTTTGCTTGACATGTTTTATTTCATTATTTTCTTGATCAATAGGATCTAATTGAGTGATGTCGTGCCTTGTTTGAAGTTTTTTCTTAGAAATTTTATTTTTAATTAGGATATTGGGCTTGAATTACATTGTTTTATGCAATTGGACCTGAAAACCATAACTTTTTGGGCCCAGATCAAGCCCATTCGCCCTGCCTTGGCCCAGTAGTGATCTATCACCTCCTTTGACCAAGAGAAACCAGTTAAACACATGGTTTTATTTTGTAATCATTAGATATCCAAAAACCACTATCCACATGTTTCATTCTATGGAGCTGCCGCCCAAGCCAACCTTTGCTGAGCTTATGCTTGCATAGATTTCCTAGGCTAGTGTTAAACAAGATGATTGTGTCCCTATTAACCCTAGACATCTTGACCTTAACCCTAGATAAACCCTAGTTAGCAACTAGTATAAATACCCAGTATGTGTGAGGTTTTTCCTCACTGATCTGTTCGACAGCCTTAGAGAGAGGGAGAGGGTGCTTGAGAGCTTGAGAGGAAGTTGGGGATTGAAGAGAGAAAGGGAGATTCTAGCCGATTGAAGTACTCAGATGATCTTGAAGGAATTTTGAGAAAATCTTGATGTTCATTCGAAATTCCTATTCTTTGATCTTATTCTGATGATATTCCATGTTTCCATGATGTTTTATGTAGGAATTGTGATTAGTAAAGCCTGAGAAGATTAAACAAGGTGAGGGTTAGTTTTGCATGTTTTTGGTGATTTTAGTATCTTGATGATTTAGGCTATTAACATGCAATTTTTTTTTATCTGGAACATGTTATTAGGTTGATTATATGCTAGAGGAATGATCAATTTGATTTGATGTTGGAAGATTTTGGAGAATTAGAGTAATTATGGAGATTATGTCATTTTACCCCTTATGATGAAATTATAATAATTTTTATGAGTTTATTTTTGCATGGCTCGATTTTAGGACTCCTAAGACGTGTTATGTAGGATTGATTTGGTGTAATTATTTAGGTGGAATTTTGAAGATATGCTTAATTAGGTCAAACTAGCTTAGTTTAGCTTATTTCTTGATAATAGAGTACTTGGGTACGTTAATTATATGGCATACGACCTTATTTTGATCTGAAATTCTGAAATTTTGATTTCGTGATTTTTGGAGTTAAAATGGATTTGTTATGAATAATTGAAGTTGCATGCAAAATCTGTACTGTTAATTAAACTGGATATGTTTGAAAAATTTCAAGTTGGGCTTGTGTGTATGAATTGTATGTTGTTTTCATGGGCTTATTGGCAGGTGTTTTGGCCAAGCTTTGGGCTTGGATGGGGAGGTCCAAAGTTTGACACATAAAGACCTTCTAAGCCCTATTTTTAAGGCCCATGTGTTGGACCTCTTTTTATTTCTTTTTGGACCGGTCCAATGGCCCATTATAGCCACTGATCACTTAAGAAAATGGGCTTGGTAGAAAGCCCGAAGCGCAAGTTCATATTTGACTTGAATTATTAACCTTTGACGTTTGACCTAGGTTTGACTAATGAAGATTAGTTCACTTAATATTATTAATTTTGGAAAGATAATTTCAGACTCGTATACTTGGCATTTCTTCAAGAAATAAATGCATATTTATATAGTATTTTGTAAAGAGGACATGGAAAAAGGGAAAGGATATATTCTTGGAGAATATATCGAGTTATAGAGTTTTGGATGATTGTGTGTCATACTGCATTTACCTCGAAAATATTAACATAATGACCTCCATTTATTCTAATGTTTATATAGGGGTGACGGTACCAATCACCGAAGAGTGCAACCATCTCTACAAGGTAGGATGACCCCGGAGTAGAAGGCAGTTGGACCTTTACTCGTGTCCTAGGACAGCGGAATGTCTATGACTGTCCTAAAGTGTAGAGGAGATTGGATGCACAACCCTGACAGCTGTGGGTGATACAGGGTGGGTTTGTGTTGGAAAATTTTTGGGTTGTTAAAATTTTTGGTATTGGGTTTAGTGAAAAACTGAAGAGAGAGGTAATTTTTTATATTTTTTGTAGTGAAAAGTTATGATTTGATGGAAGAGAGAGAGAGAAAGATTATATTGTAATATTTTATTGTGAGAGGGTGAAAAATTTTGTGAAATTTTTGGGTGCAAACACAACCACAGATGGATTTGTAAGGAAAAGTTGTCATTAAAGAGGAAGAAAAGATAAGTGCATTACATACCGTATGTTACATGATTGCCAATATATATGGTATTTATATATTGCATGACTGCGTGCTGCATCCTGCATCTGTTTACTGTAGGCTTAATGCATGTTATCTCTAGTATGTTTGACTGCTTCAGAATTGATATTGTACATGGACTGTTATTGTCACATGCCTCATTCCCCTTTACTGAGTCCTTAAGACTCACCTCTTTTTCTGGTTATTTTTATAAGTCAGATGCCTATCTTCGATTCCTTTGTAACCCATGATATGATCACCCATACCCTTGTCCTCCATGTTCGTGCCTGGTGACCGACAACATGAAGGTAACTGTGGACTGTGTGCCCGACCTAATCCCGAAGGATCTATCGCCAATGTTTCCTAGGGAGAATGGTTCTATAAGGGAGCACCATCATCTTATAGACTAGGTTGACCTCACTGGATCCTCTGATGATGAAGACGAAGACTCCTCTTAGATGTTGCTGGGGCGGCTCGCGCTGCGAGGGGTTGCAGCCAGCCACCCCCGCCCACCCCTCGCGAGCCCCCCGGCGAGGGGAGCCCAGATCTGGGCTCCCTCTCGCCGGGATCGCCACCGCTCGAGGGAGCCCAGATCTGGGCTCCCGGTCGCTGGGGTGGGTGGCTCCCGGCCACCCCTCGCGGTGGAGTCGCCCACTCCGGCGATGGGGAGCCCAGATCTGGCCTCCCTTTGTTGCGCGAAGAGGGGGTCTCCCCCCGTTCGGGGTTTTTTTTTTTACGCGAGGTGGATTTTTTTTTAAAAAAAATAGAAATACACGTGTCGCGATTTTATTGGTGGTGACGTGACCCACCGTTAGCTGACTGTGCATGGAGGAGACGAAATTGGACGGAATGACCGAATCGATAAATGAAGATAACCTAAGGACTTATTTGACCAAAATGAAAACCCAGGGACAAAATCGATAAAGGGCATAAAACCCAAGGACTATTTTGGTCATTAACCCTAAATTTATTAAGTCTTCCATTCGTTTGCTCTATAGTTTATAGTTGTCTATAAATTATCTCAATGACTTAACCTTAGTCTTGAGACCCATAGGATAATTATCGTGTCGTAACCTCGTCATATATGCACCCATGTCACTACAAAGAGAGCTTAGAGACTAATACACGCACGAGGCATGACAAAATGATATCAGAGGATGGTTTAGGCTTTAATCTTTATTGCTTGATATAATAGTCCATGCTCTCTTGATATTTAGGAGGTATGACAGACTTGGTTAGAGAAGATAGTCCACCAAGAGACCGAGAACAAAGGAACTAGGGGATCAATGCAGAAGCGATGCTTCGAAACCTGGCTGAGTTCATGACACATTAAAGGAACCGTGGTGACGATAAAGTCTAAGGATGTACCTCCGATTAGTTTAATCGTCAGCATCCGGTAAGTTTCCATGGTGGACCTGATGCTATATTGGCTGAGAATTGGCTTCTGGATATAGAAGAACTGTTTAGGGTGTTAGGTTGTACGGAAGAGCAAAAGGTGCTTTATGCCGCCTACAAGCTGTCTGGTGAAGCTAAAAGGTGGTGGATCTCCCGAAGTGCACTATTGGAACAAGAATTGATAGGAGAGCCAATTTCTTGGGGTCGATTCAAGACAAAATTTTTGAATCGTTATTATCCACGCTCTACTTGAGATTCCAAGGCAAGAAAATTTGGCAACCTGGTGCAAGGATCCTTGAGCAGTAAGCGGCAAGGTTTATACTGAAGGTTTTATTCTATTAAACGCTTCGAAAACCGCTTAATACAAGTTAATTTACCGTCCTTTCCTAAACTACGATTTCTCCTTGATACATTTTAATAGTTTTAATCAGAACCATATTTTCAAATAAGACTTTCGCTCAGCTTTTCAAGGTAATTCAGATAAGGTTGTTTGAGATGATTCATGTCTATAAGTGAGCCTAGGGGGTAAGTATGAGCTCGGAGCGTGACAACTATCTTTTTATATTGTTTTGATAAGGTATACGAGGATTTGTACAAATTTTGGTAATATTGAATTGTTAGGATTTCATAAACTCATTTGAAATATTTAGATTGATATGTTGGAATTTTGAAACTTACTTTGTGAACATACTGTAAAAACTATTATTGTACTTGTGATATGATGTTAAATCTTTGTGATATATGTACCCTTATGGTACAGTGAAGTCTATGTAACCATTTTAACAGACATTCATCAATGTTGGAAAATATTATATATGTTAATGTTGCTAATTTTAATTCCCAGCTTTACAAAAAGTTTTAAGAATTAATGTTTTTGTTCACATTAAAATATAAGAGAATAATTTATATTAAGAGAGAGAAAATAGATAAAGAAAGACACAAGATTTAAGTGGTTGAGTTCACAGATCTACATCCATTGTGGGAAGGCCCAGTCCACGAGGCACACGTGTAAGTTCACTGGTATAATGATAAGATTACAATGAGGCTTTATTTATAAGCTCTCGATTACAAGAGCTCACATTACTTTAGCAATGTGGGACTCTAAAACTCCCATACATGGTAAATGGCCACTGGAAGTGGTGAGATCGTTGAAAAAAGATGCTAGAAGTTTGTCGAAGTGATATCGAATAGTACGCTGGAATGCTCAGCCCATGAGGCACACATGTATACTCACTATTGAAAGGATAAGATTACAATGAAGCTTTATTTATAAGCCCTTGATTAAAAGAACCCACATTGTTTTTGGACTGAGAGTTTTTTCCACCGTTGGGCGGTTCACAGCCACCACTATTTTTTTCATATGAAAACTGTGAGACCCCGATTTTCCCCTACGTAATTGCTTATGTATTATTTTATTTTCCGATGTAATAGTTTTTATTTCTTAATGGGGCTATGTTTTGGCCAATGTATGGCCTAATTGTTATGTTATGGTATTTCGATTAAAATGGGATTTTATTTCATAAAATCTCCTTAAATAATTTTAATACCATTTTATGCAAGTATAAATTATATTATACTAAGAGCCGAAAATTTCAAGTAAGTTCCTCTTTTACAAATTAATATTTTTACCTAATATGATTCATGGACCATATAATTCGAATTATGCTTTAATAATTTCCTTGTATAAGCCGAAATTATTAATAGATTAAATAATGAAATTCTTTTGAATACATGGATTAAATATTGTATGTGACATGTAATATTATGATGTGTTCTATATTATTAATAGAATTTCCATATGAATATTCAAATGATAAGCTATGTAGTTATGTGATAAGTTTAGAAATGATTTAATTGATAAGCACACTTGCTTATCATAGTGATAAGCAAGCATGATAAGCTAGGAAACCTTTAGAGTGATAAGGCCTTGTGGTTATTGTAGAGATAGGCTAAGGCCATTATCACATGATAAGATATCATACTTGTAAGGTGATAAGCTATTGGAATGGATAGATAAGTAAGAGAGCTTATAAAGTGATAAGTTAGGTGATAAGTGAAAACTAAGTTGAAAGTTAGTTGCCATTCAATGTGGAAGTAACTAGGTTGGTTGAAAATCAACCAAACTAAGTAAAATACAAGGCATTTACGTGAAAGGCTTTAGGGTGAATTTGAAAAGCCATAAAGTAAGGCCATGTGAAGTGTAAGGAGGTGTAAGAAGGTGTAAGAAGTGTAAGAGTGATAAGACAATGCATTGAAGTAAAAAGAGAAGAGAAAAGCAAGAGAGAGAGGGAGTGATTTACGTTGGAGCATATGAGGAGAGAAAGAGAAGAATTTAAATGCAAGCCAATTTTGAAGACATGTGATGTGAGAGTGAGAGAAGTGAAAGGAAATAAAAAAAAAAAAGAGAGAAGGATGTGGACATAGCCTTGGTCGGCCAACCCCTCCATTCATCCCCCCTCCCTCTTTCAAATTCTCTCATGACCATTCTCTCTCTCAACCCTATGTCATAGCCTTAGGGTTGCATGGGGAGACTCAAACTCACACAAACCCTTTGCAAATGCCATGACCGAATCCCTCATTCACTCAACTCTCTCCCATTCTAAGTCTTGGCCAAATATTGCAAACCTCTCCATTCTCTCCCATTTTCAAGCCTTGACCGAATCTTACACTCAAGAGTTCAAGGTTTGTGCATTTCATCTTGCCTCTAAACCACTTCCATCTAGCTTGCCAAAATCCATTCCAAAAGCCAAGTAAATCTCTCCTTTTTGTTGACAAATCCTACCATGAAAACCTAGCCATTTGACATCATTTCTCTTCAAAGCTTACCATGTTCTCTTCACCACCATAGAGCTTCTTTTAAACCAAGCTTGGTCATTTCTAAGGAGGGTGGACCGAATCTTTGGAGGAGGAAAAGGATAGGAAGATTTGGTAAAGGTTGAAGGTGAGTTTAGTTTCATTGATGATTTTGTCTTGAGCTTCACAAGTACTAACCATAGATGTTTTATTTTCTAGGTGCTCAAGCTTGGACAAACAACAAGGTAAGGCTAAAATGATTTTGTTGGGTTAGCATGAGTGGCCGAATGGCCTATGTATAAGATCTTGGAGTTGTATTTTGATAGATGCCTTGATGTTGTTAGATCTTGGATGCTTAGGAACCCTAGGTTGTTTACATGTTAGATCTAACCATGAAAGCCCTAGATCTAAGGTTGTATGTGAAGAAAAATGCAAATGGAGAACAATGCAAGCTAAAGGAAGTTAGATCTAAGTTTTGATATGTTGGGTGATGAAAAATGATATCTTTGTTTAGATCTATGGATATTAGTGTGAATAAAGAGTAGACCTATTGTTGATGGAATTGTTTGATAAAAAGATTAAGTGTATGCATGCTAGTTAGGTCACAAATGCAAAGGATGTGCATGATATGATTTTTAGCATGAAAAAGGTAACATTTTGGGTATGGCCGAAAATAAGCTATGTGGATTTTCATGAATAGTTTTGAATATGTGTAGATTTGGACATTGGCCTTAACATGTGCAAGATTTATGACCTTAAATGCATAGTAGATGATTATGTTAAGTATTGGAAGCATGCATATTGAAGGAAATAAAAGAAAACTAATCATTGGGTAAAAACTTGAGTTGGCCGAATGCCTTGAGTATGGTGTATGGTATTGGTGTTTTGATTTGTAGATATTAGGTTGTGAAATTTGTTGATTGGAGGATGGGATCACCCTTGGAGAAAAGTTGTGATTAATTGGTGCATAAATGGTAGTGGCCGAAAGTTACAAGAAGTTAACCCTAAGTGCAAATTTATAATTTATGTATTTTCATTGTTGTGTTGGATAAGAAAAATTAGAGTTAGGCTAGTTGGAATAATATTATAGAGCCATGATCCTTATTAAATATTATTGGAACCCTAGTTAAGTTTTACTCGGGTTTTATTTGAGGTTTAAAGTCTAAGTTAAGATTTAATCATGAATAAATTATTAATAGTTAGATATAAGGTTTAATGTAGTACGTGTAATAAAAAGAGACTTAGGTTTAAATCTAAACCTATGAGTATTATCTAACCCTAATCGAGACACGTACATGGATAAATATATTTTTATTTCAATAAAAATATTAATTTAATAAGTTAAGTTTTGAATATTGTTAAGGAAAAGAATAAAATAATTATTTTGTAATTAAATGAATTTCTGTGATATGTATATATAAATATATATATATATATATATATATATCTTCGATTTCAAAAGAAATGATTTCATAATTCTTAAAGTCTAAAAGAATATTTGAATCGCTTGTAGGCGATCCACGTGTCTGTATACACGAACAAGAAGAGCAAGAGTAAGTGGAATAGTAAGTGGATACTGTAAGTGTACAGTAAGTATTTCTTTTCAAAACTGGAATGACACACTGCATCGTTTCATGAATAAGCATGAATTTTAAGAAAGCATGACATGATATGAATTTCATGAACAAGCATGAATTTTAAGCAAGCATGACATGACATGTGCATTGCATGAATTTTTCAAGAAGAAAATTATGCAATGATTTTTATGGAAAGAATACGAGAAGTTTTATGAAACGATAAGTTAATATAAGGGGCACCGGTCGGTACCGTACCATCAAGTTGGACTCCCATACCGAAGGACAATTATGAGAAGGATGGGTGAATCCAAGAGGCTGTGCAAGCCACACTGAAGGACATTGAGAAGGTGTGGTGCCTCCAAGGGTCGTGTCTAGCCACCAGGCCCGGGGCCACTTCAAGGGCTAGCTCGACCAGATGTAAGGTCTCTAAGGGAATTCGGGGACGGTTCCGAAGGGAACGCACAACCCTGACTTCAGGGGTCAAATGGAGCGAGCCCACAAGTAAAAGACATGAAATAATTATGATAAGGCCAACAAGGGCACAAGTACGAATGAATGATTTTTAAGGGCCAAGGGCCAGTTTTACAAGCAAGTATGAAAGAAAGTGGTTTTCAAGGGCCTGGGGCCGAAAACACTAAGCAAGAGCATATGCATAATTCATGATCACGCATATGCATCAGTTATTAAGTTTTCTTTCTTTCATGATTAAGCAAGCATGAGTCAAGAGCATGATTTTAAGTTTTATGTTTTTCCCTTACTGAGTCTTTTTGACTCACGTTTTTAAAACTGTGTCATTCCAGATGTATCAGGTGAAGAGAGTCAGGAGTGACTACCTGACCTAGATGCCCAAGATGTTAAGCTTCGCATTTTGTTGATAGTGACATGAGTGTCACTAATTTGGGTTCTAATATGTTTTAAATATTTGTTTTGTATGAATTTAATGAGAACTCTGATTATGTAAGTATTTGCTCAAACCCCTCGCGATCCTGTACGTTTCCGCCGTAACCAAGTAAGAATATAAGTAAGAACGCTGGAGCCATCCGGGGGATAGCTCGCGGCTGTCACGGTCCCTGCGGGATGCCGTTCGGGGCGTGACAAAAACTACCTAAATAATTATTGAAAAAGTTTAAAAAATTACATAAATGGTTTAAAGATCTTTCTAGTGCTCAACTTTCTCATATCCTTAAAAATAAAACGCCCATTAATAGGTTTCCAAATACATTATCATCAGTTAGAAAATAAAATGCCAATTAATGAGTTCCAAATACATTATGAATTTTTTTAGTCAAAACAATAAGCTTTTATTAAGATTAAGGAGGTTTGAAAACATCAAGTACATGCTCTAAAGGGCATGTCAAACCCTTCAGAGAGGCGATGGGCCAACGAGCAAATGGGCCAAACAACCTTTTAAACCCAAGCCAAAAGTACGGGTAAAACCCATAAAGGGTAGAAAGCCCATGAAGGGCAGTAAGCTGAGACGACCTGTGGAAAAGGAAAGTCGATGGCGAGATAGGGTGACAAGACCAGCAATTGAAGGTAATAAATAGGGAAGATCTGAAAATGGGGAGGCGCGTGGCCCACACGCGCCGTCGGGCCAGTAATCGAAGATGACCACGAGAAGCGCCTAGACGTCCAGATGCCAGCCACCTGGCGGATGCATACCAGAGAGAATTGTCTGCTGCTGAAAATGAAGATAAAGGGACGGACGCGTGAGATCCACGCACGAGTGTGGCAGAGCATGAGAGCACACGCGTAGTCCCGTCACTTGATGGCCGATGCAGAAAGCTTCTTCAATCGATGTAGATGTCGTCATCGCCAGTCATGGTCGTCAAAAGCCTCCAGAAAAGCGTATATCTAATCAACAAATTCGCCGGAAAAAACCCTAAAAGTGGCCGGAATGGGGGATTTATTAAGAGTTCCGATCACAGAAGACAAGAGCAAAGGAGGAGAGGGGAGCACCTCCAGGCCCCGGAGAAGGAGGTGGGAGGAGAGGGTCAATAGGCCAAGGAGGAGAAAATTCTAGAGAGAAGGGAGAGAGTCAAGATTTTAGTTTATTCCAAGTACATTATGATTAATTATGAAATAAAATGTTCATTAATGGGTTGGATCGAAATAAAACATCCATTAATGGATTTCCAAATATATGATCTGAAATAAAACGTCTATTAATGGGTTGGCTATATTCAAATATCCATCAATATTCATTAATATTTTTTTCTTTTTCTAAAATGTACTCAAAATATAAATGTTTGATACCTTTGATTTCTATATTCTCCTTTTCGGCTTATTTGCCATAGATATGCTTGCAATTTTTTTTGCAATAAACATATAATCCAAATGTATTTAGCTCCAAATTCAATAATATATGGACTATAAAATAAAATTAGTTGGGTTCAATCAAATAGGATGGTTCAATTATAGATGGACATCACTCGAGAATCAATCAAAGACAAAAACTGACATTAATCGGCATTTTATTTCGCAGCACAATCCTTTCATCTCTTTCTCTCTATCTCATGAATGACCTGTTACAGTATTTGTATCGCTAAATCCGGTACCGTTGGCCACCAGTAACCAGCGAAAACGGTATTGTTTTCTGTGACACCAGCATGGCCGTTATTGGTGCCGGTGGAGGGCATAATCGCCACTGGTACCGCCCTTGCACAACCCAAATAATGAGCTTTTGTTCATAGTTTCATAATTATCATGCTTGTACACATTGTTTAATTGATCAATTGAAATTTATTTATAAGTGAAATCTTCATTGTTAGCCCTCAACTATAATCCAAATGTCATTTACTAAACTAAACTACAAAATTCATCATATTTCTCCTCCATATTACCAACTGCATCAACTTTCGTCCTCTAGTAAGATTCTACACTTAAAATGTACATAAGTTAGGTTACGTGACACTATATTGATATTTAGATCTTATGACATGGTGAATATTGATGTGTTTTAGTATTTTGAGGGCTAAATATAACGAAGTCGTAGTTCAATCCGATAAAAATGACATTTAGGTGATTGTTTGGGGATTAGAGTTATCCTGACTAGGGATTAAGTTTTTCTTTCTTTATTGATTTGTTAGTAGTTTTAGTGATAAATTGATGAAAGTTCAGTGATAATATGCGGGTTGCTTTTTTTTTTTTTAAAGAAAATTCATGTTCTACTTTTATATGGAGATAGATGTCGAAAAAAATGTGTACTACAAAGTTTTTTATTTTATTTTTATATATACAGTTTAAACTTTACTTTTAGGTATGAATTTTCAGTTCTCCCCAAGCAAAAAAATAAAAATCTAAGCTCCACCGCTGATCCAAGACACACAACTTCTAATTCAGTCCATTTTTTTCCCATTTATTCAGGTACAATGTCACCAGCTCTGAGCTCACTACCTTCTTAAATTGCTTAATAACACTCCCAGTCCAAAGGCAAAGTCTGGGTCTAGAGATTTGGTAATGCCGCCATTATAAGCACCTGGTATGCTCCATTATTGAAGCTGATCGTATTACAATACATCCCCAATTAGAGGACCTGTTATCATATACATCCCTAATTATAGGAATAGTTTTGGTTGAGCCCAGTGTTTGCATGCCAAATTTTGACCAGCCCAAAATTTTGACCTAATAAAATAACTTTAGAATAATACATCTCCCCATCGAATCACCTCTTTCTATCACAATAAATATAAAAAATTTACTCAAATTACCTCTTTGTTTACTTTTTCACTAATTCCCATGAATCAGAATTTTTAAACTCCCCAAATTTTGGCATGCAAACATGTGGCAGAATATTTCTTGTACATGTGCAAAACTGCCACAACACCAATGGAAGAGAATATTTCATGTCTGTTGTCTGGGAAAAAAAGAGAACAAAAAAAAGCTTACCATACTTCTTGGTGGCATAATGTTGGCTAGAGATGGAGAAAGTTCTTTTTACATTCTGAATCTCTTTTTCCTTTCAAATGGCATTCGTCCAACTAAAGTTCAGGTAGAAACAGAAAGACAAGTAATATGCACATAACTCTAAATCTTTCAATTGCAAGGAGTACCACTGTACAGGTAACTATGCATATGACATGAACAAGCTATTCCCAGCGGCAAAAGCAATTAAGTTTGTTGTTGGATGCCATGCCAAATGTAGCAGCTTGGAGACGCAAGTTACAGGAAAATTCATTGCTACTGGCATTTGAGTTTTCATGTACTGCTACAGAGTAGATAAGTTTGGACCCCAAATTGAAGTAGATCAGAATCATATTTCGAAGAAAGTCAAAGGAAGGAAAATATCAACTGCCAACACCAACCATGACGATAAAGTCCACGCGTCAGGTTGCTTAAGGATGACCTTCTAGCCCTTGGAGCAGCATCACAAAGTGGCTTCCTGTTTTGTAAAGATTGAATAACAATTACAGCAGACGATTGATATAAACTGGGTAAAAGCATGCTATATCAAACCAATAAACAAAAAACGCTTGAGAAATAAAACCACTTAAAAAGTATTTTCCTTTCCATATCCTTGCAGTTTCCAAGCTGGCAACATCACATAATGCTAAGAGTTAATTTCCGTTGGATACAAATAGATATATATATTCTTTCTGATTGACTAACAGATTAAATTCCATCCCTAGGTGTTCTGAGAGCAGCATTCCTTCTGTTCAATGGCTTCTGATTTGGTGACCAACAACGTGAGAACAGAACAAAAAACTAACCTGTTGGGACTTTTGCTAGCTTCTATAGTGACCCCCTCTGCATCACCATGGGAGAAAATACGTAGAAGATTGCTAAATCAAATTTAGAGACGTTTGGTCACTTATGATTTATAATAATGCTCCCCTCGAGTTAACTTGTAACTGCAGTTTGGGTAAAACAGGCAAACCTGTAAGATCCAGTTGCGAAATGAATTCCGTCTCCACTGAGGCAGCAGTCAAATTTATCAAATATGGAGTCATTAGTATACAACTCACATAGCTGCACAAAATATTTGGCAACTTTCAGCTACAGGGTTACATGTTAATGCCCTTGCATTATTTGAATTTTTTGGTAAGTTGCCCTCTTCTGCAACAGCACATTTCCCTCAAGCTCCGGTGGAGTCTTGCAGAAGTGAACTGTCTTAATCATGGAAAAACTTATCATGGAGAGGAAAATGTAATTTCGATTATCAAGCTCAGGTGAAGATTCTTGTCTCGAGATTCTATTATCACAGTAACTAAGCCCTTTCAGGAAAAAAGGGAACGACTTCTGATCTTTTAAATGAAGCATCACTAACAATACTGAAGGTTCCTACAGTTAAGCTAGTGGATTTACATAAAATGGCGACGAGTTTCTTAATACAACCACAATTGATGGTGCATACTTCAATAGAAACTGATAAAGTTGTACACTGACAAGTCTTCAGAACAAACATGGGCATCCTAACATCCACATGAAGCATCTCTTTTAACTGGGTTACTTACTTTAGGGTGCAGGTGATCATGGACCTTGAATGTGGCAACTGGCGACGAGTCCATATGCATGTCCCACAGCTGCAACAGAAAACAAAGCTTCATTAGTACAACATCTCTTCAAGGTCGTAATCTAGGGAAGAATCAGAAATCAGGAGATGTTTTTGCCACCGAAAGTATCCCTTTGAAACAGAAGCCAATTATCGCTGGTATAGTCGTGAATCAGTTGGAATACAATTCCATTGCTGATCCGATAAAAAGAATGATTAACAACTATAAAGAGTTTGGCTTTTGCTTGAAGTTCAAGTCTGCACAACCAAATGGATCCGAGTCTAAATCTGCTCAGCCTGAACCTCGTCCCCTGACTCTAAAACCTCCAACAATAGCTGCTTAGCAGTGTTCAGTATTGGAAAAACAAGAACATTCGTCATATTAAAAGAACAAAGCAAAGTTTTTCAATAGAGTTGATTTGGCCATACAACTTCATTTCTTGATCCTTCACAATTTACTATCCTTCTGTACTTAATGTCTCACAATTTATCAAAAAATTGATACAAAACAAGTAGAGCAAGAGATATATTTTGGTTAAAGGGAAATAAAAAAAAATACAGGTGGCTGAAATCACACTCTATAGTATATAGAGGATCAACACAATTACCGGTAAGATCCTCCATGTTTGGTGGCTTCATGTCAATGATATTGAAACACTGGTCACTAATCTCAAGGTTCCACAAGTTTATTCTAAGGTCGTCTGCAGAAATAAATGTCTCACCATCACTGCAAAGAGAGGAAGCCAGATTATCATTTTTGCCGCAGCAAAACATCTATAGGTTCGAATAGCAAACTAACAACCTTCCTGCAACCTCTTAAAAGGCAAGGGTGACTAGAACAAGAAACAGCAATGACAGTCTTGTGTATCAAACTAACATTATAAAGCCATACCTTATATCCCCCTCATGCACTGAAAGACAATCTCCAAGCAAGAAATTATATAAAAGTTATAATACAAAGACAGCAGACTTAGGGCATGTTCGTCTTGAGAAAATTTATTGAATTCTAAAAATAGTGTGAATATTTAGGTGATGTTTGAGCTTTATTGGCATGCGTGTAAAAGTTGTTGAGTTGGATCAATGTGTGTAAAAAAGGTAATGTCGAGTTGTATTGATATGTGTGTAGAAGTAATGTTAGAAGTATAAATTTAGAAAGTTAAATTCAAATTCTAAAATTTTTAGCCAAACGAACATGTCAATAAACATTACCTATTATTGGAGATGGAGTTGATATTGAAATCATGACCATGAGCATACACCTTTCGACATCTTGTACGAGCAGTGTCTTGAATGCTAGCAGTATAGTTACATGACAGACCACTACAATAAGCTAATATACCCCAGACACACTGATGCATTAACTGATTTGTCATAATCCACAAACAATTACCTTGGAATGCACTCCTTGAGATGGCTGCATGTTTGCGGCAATCTTTTCTGTCCATTCCAAATGATAGCCATTTTCAACAGATGGTTTGTCTTGCCCACTCATAAAACTCCTGTCAGCCAAAAGTGCATTCCCTGAGCAGACAAGTGGATTAGGGTCCATTTCTTTTATTTTCTTCACTCTACGTTCCTTGACCTAACCTCAAAAACCATGGAACGAACAAGTTAGCAGTACCAAATTAACTTTAGCATGATGGTGAAATTGCACTTTGAGAGTCTGATAGTTTTTTTTTTCTAAACAACGAAAACTTTATTATTCAAAAAAATCAACTCCATTACGGAGGAGAGTCTGATAGTTATATTTGACTAAAATGCTGACTAAAGAACAATCCAAAATTGATGCAAACATTAACTCCATCCAAAGTTTAGATCGTAGAGTCATTCAACACAGCCTGAGCCTCTTTCTTCAGGTGAAAAAAAAAACTCACATCGGAGGAGAAGTCCTTTAAGAAATAAACAAACAACAAAATTGCAAACCACATTAGCTACAAAAGGTCAATGATATTTGTTAAGTGTATCTGAGTATTGTCGTAATACTGTGCTAAACTAAGTCCAAATTGAGTTGTAATTCCTTATCAAATAAGTTTGGTTCAAGTGTTCAAGAGAAAAAGGAGTTTCTCATCAAATTGTTCAAGAAAATAAGGAGTTTCTCAACAGTTTGCTCAAGAAAAAGATTCTACAAGCAAGTCCCCTGCTTCACGCTCAAGCGAACTCTGTGTAAACATCACAATGAGCTCTCACTCGCTTGGAGCTCAACCTCTGGCTCGAATGAAACCGTTGAGATTGCACAAATTAGTCTCGCTCGCCTCCTGGCTCGGGCAAGCCGTCAAAGAAAAGCTCGCCCGACCTCTTCTTGACCCTGACTTGAGCGAGAAACTCAAGGTATACTTTCAATACTTTGAGATGTCAACTTGGAACCCTAGGGAGGTCGTCCTTTATTTATTTGAGTCTTTGAGAGAGATAAACACCCTAAGATTTCAGATCAAAAGTGCTAAATTTTTTTTTTTCATCCAATCACCTTGTAACTAACATTCGATTGTGAAGCCTTCAGAGTGCTAAATGAGTTTGGCTGTTGGAATTCCGGTGTTGAAGAACGAGATCCTTCTCGAAGAGTACATAAAAAAAACCTCAAGGGTATGAGGTGGTTGCCGCATGGAGCAGTGTCCTCATAGAGTTATTCGGATTAATTACATCGAAGTAGTCAAAATCAACCAAGGGTGTGCAGTTTCTGCATCACGTTTGCAATGTTTCTTTTCTTAATGGATTTCGAGTGGTGTTAATAGTCTGGAGTGGTTTTTCTTTTGAAGAGTGCTTCAAAAGTTTTCCACTTTGTCAACAAAATATCGTCTCTTAGTGTGATTGGAGTTTGCTTTAATTTTCTATCATTTATTTTGTTGATTTAGGGTGCGTTTGCGGTAAAAATTTTACAAAATATTTCACCAACTCCCAATAAAATACTACAATATAATCTCTCTCTTCCATAAAAAATATAAAAAATTACATAAAATATAAAAAAAATTACCTCGCTCTTCACTTTTTCACTAAATCCAATACCAACACTAAACCCAATACCAAAAATTTTACAACACAAACATAACCTTAGTTTGTTATTATTCACATATAGATTAGGCAATTTTGGACCGTGTTCTGAAATTGTCGTAGTATACAAAGCACAAGTAGGTTTTCCCAAGACAACTTATAATGTAGTAATTCCCAACTTCCAAGGCAGAAAAAAACACTTAAGAAATGAAAAAAAAAAACCTTCTCAGCTTCAAAGGGCCTTTTCCTTGTGCTTTTCCTTCCCCGTGCAAGGTCAAGAAAAATTGGCAACTGCACTAGCTGAACCTCCATGGGTTGCACAGACTGGGCCTAGGCCTCCACATCTCTTTTCTAAAAATGTGAAAACCAAAAGATCCACGTGAACCAAGCTTCTAAAATTGAAGATCCTAAAAGGATAAAACGCGAATCCTTTCCTTTTCTCTTTTATTTTTTGGGCACTAAACAAGGAATGTGGCCACTGATATAGCTTCCACTTTTAATACTTGAATCCCTTCTTGGATGCGACCCATGTTTTTCTCCATTGATAAAGGCCACAACCAAACAGCAAGTCACTAAAGCAGTCTCCCACTTATTCCAGTTTCCCCTTTCCCTCGTCACCTGTCTGGATATCTAGTTGATCTATACTACAGCTCCGATCATTAACTGTAAAGAATTCTGGCTATAATAAGGAATTAGTCTCATATAGCCTGCCATAACCAATTAACCAAAGGTACATCTTAGTGAAGGATGAGTAATTGAGGGAAGAAGTAAATGAAACACCCAGTCTTCCTCTTCTGGTTATAATGCACCAAATCGTCTGAATCTCGCAATAGATAAAACCTCAAGTGTAAGATTTACTTGTTCTAAAATCACATACCTTCCAAAATTTAATTGTCTTATCATTTGTCAAAAGGATGAATAATGATTCGTTCTGTCTTGCACACCATCTTAATTTGTTGATCTTCTCTTCAATTTCCAAACTCTTCAAGTAATCAAACTAAAGAAAAGGTAACACAATCAGGATCTGCAATACACAGGCACCAAAACCCAAAGCACCGATACACTGTAAACAGCCAGACTAAGTACCACAGATCCCAAATTATCCAACAACAAGCACAAAGCATACCTCGGGTTCATGACTCTCAAACTCGGCCTTATATTTAAATTGTGGATGGCGTATGATATTAGAATTTACACCATATGTGAAAAGTGAGTCTAACTCAATTCCAAAAGACGCCTTGAGGAGTGAGGGATGTCACAACCTTATAAGGAGCACATTGACTAGTTTATCTAGCAATGTAGGACTTCCAACATGGCCCCTCACGTGTGACGGGAGGACATCCAAGCCAACACGTGTAAACAGGTGACGGTGGGGCCACAAACTAGTAACCTTGCTCTGATACCATATTAGAATTTACACAATATGTGAAAGGTGAGCCTAACTCAACTCCAAAAGACGTCTTGAGGAGTGAGGGATGTCACAACCTTATAAGGAGCACATTGACTAGTTTATCTAGCAATGTGGGACTTCCAACATATGAAACTAACATCCAACTGTTCCAACTCATTCTGAGAAAGGTGCTGATTGGAAGTCTAATAAGCCATGATAAAATTATCACAAACGCAAATTGTACCCAAGATTAGATACCAAATAACCAATACAGATGCCAGCCTAAACAAGAAGATAGACCAAAATGAATAGACAAAAGTCTTCCTAATTCCAATTTAAGACACATTTCGAAATACCCCAAACGGAATGCTTGATTCTTACATCTTTCCCGTCCAACGTTTCAAAATTTACCACACGGCCACCCCGATCTCCAACAGCGAGGTAATCACCACTCTTATCGAATCCTATCGAGGATATGATATCGACTGAAAGAAAGTCCAATGTTATCGAGTCAACAAGTGAAGAAAATTTATGCTCTGTGATGTAGAACAAAAGAAAGTTTGATGGTTAGTACGGTTACAGTTAGGCTGCTGAGAACATGCAAGTAAAGAAAACAAAATCCCATCCTCACATCTTCAATTGCGTTGGTCTCTCAAAAACAAAGCTTAACTACGAGGAAAGGTTAGTGTCCTAATGTTAATGTCCTAAATCTCAGCCCTCCATTCTATTCATTAATGTGTTAGTAACATCTCAGCCCTGATTAGGTCCTCTTAGGACCCTAACTCATTCCCTTAACTACATGCTAAGTCATGAGGCATAAAAAAAAAACATATTCGAGATGGATATCATGTAAGCAAAATATTATTTAAACCAGATACACTTGAATCTGTACATAATCACAAACATGTGAATATAAAGAAATTGCACAGCGGAAGAACTTTATGGATTTAACCTCCTGCCATTAATGATCAAGTAGATCTGAAATTGATTCTCAATTTTCTCAGTAACTCAGAGAGAAAAACTGTCAGAGCAATAGCAAGAGAATCTTCTAGCCTATAGCCTAACCTTAGGGTTTTTGTCGTACATTAGATTGAGTGAACATGTCAAATATATAGACTAGGCTAGGGACCCCTTGATTGATAATAGAAACCATAGTTTAATCCTTCCATCAAGGATTAATCACAAATGCACCACGAATAATTCTTTATTTATAATTTTGCCCAGCACCTAAATTAAAACCCTTATATCCTATATGTCATGTGGGCCACATTTAATTAAATATTCTAACATATCCTACAAATTTTCTTTCCTTTTACTTCAAATTTTCTCCTCAACTAACTATTTAGTAAGTACCATAGTCGACCTAAACCAAAATGTTCAACTATGAAACAACAAGGCTCGGTACCCCGACCATGATCATTGAAGTTAGTTAAACTTAGTAACGGTGTGTTTGTTTATAAAATTTTAATGTATTAAATTTGGTGAAAAGTGAAGAGATAGATAATTTTTAATATTTATTATAATAAAAAATAATAATTTAATAAAAAATAATTATATTGTAATTTTTTTACTCCCGTTTCTCAGCAAACACGCTCGCGCACAAGGACATCTCTCCGGGAGCTCGTTCGCCAAGGACCTGAGAGAACTTCCACTCCAGAGGAGCGCGAGAGTCCGTGCTTAAAGTCATGGCAGCAGTCGACGAAGCGACGAAGTGTTGGCATTTGGCCTTAGGAGCCCGCGATTCCAAGCAACTTTTTCGAATTCGCAAAGCCAAAGCGAAAAAGTAGGACGGGGTGATACACTTCTCGGGAGCAGTGAAATTCTGATTCGCTGAGAAATATAAATTCTGGCCTTGGCAATTTTTGTTTTGAATTATCAGGTGGGCCTAAATCTTCAATTCTGTTGCCGTACTGGGCCAGGTACAGGAATATAAGGCCTGCAGCACTGCTATAGAATCCCTTTTTGAGCATAATAGTCTGTGATGTAAATTTTCACCCCAAACAACGTAAAGCGCTTGAGTGTGTAATTTTTGGGGTTGAGAAATATTGGATAGTGAAGTTTGTAAAAAAAATAAAGATAATTTTTAGGAGTCGGTGAAAAAGTAAAGAGAAAAAAAATTTAAATAAATATTATAATAATAAAAAATTATTTGATGACGAAAGAAATATTATTTAATATTAACCCCAATTTGTTAGAGGCCAATTATTCGGGCCTCAAACAAATCCTTTGCTTAAGTGGATTTTTTTTTAAAAAAAATCATTTATTTTCACTATTTTAATTATATATTAATTTATGCTACGAAAGTATATAAAACACAATCTTCTCTGAACTTATTTTAGAAGTAGAATTTACATTTCAGTAAATTAAAAAAATACAAAATAAAATGGGGTTGAGACTTTTCTTTTTAATTTGGTAAATATCAATGCATAAGTGTATCCCAAGGGCCATAACATTATTCTCTCATGATCTAAGACCACCAAACAATCTATTTGATTTTTTTTTTGAATAACATGTAAAGTCCATTGCATGTAGCATTTGGTGACAGGCTCGAACTAACATGTCCAACTGAAAAACATACTAATTAGACATAGTGAGTGACAACAAAATTCTGAACATTAGAATTAACGCTAAAACTCAAGTATTAATTAAGTCAATGACTCGACACATAATAGGATTTTTGATATCACAATCAGCTACTAAATATAAGTAATATAGGAGTGAAAATCTGTCTTCTAACTATTGAAATATCACAGCCCAATGGATCCAATATAGAAAGATATTGGCAGAATGACAGCTTGGGGCCTAGGGGTTTGCTCCCCATGACGTCTCAAGTTCGAATCCCCTCAAGTGCAAACAATTTCTTGGGATCACTCCCCCAGCGAAGCTGAACTTAACTGACATGTGTGGCTTGAGAGGGCTGCACGACCCTCTCAAGCCGTGGCGTTAAGCCCATTTCATGTGTATACTGGGTTAGGTCCGTCCGAAATCGGTGCACGTAGTTGGGTGCCGGGATTTCCCTCGTTACCCAAAAAAAATTGCCATGGTCTTAACAAATACCTTATCTCGAAAAGCTTTTTTCTGTGGCCAACAGTTTTGACCTGCCTATCGTGATGGCAACATAAACGACCAGTCGGATATGAAAATGTAAACCAATTCCACACTAATTTTGTGTACTTGATTGAAAAGTGATCGTGGAATTTGATTGAATCGAAGTCTTTGGTTCACCAAAATCTTACATAGAACTGCTAACAGTACAACACCGACCTACTGCTATCAAATTTTGTGATGCCAAACCCACCATAGCATTGTTCAGTTGAACTCAATCGTATTGGACTCTCTTACCTTCTGTCATGTTCATTATACCTACAAACTATCAATCATTAACCAATTACACCCTTCATCTATTTTTTTTAGGGTTAAATACACTTTGCCCCCCCTCGTCTTTGGGGTCATTTTCACTTTGCACCCCGATGTTTTATTTTTGATACATTGGACCTCTTATATATCACATTTTGTCTCATTGGACCCTAACCCCAAATTAACCGTCTAAATTGACAGTTATCGTCAAAACGTGAGAGGCACGTGACTAACTCCTAAGTGAGTTTACGAAACTTTCCTTGAAGCCAAATTATGCAGATTCGAACCCTCCACCCTTCTCTTCTTCACAGAACAAAGTGATTGGCCCTCAATACCGGCTCGAATCCTAAGGTCAGTTCCAGGTCTACCTCGCTGTCCTGAGCTTGCTCGTCCGGGTTCAGGGGAGCATCCGACTCCGCACGGAAAAAAACCGAAACCATTCGAGCACGCCCGAATAACTGCCGCGAAGCAATACTCATTTGGGTAAAACCCATCTTCAAACAGCTCAAGAAACGTTTGTCGGGATGGCTTCAAGTTGCAAATCATTATTTGCGAAACAAGAAACCATTGCACTCCAAGAAACCAAGTCTCTCTTATCTCCCATACTATGGAAGAGTTTGTCGAGTTCGAAACTCCCATACCTGATGCAGGACTTAAGAAGGAGGGAGTAAGAAGTGAGATCCGGGTGACTATTGTTCTGGGCCATGACATCGAGGGTGGAGATTGCTTTTCGGGGTTGGCCCACATTGAGTTCATGGATCTGACGACGGTTAAGGAGCTGAAAGTTTGTGATTTGGGTTATTGATAATGACGACGAAAGCTTTTGGCGGGAAGGGTTACAGGTTTCAAGAGAAGGTAACGAAAGTTTGGGGGAAGACGTAAGAGAGAGGCTGAGCTTGTTGCCTCACTGTCCTGAGGATTCAGGGGAGCATCCGACTCCGCACAGAACAAAACCGAAGCCTCGACCGTTTCTACGGATATCATGCTCTCGATCTCTTTGCTCTCGCCCTCCACGTTCGCAGCCGGCTCGGACTGGTGACTAAGCATCGACTCGTGGCTGGTCGACCTGTTCAACTCCTCCGTACAACACCCATGCTGGCCTTGCTGGGCTTTGGCTTGATCACGGAGCGCTTAAACCTGCATCGAGTCTTTGCCTGGTGGGGATCGTTGGACGCGGATGAGTTCTCGTCCTTGGACACGTGACGAATGTCGTAGGCCTTTAGAGGCATTCCATGCTCGCTCGCTGTGACTAGAGCGGCCTTTAGCACAGCTTCCACGGCCGCTTGACAGAGCTGCCAGCTTCCGGACCATAGCATCCTGACCGAGAACATCGCTGAAACTGCCCTTGTCGCCCCTGACTGAGGGTATTTTTGTCCATTTAATTATAAAGCTAATTAGAATCTGCATCATTTGGCGTCAAAGGCAATTTCGTAAACTCACTTAGGAGTTAGTCACGTGCCTCTCAGTTTTGACGATAACTGTCAATTTAGACGGTTAATTTGGGGTCGAGGTCCAATGTGACAAAATGTGATACATAAGAGTAGCCCTGTCCACAAAACCGGCCGGACCGGCCAAACCGGACCGGTTTTGACTCAAACCGGTTGACTTTTTTGAAACCGGGTTGACCGGACCAGTAAACCGGTGTTAACCGGTCAGGTCCCGGGTTACCCTCATAAAAACCCGGGATCGGACCAGAGTATACCTCTCCAAACCGAAAATTGGCCCAAAATGGCAAAGCCCAACCCTAAAACCGGCGCAAAATGACATGACTCAACCCAAAACCGGCCCAAAATGTCATGGCCCAAACCGACCCAGACCGGACCGGTCCGGTCATATAACCGGTCCGGTCATATAACCGGTCCGGTCCGGTCTATATACTTTAAAAAATTTCCGGTTTGGCCGGCCAAACCGGACCGAACCGGGTCTTGGACAGCCCTACATAAGAGGTCCAATGTCTCAAAAATAAAATATTGAGGTGCAAAGTGAAAATGACCACAAAGATGAGGGGGACAAAGTGTATTTATCCCTTTTTTATATTGAAATTGACTTAAAAACGAAATGACGATTATATCCTTAAATGTAAACTGTGTGTCCATAGGAAACAACCAAGTCAACAAACTTTGGATTATAGATTATATGTAATTGTTGCGTCGGAAGAATGATATTAGAAGACAATCAAGTCAAGAAACCAAAACAGAATCACCCAAGGAGCTGGGTTCGTGATAAGAGAGGTAAAGTACTAAGGACTTAGTGGCTAGTGTATATGGGTTAAGTCTCCAGAGGCGAAGATGCCATGGAGACGAGAGACTCATGCCCATCTTCCAGGCTGAACCTTAGAAAAAAAAAATCAATAAATAAAGGAAAGCAAAATTGAAACTGTCCGAAATTTAAAGCCTCCACAGGCGACTATGCTAAGGAGACGAGACTCATGCCCATCTTCCAGTCTGAACCTTTTACCAGCTTTTGCTTAGGGGAAAAAAATCAATAAATAAAGGAAAACAAAACTAAAACTGTCTTCGTTATAACTACATGTCCCTAGTTATATGTGCAGCAAACTCCTTCAGTTCTTTGGCTGCAAACTTCAAGGAAATTCATTACAGTTGAACCGAATCTTCTTTTTTCCCCGAGATTGCAACTTCTCTGCCTACTTTTCTTTAAGTTGCATCGACTTTTACCTCCTGAATGACTGAGATGCTTGAAATCTAGCAGGACTATCTGATTCAGGGCTGCCCACACTGCTGGACTCGGCACTGTAAAAACAGGTGAATCCAGATGTCCCTTGCACATCTGGGGACGTAATGGTGTACGAACAGGACAGTTCAATTGCTGTTTGCCAGTTAGAGTTTGAAGTGTTCATGCTAGTGGGGTCATCGGTTATGACACTAGCATTCATGAATGGAGGCTGTTTCGGTAAGGGAACGACACATTCTATATTGGTTAGCATATGAACCACTTCAGACATAGATGGTCTCAGTGCAGCAGAAGCTTGCGTGCAAAGAAGACCAATTTGAAGAACGGTTGCTGCCTCTCCTAGAGCATATCTACCTTTCAAGGCCGGATCAACGGATTCAGTAATATTGTTTGCCTGGCAATGCTTCCAAACCTGATGGCAGGACAAGGAAAATTAACCATGTTAACTGAGGCAAAACTAAATGTTCTGCTGAGATTCAGACATGCACAAAACAATTCCGAGAAAAACAAGAGAAAGAAAATATCTTAAAAGGATCCAAGTAGTCGAACTATTTAAGTGAAAAAAGAACACATGAATCACCCTGATGAGACATTGAGAATACACCACAGATTATTAGTGTTAAAAGAAAGATGGATCTTACAGAGTACAAAACTGAGGTTGACTTCTGCATAAAAACACTGTTCTTCCTACCGCATACAATCTCCAGAACCAGCACTCCAAAAGCATAAACATCTGCCTTTTCTGTTAGTTGTCCTCGAACAAGATACTCAGGTGCCATATATCCGCTGCAACAAAGAAGACATTTCCTAATTTCAGTCATACTTTTGGAATAATATAAGGTGGCTAATAATGTGCAAGTTTCAAGAGATTAAAAAGAGAACTTGACAGTATATAATGCAGAAGCTTACAGAGTTCCTGCTATTCCGGTGCTAACATGAGATCTATCTGTAGCTACACCTCGAGCAAGTCCAAAGTCAGCAATCTTTGGACTAAGATTCTCATCAAGAAGAATGTTGCTGGCTTTTATGTCTCTGTGGACAATCTTTTCACCACAACCTCCATGAAGATATGCGAGGCCTTCTGCTGTACCCAATATAATATCGAAACGCTCCTGCCAGCTTAGAATTTGGACGGAGTGTTTAACTGCAAAGACAAGATATTGATTAATATTAATGAACAATTTGTGAGGACAGACGCCTAACACTGCTCTACATAAATCTCAGACTAAATTGTGCTCAAGTGAAATTAAACATTAACATGGTCGTCCATGATTTCAAAATCCAAGTGACTTTGTTGGCAAGTTATACGTATTGAACTGCATGAAAGTAAGCATGCTATTGTCACATAATTTGCGGTGACAATAATGTGAATGGATAGTAATACAGATAGGTTAAAAGCACAGTTATGGAGACACTCACCAAAAAGAATTTGATCAAGGCTTCTGTTGGGTACGTATTCATAAACTAGAAGGCTTTCTGGGCCCTCAATGCTGCAACCCAAAAGCCTAACAAGGTTCTTATGTTGAATACCGCTGATTAAGTTGACCTCATTGAAGAACTGATCCACCCATTGCCGCGTATTAAAACACAGTTTTTTTACTGCAACAGTTCTCCCATCAGGGAGAGTCCCCTTAAACACAGTACCAGCTCCTCCTTGACCAAGCTTCCTCGAGTCATCAAAAAAGTCAGTTGCCATCTCGAGCTCTTCATACTTGAAATTCAAATTAGAGTTATGCACAAAACTTGGAATCTGAGCAAGATTGTTTTGCCCTGCAAAGAGGTAAGACAGAATTATAATAAGGAAATTATAGTGTGTATATGAGTGTGTGTATACATATATAACCAGGGGCTATTTCGAATATGAATGGTTTGTGACGGATTTTTACCTTTTTTCCTCTCTGATATTTTCTTGTAGCCTAAAAGAGTACCAAATGTAGCAAGCACAGACAAGGCAATTGCTGATAAGATTCCAACTTTGGTGATCCCAACTTTAGACGGCTCTGGTAATATATGGAATGAAGAAATGCAAAGACTGGGATCAATAAAGTGATCTGGATTACAAGCTCTTAAATGACTGAAACAAGAAAGACGGGGGGGGGGGGGGGGGTCTAACATAGGCTCATCAGAAATTCGCACCGAGCTCCTAATGAACCAAAGAAAACTTTAAAGCAAATGAACTAGCTACTTTAGCCATCACAGAACTCGTTGCTAACGGTCAGGAACTCGATCAGACAAGATAATACTGGGCATAATCGATTGTTATGATAAAGTAGCAAACTATAGACAATCATACCAAACATAAAATTCAAATACTGAAGGCAATGCATCCAAATTAAAGGACAAAGTGCTTAAATTAACCACAAATAAACAAAGTAACAGCGTCAGAGAATATCCATTCAAAAAACCAATGCAACACAAAGAGGTGTAGTTGGAGAGTTGCTTGTTCTTACGTGATTCAGATTCGGACACACGGCCATTGGAAAAGAATTTCTCGTTGGAATACCTCAAATAACAACCGGCATTCATGACTCTGCCCTCTCGGGCCGGCGCGCACTTCCTAATTTTTATCCCTGCATTTAGCAAGCAAGTTTTGCAGCTTTTAGCATCCACTGTCATCCAGCACTGCGCCATTGCATAAACAGCGTCCCGTCCCCTCTTCCCTGCCACTGCGAATCCTTCGTTCCTCACCGCCATTTCAGTTACATTCATAATAACTTGATCAACAACTTTTGCAAATTTCTTACCGATGTACTTTTCTTTCCAAACACCTTTTGGTGAGGCACACTTCACCGTGTCGCGCTCTTCGTCGACGGCCTCAGAAAAAAAGCTATAGTTATCATAGCGAAAGAAACAACCATCAAGATAAATGCGGGCCGATTGTTCTGGAGGGCATTTGAGGAGCTTTTTCCGGCTCTCAAAGTAACAGGCTAAGCAATCAGTATGCGAGAGAAAGTCATAGCATTGAGCCAAGGTGAAAACCTCAGGCTTTGGCGAAACCACAGCCAGGGATCCCCAGCGTTCTTCATTGACTTTTCGGGAGACTAATTTCATTGCTGTCATGAAATTAGGAAAGAAGTTTGGGCTGTCTTCTTGATTTGTGGAATCGCATAAATGACCAGATTCGGTAGTTTGAGGGTCAGAGACGGAAGGAGAGAAGAATATGAAGAATATGAAGGACATAAGAAACGCCCACTGGGGATTTTGAGGAATTGTGACTGTAAATTGCATTTAATTTAAAAGGGGCGTGGTTTGCTATGTTTTCTTTATTGAAGTCAAGAGAAACAGAGCACATTGATGCTCTGTTCCCTGTGTTTTCTGCACTGTAGTTCGAAGAAACTGAACAATCGCTGTCTATCTATCTTCTTCTTTCTCATCTATCTCGCGCCCTCTACATCTCTATGCGAGCTGCTATAATGGAATTAGTAGAGCAAGAGAGGTTGAACCCCATAGGGGCATGCTGTGTTTTCGGGTAGATTGTTATTGTCTCGTTCTTTCTGTGGGCATAGCTATTCGTTTTTGGTTTTGGGACATTCCACGAGAGAGAGGTCATGTGAAGCATGTATGAACTGGCTTTTGTTTCTCTTTCTTCTTTATTTAGGCAATTGTTACGTGAAGATCAGATTTGATATTTTTCACCTTACGTGAACATGGGCCTCTCTAATGCACAAAGTTACAGTTACAACCCTAAAGATAAGAGGTCTGCATGTAAATAAGAATAGGCTAAAATATAACGAGTGAGATAAGGTTGGTTGTCCTACCGTCCCCCCCGAAGTTTAATACTATTCTCAATCATATTCTTCCGTCTAACTTCATCTTAAAACTCACAAAAGTTATTGACGTGTTAAACACAGTTCACGTCATTTCTACTAAAAACTCAACACGTGTCCATCTCTACCTAATGTGCAAGCCACGTCAGCAAAGTCACATGAAATGTCCATAAAACCCCTGTCACATCATTTAATAAAATTTTGTAAAAGATTAAAATAACCTCGTTCTAAAATACTAAAAAACATCTCCTCATCATTTATTTTCTCTCAAATCCCACAAACCCTAGCTCCCTTCCCCCAAATCCCACTAACTTCTTCCCAAATCAGGTGTGATGTCCTAGAGACGCCTATCTGCTTCATCCGTGAGCGACGACAGATCTGGACGTCAGGAAAAGAGCAACGGGAAGGTGTCGGATGTCAGCCCTCTGTGCTTTCTACGGAAGTAGTGCTAGTGTAAAGATCAGTTCGACGGAACTCAACCCGGGTCGACGGTTCTTTGGTTGCTCATCATATTCTGCCACCACGGTGAGTATTATCTGTGATTGTATTTTTGGAATTTTCAGAAACATCAATCTGAAATTGTGTGTCGTTCGCATTGCCAAAGAATCATTGTAGAGTGATCAAGTAGAATGTGGAAAGATGTGATTGTCGTGCCTGTTATTGTAGAGTGTCTTCCATCGTTATGCTTAATTTATTGTTATGATCATGCGTCTGTCCAGTTCCGTATCTCTCTTTTGTTAATTATACCACTTAATTGAAACATGTACACTACTGCCTTATGGAATTTCAGTTGCACACCTTTGTCGTAATTACTGATATTCTTACGTGCATCACGATTTTAGAGTGGACTAATGTGACTGGGCACCTTTTATCTGGCAATTCAGATCCGTATAGGTAAATTTTAGACACGTACGTACACTAGTTGTTTGTCACTTTAAACTCCATTTAAGTCAGGAGATTTGGATCTCGATATGCAATATAAAGAGGCAGCATGTTAGCTTCACAAAAGAGGTAACGGACAATATCTTTTGAGGGACCACTTCATAAAAATATGGGCAAACGACAATAATCAATTCTAATTAAAGAGGGACAGATTTCAGTGGACAATATTCAATTTAACAAAATGAGGGACATATTTCAGTGGTCAAACTTCAATAAGTAAGTTAGGTGGGTCACAAATTATTATATGGCGATTTTATAGCTTCAAACAGTATATTTAAACCCACCAACAACAATCTAAAAAACGAAAAAACAACAAAGGTCAGTCGACATGAAAAGAGGCAGTTACCTTTCGAAAACTTGAGCTATGTTGGTGCGGCCATGGCAGATCTGGTGAGAAATTGCTATGTTGGTGCGGCAATGACAGTACCAACTTACTTCCCTTCTTCGTCAATGGCAGATCTATGACTCTAAACATGGGATTTGGGTTTCATGTTTTACGCACTTGTGGAGCAATCAGACTCGGCAATGACAGATCTGTGACTCTAAACTTGGGATTTGGTCTTCGATTGTGCACACTTGGGGAGCAATTTGGGTTTCGACTGTGCACAAATGGGTTGCGGCTGAACTTGGATTTGGGTTTCGGCTGTGCACACTGAGGGAGAAATTTAGTTCTTCGAAAGTGCAGAGATGGGCGACGTTGAATTGAGGAATTTCGCTGGTGTGGCATGTACATGAGACAAAGATGGACACATGTTGAGTTTTTAGTGGACGATGACGTGGACGATGTTTAACACGTCAGCAAGTTCCTTCAGTTTTGGGACGAAAGTTGGATAGAGGGACATGGCTGAGAATCGTACTAGACCTCAGGGATGACGGGACAACAAATATAAATGTCTCTTGGTTGAGAATCGTATTATATTTTAGCCATAAGAATATCCAAGAAGAAATATCGACAACTAGAAAGAGAAAGAAAAATGTTAGAATGATGAGATGAGAGAAATAGCAACGAGAGACAAGAGATTTAAGTGGTTCGACCGAAATCTATTGTGAAAACCCTCTATGGATTTATTTTGTATTATAAGTACATACAAATTAAATGTCTCTATTTATTAAATAGAGACATACAAAGTATAATAGAAAAAATATTCTTATATACATTTAAATTTAAATCTGTACATTTAAAATTTGAATCTTGATAACGATATCAAATCTTTGATGTAGTGATAATCATAATATCATATTAAATATTTAATATTTCATTATGATATTATCTCTAACATAAACCGTATAAGTCTGAATCAAAATCTTCACGCTTGACAAGCCTTTGTTTTATAAAAGCATATTTATAGCCGAAGTGAGCGGCCAAAGTGGGACTATTTGGGTGTTGGACAATTTCAAGGTCGAGAGGCCATCCATTTTAAGTAACCTTGTTATTCTGCCTTCGTAGGTTTCAATCTAAAGTAAGACTAGCCGGTAAACATAAAACATATGTTCCGGTTGCTACTCAATTAAAGCAATTTCTTGGTACAAAATATGGGCTTCATTTGGCAACATGCTTTAAGGCAAAAGTAGTGAGAAAACCTCCATTTCTTTAGCAAAGAATGAACAACGCTGAGCTAGCACGTCAGACTTCGCTGTCTACTCGAGGGAAGGATTCATTGGCTGTTTTTTTTTAGCAAATAAGGGACCATATTATAAAAGAACTAGAATCCGAAATACAAAGGGGTAAAGTCATAGTTAGTCTCTTATATTTGGGTAAAAATCAAATATATATCTCTAACTTTCAATTCCCCAATTTGAGATCCATAACTTTCAAAACCTATCAATCTTTCTCTTCTGGGAAAATCATGTAAAATGACCGAAATGTCCCTCAAAGACTATTTAAAAAAAAAATTAGGAATAAATTAAAAATAAATATATTATTGAAATAGAGTTTCAATAGTTTTATTTAAAAAAATATATTTTATTTTTATTTTTAATAATTTTATCTCATAGGGGTATTTTGTTTATTTTTTTTGTTTTTCTGTTTGATTTAACATCTATTTAGATGAGAGGAAAAGATTGATAGGTTTTGAAAGTTATAGGTCTCAAATTATAAAATTTAAAATTATAGATAACTATTTAATTTTTTCAAGCAACACAAAAAGCAGAACATCAGTGGATCAAATCTCTCGTAAACCTGAGGATACGAACAAACATGCTTAGAAAAAGGGAATGTCTCCCTCTACGGAAAAGAATCTTGTACGTCATCTTTGAACAGCAATCGCGTAATCATTATTGTAGATTTGTGAATATTTATGTGAAATAGTCTTTTATAGGTGTTTGTGTTAAAGGCTAGAGAGATGATTTGATGTAATTGTTTAATAAAAAATATTGGAATTAAGTGAAAAAGTATAGAGAGAAAATTTGTTATAATTTTTTTTGAAAATGTATTGAAGTTTGTGTAAAAAGTTGTTGGAGATTGTGTTAAATGTATTGGTGTTTGTGTTTGTGTTTGAATTCTTAAGATGTTCGGTGATAGTTTTATAAATGAATTTGAATCCTAGAAAAAATTTGAAAACGAACATTACCCATGACTTTTTTATTTGAAAACATACAAAAAGTGAACTGAATATCTCCCGCTTCATAAGAGACTTTTTTATTTGAAAACCTACGAAAAGTGAACCGAATATCTCCTGCTTCAGAAGTCGGATTTAGAATTACTATACTACAACCTTTGCTCCTACCAAGCTTAGCCTTTGCTTCCTACCAAGCGCTAAGCGTACTTACATTAATATACTTTCAGATATTGCTCCAAATAGTGTTCATTTTAGTTCTTTGCAACTGATTATGAAATCACCCAATACCTATGAAAAGTGAACCGAATATGATCTCCTGCTTCAGAAGTTGGATTTAGAATTGCTTTACAACAACCTTTGCTCCTACCAAGCGTTAAGCGTACCTACATTAATATACTTTCAAATAGTATTCATTCTAGTTCTTTTGCAACTAATTATGAAATCAATTACCAAGACATTGTGATACCTCGAATCTTTATGTGAGAGAAGAAAAAAATGAGAGATGGTCAAATCCTACATTGAAACATTACTATGTTGAATTGAACTTTATGATGATCCAAAAACCTTTAAGAACATTTTGAATAATTCTTTTGAAATCAAAGCATAGATATAACTAGCGTTGTCCTTAAGTCGTTACTAATAATATCAGAACGGTTTTAATAACCACCAATTTGAACTTGATGGATATTGACAAAGATGTCAAGAATTTAAATTGGAGAAATCTTCGTACCTTAATCTCACTTTGAGTGACAGAAGAGAATGAATGAGAAACAACTAAATCTCACACTTAGACCTTATCGGTTGAACTAAAAAGTTATTTATTTATTTTATTTTTCCAACAAAGCTTAATACCACTACGACTTCAATCCACATGTTATATATGCCTACATCTTGCAACATGCCTACAATATCTGAGCCCTGAATGAATTTAAGCCCACAAAAGCCACCTCAAAGTATATATCCCAGCGCAACCCACAACCTCAGAAGGCTGGCTGGATATGAAATTTTTATATTTCCCATCAAAACATAAATGATTGTACTTCTCAAGGTGAAGTAGATTGAACATGCAATTCGGTATGCAGAAGTCACTACATTGATGGACAACACAACTTAGATCTGCAACGTGGATAAATGGTGCGAAATGAAAGTCACCTTCTGTTCATCAGAAGCCACATCATCATCTAAATGGTCTTAGGGCAAGATAACATAACTTATCCCATGACCTAGGATCCACAACTAACATTCGGAGGAACAAAAATATTCAAGCTGTAGACCATTACATGGCTCAGCAATCCATTAGGCATTAACTAGAGATCGTGTCCAAGGCTATATCTATATCTATATATATATATATACTCAAATTACGCAAAATGATAGGATCCCCATCTCAGTCAGTCATTAGAGGTGGTCCATAGAGACTATCCATAACAGCGAATTGCATGTTCTCTGGTGCCTTCCAGTGACGCTTTCTCTTATTTATAAACCAGTTATTGATTTGTTTCTGATCCAGGAGCGTCAATTCAGCCAGTGCAACCTTGTCCACTTCCTGTATAATCTAAAGAGCATAAGTTAAAATACAGAAGCATTGTCAAGGATTGGAACTATCTGAATTAAACCTTAAATACTAAACCCTAACCTTAAGCTGTTGAAGTGTGAAGTCCCACATTGCTATGGTGTTGTAAAATATTGGCTTATAAATATAAGCCCCTTGTAACCTTTTAATTTCAAAAATGAGATATAATAAATTCAATTGTGTTTTTCCATAATTGGGTGTCTCATTTATCTAAAGTAAAATTTTTTTATTTCTAACATGGTATCGGAGCAAGGTTTTCGGCTTTAGTCCGGTTACCTCCTGGCGACCATCCGGCTTTCTCCCGGCTTAGTACCGACAACTTTCCCAGCTCAGTACCAGCGACCATCTGGCTTAGTACCGGCAACTTTCCCGGCTTAGTACCGGCAATTTCTCCCGGCTCAGTATCGGGGCAACCATCCGGCTCAATACCGGCAATTTTTTGTTATTATTTCTTTTCCTGTAATTATTTTTGTAACTCCAAATTCAAGGTTTGACGGTTTGTCCACCTTGAGTTTACGGGGGAGTGTTGAAGTGTGACGTCCCACATTGGGGTGTTGTAAAATATTGACTTATAAATATAAGCCCCTTGTAACCTTTTAATTTCATAAATGAGATATAATAAATTCAATTGTGTTTTTCCATAATTGGGTGTCTCATTTATCTAAAGTAAAAAATTTTATTTCTAACATGGTATCAGAGCAAGGTTTTCGGCTTTAGTCCGGTTACCTCCTGGCGACCATCCGGCTTAATACCGGCAATTTTCCCGGCTTAGTACCGGCGACCATCCTGCTTAGTACCGGCTTTCTCCCGGCTTAGTACCGGCAACTTTCCTGGCTCAGTACCGGCGACCATCCGGCTTAGTACCGGCAACTTTCCCGACTTAGTACTGGCTTTCTCCCGGGTCAGTACCGGCAATTTCTCCCGGCTCAGTACCGGCAATCTCCCGGCTCAGTATCAAGCAACCATCCGGCTCAGTACCGGCAATTTTTTGTTATTATTTATTTTCCTGTAATTATTTTTGTAACTTCAAACTCAAGGTTTGTCGGTTTGTCCTCCTTGAGTTTGCGGGGGAGTGTTGAAGTGTGAAGTCCCACATTGCTTAGCAAAGTGGGGTGTTGTAAAATATTGGCTTATAAATATAAGACTCTTGTAACCTTTTAATTTCATAAATGAGATATATAAATTCAATTGTGTTTTTCCATAATTGAGTGTCTCATTTATCTAAAGTAAAAAAAAAATTATTTCTAACCTAAGCAGTTCTCTTTCTATTTTTATAATCTCTCTTTTTTTTTGTAGCTCAGACTAAGGCCCAAGCCCTTCAAGTCCATCAACTTCTAGATGATTATGGCAGAAAGCAATTTGCCTCTCTAGTTTCACTACAGATTAGAACAATTCACAACTACTGCTTCAAAGCAATGTGTTTACCGTCGGGTATGGCCATTTGTAATGGAGATTCCACCAGTCGAGCAGGATTTGTCTTGCTTCTTTGGGTAGCTTTCCCTTCTTATTCTTTTTCGAAAATTCATGCTTCAGGCCCCGGATAAAACCGCTATACCGTCCCAAGACTTGCCCTTCAGTTCTCGATCATGTTGATGGTTCTGTGGAGAGACATAAAGCACGTCTGGTGGCAAAATGTTTCACTCAGAAGAAAGGCTCCGACTATTTCGAAACCTTTTCTCCAGTTGCAAAATTAACTTCAGTACGTCTATTACTTGCTGTTGCAGCTTCTATGAAATGACATCTTCAACAACTTGATGTAAATAATGCATTCCTTCATGGAGATCTTCATGAAGAGATCTATATGAAGTTACCTCCTGGTTTCATTCGTAAGGGGAAAATCAAGTATGTAAACTCCACAGGTCGTTGTATGGGTTAAAACAGGCGTCAAGGCAGTGGTTTCTTAAGTTTCCAGATTTTTTACTTACTCATGGATTCACTCAATCCAAGGCTGATTACACCTTATTCACAAAGAAAACTTCCACTTCTTTCACTGCTCTGTTAGTGTATGTGGATGACATCATTTTAGCTGGTGATGATTTGCTGGCTCTTAATGATTTTAAATATGTTATTGATCTCCAGTTTCGGATCAAAGATTTAGGACAGCTTAAGTATTTCCTTGGATTGGAAGTTGCACATTCTTCCACTGGTATTTCTATCTGTCAACGCAAGTTTGCATTGGATGTCTTGACAGACTCAGGCTTTCTTGGTGCTAAGCCCGTTTCTACTCTAGTTGAGCAGAATTTAAATTGGTCAAAGATGTTGATTCTCTCTTAGCTGACCCTACTGTGTATCGTCGTTTAATTGGTCGTCTTTTGTATTTGACAATTACTAGACCAGACCTTTCTTATATTCTGCAAGTTCTAAGTCAGTTTATGGACAAATGGGACCACGCTCGTTCAAGGGAGCGTGGAATTCAATTTTTAATGAACTTTTAGGCTACGTTGGAGTTCAATTTTTACGAGGTTTTAGGTTGGTGAAATTTTAGGGATATTAAATTTTTAGGATATTAGAATTGGTAAAAAAAAATAAAGTGAAAGATAATTTGAATGATTTTTTTATATTTTATTATAGTGAAAAGTAATGATTTGATGATGATAGAGATTATATTGTAATTATTTTATTATATTAAAATTTAAAATAATTATAATTTTAATAAACAAACACACGCTGTCAAATGCATGCAGAGCCACCAAAGCAATAGACTTTCATTTTTGGGTCCTCTTTAGGACACCCCGAGAGTCATGCAGTTCGAATCCCGCTTTAAAAATTAATTTTAATTCCTAGACTTGGTGGTGACAACAGTCATGATATGAACGAGAGTTATGATTCAATTCGAATACTAAACAGGAAGATTGATAAAAAAATATAGAACTGATAAAAAATATACTAAACAGTAAATGAATTTTTTTTTATAAATTACATTTATGATTCAATCCAAATATTATATAACGAGGATAAATTTTTATGGTCAAAGTTCAAAGAGACAGTACTATAGTAGGTAACCCCCTCTACATTTTTGCTTAAAAACAAGAAAAATAATGCATGCTGACCCATAAAGAAATAGTCATAGTGAATGCATAATAGGCTTCCTTCCACTCAAAATGGATGTACCTTATACTTTCATTTCTCTCTAATTAGCAAGAACATTCGTTTGTAACAGCACCAATCAATCTTCAAAAGACAGAGGATGGACAAGCCCAGTACTCACCGTTGGACATGCAATACAGCCGAAAAGGAATAGATGAGATAAATCCACTTGGATCCCAAAAAATTATCAGATCAGTTCAATTAAGATCAGGTTCACCAGTGAAAATGCATAGATTAATTCTTACTTCTATATAGAGAGCAATTAAGTTTGTTCCAAATTCCTAGTTGGGTTTAATTCCTGATGTCAAATTTCTCTCATTAACACAATTAAAAAATTAGATAAGACATCTAAACCCGCACAATATCATGCACATACAGTTAATCCACAGTAGTTGTTTATTGTTTGATTATCTACTGAATTATTTATTCTTTTGAAACCTTTCTCTTGTCTTCGACTCAATGGTCAGGATTCCAAGATGTTATCAAATATATGAAACTTAGAGTAGAATACATATGGAAAGATACAACTATGATGGGGATAAGAGGCTGTTGTTGTGAGGATGAAGCTAGGAGCAAGCTAGGGATCCCCTCTGCGTTGCAAAGAGAGACCTCTAGGGGCCTCACCTATCCTGAAATGGTAGAGAAGAGTTACTGATCCTCGCCTGATCTCTTATGTAATCCAAACTTTGATAGGAGTCAAATGACGGTCTATGTATCTTTACAATTTAGAGGCTCAAGTAGATTTGTTTGCTCATCTTTTTTCACAGAATACGTGGTTCCGCCCGCAGCGAGGAGGGTCTCGGCCTCCCCCCCTTGAGGGAAGTATATGGTCGATTCGTCGATCGACATGACCGTGTTTGGTTGGAAACTACGGGAGGGAGAGAATTACAGAAGAGAAAACAAGACAAAGCCGAGCCATATCGCTTTCTATATATACGAACATGAGTACTTAACATCCAAAATATTAATGCTGTTCATGCCTTATGAAGACGAGGAAAACCCACATACATTACCGCAAGTGTATTCTGCACTCGCACTGTTGAGAGGAGTGCGTGTAGGACAGAATCTTGCTTGGTTCAAGAGAACTTACTAGTGCGAAAGAATAAAATAAGAAACCAAAGTCGCCCACTACAGACGCTATGTGACTTTAGATAGGTGACCGGTGAATGAGGCGAACGTACGGATCACTTTCTTCACAGTGACGAAAAATTATTGGTTTCTGGTGAAGTATAAAAGACTGCCATTTTTATCGTGCAGATGTAGTCATTCTCCAACCCTATATAGGCCCCATAGTAACTTTTGTTTTTAATTACGACCTATAATTCCATTTCCCTTCGTATCATTGGTAGCATCATAATGGACAAACACTTTTCCCTGGAAATATGCCAAAAGGAATAATATTGTGAGTCTAAAAGACAACCCAAGAGGGTGGGTGAATTGGGTTTTCTAAAACTTTTGAAACTTTTTCAAACAAACCCAGAAATATTCTGATCTATATCTAGGAATACTAAAGACTAGATCTATGCAAACAAAGATCACAACAACAATGAATAAACAAGAACAATCAAGCAATATCTGCAAAAGTAAAAGATGAGGGTTAGAGAGATGACACCAGTATTTTTAGGTGGTTCGGCCAATCTCTTGCCTACGTCCACCCCCAAGGCTATTGACTTCCTTGGGCTTCCTCCACTATTCTCCAAGTGAATACACCTTAGCTTTCGGGGTGCTAAGGAACCGTTACAAAGCGTTTTCCGAGCTCACGCTTCAACTCGTTTCTCAAATCCCAAACCCTAGGGATTTCTTCTACTTCTCTCAAGTAGGATATAGTGTTCACACAACACTAGGAAGGTTTACAAGATTTGGGTACAGTGATTTAAGGCTCTCTAAGCCGGATGTACAAGTGGGTAGCTCAAGAAACTAAAGGGCTCTCTAAGCCAAATCTACAAGTATAAGAACCTGAGGTGTGTCAAGAGAATGAGATCTTCAAGGAAGGCTTCAGGATTTACAAGATGGATCACGAGATTTCAAGGTCGTAAGAACTTCTCTTCTTCTTCTTTGAGCTTTCTCTCTCAAGAAATTAGGGCAAGGATGATTTTCGTGTGAAGCTCTCCCTTTCTCTTTCAAACTTCTTCTATTTATAGTCTCTAGGGCATCAGGGGTCTTCTGGTAAAGATTTGGAGCCGTTGGAGGTCATTTGGGTCCTTTGGAGACATTTTTAAGTGAGTGACGTCGCTCCAGGATCTGAGAAATCGAAGCATGTGTCGACACCTTCACTGTATGTGTCGACACCTAGGAGTTTTGCCTGGAAACTCACTCTCGGGTGTATGACCAATGTGTCGACACTTATGTACAATGTGTCGACACTTCTCTTCAAAGTGTTGACCCTTCAAAAAGCCTTGGAAACATGTCTTCGGGTGCATGTGCAATGTGTCGACACTAATTGCATATGTGTCAACACCATCAGCTTTGACCTGTAAACCTTGCCTTCTGTTGATAGTGCAATGTGTCGACACCTTTAGTCTGTGTGTCGACACCTTCAATTTGGCCTGGAAGCTTGCTTTCTGGTGAGTGTGCAATGTGTCGACACTTCTCTTAAATGTGTCGACACCATCATCTTGGCCTGGGACACGCCTTCTGGTGTATGACCAATGTGTCGACACCCTCAACACTTAGGCTGAAAAATGGCTTCCCTTGGCACCAACAAACATTCCTAAAACACCTACAAAGTAAAGATTGTCCAATAAGCTTGTGTAGTGGTGTTCAATTATATCTAAGGCCAATTTAAGCTTAGAGAACTCTTGATATCATTTTCTGAAAAAGATTTGCAAATGTAGAATCTAAAGGTCTCAAACTAGTTGGAAAAGTTTGTTATCATCAAAATCAAAAGTAGATTATTTATAAAATAACCTTGGGCTAACAAATATGAAACCCTTTGTGGTCGTCAATCATCATCATAACTAACTATTTGAATTAACACATGTTTATCAACATTTAGGATAATGAAACAACTATCACACACTATAGCTTCGTAGTGTTTGAGGGTGAAACCGAAACGGATGCAATCGTGTAACCTATTGTGACAGGTCCAGCTTCTGAATGGTTTTGGGTGACGAAATTAATATTTTGTCATGAAAAATTTACTTTAGGTGACAAAATTTAATTTGACACCCAAAATTTTGTCACCTAAAGCATTATTTCTTGTAGTGTCTATGTAAGTAAATGTCGGCATTGGAATCGAATTTTTGGTTTCAATATTTGAGCTTTTTTTATCAGACTTTGTTTGAACTTTAATGGGCGAAAAATGATTTTTAGACATTTTGTGTTGAAATTTTTATCTTATTTTTCTGTTATACTTCTAATAAATTAATAATCAATAAAATATAAAATAAGCACTCATCCAAAATCTAAAATAAAAATTTATGGAGTAAGAGGGTGGATCTTCAAATCTTTTTTTAATCAGAACCATAAAATTTCTCAGAATTTTCAATTCAGATTTTGATTCTGAAAATGGACAAAAATGTATTCCAATTCCGATATATGTCTAATGTGAAATTGGATTATCTATATTGAAACCAGAATCGAACCCGAATTTTGATTTTGGCAGGAATTTTTATCCAACCTTAATTGGTATTATGAGATTGTGAGGCCATTGTAAAACAAGTAAATAATGTCTTTACATTAATGATTATCAATATTCGCATAATAACTATATATATACAAGGGAGGATTAGCGAAACTATTGAAACGGTTATTACTAATAACTTCACGTAGCAATCAATCGAAACAATCAGTACTAATTAATTGACTGAATCGGCATTCGATACACAACACAAGAGTGATCCATTTCCTTTCTCTACCACCTCCCGACTTTATATGCTTTTTTTTGCGGATGTAGGGGAAGATTTTGGACATGTTTGTTTGCAAGAGTATAATAGGATTCAACAAATTTTATAAAACAAACATAAAAAAAATAGGAAAATTCAGTTCTTAGTCCTTAGGTCTTTGGTACTTTTTCATTTTCGTCCTTCATTTTCGAATTTCAAATTTGTAGTTTTTGAATTTTCTTTGTTTGACGAAATAGTCCTTTCGTCAATCTCCATAGAGCTCTCTAATACGTAATCAAATTTGTACTGGTCGACAGCTACATGTATTGGTCGACCGCTCACTTTTCAAAACATATACCCGGTCCACCGCTAAGAGGTCCGTTAAGCATATAGACGACAGACTTACGGAAGGACCATTTCGTCAAAAAAAAAACTCAATGACTAAAAATTTGAAGTTTGAAAGTGAATGACTAAAATGAAAACGTGTCCAAAACCTAAGGATTAAAAAGTGAATTTCCTTAAAAAAATATTAAAAATTTATACACAAATACTAATACATTTTACACAATCTCCAATAATTTTTCACACAAATTCTAATACTTTTTTAAATAAAAAAATTATAACGAATACTCTCTCTTTTTTTTACTAACTTTATAAACTAATATTCTTTTTTTTTTGCGGATGTAGGGGAAGAAACTAAAATTATATAGTATTTTTGTTCTACCATTGAAAGTCTTAAGGATTTGGAAACTAAAATATCTTCTTGCATTTGTTAGCTCGTAGTACTCTCTGTTGCACATATTAAAACTTAAATGTGAAACGATCACATTGCAAATGCACAAATTTTGAATCCTATCGACGACTAAGATTAAATGACAAATTTTGAACATTTGAATTGAATAACAAATCTTAAATATTCAAATTGATCCCGCAATTTAAATATTAATTTAGGCTAATTTACTCGTAAATAATAAGATTCAAATTTATGCTCACACCTACTGAATATGATTAACCAGCTGCGAGTGAAAGGTCATCTTAAAAAATAATATTAGTTTATAAAAGTTTTTATTGCAATGATTTGGCTTTTGGCACTGTAGAAGCATATTTTAATCGATATTGAATCGTATTTTAATCAATATTGGAGCGTAAAAGTTACGTACAAATGCAAAAGCGAGCGTGTGATAGTGAAGATGTTACACCCTTTAATTAGTCTTCTTTTTCTTAAATTCCCTTTCACCATCATTTCATCATTAGATAGGAATCGAATCACGCCTCAGTAATAGGGTTTCAATCGGCTGTTCTCTGTACCCTCCACCAAAACTAACCTGATAATTAGCCTTAAGTCCACCAGTTTCTCAAATGTCAACTCGATCTAATGGTACATGTCTCTGATTTGAAGGAAATAATGTTGGTAGCATTAATGTGCTCGTAGCTAAAGGGTCAATATAGTTGGTGCATGTACGTACTCGTTTGAACTAGTTGTTCTTATTTAATTAGATATGAAAAAATATTAATCCAGATATTTGCATAGCATTTTATTTTAAAATTTTGTTGTTAGTATTAAAAATGAGGTAATATTAGAGTTGTTGGAGGAGTGATAAAAATAAAAGTAAAATTTTAAAATGTATTTGGATAAAAAAAAATTAAATTTTAATTTAACAAATTAAACGCTATATTAATATTTATTATTGATCATACAAAGTATATCTTATATAAGACGAAAAGCCTTATATACATATATAGTTAAATAAGCACTCTGGTATATTATATATATATATATAGATACAATATGAAAAAAATAATAGTTAATGGTAAAACATGTCACTACCCACATAATTGAGGACGGGTACAAAGTATATTTCTCTCATATTATAATACTCTTCAATTTTTAATGATTAACTAAAAAAACTTGAAGATGTCATTTTGAGAATAAGTGTAGAAGTAATATTAAGATTATATTAATATGCATGGATGAGTAATATTAAGAATATAAATTTAAAAAATTAAAAATTTTAACCAAATTAATATTCCCTTATTATGAGCAAAGATCGTCACTGCATTTTGTCCCTCGATTCGCACAAAGTTGTCAAAGGCCAATGGGTTTTCGAGATTAATATCCGCCGGACGTTCTCGGTGTACTTTGGTCATCTACTGCCACAAACAACAAATCACGAAGTTCTCGGAAGAGTACGTGGACCACTTTTGTTTTATTACGGATGATGCCCAAAATGATCCGGCCTACCTAACAAGCTTTATTGCGAGCAATTCTTTTCGTTGGGTGAGGAGGAAAATTGGGACACCTAACCACAGGCACCGAGTTTGGACGAACCTGACCCAGTATACGTACGAGGTGGGCTTAACGCCACGGCAAATCTCGGGCCGTGCAGCTCTCTCAAACCACACATGTCAGTTAAGTCCAACTTCGCTGAGAGAGTGACCCCAAGAAATTGTTTGCATCTGAGAAGATTCGAACTTGAGACCTCAGGGGTCATTTATTACGGATGATGCCCCAAACCTTCACAACTCAGGTCAACCCCTTGGGGTTATTGCGAGCAATTCGACTTGCACTATAAACTCACGTATGAAACTTCTCGTAAGATGAGCTTCCGATGCTTAGGTAAAAAAAAATCGCAAGTACGAGTAGAGACAGAATTTGTTATCTTTATATAAGTAATATCCGTTAAGTTTTTTTTTAAATTTAAATTTATTCACAAAATTATTATCGAAAATATTAAGAATTTAAATACAAACATCAATACATTTAACACAATTTCTAACAACTTTTTACTTTTTATTTAATACAAATTTTCTCTCTATATTTTTCACCTAATTTCAATACTTTTTTAGTAAGCAATTACATCAAATCATATCTCTCGATCACTTACACACATCTGTCAAACATTATTTTCCGTAAATATTCAAATTTCTACTCCAATTGTATAATTTTTTTCGACAGACACGAACATGCCGGAGTTTTTTTATACCAGTTACTTCGCATATAGTAGAGCGGTAGTACGTGGCGGAATAGATGCCACACGTCTCTCTATTAGGTCACAGATCTCTTTTTGGGCCTCTGTCGCAGGCGGAGAGGGGAAATGACTACTGTACATTGCGTCTTCTCGATTTCGAAGAAAACCCCAATATCTTGTACGGCTGGTTGGACTTAATGCGCCTCTCTGCAGGGAGAAAATTCAAAATTCTTTTCGACTAATTGAATGCAGCTTTGTATACAAGGAGTTTTAGCTACTCTGCAGGTTAGCATCACTGGTCACAGGAACCCTTTGGACTCAGGCCTTTTATGTGCAATTAGAGCCTGTAGGCTCCAATCCTTTTGAGAGTCTTTCTGCAAGGCAAGGCCTCTTGCGCTTCTGTTGGGCCAGGCCTGGTCAAGAGCCGAGAAATATCTCACTCATCAATATTATGACTAATTTACGTGTACTATAACTTTATCATATTTTCGTAATACAACACATGGTTTAATCCACTGCCAAAATATAGGAAATGTACATTTATAACGTAACCCACAAGTTTTTTTTTTTGTATATTAAAATAGTCTTTCTATATATCTGTGCGCGCGCCAGCTCAACACAAATCCTTGTGAATAAAAATATAAAATCTTGCTACAGCATGTATTTTCGTAAAATAAGAACAATGGTTTTTTTTTTGGACAAGTCTTAAGCTCTTTCGGCGAAACACGTGTCTGAAAAGAAGTTGCGAATTTTAGGCTATGTTTGGTTTAAGTCTTGAAATATATTTTTGTGTTTGTGTTTTTTGAAAGTAATATATATTCTTTTGGGATTGGTGAAAAGGTATTAGAATTGATGAAAAAATGAGTTAAAAACGTTTTGAAACTTGAAACAAACATAGCCTAGGGTTATCAGTCCAAGACGGAAAATAGCCGAAGTTTACTGCGGGAGAAAAGGAAAGAGAGAGAAGAAACAGGCCAGTACCTTCCAGGCCTAGTCTCAGGCCCCTCTCGTCTTCTTATTGGAGGGACCGAAGGAAATAAAAAGACCGAAGAAAAAAAAACTCGGCAAGCCCAATGCAAGCGTCGGACTAAAAGGGTGATTGGATCCTTGGCCCATTCATGAGTAGGGGCTAGCAACAGAATCGGAACTTCAACTTCCCTTCGGCACAATCCGGGACCAACTTCCAATTTCCAACCAACATAACGGTCACTCCTCGATCTTCTTAATTTGGCGTTACTTTAAGACTTTAACTCTGTCTGTGCAATTACTTTGTAAACGTCCATGTTTAATCTATCCCTTTAGATCTGTATTTCCCCTCCTGAAACCATAGATCCCTCTGGGTCGACTTTTTGAATGTGGTCGATAAGCTGTTTGACAAAATGGCGCCATAGTGCTAACTTCACTTTCCTGCTTGCGGTGATACGTTTCTGGTCAAGAATTTAGGTATGGAAGTGGCACATTGCTATCTAGACGGGAATGTTGATTGTGTCGAGTTTTGTCCGCACGATTCTTACCATCATGTTCTGGCGGCTTCCACGTATACGCTGCAAGAGGGTGATCGGCCCAGTCGATCTGGGAGTATATCACTGTTTAATGTCGATGCTATCATGGGTTGCCTTGATATGTTCTATCGTGTGGAGACGGCGGGGATATTTGATATGAAGTGGAGCCCAGTTGGGGGTAATGTGGGTGTTATGCTTGCTCAAGCAGATGCTGATGGTTTTTTGAGAACGTATGGTCTTGAGAACTGTTCAGAAGGAGCAGAAGGTATGTTTCAATTTAGGACTTCATTTAGTGGGCAGTTTGTTTCTTTGTCTGTTAGAAAGCACGGAGAACAGGAATAAATACTTTACCAAGATAATTGCTTAGTAACGGAAAGTAAAATGTTAAACAAAATGTTCAAAGGAGTTTAAGCCAACGGAAGCTATTAAGATTTTCTCTTTCTTTTCCCCTCATACTATCTATTAACAAAATGTAGCCTCTGAATTACACGAGTAAAAAGTGGTGGTCATGAAAATGCTTCCGCCGTCCTCTTTTTTTTTTTAAATGTTCCTGTCTTAATACCGACACTAGTGGATTGACTGCTACAACTTTTCCCTATCACTTTTGTTTGCTTTTCTATTTAGTTTTGTTCTAAATGCAGATGCAGGGGATTTCTTGAAAGAGAAAAACGGAGAAAAAATCAGTTCCTCCATGTGCCTTTGCCTTGACTGGAACCCCTCAGCCACATCAATCACAGTGGGGCTTTCTGATGGGTCTGTGTCAATTGTTTCGCTATTGGAGTCCCAAATGGAAGTACAGCAAGAATGGAAAGCACATGATTTTGAGCTTTGGGCAACTTCCTTTGATACCCACCAACCCCAACTGGTGTACACTGGTTCAGATGACTGCAAATTCAGTTGTTGGGATTTGAGGGATATGGCTAAGTTGGCATTTCAGAATACCAAGGTTCATAAGATGGGTGTTTGTTGCATAGTGAAGAGTTCTGGTGATCCTAATACCATATTTACCGGTTGCTATGATGAGAATTTGAGGGTATGGGATGTAAGATCAATCTCAAAACCTGTAAATGAAACTTCGGTTTGTTTAGGAGGAGGTGTCTGGAGACTCAAGCCTCATCCCATTATACCAGAAATTGTCTTGGCAGCTTGCATGCACAATGGGTTTGCAGTTGTTAAGGTTGAAGCGGATAAAGCTGAAGTGATTGAAACTTATAATAAGCACGGCTCACTTGCTTATGGAGCAGATTGGCAGAGAGGGGCATCTTTCCGGGATGGCAAAAATAAAAGCACTCCAGTGGCTACTTGCTCATTTTATGACCGACTTCTTCGGATATGGATGCCACAAAGTGATATCACATCATGAATGATTGCATCTTGGTGAAACTTTTTAATTGCAATCAGAAGGATCCTAGTCCAACAATATCATTTTGGGAGAATCTTTGTTCATACTTGATTATGTATTGAGAGACATGATACCTTACCTCTCTTCTTCCTCAATGGTAACATGTTTTGAGATTTTTTTTCCCTTTTTCTTTGTTCGGTTCCAGCTATGTTGATGTCATAAACATAAAACAGTTTTTTAAAGTTGTTCTCCTACGCCAGGGTGTGATAATGTTAAGCACTAGATTGCGTTTGGTATACATGATTGTCAAGCATGTTCTCATACCAAAACTCCTTCCAGTCATCACTCCTATGTCGTTTTGAGCTTGCTTTAGTAGCATTGCCTTCAAAAGATGTCCTCCATAAATGAAGTCATGAGAACTTTTATCTCAATGTAAAGAGTGAGCAAAACATCTGATGTACCCAGTACTAAAGAAGACAAAACGAAAAAGGTTGGGTATCATAGAGCTATGACAGTGACTTACCGATACCACCCTGCTTTGTTTTTTATTTGTTAGATGGATACTACTTTGCTAGAGTAATCTCCAGAAAAACGAACAAGACATAAAAACAGAATGAATCTTGCCTTTAGCTTATTCTTAGGCAGTGCTTTGTTTTTAGCTTGCGCAGAAGCTCCATTACTATCCATTGGACCTAATCTGTAGGTTCAAACCACTAGCGGAATAGTTTGAAATCAATATCTTACGTGCAGGCACACCTAAGTGCTTAGATGACAGGGAATGAATTACTACTGGTGGGCATTTGAGGCTTATCATTAGGAAACGGCAGACTGCAGACTAGCATCGGAGGTCTTCGAGAGTCATTGTTTCACAATTTCCGCTACACTAGCTGGAGTATTCTATATTTCAGTTCTCAGTTGTTCAACTAACTACCTAAAACTTAACCTCTCCTCCCACCATCGTTTCCACCAATTGTTTATGAAACACAGAATTCACCAACCTTTTTTCTACAAATTCATACAGAACACTGCTAGGATAACTCGAGCCAGTTTCACAGCTAAAGAATCTCCTATAATAGACCAATGTGCTGATTCTTAAGTTACAGTTCTTTCTATTAGGAGTAGGAGAACAAACACATGCCCTTCCTCCAAAACCGCTGATATACAACTAAAGATTCTGGATTCAACTGCCATTTGGGCTTGGCCCTTGATTGGCCTTGCCCCTTGATCCTCACATAGAACAAAAGCCATCTGATTTTGGCTAAGGTGATCTCATGTTTGACCTAAGCATGAGTCTCATGGAACCTTCTGTATTGTACTTAATAGTTTGCCTATAAATTGGGTATTTTTTGACATGAAATGATGGTCATTAAGAACAACCCTGGGAAAAATTCAATTAGATCGTAGTCAATCTTTCAGCATTCTTCCTTTGGTCTGGCAATCGTATCTTGAACTGAATACCCAGAGTCCCAGAAAGAAAAAAAGGATATCTGTTCTCAGTCAAACCAATTTTAACCTAGGTGTCCAAAGTCTCTCTATTAGCCCATAGCACATTAGAGAGAGTCTGACTCTTAGCAGGGAAAGGATAGTGTATTTGAGGTGGAGCTTCAAAGATCCCGCTTTTTGTCATAGGTACCAACTGCATTTGTCCCCATATGAACGAGATAGATCTTCTCATTTCAATCACTTGTTGCCCTTGCTCTTTCTTCCACACTTTGGTGGGGCCTAAACCACCCGAAACACCAGCACTTTCTGTGTTCCTTGTTCGTATCTGGCTGTACATTTTCTGCTGAAATCGATGTTCCGCCAATTTAAACCCTTCACGCCATCCCGAGGGATATGCATTACACAGCAGTAAAGAATAGAACCGAACTTGCTGAGGGAATTTCTTACCTGTTGGCATCAAAGCAACGGAACAATCATATCTAACGTGTTGTTTTGTACCCACTTTTGTGCTGATCGGAAAGGACATTTTTTTTCACTCTCTTCACGTGAATGCAACAATGACTTGTGGGTCTAAAAGTACAATAGCTCCTAATTAGGTGTCAGCTTCTAGCTGAAAATTCTTCCCTCGCACTTCTTAAGTTATTTGTTTAAGTTCTCAAAAAAATTTCAAAAATTTTTCACTCACTTTTTCATCAATTTCAATCAATTTTCATCTATCTCAATAATTTTTTCATTAATTTTCATACCTTTTCACCAATCTCAATAATTTTTTACAAATTTTAACAACTTTTAACTAATTTTTCATCAATTCCAATAAAATCTACACTACTTCTAAAAAACAAAAAATATTTTAAGACATAAACCAAACATAGCCTAAAGATTTTCAATCATTCAAGATATTATGAGATTGAGAAACCCAAGAAAAATCTAAACCTATAACTTTGGCATATAGCGTCACATATTTCTCACTTCTTTTATGGTTAATATTCCGTGTGTGACTTAACCATTTTAACTCATCTCCTCTACAGTTGATGAAAATTCCTTTCAAAAGCAAATTATTTATGTCTCAGGTAGTTTTTTTAAAGCAAATTATTTTGTCTTTTTTGTCATAATAACTAATCTCATTTCAATTAAGATAAAGAAGTTCAAAAATATCAATTACATACTCTAAAAGGCGAGTTATATCCTTTACATAGATCACGGCCCAACGAGCAGTAGAACAAAACCACCATGCAAATCCAATGGAGAGGAAATTGAAATTATGATAGAAAATTAGAAAAACTAGCGGAAATGGAAGCCGACGACTGGGCAGCATAAGGTGAAAACGTCCGGCGAGTGGGATGCACGTTCGTGGGCTCCCACATGCCAACCGGCCAGCAATATATTATACTTCAAAATTTTCATCTTTTACACTTACATTTCAAACTTTTCACAAATCTCAATAAGTTAAACATTCAAAAGATTCTCATAATTTTGAAAACATTCTCCAAAATTTTAGTAAATAAACAACTCGTACATGACTATTGCCCATCAAAAAGCTAGGAGGTGCAAAAGGGCGCGTGGTTGTCGGAGGTGTCCACTAAATTTCAAATCTAGCGTGAAAGTGAAAGGTGTCAGAGAGCTCACGCGCTGCTCGATTAGCTGCAAGATAGGTTGGAGATGTTAGAAATAAAAATTATTTACACTTGATAAGTGAGACATCTAATTATGGGAATACCCAATTGAATTTATTATTTTCTCACTTATGATTTAAAATGTTTACATGGGGGACTTATTTATAAGCCACTAATTACAAATGCCCACATTTTCTTAGCAATGTGGGACTACACATTTCAACACTCCTCGTTGGAGTTACAAAAATAATTCAAGGAAAACAAAAATAAACTAAAAAATAACGTCGAAAGGTCGCTGTCTGAATGCCGGATGGTCACCGGTCTGAAGCCGGGAGGTTGCCGGTACTAATGCCGGATGGTTGTCGGTCTGAAGCCGGGAGATTGCCAGTACTAATGCTGGATGGTCGCCGGTCTAAAGTCGGGAGGTTGCTGGATGGTCGCCGGTACTAATGCCAAATGGTCCCCAGAAGGTAACCGGATTAAAGCCGAAAATCTGACTCCGATACCATGTTAGAAATAAAAATTTTTATACTTGATAAGTGAGACATCCATTATGGAAATAAATTTATTAATTTTCTCACTTATAATTTAAAATATTTATATGGGAGGCTTATTTATAAGCCACTAATTACAAATGCTCACGTTGCTTAACAATGTAGGATTACACATTTCAACAGGAGATAGCACCAATTGGTGTCGAACCTGTCCATGGTGTACGCTAGAGCCTGAGGCTTCAATAATCACTGAGATCTACATTTTACTTTCGCTAGAGAAAACGCCCAAAATGTGATCAGAAGGGGGTTTATTTATAGCTTCGGTCAACACAGATCGGAACAAAAGGAATGGAGGGAGGCGGGAGGAACTGTACTTCCTCCCACAGCCGAAGAGGGTGGAGGGCAGAGGAGGAAGGGGAGGAGATTCTAGCCTTTATATATTTTTTTTGTCCATCCGTTGTGTATGCGTAAGCAATGTCCTCCATCTAGAGACTGAAGGCCATATAACTGATAACCTGTTCTAGTGGGCATGTGAACAACGAAGGATGCCTTAATTGGGCAACACATTATATCAGCGCAACTGGGTCGTTGGATCGAATCTGTGGACGTTGGGGCCTGCTCAATTTGTAAATCGTACTTTTTTTAGTTATTTGAAAATTGTACTTAGATTATGCAAATCCTATCTGAAAGGAAACGTGGCTCGTCTGTCATTGGAAGCTGTCCATGCATGTGGAAGTGTTCATTTTCCAATGAGAAAAAAGGATCAGTGAACCAGTGAGGGCCCAATCTCAGTACTTTATCATTAATTTTGTGGACCAGAAAGTGCAGGGATTAATTGTTTCCCGTTGTAATAGGAGAAGAACATCCATATATTTTGTTCTTTATCGTCGTCACTCTGAAATCCAAACGTACCGATGATAATCGAGTTCACAATAGGAAATCAAGTGATGCTTAAGAAAAGCTTGGAAGATGAATAGAACCCCATGTTCTATTGACGAATCTTTCACTTAGATTATCTTTCTCTGTTTGAGAGAACAACGATGTGATATCTTTTTTCTGTTACCTAATAGCTTCAACCTGATAATGGGTTGCTCTTCATCTATGTTTTGGATGGCTTTGAAGTCGATTTATCTGCGAAGTCAAATTATTGTAACAGTAATTGGGGTTTCTGATCATTAAAGTCAGGTTTCGAATTACTTCTCTTGAGAAGAAAATCCATAAAAAGTTTAGTGAACCAGAAGCATCAAAAGTAAACTCAAGCTAGTAAAATGCATCCATTCCATCAAACATGGATGGCATTGCTCCCGAAAACCTGTCAACATGCCACTTCTCTTGACTTTACGTTCTCAATATACAAATTAGCCCAATAAATATTGGCACTTACAAAGTAACTGAACTAAAAACGTGGCATATCTTTTCTATAGCTCAGAACTTTAGTAATCTTGCCCACCTTTTGACAGGCCTTAACCTGCGGTGATAATATAAGCTTCACCAAGTTTTACATTCCCAAAGAAATTAGTGATTAATTTTGTATTCTATTCATGTTATGTCTGAGAGAACGTCTGCTAAATGAGACGAAAAGTTGGTTCTAAACTGGGTAAATGAAACAAGTGAACTGAATATTGCTTTGAGCACCCTCTAATAATTTATGCCAAACAACCAAATGCTTCTTTCCCGTCTTTATTTTAAAGTTCTCCAATAAATACAAATCCTGTCCTCAGAGTCTCTTTCCCTCGGTCTCCCTCTCACTGTCTCTCTCTCTCTCTCTTGTCTAGACCTGAAAGCACCTGTCTTGCACTAACAGTCTCATGTGCACTATCCTTAATAGAAGCTTCATCTACCACTAAACAGTCCCGAAACCCATCCTCTTAAATCACTCTCTTACATTATTGTTCCTTCTATCTCAGATTCACCATTATTTCCATACAATGCCCAGCTCTTAGTGTTCAACACTTTATACACAAACACCAAAAATATGGCTCTTTCGCTTGTAGCTTTTGGCCTTTAGACTCTAGAGCGTTACAGCTTCCATTGGGTTCACTCTGAAATGGGTTTGTTCAAGATTTTATGGGTACTTTGCTGGGTTCTTTCTCGTTTAAGTTTCAGAGTACACTCTGATTGCTCAGAGGGCAAAGTGAAGTTCTTGAATGCTCCCCATGCATTCTCACATCTCAACACAGCCACATTTGTCTTTGAAGTATTTTTCGGTGAGAATGGTACTTGCGCAAATTTTAGGGTCACTTGTAAGGTAAACTCGACTTCTTCTTTGTAAGCTTAACGTATTCTAAACTTTGAGCTGCTACTTTTTGGCTTTTGTTTGGGGGTTTTCTCTCTCATGAGTGTCTGGTTCTGTGCCTTATGATTCTCTTTTTCCCACTTTTTTTTAGCAATATGCTGAAATAAGTCTAAGAAGGTGGTTGATTCACAGAGGTTGTGATTGTTACCATTAACTAATTTAACTTCCTCTGGGACTCTTCCTGTTGCTAAGCTAAATATCTGGAAAAATTGTTGCTTTATGCTTGTGTATGCCGCACGTGTGTGCCTGTCTGTGTGCCTCCTTGCCTGCGTTTTCTTCTTTCCACCTCGGTGATAAGTGGAAAATGAAGAATGCTCATCCGAAAAGAAAAAAAATAAATGGAGGCTAATAAACTTTTTAATGCAGCTGGATGATGGGATTGCTTCAGATTGTGAAGCTAGGAGGGTTCTGTATTCAGGCTTGCAGGATGGAAATCATACATTCGAAGTTTGCACCAATGGGTCTCAAGGAATTGTCTGTGGCAGCTATAACTGGACTATTGGTTAAGAAACTTCCTTTTATCCTTCTACAGTTATTATTTTCCTTCAGATTGCATTTAAATTACCGCTTCTTGTTTGAAAGTCCTCGACGTCAACCAAATTATGTCCTTGTGGAGATGTTCTGTCACTCTTTGTTGAATTGTGTCCCTTTGCACTCATGTTTTGGACTTTTTTCCCTGAAATTGGGCTCCACCAAATTTATCTGCTCATTTTTGTATCAAATCATGAATTCCATTTTACAAACATGTTGTACATTGCTGTTCTTGGTTCTGCCATTCTAATTCTCCAACGCCCTCTAGTCACATTGAAGTTTAGTTGTACATGTTATCAAAACCAAATTAAGTCTATGGTCTGAACATACAAATTGGATTTGCTAGTGATTATGCTGTCTTATGTTTCTCTGTCCTCAGCTGATTTCCATTATACCTCAATTTTGCAGATACAGCGCCGCCTACAGCATATATAACAGCCTTAAAACCTTTCACAAACGCTTTGAATGTTTCTGTAATTATATCTTTCAGTGAACCTTGTGCTGGTGGAGGAGGTTTTGGATGTTCATCAGTGAATGCATGCAACGTGAGTAAATGGCTTATAAAAACACAAAAGTATTTAATCAAGTCTATTTTCCCACTGATTGTCAGATTATTATTGTCATCTAAGACAATGGTTTTGTTTTGACTTTTTTTGAATGTTTCTTTTATTGGATTATGACTTTGGTCGATTTGAGAAGATAACAAAGAGTTCTTTCAAATGTAATGGATTCTAAGTGACACAAAAATAATGTTTCTGGTAACATTCTAAATAGGTTCTCACTACTAAGGTCGTCTTTAATGAATCATAAACTCAATTCTAATAGGTTCCTCTTTCTTGTAAATCTCTTTACAGCTTCTGGTTTATGGTGCCGGCCAAGTTATACCATCCTCGCTCATCATTTTGCAGCCAGACCTCAAATATTCTGTTCTTGTGGGTTTATCATCTACTAGTCAGTATGGGCGAGTGATCTTGGTAATGGATAAGAGTTTTTGTTCAGACAGTGCTGGGAATAAATTTGCTAGAACAGCCAATTCGAGTTTCTATGTGCATTTCGGTGAGTCTAATGTTCAATCCAAAAATAGTATATTATTTAATATGTGTCTTAATTTTAAGATAAATCTAATGCTTTTACTTGCAATTTTTCTAGTGAAAAAATAATGACAGAGACTGTTTATACAACTAAACTATCTGCATAGGACATTGATGTTTTGCATGCAAGCCTCAAATTTCAGTTTTGATGCTTTTCAAAAAGTTGGACCCTTTTTCTTTTTCTTTTAGTGCTGGATTTAAAATTTCTGTTCCCAGACTTGGTTCTTTCTTTCCTTTTCTGAGTTGGAACCTAGGTTTTACAGCTTTTCAGGGTTTTTTTCAAGATAAATTTTAGTTTTCTTGTCAATTGTTCTTTACATGCTCTGTTTCTCTGATGTTTTTACTCCACAGACAGAAGAAGTGTGTTTGTCAACCTGAGGACTCACATTCCAGAAAGGCTACTTCAACTTAACCGTGAAACTAGACTGGTGCAGGCAACTAACAAGTATAATAAATTAAAGGCGTATTTGTATTTTTCAGAACCTGTTCTCAACTCGTCTGCAGAGATTCAAAATTCACTCCACACAAGTCAGGGCATACTTCTTCCCATCGATGGAAAAGACCTTGGGAATCGCAGATTTGGGTTCCTGGTCAGCTGGCTCAGAAAATCTTCTTTTATTTTTCTCACCTGTGAAAATAGAATTGGTTAATACGACAAATTTTTGCATCTTCATGTTTGCATATCTGGACTTCCCAGTCATACAGTTTGGCAATTAGACACAAGATGCAATGAAAATGAAGCCATCAAGTTCCATGGGCTTACAGAACAGGCCCTTAATGTTATTGAATTGCATGTAATGTCACGAAGTATCTATTTGTTCTCATGCATTTTCGCACTTGCCTCAGTTTCACCCTGCCCTTTCAGGTCACAAATATATCTGGCATGGCGATAGTCACCCTAAGCACTGATTCAAACTCCATTATAAGCAGACACGGGACTCCAGTTTCTTCGATTGCACCTGTTACTTTCTTGTATGGTATGAACTACATTAGTTTGCAAGCCTCTCATAGATAAAATATCCATCAGTACTGAAAATCAAAATTTGGTCACAGTATTCTGTTACTCAACTCTTTGAATATAGGAACCTTTTGAGATTGTGAAAGTATTTAACAATTCTATAAAATAACTTGATGCTTGGTAAAGAAAAAATTTCAACTTTTTAAGAAATTTTTTCAAAAAGTCAATTTTTTTACAACTAAACATCAAAATCTCAAAATTTTCACACAAGTTTCAACACCTTTTCACACCAACTTCAATACTTTTTCATAAAAAAAAAATATATCAAACCTTCTCTCTCCTTACTTTTAACAAACTCCAATAAAAATCATTCTACAATCAAACATTCTTAAACATTTTCACCAACTTTTTACAATCCCCCATAAAAAGTCAAAACTCTCAAAATTGTCTCCTACGAACTCGCAATTCTTAAGATTTTTGCTTGCCAAACATCAGGTAAATCTTTACATGTTGTTTTCAATTCTTATGCGATTCAGTGTTTCCTCCTCACATAGATATAAATGTGACCTTCAGATTCTCTGAGGCCAGCTGTGAGGTTGAGTACAACATCTCATCCGAGGACAAAAGAACACAGAATACCAATGTGGATAAAGTTCATGAAGCCAGTATTCGGCTTCAACTCTTCTGATGTATCAATCACTGGAGGGCATTTGCAGAGGCAAGTTACATCTTTTTACCTGTGTCTGTATCTATGTTCATTAGCCAAATGCATCTCCATGTAAATAATGCATCCATGCCAATGAGACACAACATGATAGTGACCCTCTACGCCCGTCTTGGGTGGTTGTTGGAGACAGTATTGTAATTAGTAAAGCAATGCATATACTCTGACTAATTTGTATAGTAGATCCTTTCTAATGATAATTACTACCATTTTTCAGCTTTCATGAAATAAGTAGAACCATCTATGCTGTAGAGATACAAGCAGACCAACCTATTGTATCTGTCAATGTTCCTGATAATGTTACTGAGGATGTTGCTGGCAACAGAAACCTAGCTTCCAATGTTGTACAAGTAAGGCACTGTAAGGATTTCTATTCTTTTCTCTTTTGACAGCATTATTTTTGTATGTTATCTTTGCCCTAGAGGATGGTCCTCTTTGACTTTCTTAAAAAGTTACTGATTGAGGTACTAAAAAATATCCGCAGATTCTGTACCTAAAATATCCTCTATGACTTCTGAGCTAGCAACTGCTTTGTTTTTGGCGACATCTTTTGTTGCTGGGCTACTGACGGTTTCAATTGCAAGCCTTCACTCCACTGGGGCACTTTCAAGACCATCTTCTTTTTCTTATCCTGCAAGGAATCTTTTTGTATGAACTCGAACTTATTGTGTTTTATGGCTTATTCTGAGCATGCTTTTTGGTGGGCCAGCAGTTTAGTCTCCGAAAAAAAGTTACTAAAACTTATGAGATATGCCATCATCAATGTAAAACTGAGTAGCATTTCCTTATCTTTTTATCCAGAGAATCGCATGCCATATTCAGGTTTTTGCATTGTCAAGATGGTTGGCAGTGACATTGCCAGTTGAGTATTATGAATTTGCAAGGGGTTTACAATGGAGCATTCCCCACTTCAGTCTTCCATGGGAATCTGGGCACACACAGCCAGTCATGGTGGGCTCACATCCCCCTGCCACCACAAGGTTGTACATGTCTCAAATTCATGATTCAGGAACTTTCCAGAGTCTGCAGCAGGAAAAGGAGAATTTTAGTAGGGTTGGTTCAGTATATGGGTTGCCACTAACGCCCATGGAATACCGATCATATTTTGAGGTTTAAAACCGCTTCTTTTGCTGAGACTTGCTTTCGGCTTGTATTATCGCATGATAAACAAGTTTTATGATACATGCATTTATTCCTGCAGAGCCCAAATATGGAACCTGAAGCCGATTATATTGTGGATCCTCATATTTCAAATGGGTAAGTAGTGAGGACTTGTTTTGTTTTTTCAACTGTTCCATGAACATGCATATGGATTTTGGAAATATGAAGACAAATGGAGTTTTTATTTGAAAAGTACAAAAATATGAAAGTGATAAAGGAATATAACCTTTTGTTTAGGAAAATGTGGAATGGAAAACCAAGAATTCTGGGCATGTACGGTTTGGAACTCAAGTTACTTAGTTGTACAATTTTCTATAGGTGCTATGAGAAATTGATGCTATTGATGTACAGAACAAATTTAATACTTCATGTCATTTCCCTTTCTGTTTAATTTGGTGTATGCCGGTCTGGATTTCTTAAGTTCGACTGCTACAGAGACTCATTTAGTTATCGGTAAATGTCTTACACAGTCTTTTCTTGTGTAGGTGGAGGGATTTTAACAGAAGCATGTACTGGCTAGCCACAATTGGTGGCAGTTTGATATTGCTACATGCTTTACTCCTTGTCATCCTTAAATTCAGGGAAAGAACTTCTGAAAAGCAGAGGGGTTATGGAGCACTGACACTTCCAAGATTTGAACTATTCCTCATAATTCTTTCACTACCTTGTACTTGTCAGGCCTCTGCTGCTCTAATTAGAGGTAACTTGAAAATTGTCTTCTTATGAGTCCTTATCTTTGCATCTAACAAGCAAAAAAGATAATTATACTGCTCATATACTTTCTTCAGTGCTGAAGAAATTAAGTAGGATATGTACCCAGACTAGTGTCATTCCACTCTTCTGTTATACTTGAATTCTTTAATCAAACATTTGCCTACTCTGTTGGGATGTAAAATAGAAAGATTTTTTTTTTGGAAGAAAAATTAAGTCATATTTTCTGCTCTGTTTTGCAAATATGTTATCATATAGTGAACTAGTTTCCTTTTTGTGCACATTAAATAGTCTAAATATGAATAACAGTTGTCTCTTTTGACACCTACTCTAATTGCTTCTCTGTGCATCTCATGCAGCGATCATAGGATAGTTATCTGACAGCATCATATCAGACTATCAGAGTAACACTAATCTGTATCTGGAGCAAAACCCTAATTTTTTTCTATGTTTACATGTTTTTTCGCCCATTTTTATTTCAAAAAGGTACCGCAAAACTTTACCTAGTGGACAATTTGAGTTTAATCTTTCTCTTTTGTGGATTAAGGTGGAACTGCCTCAGGAGTTGTAGTTGGCATTCTGCTTCTTGGTGCCGTATCTCTTCTACTGCTGGCCTTGCTCTTGTTCCTCTCCATAGGTATTACCTTCGGGAAGCTACTTCAATACAAGGAAATTCATCAAGAAGGCCGGAGATTCCACTGGTATCAAGATATGGTGAGAGTGACTTTGGGACCTGGTAAAAGAGGCCAGTGGACGTGGAAAAACCAACCCACCTCCGACTATCTAACGATGTTAGGCCCTTTATTTGAAGATTTAAGAGGCCCCCCAAAATACATGCTCTCACAGATTTCTGGGGCAAATCCCCGTGAGCATGGCGATCGAATCATTGCCTCTGATGATGAAACTGAAGATGCAGAAGCACCTTTTATTCAGAAGCTGTTTGGAATACTAAGAATATACTATACGCTGCTTGAGACCATGAGACGAGTTTCCCTAGGCATTATGGCTGGTGCCTACAAGGAGAACTGGTCGTCTAAGCTTCCGACTAAAACTTTATTATGCCTCACCTCATTTCAGCTCTTCTTCCTTGTTCTCAAGAAGCCATTTATTAAGAAAAAGGTTCAGCTGGTTGAGATCATCTCAGTTTCAAGTGAAGCAGGTTTATTTGCTACTTGTTTAGTTCTCTCGAAGAAGGAATTTTCAGACAGAAATGAGACTACAGTCGGAATCTTCATGCTGTCTCTTTTCCTAGTTGGATATATACCACAAATGATGAACGAATGGTATGCTTTGTACAGACAGACAAAGCGGCTGGACCCTGCCAAGAACTCTTTCTTTATGGGTTTGAAAATAGCTTCAATTGGATTTCTCGTGATTTTCTTTCCAGAGAAGTTGATCCAGAAAATGGAAAGCGGGTTCCTGGTGAACCGACGCGGAGACGAACATAGTGGGGTCACTGTTTCTTCAGTTGAAAGTAACGGGAATGGTGGGAGTAAGAGGGCAAGCCCAACAGAAAAATCATGGTTGAAACAACTCAGGGAAATGGCAGCTGCTAGCTTTAGTAAAGAAGGAAGTGGGCCTCCAAATGATCCCTCGACCAGTCGCACAAGATGGAGTGGGTTTTGGGGCACTAAAAGTTCTAGTGGGAGCTCCTCTGTACATTCATCTTCTGATTTCAAGTCAAAACCAAGTCGATTGTACAAAGATTTAGAAGCCATTTTTGCATCCAAGTGAGAGTAGATCATCCACATATTAGTACAGAATCTCATTTGGATGGCAGTTTCTTACCTATCTTACGACATCTGCTGCAGAGCTGGCTCTACTGCTTGCTATTATACTTTTAGCTGATAATGGGGAAATGGGTGATTGTCTAGACCGGGGGTCATAGGCCTGTAAGTTGTAACCCAATTTGTCTCTTAATAGGCAAGTCAACCCATTCGTTGGGTTCATAAAAACAATTCTGGCTCTTTTGTAATAGTCATGTAACCTATGATGTTCTATTATTTATGGAAGTTCGAATTGTAACAAATTTCTGTTGCAGAATTCGTTTGTATTTAATTGATCACAGAAACTTAGGAAAACAGGTTCGAAACTTCTGTTGCAACTTGACCAGAGGAGAGCATTTCAGTTGGATGTGCATACGAGTAATGCCACATCGAAGTAGTTGCAGGAACTCCGAATTAACAGGTATTGTCCATGAATAAAACAAGCTACTTTAGATCAGATGTAAAGCTTTTAGGTCTACTGAGGATTTAAATTTCGGGCCTTTAGAAGCTACTCTAACCTTATTGGCTTGAGGACATGGAGCATGACCCCAATTGCAAGCTGGTTTAGTAGAAAACCAGAGGAGAATTGTTCGAACACTTCATGGTATTTCATGCAACACTCCCAAGTGTCCAGGATATCTTATTATGGCTTTACACATGTAATCTGGTCTTGGAAAACCTCGGTTATGTTTGTAGTTTCTTTACTTAAACACTGTTTTACAGAAAACGTCCGGTCTATACATCACGCTGGGCAGTGTTGTTTTCAATGGCACCAGCTTCACTGAGAAGGGAAACAAGCTGACCTGCCTAGTACTTCTCTCCCTCCAAAAAAAAGGCTACAACAGCGGTCAAAAAACCGCTGGCAAAAGCCTAAAAAACGCCGCTAAACCTTTACCAGCGGTTTTTTACCTGCGTTTTCCGACCGCTGTCTTATCTCCGTCGGGAATGCCTTCAACAGCGTTTTTCAAAAACGCTGGTGATTCCCTACCTTTTAACAGCGGTTTTGTAGCGGCGTTTAAAAAAAGCGCTGGTAATTCCCTACTTTTTAACAACGGTTTTTTAGCGGCGTTTTAAAAAAGCGCTGGTAATTCCCTCGCTTATAGCGGCGTTTCCCTGCTTACAACAACGTTTTTTAGTAGCGTTTTTAAAAATGCTCGCGTTTCCCCACTTACAGCAGCGTTGTTTTAGCAACGTTTTTAAAAACGCTGGCGTTTCCCCGCTTTTAGCAACGTTTTTTAGCAACGTTTTTAAAAACACTGGCGTTTCTCCTGATTTCCAACAACTGTTTTTTAACGACGTTTTTAAAAACGTTGGCGTTTTCCACTTATAGCAACGATTTTCTAGCAACATTTTTAAAAACGCTGGCGTTTCTCCTACTACAAAAAAAACAATCTATAGCAGGCAAAAAAATGCTGCTATAGGTCATTTCGACCGCCGCTAAAGGTCTGTGCCAGTTGTTTTTTCCCCCGAACATTTTTAAAACATCACTAATTTTTTCTTATATTTTCCTAATCGGTAATACAAATTTATTGTAATAACAATAATTCTTTGGATTAAAAAATTAAAGAACAAGGAGAATAAAACAAAATATATTTTATCATTGATTAATAATATTTTACAACAAACACAAGAATATCTAAAGTAATATAAAAATTAACAAATTTACACTGTAATAACAATGCGCAAGGACCGACTAAAATATTCGAATACAACACAATAAGCAAAGACCAATTAAAATCTTCCTCCTTTGACACATCAACTTCTTCTATCTTGAATTCCTGTAATAGAAAATAAATATCACATAAGAAATAGGAATAAACAAGAGATTTATGTAAACAAAATATCTACTTGTATATAAGGCTATAAGCAACTCTAGATAAAATTGGTTTGCTTAGAAAATCATCAAACAACTACAACTATACCCAAAGTGCTGGAGGAGTCGGATGTAGTTTGGACATAAGAAAATACAAACTGATGTAATATTAGAAAACCCGCCATGGGGGTGGGGGATATAAAATTAGTACATGGAGTTTAAGGTTCAAATTTAAAAGCTGAAAGCCAACAAGAAGCCTTCCTTGGACTGTTTTTACACTGCACGCTTCATTTTTGCTAAAGAACCACTTTAGCTCATCAAGAATATCCAGTATAAGCACTTTAAAGAATCCAAAGAGTAAAAGGAAAACGAATAAGTACTAATTCTCACATCCTTTACATCCTTTTACAGTACACCATAAAGACTTTCAATTTATAAAAAAAAAAGAATTGAGTTCATCTTAGTGAGTTAGAGGAGTTGCATCCATAAGCAAAGGCTATCTGTGATGATAAGAGGTTGTGAAAACAAAAGAACTAGACTCAAATCTCATACTGCATAGTACAGAAAATGCCACCAAAGAAACACTTACCTCCCAAACAAAGACTCTTTGGAAAATATAGTTGGATATTTCTCTGCCGACTAGATGAAAAAATTGTGCAACAAAAACAACATAGAAATTAGTTCGAAGTACAACAGACCATTGCTCTATCTGCTGCTACTTTAAATGCTAGGCCAAACATATCTGTTTTTTCTCATTTACAATTCGCATCAAAGCTTTCCTGCAGTAAATTAGAGATAATTGAAACTCCCACTAAATTGAACGGGTTAAACTATGGTGGATTATTTAGAGACCCACAATTTCAGCTCTAAAAGACATTGTACTTAGAGCATATGTATCCATATATCACACCTAAAAAAAACTCATGAATGATTAGAGATCTCCAAGAACAGAAGGAAATACTATGAACCTTCCAAAGTGTTAAATTTCCTGCATCAAAGTACTACTAACGTGCTGGCTCCAATTTGAAGAATCAAGGCAGAGGTAGAGTACCTGTCCATGAGGGAATAAAAGCGGTGCATCAGTAATCATGATTTTATCAACTTCCATCCTTGCAGTCTCGTGCTACAAAACATTAAAGCACCAGATGGACGAACAGATGAGGAAAGGGCAGTTGAACCTCCTTGTGCAGTAATCTTTATGTACTCTAATTGCATAAGCTAATCTCACAATATATTTTTGTTTGAAAGTCAATAATATGTCGTAGTTAAATAGTATTATATTACTAATAATTATTTTTTTATAAGTACTAATTATTCAAAATATATATGCTCATTATAAGTATGATAATAGATGTTTTCTAAAGCATACAATAATGACTTCATTGGTATTGAATTAACCAAGTAATTTTTTTAGGTTGTGCTTGTATAGAAGGTTTATTCATTCTTTACATACTTTGTATATATACTGACATATAATATATAAGTATAAACAATTTATAACATCTTTTTTTTACCGTTGTCATAACAAGTGCCGCTTAAAGTCACCTATAGTGACGTTTTTTTTACCGTTGTTAAATAATTTCATTGTCTTTTAACAACGGTTTTTTTAACAACGGTCATGAAAAACGCCCCTGAAAGTAACCTATAGCGGCACTTTTTATGACCGTTGTTAAAACGACCGATATTAAATAATTTTACCATCTTTTAACAGCGGTCTTTTTAACAGCTGTCCACAAAAGCGTTGTTATAGGTGACTTTCGACGGCGTTTTTCTAGACAGCCGTTAAAAGACCGATGTTAAAAGACAACAAGTTTTAAAAAGCGGTCTTTGTAACAAAATTAATTGTGTTATTAATTTAAATTTGTATTACTGTTTAAAAAAGCATGTTTAGGAAAATATAGGAAAAAACTAGTTTTATTTTAAAAATGTCGCCACATACAAAAAAACACTAACACAGACTTTTAGCCTAAAAAAACGCTGGCTAAAAATGCTGGTATAGTAGGTCTTTTGGCATATACCAGCGTTTTTTGGGGGCCCTTTTTTTTACAATGTCAGCAGTTTTAAAAACGCCGCTAAAACAACGCTGTTGAAAATCTGAAGAAACGCCATCGTTTTTTAAAACCGCTGCTATAAGCGGAGAAACACCAGCGTTTTTTCAAAATGCTGCTAACAAAACCGTTGCTATAAGTGGAGAAACGCCAATGTTTTTAAAACTGCTGCTAAACAACCGCTGCTATAAGCGGAGAAACGCCAGCATTTTTAAAAACTCTGCTAAAAAATCGCTGCTATAAGTCACCTATAGCGGCGTGTTTTAGGACCGCCATTACAAAGACTTGTTAAAAGTCAAAGGAGTTTTGGCAGCGGTTGTTTAGCGGTTGTCATTAAAAACGCCGCTATAGGTGACTTTCAGCGGCGTTTTTCGCGACTGCCGTTAAAAAGGCAACGAATTTGTTAACAGCAGTTTTTTAACGGCGGTCGAGAAAAATGCTGCTAAAAGTCACCTATAACAGCGTTTTTAGGACCGTCGTGAAAAAGACTGCTGTTAAAAGTCAAATGAGTTTTGGCAGCGGTTTTGTAGCGGCAGTCAGAAAAAGCGCCGCTATAGGTGACTTTCAGCGGCGTTTTTTGCGACCACTGTTAAAAGACGGTTTTTTTGTAGTGTCTATTACCGCTGCAGTAGCAGGAAACAAGAAACAGATATTGGTAGTGTTTAGTTGGTCTTTTTCTTGTTATTTCGTTGCTCTTGATCACAAAGAACCAAGGCAATTATTGTAATGGAAACCAAAAAATTACCCAAGGAAACAGCAGGGCTTACCGTCACAACCACCAATGTGTTTCCCCCCAATAAACACGTTAGGCACGGTCATTTGCCCTGTCCACTCCGCTAGAGCTGCTTGCATATATCATCTCCATCATCTTCATATGAAATAAATTAAAACATAAGCTCTCCAACGAGGCCAACTGAAATAATAAAAGTGTTCTTCAGCTTGGATGTGTCAGAATTGATCCTGCAACTGAGATGGATGACAACAGATCATCGTAATTCGACAAGAAGTCATATATTCTCTACCATATAATACACTATTCTTTTCAACCTCCGCAATTTTTATAACGTAGTGTCATGAAATCAGTATGATATTTTGTGGGAATTATGTTAACCATGTCCAGGAGGGTCACAAGTTAATTAAGGAACCGACTCCATCATTAGGTCTAAAAGTCTCATTCATGCATCAATATGGACTGAAGCTCCCACAAATGAGCTCCCTTTCCTCCGGACTGCTGAAAAGCTTGCTAGCAGTTTTCTCATGACTAAGTTTGTAACTTTAGCAGAGGAGGAAACAGAACAGTTTCCTGAATCTCCTCACATCGTTTTGTTCTGATGAAGCAAGGTGAATTTTGAGCCCAACACATGGTAAGAGAATTTTATCACAAGGCAAATATGGGGAATGATAATTAAACATTTTTGTCACTTTTCTTACTCTTAATATAGTGAGTTAAGTGAGTGTAAGTGTTAAACGAATGGAATTTCTTTAAGAAAAATGTTTAAGTATTTTTAGCATGTGAAATATCCCCTTTATCTCTAATGGGCTTTTGAAATTAAATCACAGGCAAAAACACACCGGAGCTCAGTCCAGCCCAACTTCAACAAATGGTTCTCGCTCGAGCAGTGATCGAGCAGGAAGTCTCTGCCTGAAAGCATCCAAAAGCGCTCGAGCGGTTGGACGAGCGGTCGTTGAGCGTAAAGCCTCTGTGCGAAATCAACCCATGGCACTCGAGCGATGATCGAGCGTTGGTGGAGCGTAAAGCCTCTGTATGAAATCAACCCATGGCGCTCGAGCGGAACATCGAGCGGGGGTTGAGCGCTGCATATAATCTGCACTCGGGGCAATTTTGGAAAAGCAGACCAAGTTGTTTATAACAACTTGCCCAGCTGGAAAATACTCGACGGTTACAGTGCGTAACGGAAGGGGCACTACGAAGGAGAGAAGCAAGGAGAGAATGGGGAGCACCGAATCTGTTGAGGGGTTTGGCTATAAATTCGGGTGTTTTATCTGGTGTAGGAGTCTTCCTTTTTGGCTCTGTTTTCTTCTTCATTTCACGTTTTTTTCATTCTTGTTTTTTTCCATTCTCAGTTTTTTTTTCAAGTTTCGTAAGCAACATTTCATTTACAATGTTAAGGATTGTTTTCTTTAGTGGATTTTTACCTTTGAAGATGGTTGGCTAAGTTTTAATACTTGGGTTATGGGTTAATTACCTTTAGTTTCATGATGTTCTTGCCTCCTGTTGGATGTTCAATGTTCACCTGCTGAAACCGAGTGTCTGAAGAGAAATGTATTTTGAATAGCTTGATTTATTTCTTGTTTTGTTGTTGACGTTAGGCACAGTAAAATCTTGATTTAGTTAAGTCTTTTCATTGACATATGTTATGTGATTTTGGTTGTTTGGAGAATGTTGATTAATAGCAGAAGAGTAACGAAAAGAAAGGTAGAACATGTAGAAACAAAGGTTAATTAACCTGTACCCCAAGTGTTTGTTAAAATTACTCTATTAAGTCATTTCCCTTTTACTTATTGATTAGATTTATCATTTTCGTTCCTCATTAATATTTTGGTATTCACATCTCAAAATTCTTTCATCAACACGATTTTCACATATACAGAAAACCCAAAAAAAAATATTTTTACATAGTATTTTCTTTTCATTAGCAATAATAGATAACAAATACTTTGATACTCTTTTGTCCCTGTGGAATACGATCTTGGACTTATCCTTGTTACAACTTGACACTTCTACACTTGGGAGTATTTCCGTAGTCGCATCAGGGAATTAGGCATCAACCCAGAGATATTACTGCAGCAACTGCTGAGCCTTGAAGAGTAACGATGCACTTACTTTCCTCATCCAGTTCAATGACCTTGTAGCGTGCTCCAAGCTATATCAGCAGCTGCTTTACCCTCTTGCAATAACCACAATAACTTTTACTGCCAGTATGAGAATATTAAACTGAATTAGTAATTTACAGTTTTTGGAGCATACACACGCACGCTCTAAGTGGTTTAAGTCGCATGTCATACACAGATGCCAATAATAAATGGTTCACAAAACGTTCTCTCATATGTCATATCATATGAGAATCACAAAGCGTACTGTTATATAACATGATCAAGCTTTTAGCTCCGGTCAGCTGCTCGGATCCCAGAGGCTCCCGGAAGGTGATGATCCATGTCATATATTCTAATCCAAAGGCCATAAGGGGAATATTTATGTAGCAGAATCGAATTTGAACGAAACAACAATTTTTTTTATAACGATTAAAATTCTGAAGCTCCTTTGGCGTGGTTCTTTGCTAATGTTAATCTAACCTTGCCTGTAAAGGGGAAGAGAGGGGGAGGGAGGCCAGTTGTCGCTTGCATTTTCCGCTATAAAAAAAAAAAAATCGATGGTTAGAAACTTCGAGCTCACACGGGGAACCTTTTTTCAGAAATCCGTTTTGGAATTTGGATGCGTTACGAAAGCAATCTGACGAGAGGCGATTTTAGCATACATATTGTGATATGTCGACTAGTTTCGACATAATAAATTTTTTCCTAAGATAACTTGATTAGTTAGCTTTTTTTAAGGGGCATCCATTTGATATAAATTATCAAGAGTAATGTGATGGTAAACTATCTTTAATGGGCACAAAAAAAATCAACTTTAGGGAATTTGCTCACTGCGTCACAAAGCACATTAATCACTATGGCTAGAGAAGCAGGTTTATTTCAAAATATAACTCTTTGAGAAAGATAATACAGGAACTAATTCATAAGCATACTAATTTGAATATCTGTTACAAAATAAGAACTGCCTGTCTCTGCTGAAGACTTCTTGACACCCTGCTTGGCTTTAAGAGATTTTTGCCAATCTCCAATGTGCAAGATATTTATGACATTAGATCCTTGGCATGTTTGGATACTTTGAGAGAAGGGCCTCAGGCGCCCTTAAAGGCTTGCACCTCCTTTCGATTTCTGCAATAATCATGCATATGGGATCAGGATGATTTCTAATGGTTAATCCCAACTAGAAGAGCTTTTAACTTTAGGACTGAGTTTTTACGTACATTGGATACATTTATCCACAGATCAAGCTTCTCAAGAGCTTTTCCTGATTCTTGTGTTTCACGGGCCAATGCTACTCCCTCTCCCAAGGTTCTCACATTGCCTCTGACCAACAAAGCTGCTGCCGCATTTAGTACCTGATCAACTTTTTGGTCACAATTCATCTTCTCAATCATAAGCTATAATTTACATCCCAACTGCCTAAATTACTTACAAGTGCATCAGCAATGGACCCTTTCTCCCCTGACAATACACGCTTAAGTATCTTTGCATTATACTCTGGATCCCCACCTCGCAAGCTATCAAGAGTGCAGCGAGAAATCCCAAACTCCACTATCCAGTATCCAGTAAACAATTTTTTTCTTGTTTAGGTATAAATGAATTGCAAAAACCATCATAGGTAGCAACAAATACAAAATGAGAACTTCTCAATGAATTGCAAAATCCATCATAGGTAGCAACAACAAAGGACGAGATTCTCACATGGATCAAATGAGAACTTCTCAATCTTTTCAGGAGTGACGTCAAGGATTACCCCCGGTCCTGAATTCAAACCATTTACCATTGACTAAGATGAGATTAAAGTATAAAATTACAAGGGGGGAAATAAGAGAATAAAAAAATGTCAACTTCTAGACTTCTAGGTATACATTAAGCTATCCTTTGGCATTTGAAAAAGGCAGAGATCTTACCAAGGGGGCTCATTTCATCTAAGCCCTCTGAGTGAACCACTAATGCTCTTTTCATGCCAAACCGCTGCAATGCTTTAGCCATTGTAGGGACCTATCAACACATTGCATATAAAAAAAATCTTCTTAGTGACGCATTTTCGAGGAAAAAATCCCTCAAAAGCATGTATGCAACTTGTCATTCGAGAAGCAAATCCCAAGCCCTCCATTGTATATATCTTATCTCCACGAACAGTTTTATTCTGTAAATGTTGTCAAGTGTTTTATCCTTCACAGGTAGTAAAAAATTAGAACCATCTGTCAGATCTTACTAACAAGTTTTTAAACAGATGGTATTTCAAGGAAAAAAATAACTGAATAGGCCTAACGTTCGCAGATGGCATCTAAGTGATTCCAGTTGGAATGAAATTACTGTGACACTCATATTATCAACTTCTAACAGAGGATAGACATTGCAATTTTTGTTAGTTTGAGGATACAATATGTCAAAGTCGGTAGTTTGATACCACATTGCAAAAAAGGTGATAGTTAAGGAATGTAAAACATATTCTCCCGATGATAAATACATTCTGTTTCATGAAACATAGAATCTAAAGAAAAAAATCCATTAAGCTTAAATTATTAATCATGAAACTAAACAACCATGAAATATAATTTTCTGAAAGTAATTATACTATTTCAGCAATTCTCAATATAAATCCTTACCAGGTCTTCCGCGTAGACACCTACAACAGCAAAAGATACTCTTGCTGGATTCAACATTGGACCCAGTATATTGAACACAGTTTTTACTTTTAGCTTTTTCCTGACAGGGCTGACAATCTTCATTGCTGGATGGTATCTTGGAGACATCATAAATCCAATTCCTCCTTCATCCACGCACCTCGTTACCCCCTGAGTTATGAAAAACAACAATAAATTGAATTAATTTAGGCATAAATCATTTGTTCAGAAGTTTGCTACTCTTTTCCTCCTCTGCATGTTGGGCAGAGCACAAAATATCATCCCATTGTGTGTTCTCTGGTAGATGTAATGTGCTCATACAGCAATAACATATAAAGAAACGGGCGGTAGTCCAAAATGGTGTCCAGTAGCTTGCTGTTTTGGTGATCTAGGATTGAAATCAATACCACGGGCAGAACTACTGATAACAATTGCACTCATGCTGAGAAACATCAATTACAAACAATAACTACTAGCTTAATGTTCATATGTTACTATAAGGTATAATGCAGCAACTTCATAATCTCCTCGTGGCATTCAGCATGTGCTTTTCACTGCACGAGAAGTTGTTCTGAAGCATTCAGCATGTGCTTCTCACTACATAGCCACCCAGGCTATCCAGGTGCCCCTGGAACATCAATTCATCTTTAAAAAAAAATACCAGACTAATTATGTACTAACCTCAGGCTCTAGGTCAATAGCTACTCCCAATGCCTCTAATACATCGGCACTTCCACAAGCAGAAGAACTTGACCTGTTTCCTTGCTGAACGCAATACCATTTAACTCGGTCACTATTTCATTAGATTTTCAATGCACTAAAGATTTGCCAAAGTAAGATTACAGCATGAAATATAACTACGGAGAGATATCAACCTTTGCCACTTTCGCACCACAAGCTGCAGCAAGTATTGAAGCCCCTGTGGATATGTTGACTGTGTTTGCACCATCACCACCTGTTCCAACAATGTCAACTGCATCAAGCAACCCATGTACCATCACACTACGCTTGAGCATCGCCCTTGCCAATCCCACAATCTGTTTAATTGTCACAAACCCATCATTATTCACTTTTGCTAAGCCTCCATTCTTTTCAACAGTAACCACAATCGCGTAACTTTTGGACAAAAATTGCATCCGCATAAGTTCTTCACAAAGCATTCAGGTTATTCAGCATTTGAATCCCTGAGTGGACTCAGAATTTATCGAGTATACATCTATCAAAAGACTTTTCAAGAATTTATCTTACAGATAATTATTTTAGTGGAGTTTCACCCACAGAAAAAATTAATTTAAATAAAACACTTATATATATATATATATATATTATATTTCATAATTGAAACAGAACCTCAAATTACAGAACTCTTTTTTTTTTTCTTTTTATAATCAAATTACAGAACTCTTACTTCTTCATATGTCTCTCCTTTGGCTCTCAACAAGACAAGAAATGAACTTATCAATGCCTCATTGGCATCATTCAGTAAAAATTCCATCGAACCTTCGGCCTCAGACTCCGATAAGTCCACCCGTTCTATCAATGATTCAATCAACTACAAAACCGACAACAGCAAAAATTCAAAAACCAAAACATCCAAATATGCTGGGGGGGGGGGGGGGGGGACCGAATCCATACCTCATTGAAAGATGTTAATCGTGGGGTCGACGTTTCGGAAACCGTATAAGGCAACGCGGTGACCAGAGTTCTTGTAGCTAAGTTTCTTTGCAGGTTCGCTTGGAGAATGGGCGGCGTGAAGGAGAAATGTCGACGGTCAAACTCGGGACAGCGAGTCAAAGAAGAGAAAGCAATGGGGTATTTGCACGAGGAGACCGCCATTTACAGCTTACAGAACCCAATGCAAATAAACTTGTGAAGAAACTGAACCCGTTCTCAGTTTTAGCTTTCTGTACAAATTACGCAGTGAGAAGGTAGAAGCGGGCGTTCCAGAGGGAACCCAGTCTTATATTCGTTTTGTTTTCTACGCAGAACCCACTCTTATATTTAGTGCTGGACACGGACGAGGTCGACAAATTGGGATTTGATTTGAGCACCCGCCCCCAGTTTCTTTGGATCTTCATTCGCCGCCGGGATAGAAATTAAGGATATGTTTGGTATATATTTTGAGATATGTTTTTGTGTTTGTATTTTTTTTAAATAAGTATAGATTCTCTTGGGATTAATGAAAAGTATGTTAAAAGTTGTTGGAATTTGTAAAAAGTTATCGAGATTGATGAAAAAGTATTGAAATTGATGAAAAAGTAAAAAAACATTTTGAAATATGAAACAAACATAGCCTAACGATTATTATTCTGTCATTCCAGGGTAGGTGAGGCCTGAGCTAGCACTAGATTTTATCGTGTACGGACAGATGGATTAGGACCTGTGGACGTTGTTCGGAAGAAAATTATAAGATTTTGATAAAATGGTATATATTAAGGTGAGAATAAAATTGTATGGTTGCGATATTTATAAAAAAGTAATAAAATATTATATTTAAATACTTATTTTGTTATATTTAAATTGTAAATATAAAAATAGAATAAATATTCATCCAACGATTTTGGCATTTGGAGGCTTAAAAAAGACCAGTTACACGTCACCCGCAAATCATTTCTATTTTTATCGGATTCATTATCATGGTCTCTACGTTATCCAATTTGGGTAACCATTTAGGCTGGTTTGTTTCGACTGAATACATTTTTACGTAGAATATTTTTAAAAATATATATTTTTTATAGGGACTGAAAAAAAGTAAAAAATAAATAAAATAAAACGTATCAAACTGAAAATAACTTACAAACGCAGCCTCGAAACGGATCTCAAATCTTCTGAGATAAATATAACTTTTTAAGTTTTAGGATAAATCTAACCTTCTAGAGGAGCTCCAATAATACTAAGAGGATGTTCGGTTGGGTAGTATTTTGTGAACTTTTTGTGTTTTGAAAATTTTTAAGTGATATTAACTTTATTGGTATGCGTGTGGTAGTTATTTTTAGGTGATGTTAAAAAACATGTTCGATTTGTGTATTCTCAGAATTCAAAAAATCCTGAGAATGTTAAAAAACCGAACAACCCCTAAGAGTTTTTATACCTAACACCGTAGAAAGAGCAAAATTAGCCTAGATCACTGCTCGATGCATGAACCTTAACCACATTCAATAAATAGAGTATTTTTCTCTCTTTAAATTTAACTAATATCCATTTTGGGTAACTATTTATAGTTTTCCAATACTTTTATTGTCTCGAGATAATTTTAACTTTTTTTTAGACCATAAATTTTATCTTTTGGAATGGCCCAAAAAGTCAGTAGCACTGGAGTTTACAACTCAAGGTTTTGGAAGGATTTTTGGGATTCTCTTTTTAAAAAAATTAATTGAAGTTATTTTGTTTATTTATCTCTAATTAAAATATATATTGTACATAAATATTTTTTCAAGCTTTTATTTTGTTAATAAATAATTATTGAATATATGTTCTGTTTGATAAACACCGTTTTCTCTTTCAAAATATTGAGAGAACATAATTCCTCTCTCCAAACAATATGTAAGTGATCTCAGCAAACGACACAAGTGTTAACAGTAGAATAAAGAGAAGACTTCTGGGATACCTATTGGAAATGTGACGACCATGTGTTCCCCGGTATCCTCGACATCAGGAGTTCATAGCTTCATAAAAGCAAGAGAAATTTTATTTTTGAGTGAGTTAAGTAATCTAGTCTTTAAATTTTACACGCTTTTACGTTTTATTTTTTTGATTTAATTTTTTCAAATATTAGTTTTTGGGTTTACATTTTTTTACAAAATAGTCTTTCCGTCAGTCTACTCTACATATGCTTAACGAGACTCTCTGACACATTAGCAATTTAAAGCGGATGACCGGTACATGAAGCGGTCATTCGCTTCATGTACCGGTCTACCGCTCACGTTCAAAACATATACTCGGTCGACCGCTATATGGTCCGTTAAGCATAGGAATGACAGACTGACGGAATGACGATTTTGTAACAAAATGTAAACCAATGACTAATAGTTGAAAAAATTAAACATAAGGACTAAAACGTAAAAGCGTGTAAAAAGTAAGAATTAAATTGATAAATTCTATTTTTAATCTTTAAATACTATCCACTTTTAGAAATTTAGTCACTGGAGTTAAAAAATGTAAATTTCACTTTCTGAATTTTCTAGCCCTTAACAAAAAGGTCCTTTCATCAGTCTTAGCGTACACACGTCACCAATGCATGGCCAGCTCATGAAATTTAATCCACTTCTCATGCTCTCCTTTTCTCTAAACCGTGTATCGAAACGGATGATCAATTTCAGTATTTATCCAAATGCTAATTTTGGTTCCGATAAATATGAGTCAGAAATTTCAAAATTAGAATCTGAAAATTTTAGTCCTCATGTGTGGTCTTTTTTAGCTATGGCCCCCCCGCATGGTTTTAGGGCATGTTTGTTTTAGTAAAATTTTAAGAATTTCAAGTATGGTGTGAATATTTAGGTGATATTATAGTTGTATTGGTATTTGTTGAGTTGTATTGATATTTGTAAAAAATAATAATATTAAGTTGTATTGGTATTCGTGTAGAAGTAATGCTGAGATTGTAATTTTAAAATGTTGAATTCAAATTCTTAAAATTTTATAAAAACAAACATGCCCTTAGACATGTTGGACTGAAATTCTAGCCACATTTTTCTATTATACATTGGTTGTGTTTGTGTTGTAAAATTTTAGTGTTGTTAAAATTTTAGTTATTGGGTTTAGTGAAAAAGTGAAGAGAGAGATAATTTTTTATATTTTTGTTGTAAATAGTAATGATTTGATGGGGAGAGAGAGATTATATTGTAATATTTAATTGTGTTAAAATTTTAGAGGGGGTAAAATTTTGGTACACAAACGCACCTTATAAATTAATAATAAATTAAATATTCATCTATAATATAGAATAAAATATTCATTCAAATCCTAAAATTTAAAATAAAATTATAATATTCTAAAATTGTGATTATTGAAAAATAAAATTCTTTCTCCATTTAGACCTTAATTTTTTTTAAAAATAAATAATTGAAATCGGAATTTTTGATTCCAAAAGAATTGAGAAAATGAAATCGTGTGTCTTTCGTTCTTTTTTGTTATGAAACACAACTTCTATTTTTTTTTCTAGGCTTTTTTTTTTCTAGGCGAAACACAACTTCTATTATATGCAAAGACGAAAGGAAATAACAGGACAAGACAGAGCGAATAAACTAAAGACAAAAAGACAGAAAAACACAAACAAAGCAAAGCAAAGAGAAGAAAAGAAAAGCAAAGGAAGAGGAGGCTCAAGGGGGTTTGGTTGTCTTTCAATCACCGGAATATCTGCCCACCCCTCAAATCATTGAAAGACGCACAGTTGGTTCTAACCCAATTACTTGAAATAGTGTTATATCTCTCTCTTCTGGTCGATTTATCAAAGAAGGCACCAAGCAACGAGTCAATTCCGACAGCCCGTGAAAAGCAAAATTCTCGATGATGATGAGGTTCCTGCTTTTGCTCTCTCTCTTGCTGTGATCGAGAAGACGTTTTTTCTTTTAAGATCCCAACGATTCAACAAGCCTACTGTCACCCAAGCCTCTCTCTCATCTAGCATTTACCAATACCATTTTCCGTCCGGTTGATCGAACTGCGGAGTAATTGATAAGAAAAATTAGAGAGGTGGGTTCTGTTTGAGATCCACATTTATCTGAACAAGACTCTCTTTGTCAGGATAGGTTTAAGTCCCGAGCTAGATTCACGCCTCTTTTATTTTTTTCAGAATTACTTCTTTTTTTTTATAAATTTTCAGAATTACTTTATAATTCGAATTGCAGAGCATCTCGATCTTTTCAGGGGCTGCTGCTTTATGTCTACTCGGATGCATGCCTTTTTACTGTCTCAAAACGGAAACCTTTTATTATTATTTTTTCATCTAGCATCTACCAACCATTTTGGGGTTTCTGCTTTACGTCTACTCGATCGGATGCATGTCTTTTTACTGTTAACATTATTATATACAGAGTTATATTTCACTTTAATCTGCTCCTTTCGAACATCGGAGAAAGATAGTAAACATATTTAATGATATTCATATAAATTATTAGACAGCGGGTATACCATGTCATTCATGTCTGTTTCTTCCCTAATAAATAATCTAATTTGAACAAGAAATTGATGAAGATAGTTTATATATCTTCCTATTAAAACAATATCTATGTTGGAAAGTGAAAGGTCATCCGCCCTTGGATTGTATACTAGCATTCTTACCCCCAAAATACACAGACTTCAAAATTACGCCTCTGGCTCTAAACCCAAGCTCAAAGTTCAAGCCCACCTCTAATATGTACCGTACGGATAAAACGAAGCCTAAACCTTTGAAAAGATGCTCGCATCTCTCTCTGATAGTGCACATGAAATGAGAGATCTGTATGGGGGTGACGCGAATCTCTTACTTCATACATGAATGACTTTCATCCACACTAGCAAACCCATAAGAAGCCCTGCATAATAAAATATGTTCAAGTTAGATGGACAGGAGTTCAATCCTAAAGATTGAAACAAAATTACAAATTCTCCCGATGTGTATTCTATCTAATGTAAAATGCAATCCCACTTGGCATCAAATTAAAAAATATAATATAATATAATCGATGATTACAGAGGAACGTGTCCAAAAAGTTACCTGATAATGCGTCCACCATAGACCATGTTCTGCTACTTGCTGATGTCTTGACTGCACAGGATGTCAAATCCAGAATATCAGAATTTCAAAATTTTCAAACATTCAAATGCCTTGTTACACTAATTTGTTTGTCCAGAATTGTGTGTCTAAAATTTATAACAAAATAAATATATTTCAAAATTTTTAATTTTTATACCTACATTTCAAATTTTTTACAAATTTTAATAAATTTTAATATTTAAAATATTTTAAAAATTTTAAAAATATTCCTCAAAATTTCAGTAAACAAATGTATCCTCAATAATTTTTTATAAATAAAAATCTGATCAAATATTCTCGTTATGTTTTTATTAAATTATGTTACTTTTTTATTAAAAAAATTCAATCAAATCTTCTATTTTTAACTTTTTAACAAACCCCATAAAAAAATCAAAACTCTCTAGAAATTCTCATTTAAATTCAAAATTCTTAAAATTTTTACTTTTCAAATAACATCATCTTATACAACATTAACAAGGATGATTGATTACTAGTACATGAATAGCCACAAATTAAATTATTCGATAGTGGACATTGGAAGGTGTGATAGTAACGAAGTCAAGAATATGTACCTTTAATCTTTGAACGATGCTTCCACGAACAATTAATTATTAAGACAAAATTATTGTTTTAGGGTATGTATGAGTTCGTTTTTATGGGGTTTATGAAAGTGGGTAGAATAATTCAAAATTAAAACACATGATTCTGAAAAGAGAAGCAAATTTCTGAGTTATTGTGTAACCTGAGTCACAGTTTGACGTCGAATTGAAGCTCCCACACATGCACAGCTGCCGAATCCCATCAGTACCATACCCACACGTACCGCCGGTGGCCTCGCAACCGCTGCAGAAAGCATCGTTCCCCTGGACCGAATATTTCACCCGTATCCCATAAGACCAGCCACCAGGGCCGTCCACCTTCAGTGGCGCCAGACTATAAGCGCTGCTGTACGCTTCACACTCGAGCTTGGTGAGATTTATAGCCTTAATCGCCTCAAACGACACGGCGCAGCATTCCGGCGGGCCTGCCCCATACTTGGAGTCCACTCTGTGGCCCAATAAGTCCCATGCCGGGCACCCAAAGTACTCCTCACACCCCATTCCCGAAACGTTCCGACAGGGCAAGTGCTTTCCGGGGAAACCTTGGAAGAGCGGCGATCGAGCCGAACAACCTATTAGCATGAACACGTTGTCGGCGATCGGGTTCATGTACGGGGACCGCCATGGCTCGACCGCGAAGCCGTTGCCTCTGCCTCCTAGCACAATGGTGTCACAGGTTGACATGTGAGGTTCGTGCAAGGTAAGTGCTTGATAAGCGTAGTCTATTTCCAAGACGCGGTAGGAGCCGGAGCTAATGTGGAACATAAGCACTTCGTTCATGCAAAACAGGAGGTCTCTGTAGCCCGGATGGCCACAGCCATATTGGAGCGCAAATGGGTAATCTATGGTTATGTTTCCACAGTATGATCTGCATGTGTTAGCGTGGATGCCATAACTCAGCTGGATTATAAATGCTAAGGTCAAAAGGAAGAGAGTGGCGGTAATGTGGGTAGCGCCCATGGCTCTCATGACTGGCGGATGAGAGGAAGTGAGAAGTGAGAGGAAATGGGTTTCTCTTCGTGGAGAGGATCGAAGAGGAAGGCTTTGGTGGATGGTGGGGTGTGCAAAGTGCATGCAATGATTCTTTGCTTGGATAGTAGAGGAAATCTTGATTGAGGGGGCATGATTTTGTGGGAAACTTTTTTCACATGTATGTTGGGGAATCTGGCTGAATTGTTTATGGGATTTCCTTTTGCTTTTTTCTGAGAGTTATTTCTTTCTGAAGGTCATTCAGCTGGTTCCTGAAGGCTGAAGCTGCCTGCTAGCTTTAGTTTGCTTTTTGGGGTCGCCAAATTTATGAGTGACTAATACTTTATATCAAAATTTAGAGTATCGTGCTTCCAAAATGTGAATGGAAAACAATAATTTTGTATGAGAAATGTTAAACGTACAATCCTATAACAATTTTGCAATCACAAGTTGATCGCTCGTATATGTTACGGCAGACGATTCTTTTCGCCGTCTTTGTTGGAAGTGGAATTCACTAGCTTATTACGGCAACTTTTACTCCTTTGTGTTTCCACAATATTAGTTTAGTTTGAATTATCGGAATTTAATATTTGTTTTTTTAATCTATCTGCTAATTTTTCTCGTTCTTTGTTTTTACCCCTTAAATTAAAATAATATTGTGGTCATTAAAATAAAAGTTAAGGGTGATTTGGTCCCTCGATCTATGGTGAACCGAGATAGGATAGTTTTTTTCTACTAAATAATATCGTAAGGTTTTTATTGCATTTGAATCCAGAGTACACTATAGAATAAAAGATATAAAAAAAAACTATAGATCCAAATAATACTAGACTACAAAATACGGCTAATGAGATCTAAATGAATCAATAAACCACAAATGCTCTATGTCGGGCAAAGAGAGAGGGTGGTGGGATATGGTAGACGGTAGCTAATGGAACCAAATAAGTGCTACCAATAGAGTTAAAAACAAAGGCAACTTAGAGACGACACAACAAAGCCTACTAAAACACCCTCAGGGTAGATACAAGCTAAAATACCAAAACAAGAAAAAAAATGAACCGAAACAAAAAGGGACCGAGAAAACACGGTGGAGACAAAGCGACATGTGAGATTCACGCACAACATAGGGTAGCGCATGAAGGCCATGCTCTGCTAGATCAGAGCAAATCGGTGCGGCTAGGGAATTTATCCAGGGGAGCGATGCCTCTGAAGACTACTGGAAACAGCCCGAGAAAGCAGATAATTGGTCGGCGTGTGCGGCAAATGAGGTGACTGACAGATGACGAACTGATGCGGAAAAAAATGGCTAGAGGAGTTGAGACTGATGAGCTAGGGCGTGACCTCCAAAAGCCAACAAAATTGCAGAAAATCTAGCCTCATGTTCTTCAAGCAAAAAAAAAACTAACAAACCAAGATAAAATGAGGAAAAAATTGACAGATCTCAATCGTAGAGGTTGTGTCAGGAAGTGGTTGGACGGAATGTCTAAGGTAACGGTTGAGTTTGTTAAAAAAAAAAAATTTACATTTCCTAAAATTTTAATACAATAAAAAATTACAATATAATATCTCTCATCACATCACATCACATCATAATATTACTTTTTACTATAATAAATATTAAAAATCACATCTCTCTTCTTCATTTTTCACCGAATTTAATACCCTAAAATTTTAACGTACAAACACGAAACGTGAACGTCCACTCAGTAGTCCATCTTAGGGCAGAACAAAACCAGACCGCAGATCGGACCGGACCGGAAAACCGGACCGGATTTGCGGTCCGGTCTTAATTTTAAAAAAGCGGTCCGGTCCGGTCTGTATATTTATGAAATGCGGTCCGGATCGGACCGCATTTCATATTTTTTTAATTTTTTTAAATATTTTAAAAAATAATCGCGCCTATACTCTGCGTAAATTTATTTTTTAATTTTTTAAATATTAAAAAAATAATCGCACTGCGCAGTGCAGAGACCACGCAATGCGGCTCTGCGAAATTTTTTTAATTTTTTTTTTTAAAAATTTAAATCCGGTCTGGACCACTTAGGTGGTCCAGACCGGACCGCATTTCTTGAAACCGGACCGGATTGGACCACATATATGTGGTCCGGTCCTTTAATATTAAAAGACCGAAAATGCAATCCGAACCGCATTGCGGTCCGTAAACCAGACTGCATTTCCGATTTTCACCCGTAGTCCATATGTAGACTTCTGTTTCGTACCGGAGAAAATGAGGCAAAATAAAAGCGAGGGGCTCACCTCCCTAGACTCCCTCCTGTTTACTCCCGTTTTAAAATGAGATGTTAACATGTCTATTCACCGCAATAGGAGGATAAAAAGGAGTTAATCTGCACAACTTATTTAACTAAGGGACTTGATGCCAGACATCAACGTCGAGGCATCCATTATCTTCGTTTATGTTTAGTTCCCTCACATTTTTTTTAACAGAAATGATTTTATTATAAATTGTGGAAAAAAATTATTCCATACAATTTTTATTTTATTTTATAGAAAGCAGTTCTTAGACATACACATCAATTATCAAAGTAATTTCAAACATTTACTCTCGCTCATGGTTGTTTTTTTCCCCTTGTTCAGTCTAAGATTATTTAAGGTTTGTTTCCTAATTTTTCCGCTCCTCAGTTTTTTTAGATAATTATAAAATAATTTCTTTTTTCTAATTAAGTTATAAAATAATATTATACTATTCAATTAAATCTTGTATCTCCTTAATTTTTATAAAATACTATACTTTTTCACAAATTTCGATACTCAAAATTTCTAAAACCCCAATATTTTTACAAACAAACATTCCTTAATGGACTAGGGTTGTGTCCATTGAAGTTACCGGAAAAAGAGTGAAATTGGAGAGGAAGAAGGGTTGAGACGAGGGTTTGCCTTCGGATCGTTGTCTATACTTTTTCAGCATCCTATTTTACAATCGGAATAAACAGGAGAGAGGGCAACGGGGGGTGAGCAGCTCCCAAAACTCAAACCTTCGATCATTTCTATTTTTCATTACTGGGATAATAAAAGGGCGAAACAATATGTTTTTTCTTCCTGTGGCCTGACAGTTTGGCGGGACTTCAACTTAGAATTCATCTTCGGTTTTTGTGTAGAAACCAGCTCTAATCATGGAAGCGAACTCTGAAGAAACCGTCTCACATGTAAGAGTTTCTTTCACCAATTAAATTTTTCTCACTTTGCTGCTCAACTTGAGATTTTGATCATCGAGCTAAACCTCAAGTAAATCCCGATTGGAGTTTAACGTTAGGAAATTTATCTGTTAAATCAAATATGTTATTTGTGGAAATTGGACTTGAACCTAGAGGCCCTGTCTCAATTGTTTTGCTTGCAAAGTTGGTGGTTTTGCTAGAATTTTATCCTCCTTTGGCCGGCCTCTGCGGTAGTTTGGATTCACATTGAATGGGGAATTATCGCTTGGAAAATTGCTAAGAAATTACTTTTGCTTTTTAGTTTTGTTATCAAATCCTAGGGCCCTATCAAGATCCAAATAGCATAAGAATTGATTTTGTCCTTTTCTTAAGAAGAGGTCAGGAGAATCGATCTTTCTGTATGCATTCAAGCTGGGCTTAATACGGTAAAGTTATTAAGCTTGTCTAAACCTGTAAATGAAGTATTTAATTCACCCACATAATGTTATCCCTATCAATGTGAAATGGCATCTCTGGGGGAGAGGGAACTACATAGGGGCTATTTATCTTTCTGCCTTTTCAAGATGGGAATACATGCCTTCAAGTATATGAATACAGCAGAACATGATTACGTTGAAAATCTGTACAACATCTAAAGGCCAATCTCATTTTCTCTCTGATCAGTATGCGCCAAGGATGGCTGGAACTGTCAATTGGGGCACAGCAACTGTCATTGGAGTGTTTGCAGGCATGTTATATGGAGGCAGTAAGGAGGCAGCTGCTTCTGTTGTAAGTGTGTATTTAAAATGCTGCTAACAGTGCCTGTTTTGCAATGCGTGAGCAAGCTCGAACAAGTGAGTCATCTAAGGTTAATCTCCATCCTGCTCAGACATGAATAATTCTTCAAGAATGAACAGAAGAGTTGGATGAAAAAGGAGCTGATTTTCACATGTTCATATTGAGATGTCTAATTTTGCCTGCTATATTGTACTAGACTAGCCTTTTGAGCATCAACCTCTTGAATTTATCATGTGAGCTAATATCCAGATATGCTCAGCATCTTTATAACTGTCTGTGACATCCACTACCCAGCGGTGCCATGTGATGTGCTTGTGGCATTTGGTGGACCTATTACTCAGTGGGTTAATGACCTTGAGCCACATCAATTAATGAGAGCTTTTGTCTGATTAGTGCCACATCACCAAATCGCCAAATCAAGCCATGCAATTTAAAAAACGCTAGGTCACCATTGGACTAAGGACCAATAAGGTCATTAACCCTTAATATTTTCATCTTCCTTTGTAATTTGTCTGCTGTTTTTTTTATATTGTTTGTTGAAGGATACGTGACTTTTCTGTTCATCCAAGTGGTTGTTATTTTCTGGAACATATTGAAATCAAATTTGATGACCCTGTGGGGCCTTTGCATTGGTTTGGCAGAGCAAGGATGCCGAAGTACTGTTGAAGCTAGGGAGCACACCAGACAAGCGTGAGCAACATCGCTTGATGAGAGATGCAATGGAGAAAAGGTTCCTTCGAGTCACTCAAGGGTCAATAGTTGGTGGAGTGCGCCTTGGAACTTTTACAGCTTCATTCTATGGATTACAAAATCTCCTTGCTGAGAAACGAGGCGTGAATGATGTTTTTAATGTTGTTGGAGCTGGTTCAGCCACTGCTGCGGCATTTGGTCTCATTTGTAAGTCAGAAACTTAATCATGCTTGTTCACCGACTGATAATGGGATTTTGGTTTACAATATATTTTGTCGGTTTGTGGATTTCAAATAAATTCTATTCTTCAATATATTATTTTGTTGTTTTGAAATCTAGTGTCCTTTTACGCAAAAATAAGGTCTACAGTCTTGAGTATGAGATAAGAGATTGATTTGCGGTCTACTCTGTAATTGACTTCTCTCTCTCTCTCTCTCTCTCTCAAGTGCCAGGATCTCTGCTTTGGCGGGCAAGGAATGTTGCGCTGGGTTCAGCTCTGGGAGCTGCCATTTGTTTCCCTCTTGGTAATAGAGTTGTTTCTTCTCTGTAATTGCTTAACCTTCACTTGAAATCTCTAACATAAGGGTGACTAAAAAATGTTTGCTGTTTGGTTACTGATAGATATTGATTTGCAGAATTACTCTCCTGTGATTTACATAATGTTTAAATATACACTTGCTGCTACAGCAGCCCCTGCCCTCTATCAGAATTTCCAAACATAGCCAGAAATTTGTTTCTCTTCTAGGGATATCAGTCATTTAAGTCTGCTTGTTATTTAATCAGCCTTAGGAGATTAATTGCTCAGTCATATGATTGGAAGATTTGATAATTTGCGTTATTTTAAATTGGTAGAGTAACAACTTCAAGCTGTAAATGAGAAGGGCTCAGTGAAAAGCGTAGAACGTGCAATTAAAAGAAGTGCTTTTGGTGACAGGTTGGCTCCAGCTGAAGCTTATAGAGAAAGCAAATGAAGGGAAAATGGCTTCTCGTTCTGATTCAGATCTAAGGGAAGAAACAAGGACTGGGGTTAGCGCGGCAATAGAGAGGCTTGGAGAAAACTTGAGTAAATAGAGCAAAATTTGGAGGGGCCTAAACGCTGGATTTTTTTCCAAGGAACGTGGAGAGATTAAAAGAAAAGACACCTGGGAAAGCCCACAAAATAGATTAGAACTTTTGTCTTGGATCTCATTCTCACTTTATCTTGTTCCTTTCAGTAAGGAGAACTGAGAATAACACTCAAAAGCTTGGTGACCGAGAGTTGCTTTTGGGTTGATCTTTGAGGCTGTTTATGCCCCTTTTTGGCCGGCGATGATGATGTCTTTGTCAATTATCTAGTGGATAGGCGAATTGAAATTTTCGTCACTGATTTTGTGCTGTTTGTTCTTGAGCTCAGTAGCACATGAACTTTGTGCTTTACCATACACGTTTTATGAACTTCTTCGCTATTTAAGTGACAATTGCGATCTCTTGCATTATTATTATTATTTTTAATCTCTTACATAATTGCAACCCTCGAGTACGATTGGGTCACGTTCGATGTTTTGTTAATTATTAGCTGCGATGCATGCCACTTAAAGTAACATCTCATTTTCATATAGATTGAATGATCGAATATGTGGAATGATTTACTTTCTGTCAACATAATTTAGCGATCACTTCATGCAGTTTCTTGGATTGGGTATTGGTAACTTTCTGACTTTTCATCAACAAATTGGCATTGACTAGACGGATTCAGGCTCAGATTTGTTCCCCTAATCCAATCTGTTGGCTCCCATAGTAGGAGACTGGAATGATTTACTTGCAATTAATTTTACAAACAACCAAGAGAAACTACGAACAGCAGCGGGTTTTCAGAGAAATCTGTTTTAAAAATCGTCCAGGCAGAAAAGTCTTAGGGGACTAATGGATAACAAAACGACAATGGAGAACCAACATATAAGCTGAACAAAAAAATTATCACTGGTATAAAACGGTGTTCCCCAGGATGTGCCCAATATAACAAAATCATTAAACCATAAATTACATAACTGATTTGTCTATCATCTCTGATTTGAAATAAATAAGCAGGAGTTCACTTTCCATTGAACGATACGATGCTCCAATCTTTATCATCCTCTTTCTCAGTATGGGTTTTTGCTATATACTTCCAAAAGAAGTCACAGGGGTAAAGCTAGGACTGAGCAGGTGGGCGGTCCTTGGGACCGCATTAGGAAGTGAGATCCTAGGGGAGAACGAAGCCCCCCCCCCTCTCTCTCTCTCTAGCTTTCTCCTGATGTCCTTGAGTTGCAACCAAAATCCAAGCAGGAAGGCTTATAAGGGCCCCTTTCATTCTTCATGGAGAAAATCTCATTCTCCTTCCTTGTCTGCCAGTTTAAGAAAGTTCAAGGATGAGAGATGATATTCGATTAATATCCTTAAAGACAGATAATCAAGTCGGAGAAAATACAGGAGTTACCATGATCATGGTTTATGGATGTGTTTTCTCGTGCCTTCTTTCCAGTCCGTTTAGCTGCCTCAGCTGTAACAATGTATGCCAAACAATAGATAATCTACTTGGAAGTGGGCATATGAACAGAAAGGCAAACACAGATGAGGTAAAAAGAACAGTTTGGCATAATGGCAGTGTAAGGCCACGGATATAATCCAAGAGGCAGGATATTTTGCAGGTAAAAACAGTAGCAGTAGTTTGACCCAAAAAGGAAGACAGAAAGGCATTTTAAAAGCCAGATAAAGAAACAAATTAGCTTACTTTTAAATTTCCGTTTCTTGTTAGCTCTCCTCATCTTCCTCTCTGCCTGTGTAAGCTCTTCTTCTTCTTTAATGTCACCTTTGCCAGCAAACACTTCCTCAGGAGCCAGCATAGCTGCATCCGAGACTGCCACAGGTGCAATCTGTCCATGGAAGACATGCCACGTATGTCACTGGCTAGTTAAATAAAAAGCAAAAATTTGAAGTTGAAATGAACATGTGCAAATTCTTTACCTCTTCCATTGCCAGAGCTGGGACATTTGTTTGTATCGACATGTCCTCTACAACCTGTCCAAACCAATACAGAAGAATAAAGACACAAAAATGTTTGTGACACTGCCTGTATTTGATGAATGAAAATAAGAAGCTTACAGGTTTTGGTGCGAAGTGGAAATGCGATAGAGCATCCAGCTTTAAGCAAAGTTTCTTAAACAACATGCTTGCCTGACCAAAGATAAGATGAGCATACACAAACACTTCAAAAGTCAACCATGGAAGAAGCAAAAAGAGATCAAATGGCATGTTCCACACTGTCATAAGACATCTTGAGAACATTAATAACATAATTAAATCAAAAAAGAAGAAAAAACAGGGAATTGAAATGTGCATTTAAACGAGAACCATCAAGACTTGCACCTCTTTCTTATGTTCATCCTTGAATGACAATGGAGCTGAAGCCAGATTTGTCTTTTGAACGTATTCTTCCTGCAATTAGTTGACATAATAGCTCTTCAGTTCTTGCCACTTTAAGTAATTAGCAGAAGGCTAAACCATGTGATGAACGTCATAACAAAAGGTCACGGATAGCAGTTTATAACACATAACAAGAGATTCGAGAAAAAAGCAGGAGAGGCAGGGCAGGGTGGAAATCCCATAATGGATGAGGTCAGGAAATACATACCTCATAAATTTCAGCAAGACCCTTCTTGCTCTTATTCTCATCCTGCATACGTAATTTCATCCCATCATATCAAAACCTTCATAGAAATCAAAATCCAAACTATGTATAACTTAGTATGCAATGCTTACCAACTCTTTACTTTCCCTAGATGCTTTGGATGGCAACATAGGAGCCTTTTGAACATCATCAAACCGCCCCTTAAAATATCAAAGCAAGATTGTTGCTAATTAGGAATCTGGAGAGATGTAAGCAACAGCGACTAATGTCCAATGTGAAATATCAAACGAAAATATAAAGCCAATATGTTTTAATTTTTCTTGGAAAGCACATGGCCATCCTTCTCTAATGCCACAAAAAAGAATAATTTGATGACATTAGAGTGAAATCCAACTAATATCTACCAAAGCTATTAGTCTACCTCAAGTATCCGTTTCTTTATCACATCTTCAAGTGATGATGTAACCTCCTCAGTGATTACAGGGGCCGGTCTCACATTGTGTTCAAAATCAAGATCAACTTCTAATGCACTGTTCAATGGCCTTTTTGCAGCAGTTACCTGTAATTATAAGCCACATAGGAAAATATTGAAAGCATATATAGATGCAAGGATTTGGGTCGTACCACATTCACTTCAATTGTAATCCAAGCAAGCTCTTATCTGACAATTAAATTTCTGAACGATAATATTACCTCTCCCTGCATGGTCCAAGCTTTTGGCTCCAAGTTTGCTTTTTCCATTTGCTCTATTTTAGATTGAAGCTTCCGAAGTTCCTTTTCATGGGTGGAAACGGTCTCTTGCTTCTTGATGGAAAAAAAAAAGGAAAAGAAAAGATGAATTTGATGATTCATCATATCTGAACTTCCTCCTCACGATGAATGAGACTTTACAACTAGCAAAGATGTGCACATATGTTTAGGAAACGAAACAATGTGCACAGATGCTTTGTTGAATTTCAAAGAGCATTTAGTTGTAAAAATACCTGATTTTCAATCCCCTCGTCATCTTCTTGTTCATCCCCCAAGTCTGAATCTTCTGAACCATCATTCAATTCTTTTTTTCGTTGTGGAGCCTTTTTCTTCGCTGCGCCAAAGAAGTCTTCATAACTGAAGAAAGAACAGGAAAAGCCAACAAAAAGAGATGCTAAGACAATCTATCATCCAGAGTGTTTTACAAATACACTCCCAAAGGGATCTATGATCTAGAGCTTTAAAAATACAGTCGCAAACATGACAATCCTACTAGATACATGCCCTACAGCAAAGATTCATTCATTCACGCATTCATAGCAAAAGAAGCAGCGTTATTCTAAAGAAATTTCGAATTAGATTACTAGAGCGAAAACACAAAATTTAGAAGGAAGACGAAAAAATGACGAAGAACCACAAACCAAAAACAAAGTATCACCTTGCCAACTTGGCCGCATCTTCATCATCCTCGAGCCCAAAAACTCCAAGCTAATAGAACAAAATGCCAAAGAATCAGAAGACCCCAAAACGGTCATAAAAAAACAAGTAAAATAATACTTCAAATATGCATCTTTTACACCGAATTCAAAACCATGACCATCTTTGTAAAAAAAAGGCCAGGAATTCTTTGCTGGCTCAAATCCCAGTTCCACAATGAAATCTAAATGAAAGACTTCTATAAAACCAAAAGAACCAACAAAACGATTTAAAAAAAATCTGACAAAAGCACTCACCTCATCATCTTCATCTTCTTCATCATCATCATCATCATCTTCTTCTTCATCATCATCATTGTCTTCTTTTGCATCGACTCTCCTCTCCCCCTTCTTGTCCTTCTTTTTTAATCCGTATTCCCTAGCCTCATCCTCCTCCAAAAATTCCTCTAATTCCTTAATCTTCAAAAACTTATCCTCGACTCCGCCACCTCCGCCCTCCTCTCCCTCCTCTTCACCCTCACTGTCTCTTTCCTCCTCATTCATTTCATCCTCATCCTCTTCCTCTTCCTCCTCCTCATCAAAACCTTCAATTTCCGCCTCTACAACATTCCTTCCACTTCTCGAGTCCTTTTCAACCGATAGAACCTTCTTGAGCTTCGATATATCCTCCGGGTTCTTCTCGAACCGCTTCACCTCGCGGCGGAGAGTCGGTAAAAGTGAATGGGCTTGGAGGTCGATTTGCTGCCATATCTGCTCCGCATCGAACCCTTCAGTCAATAGCTTCTCGAAGGGAGATTTCGGAGCAAATGGCTTGAGCGACGCGAAGAGGTGCTCCGAAGCAGCGCGAGCCATTTCCGACAACGAGGGGCTCGGCGCCAGCCAAAGCGGTGGGTCCGTGGCTTTCAGGCAACGCAGGGCCTCGAGCCCGGCTTCTTCGCTCAAGGTCGTCATCACCGTGGACAATGACCACCTTCCCGTCTCTCTCCCTGCGGTTCAGTTCCGTGAAGAAGAAGAAGTTGGGTTTTGCAAGTTAGGGTTTTAGATAGGTGAACACGTGGCAAAACGAATAGGCAAACAAAAACGGTGTTACAAATAGGTGGCCCTTTTCTTTTCTTTAAAGTTATTTGAAATTAAGGATAAATGTAAAATTATTCCACGTCATATAAATTAAAATTAAATTAATTTTTATAATAAGAAAAATATAAAATTAATCTTTCTAATTTAAAATAAAAATAAAAATCAATAACAAATAAAATAAAATCACAAAAATTAATTTTATATTTTTATTATCACAATAATTAATTCGATTTTAACTACGAATTTTACATTTATCTATCGAAATTATCCAGTTTTGATAATTTATCAATTTAAGATCCAATTTTATTTACTTTTAAACGAACAGAAAAAAAAACATTTTCGAAATTCTCATCCCCAATTAAAGAAAAGACACTTCTCTTTTTCTTTTTCCTTTTCTTTAAGACACTCTCCCTCGCGGTTCCTTTCCGTACTATGATGTGTCACAGCTCCAAAGGTCAGCTCTCTGTTACAGACACTCTCTCTCGCGGGTCATTTCTCCGATTCTTCCTCGTCGCTAATAGTTTAAACCTCGTCGTCTTCCAATTTCTCCTGACTGATACCAAAACCATATTTTTCTGGTTCAGTAATCTCTTTCGAATTCAAGTCTGCGCGGGACGATCTATCCTGAACCGGAATGGCATCATAACCGTCGACCCTATATAGGTTCGATTCCTAACTTGCACCTCAAATTTCCTCTCTTTGAATCAGAAATTTATCATTTATCGAGTTCGCGATGATCAACGGGGAGGGAACTCGTGGGGTCACTTCCGAAGTCGCCTCTCCAGACCCCTCCAATTCGTTCCCAAAAACGAAATCGGATGGTGGAGGGAATAGTGATGGCGAGGCCTCGCCGTCGCAGTACTCATCATGCGGAGAGTCCGAGTTCGAGCGCTACTGCAGCGCCAACTCGGGGATGGGCACGCCGAGCATGTGCAGCTCAATCACCACGTTTAATGATTGCTTAGAGTCAGAGTTGTTTGGCTCTATGAGGAGTGATAGTGCTTTGGAGAATTTTAGTTTGGGAGGGAGGTTTGATAGGAATCATGGAGACCGAATACTTTCTGGTCCTAATAATGAATGTTTAGGCGACAGGAACGCTGAATTTCAAGAAGGAAGTATGGTTGATGAAGAGATGGGGTTAAGGAGTGGGGCTAGAACTAGGTTGGAGTTGTATGATAGTGAGCACCTTGATATGTCTCAGGAAATGATGGGTTTGAAGGTTGACAGTGGGTCGGAATTTGTTGTAGGGACAAATGATGGTATGGTTGAAGGTGTAGGTAGTGAAAATGATATTGAACGATCTATAGGGTTGAGGGCAGAAGGAGTATCGGGAGTATCGCAAGGTAGTGAAAATGTGTCTGGTAAAGGGGCCATTAGTGTGGAACATATTGACGGACGTGGGAACTTTTTCAGGGATGTGGTTGGAGTAGGTTCATCATCTAGGTTTGTTGGTGAAGGGGATGGTAGTTGCAATGGCAGGTTGAATTTCCAATCTGATTTGCAGTCTGACGGAAGGGAGACAGAAAGGGAAGAAGATGGGACATCATCGAGAAATGAGCATTCAGAGGGTGAAGATTCGATGTACAATTATGGTACTGGTGATGAGAGTAGGGTTCATTTTTATGTTCAGAGAAACGTGCATTATGGGCAAGGAGCAAAAGGGGGGAATGAAAATCCATTGCTTATTAATTCATCGGTGGCATTTGGTTCACAAGATTGGGATGATTTTGAGCAAGAAATGGAGGGTGGTCCGCTGGCTTCTCTGACATTGGATGCATTCCAGGACCAGGAAAAACAAAATCCTGATACAGAGGAAAACCTTAAGAACTCAAATTTTATGACCTCCATCTGGATTTCAAGTACTGATCAAATTGTGACAGACATGTCTATGGCCAGGAAACAAGTTCGAGGTGGTCTTGAATTGGCAAATGATATTAATATCTGTTATCAGACTGCAAATATTACTTCAAATTTGGCTGAAGCAGAGCGAGTGGAAGGTGTGCGAGACCATCCTGAAGGCAGTTCTTATGTTCAAAGTGGTGATGAAGTGGGTGAATATACCAGAAGTTCTGTTATTCCAACTGGTTCTTCAAATTTCAATGAACTAGAACAAGAAGCACCGAGAGACGCTACTGCTACCAAGAATCAAGCTCAAGCTGCTGATGAATCAGTACTTTCTACAAGTACTATTTTCCAAATGGAGCCTCAACTACTGGAAGAAAAACTACCTATAGAATTGGCTTTGAACATTATGGATATTGGTAAGGAAATGGCGCATCAGTCTATACAGAACGACAAAGTTATTGGTATTTGTGACGGTCGAAAATCTAAAGAAAATTTGGACATCTTTGGGGTATCAATTAATCAACTTGGTTCCAATTCAACAATTTCTCCTGAAAGCCTAAAGGCTGAATTATATCATGATAATATGTTTTTGCATTCAGCTTCTGAAAAAAAGATGAAGATGATTTCCAATTCCCCTGTTTTGGCAGATATATGTGAAGATCATCCTGCACCACCCCCGGTTAGTTATTATATTTGGCTGTTTTGTGTATAAGTAAATGACTAGGAACTCTACAAAAATGACTAGATAGACTAAACCATTTAGATTTTCAAGTGATTTTATTTTCCGATGAGTCTATTGATGTAAGGTGGTGTTTGTTTGTTAAAATTTTGGGGTATGAGAATTGGTGAAAAAGTGAAAAGAGAAATTATTTGAATGAATTTTTTATATTTATTGTAGCGGAAAGAGATGATTTGATGGGAAAAGTATTTTTTTATAGAGTATTTTGTAATTATTTTATTAGGCCAAAATAGAGATTATTTTGTAGTTATTTTATTAGGCCAAAATTTTGGAACGCCACTTAAATCTTGCAAAATACTTTTAAGGTAGAATCATTTGGGGTGTTAATGGGAAATTTGTTCATGCTTTAGATACTATGATGGGAAGCCCTAAGTTGATGACTAGTATGATGGAAAAGCCCTAAGTTGATGACGGAACCTAGGATTTAGAAGAACTGAATCAAACCACTTAGTTTTGCTTGTTCATTCTGCTTTCAGAACTCAGTTCTTAGACTCTGATTGGCACTCTAGCTTGCTAGAAGTTGTCATGCAGATTGATTATTTTTCTTAATTCATTTGTCAAGCTTGACCATAATCTATGCTTTTATGTTATCCAGTCATAATTTTAAAGCTAGGAATTCTCTGTGAAAGGTTCTTATATTGTGTTCGAACCTTAAGCTCGTTATTCTTATATTGCATTCCAATTTTGCAGGCAGAAAATCTAGATATAAATGAATTCTATAATGAGTTTGTTCATGAAATGGAAGAAATTTTACTTGATTTCGGGAAGACTCCTGAGGATAGGTTTTCTCCGGATAATGGGATATTTGAGTCACAGCTGTCTCTACCTTTAAGAGATGGTGGGTCAACTGCTTCTACTTCAGGAACAGATGATGCTTACCCACTCTTTCAGAATTCACCGAGAATTGATGGGGTTGAAGTGGTTGGTGCGAGACAGAAGAAGGGGGATATCTCCTTTAGCGAAAGACTCGTTGGAGTAAAAGAATATACTGTGTATAAAATCAGAGTATGGAGTGGCAATGATCAATGGGAGGTTGAACGACGATATCGTGATTTTTTTACTCTATGTCGTCAGTTGAAATCATTATTTGCTGATCAAGGGTGGATTCTACCTTCTCCCTGGTCTTCTGTGGAAAAGGAATCCAGAAAGATATTTGGGAATGCATCTCCTGATGTCATATCAGAGAGAAGTGTTCTCATTCAAGACTGTTTATGTTCAATTCTGCATTCCAGGTTATTTTCCAGTCCTCCAAGTGCATTGATTTCATTTTTGTCCACTCAAGATTCATTTGCCAGCTCTCCTTTGTCAAATACACTGGTGCCCCAGTCTACCTCCTTTGCTAGAAGGGCAGACACGGAGAGTAGTTCCCCTTTAGGGAAGACCATATCACTAATTGTTGAAATTCATCCGCACAAATCTATAAAACAGATGCTAGAAGCACAACATTATGCTTGTGCTGGATGCCACAAGCATTTTGATGATGAGAAGACTGTGATGAGAGACTTTGTACAGACGTTTGGTTGGGGTAAGCCTCGACTTTGTGAATACACTGGTCAATTATATTGCTCTTCGTGCCATACAAATGAGACTGCAATATTACCGGCAAGAGTTTTGCATCATTGGGATTTTGCTCAGTGTCCAGTTTCTCAGTTGGCTAGATCGTTTCTGGATTCTATACATGACCAGGTAATTTAGAGACTGCATTATTTCTTTACTGTTTAAAATGTTACTGTCTCTAGCTTCTGAACTAGAAACTCTTGATATGCTCTTTATTCTAATTGGAATGGGGCATGCATGGTTATATTTGTTATATTAGAAATATGAATAAGAAAAAAGTCAGTACACAGGAGGTGTACTGACATGCATGATTAATTCTTTTTCGCTTTCACACATCCGTTTTAAAATTCAATCTCAGTTTCAATTTAAGTTTATCAGAGGCGTTGATAGATATCCATAATGAGTTTTTTCTTGCAGCCCATGCTTTGTGTAAGTGCAGTTAATCCTCTCCTATTCTCAAAGGTCCCAACCCTGCAAGATGTTATGGGTGTCAGGCGAAAAATAGGAACCATGCTTCCTTACGTTCACTGTCCATTTCGTAGAACCATCAACAAAGGAGTTGGGTCTCGAAGATATCTTCTTGAAAGCAATGATTTTTTTGCACTTAGAGACCTCATTGATCTTTCCAAAGGGCCCTTTGCGGGTTAGCTCTTATTCTTAGATTTTTCTAATTCATGCCTGCATGTTTTCTTGGGAAGCTCATTGAATTTCTTGTCGCCTGTTGGATTTTATCTGCTTGCAGAGCTTCTAGATTGAATTATGGAAACCATGCAGTGTTTTCAATTTGATTTTCTCGTATGTGATGTGGGACTGGAACACCCATGCCACAAACACACACACACACACACACATATATATATATTTTCCTCTGAATAATGGTAGTACTTATAACAAAAAACTTAAATAGATCATGGTGGTTTGCAAACATTGTCACAGCAGCAGATAGAGCTAGGAATATAATCCAACAGTAACATTCCAAAATACAAGGAAGTTGCTCCCATTTAGCAAGAGAATAGGCCATGTTCTTCCATCTAGGTACCCAGCTAAATTCCCAGTGTGAGTGGTTCCTTAGTATGCTTTGGATCTCCTTGATGTCTTCTGCAATCCAATCATCTGGCTCTTTGTCATTGCAAGGGAACACCCAATCATCTATGCTTACAAATAGGGCTGAAAACCGGAAATGCGGTCCGGTTTTCGGACCGCAATGCAGTCCAGACCGCATTTCCGGTTCTCCTATATTAAAGGACCGGACCACTTCCGGTCTTCTGAAATGCGGTCCGGTCTGAACCACTTAGACTGGATTTATTTTTTAAAAATAAAAAATATATATTTTTTAAAAAATTTAATGGCACTGCGCAGTTAGCCTCTGCTACTGCGCAGTGCTGCAGTGCTCTGCGCAGTAGCCTCTCTGCACTGCGCAGAGGCTTACTGCACACTGGTATATATTTTTATGTTTTTAAAAAATTTGAAATGCGGTCCGGTCTGGTCCGGGACCGCATTCTTAAAAATCTTGAACCGGACCGGACCGCATTATCCGGTTTATAAAATCCAGTCTAGACCGGACCGGATTTAACTTTCAAAGACCACAAAAGTTGGTCCGGTCCGGTCTGGTTCTGATCACCCCTACTTACAAACAGATAGGACAAGTTCCAGTTATATACACCATATTGACATTTGCCTATTTGATTGAGTTTTCATTAGACATTTGTATTCTGTACATATCATATATTTCTATAAAGTCATTGCTTTGATGATCTGCCACAGGTTTGGTTCTTTTTTAATCACATAGTATTTGCCTTTAAACAGGACTTATTCCCTTGAGTGTGTAAGGTGGAGGATATGGATGGGTTCGAGACCCACCTGTGGTGTGTTACCAAACGAAAATGTCTCATTGTTTAAAGGGTCTAGAAACGTAGCTGTTGAATAACATGTTCATGGAAAATTTATTGTGGTAATTGTGGCGTCTTGGGAGAATTAACAACTGCATCAAAGATGTAGCAAATGTGTACTTAATTGCCTTTTCTCGTAAGTTAGTTTACCTTTTACTACAGAGGTTAGCATTTTGGCACCAGTTTGCCTTTACTAAGAACAGCATTCTATGCCCTTCAGAGGCTTTCTCGGAATTCTTTTTCCAAGAAAAAAATAGCTTTGACCTCAAAAAAGAGATAAAATGGGGTTGGGATGCCAGCAGATTTGGTTTGAAATGTTCCATGAGGCAATGATCTCAGCTCATGAAAATTGACCTAGTGTATATATCTCTACATTGTTTTTTTAAATACGCTATATGCATTCTTAATGTACACCAACTCTTATGGCAGCTTTACCTGTGATGGTGGAAACTGTCTCGAGGAAAATCAGGGAGCATATTACAGAGCGGTGCCTTATATGCTGTGATGTGGGAGCCCCCTGCGGTGCTCGACAACTTTGTAATGACCCTTCTGCTCTCATTTTCCCTTTTCAGGTAGGCTCCTATACAATGCACTACAACTGAATTTACATGCTTTGTTCCCCTCTTTTGTTTGATTCATTATGCATTGGAATGAGTACTGGATGATAGCTTGTGATAACCCTGTCATATATAGACTGAAGTCAGGGGTATGACCCATCAATTGGTGGACTCATGGGACGCATCATATCTAACTATCTGTCTGTTTTCTCAATTGAATTTTTCTTTATAGTACGTGGAAGTCAGTTTTTTATTTTTTGATTATTTAATAGCATACATCAGTCTGACCTGCAAAATAATCAACAGGATGGCGAGGTTGAAAGGTGTTCTTCTTGTGAATCGCTATTCCATAGGCATTGCTTCAGAAAGCTCACAAACTGTCCCTGTGGGACGCAATTCAGGTTGTCAAAGAGTCCCATTGATGAGGGTAGTAGAGGTTTGGACTTGTTAGGAAGGAGATCAGATTCTGGGTTGTCTGTAGGATTGTTCTCTGGAATGTTTGCAAAGGCAAACTTTGTAAAGACGAGGGAGCATAAAGACAGTGACAATGTTATCTTAATGGGTTCCTTGCCAAGCACTTCTCTATGATCACATGTATTTGTAATTTGTATTTGTATCATTGATGCATGTACTAGATCTGAAAATATCAAAAATGGTTTGTTGAGCCATGTGTAGTATCATATTCAATAATGAGTATTGGCCTGTCCAATACACTGTTGTAGCCAAGGTTAGTTTTTTTTTTATTGGTTGCCTTGTTCACTTTTCTATGTTTGTTACTTGTAATGTTTAGTAGACACAGAGCATTTCTTGCTGGATCGCATGTATGAATTCTTATGCCTTGCTAGATCGAATTGATGACTTATAATGCTCTGTTTCAAACTCATTTCATGACATTTTCCTTATCTCAGACAGTTCCGGCTGGGCTGTTCTGCACAGACGATGTTTTGACCATTCTTAGGTTCATTCTTTTTTTTTTCTTCTAATCAAGCAAGAAGATAACATTCACAGGACAAAGAATACATAAAATAGGCCCTTTACAAACAGAACTATAGGGGCTGGCACGAGGGCAAACGGTACAAGGCCAAAGAGAAAGTGGACAAAAAGTCCAGCTAACCTAAAAGGGCCAAAAGACCCGGCTAACACAAAGCTGCCAGAGGCGGCAACACCTGCCGAAGGAGAAGGTGACAGCGGCACCTTAGTACCATTACCCGCATAGATCGCATCTGAAAGAGTCGAAGGAAGAGGAGCACACAAGGACTCCCAACAAAAGACGGAAGAGGGTCACAACACGCTGGCAAAAAGAGGATTGAGCCATCAAAGAAAACGAGATCAAAGACCAAAGAAACCGATTTAAAGCATCAAGACCAACAAAGCAGTATAAGGAGGTTCGGCACAAAGACCCCCACCAACAAGGAGGAGCCGAGAGAACTAACAAAACCAGCTAGAAAAGGTTCGACCATAGAGAGAAAGGGGTGGCGGGAGGGGGAGGGAGAGATCCTCCCGCCGGCCAGGCTGAAAAGGAAGAGAAGAGGTCAGGCGTAAGAAGAAGAAAATTCTAGAGAGGCAGGGGCGTCTCTCTAGAAAAGCGGTCTTGTGTTCTTATACAAGGCTTTTGAAACCCTCTATATCTATGTCTATATCAGTTGCCAATGTAATGGAACAGGGGGAAGTCTCCAAAGTCCATCCAAGAGGGGGTGTACATCCATGAAGTATGCATGGCCATGAAAATGTGTTCATGTGTCTCCACGAAGTTTCCCAGTAGTGTTAGATAACCTCTTTTCAACAAAAAAATTCTACATTACTAAGCACAAGAGGCGTAGCTGTTAAAGAAAATTATAAGGAAAAAGTATTTCCTCAATGAATTCTTTCAACAGATATTGTTTGTTACATCAATGCCACTCACTTGTTTGAATGAATACATGAAGAAACTAAGACTACCTTGTTTAAACATGTGTATTTGTATGAAGAAATTGCCATGAATTTGCTTAAGGTAAATATATCAATAATTCCCATATTTTATCTCTGGCACTTTGCTCTGTCTGTTTCTATGTATCGATTTAACAAATTTTATGGGGAGTCTAAAGCTACTTTCGCTTCAGAGAGTCTCTGTCCAAGCTACCTCATGCACTGATAGGACTCGGCATACTTGGTTGATAGTACATGGTGTTTTAGCTTCATAATCAGAGCAAATATGCAGTAGCATGGGATATGCATCAGTGCCACCGAGAAGTACCTTCAAATTGCAAATGCAGCCAACAAAAGGTGGTCAGCCAATTTCCTCAAGTGCATCAAAACAAGAATTTAAAGGAACAGTTTCTCTACTTAGCTAAACTCATGCTGACTAGCAAGGTACAGGGGCCAAATTTTTTAAAAACTAGGGAAATAATCAGGCAGAGAACAAGTTTGATGGTAGAGAAAAAAAGATATTTTCTTATTGGGAAATCTGGGTTATTTTTCTTCAGGTCGCATGTAGTAGAGCTAATAAGCATTTCGATCATAAATCAGGCAGACCCACTACAAGAATTTGCACAACGATGCTGAAGAACACTAGTTTGTTTAACCTGCAAATTTGGTATGTTTGTTGCCAACTTTTGACTGAGATTGTCAAGATTGCATGTGGTTCAATATGCATGGATTTTCTGGCTAGCTAGATAGAACTTATGGGCAGAAGTTCATGAAAAGTAGAAGCTGAATGGGTAAGATTACGTACCATAGTGGAGCATATGGAGATGACAAGTCAAGAAATGGATATGGCCACCTGTTTTTCAAGAGAAAAAGTTACCCAACAGATGATGAAGAATAACTGTGTGCGATTATAAAGATAACAGAGGATGGTTTTACCAAAGATTGATACAAGCATGGACTATCCACTGAAAACTGACGTAAATGACTGTCCATAGGCAGAAATATCCCATTCGAAACCAAGGAAACCTCTGAAAAAGGAAAACAGCCTATGATCAGGAAAAGAGCCGGAAATTTAGTCAATATATTGTGCTAATTACAACAACTTACCAAGCAATTCAAAGCCGTTTCACCAAGCAGGAAAACAGCATTGATTGTATGCATATTTATAACCAGCTGCAATAACCCAAAAGAAAAAGAAAAAAAGTTCTGTATATCAGTATCTAAAAAAGTAAGAGAGAAAAGGGAAAGGAGAAAGGAGAAAACGTCCTATGTGCTAGTTACTAGGGAGATGGCTCTTATTTTAGGACAATTCTTTTTAGTTTGCAGAAAACAGAATCGGGTCTCTGTGTAGTGGTGTTAATTCATTGTTAGATCCTTCCTGCTCATACAACATTCTTGGCTTTATCCAAGCAAGATAAAATGATTCACAATTTGGCCTAAAGTAAAATAAACCTAAGGTTTTCGTAATTGCAGTTGATTATCCACCCTCAGTCACTTGAGACCAGACATCATTTGGCTATATTCAGATGTGAACATTAGCAAAAAAATAACATTGAGGTTTTATGCGATACTTACAAAATTTAGGTTGTAATCTTTTATGGCAAGAAATGGGACAATAAGAAGCCAAAAGACGCAATCAGTGAGCATAACAGCGCCTCCATTCATCTGTTCACAATAACAAGAAACTGTCAAAAGCAGGGCATGGAGGAAAACAAACTATTTTAAGTCTTACTGTTTTTTCTAACATAAAACGTGAGAAGAACAAAATTCGACATTCAGAAGGATACAGCTCTAATCTGTTTGGTGGCTCCAGTGTACATCAAAAAACTTATTCCAGTTTGCAATGTTACATGTTCAGACATATCACCATTTCAATTGAGCAGTAACATGAGCTAGTTAAGGGAACGGCCCCGCTTTTCACTCCCTTGTGCCTCAGTGTGACATCCCTTAAAACATTCATTAATTGATGAAACTGTCAGGCCTCAATCTGTCTTACCTGTTACTAATTCTGCACTTGAACTGGTTGTGAAAATTTAGAGATTTCATGTAATGTTATTGTCTTTATGTACTCGAGTACACTTTTGGTTCTGTCTAAGGTCTAAAAGAAGTTTCCTTCGTAAGTGCTAGTGGTTCATAAGAGATTTAAGAGGCAGAGAAGCAGAAGATGGGAAAAAAAGAAAAGAAAAGAATAGCCACACAATGAGCGCGCTCTGTTTTCCAATTTCTGCCACAGATTTCTGAACAAATTACCTGGAAAATTATTTGAAAGATGTAACCCCAGATGCCTGCAGGTTTGCGTAGTTGAACTTGTTCATGGGGGCCTGAGCTTTTGGATGGGTTTAGGTTGGACATTTTGGAACTTTCCCCAGGCGCAGGCGCAGTAGCTACCCAAGTACCTAGCTCTGTATCTGCCTCTACATTATCAACCCTGTCGCCACCAGCTTTCCTATGATATTGGTAACACCCATGCATGGAGAGCACTGATCCGAGCTACTCGTGGGAATTGAGACCATAACAGAAAGCACAGATAGATTAGAAAGAGATTAATCATATAACTAAAGAACGATTTGAGAGAAGGCTAGCTGAAGATCCAATACATACCCCAAAATAAATGGTGACTAACATAAAAGTCCACCTGTCCAGAAGAACAGAAAAACATCGTTACATTAAATGGTCTTGTCAGAATATCCAAGTGAATTTTTGGCTAACTTCTTCCTTTAGGCTAACTTGGAACCACATAAAATGGTGCAAATTTAATTCTCTGTCTGCTTATAACACATATTTTGCATAGTCCCTCAAAAATACTCTGTTGGATTACAATTTGAGCAAAATTATGGCCAGACAAAATCCTTAAAAGTATAATATGCAGGTATTTCCAAAGTATGAAACAAAAAAGGACAGCTTACTGAGTGTAGAAGAAAAATATGCCGCCTCCATCTGCGAAAGCAGTGATAATAAGCAGTACTAAGAGCACCAAGAAAGCAACTACTCTGAATGCCAGCAGCCAAGCAGGGTGGATTCCCTTCAAACACGGCCTCCAAGTTTCATCCTCATATAAAGCTCCTGGTTCTTCTTGCTCGATTTCTCCGATACGGCGTTTGAAAAAACCTTCATATTTCCGTATCAGAAAGACTGCAAAAATCATCGAAAGCAAGAGCCATATGGCACAAAGAAGGACCCTCCAGTTGAACCAGTAACTTGCGGTTGTTGTATCGGAGGTCATGACTGGATGCCAAGATTCTTTTGAGGATCCTGTTAAAATACTCATGGCGTTAATTTTCTTCCTCTGATTGTTTGTTCGCTGTGACGGATGACTTCCTCCTCACAAAAATCTCTCACTCGGAACTATTCACGAAATGTAACAGGAATGCCGAAGAAAATGAAATTTAAAATTTTTTGGCGAGTAAAATGTAAGAATAAAGCAAAAGAAGAAACAGGGGAGGAAAGTGAAGTTCAATGCTGAAACCGACAATCACATCATACACATATCCCGTTATTTACACGCTCATGAAAACCCAAATCCAGAGAGGCTACATCCCCGTGGATCACTGGTGTCTTAAGTAAATCAACACCGCAACCGCTACGAAAGATTTTGTCCAACAGAGAGTTCAACGACAACAAAAACGCATCACCTCTTCGACCACATTAATGCCTATGACTCGGAATAGATTCCAAACTTTAGGTGGATTTTTGTACAGAAAGATAAAAACCGACACTCGTTATAATAAACTTACAAAATGAGAAAGCAAAAGAAACTTATAAAGGAGGGGGAGAGAGAGAGAGGGGGGGTGGGCTTTGAGCACAAGCTTCTTTTTGCTTGTTATCCCAACAAGATCCTACCGATCTGGCAAAATAGACCAGAGATCAGCCCTCCGCGGTCTCATTCTCCACATTCCCATGCAAATACTAATCAAATACATGCATGTTTTTGTGACCTTTTTCATGGACTACAGTCTTCTAAAAGTCTTTCAAGTTTTTTTGTATTACAAATACTTAAGAGAGACCAATCCCTGCACTAATATCGCAGTTAGATTCTCTGTGTCGGAACAATGGAAGATGCTTTACGGGTAAAAGAACATCGTCATCGTCTATATATATAATATATATAACACTACTTTTTCTGCGGGAATGTTGCAAAAGTAAATTGATAAGACGTCTCTAAATATTTCTGATTAAGCACCCATTGGATAAAGTTACGCTCATCTGGAGAATGTATGTCGAACGCTCTGATCAACTGTGTCTTCTTTTTGTCTCCTGAGAAAAAGGATTATATAAAGCAGCGCGTAGCCAGAGAGATGATATATTAGTCCATATGGACATGATGACCCAGATGCGATGATTGGGAGTAGGACCAAAGTTTGACCCAAAATGATTTGGGCCATTAATGTCCCGTGATTCACTAATCAAGAAAGGTTTAATTTTGGAAGTGGAACCCACAAATGGTGGGGGCTAATTGGAGGTATTATATGGGTTCGTTATTATGCACAAGAGCAACCGGGACCCATGTAAACTTGGATTAGCCTAGAAAAAAGGACTAAGCGTTAAAGCATTAGCTTTGTTGCTTGCGGAGAGAACCGGACCCATCTAACCAACCATGGCCCACGGCTCTGGCCTTTTCAGACCAGTACGGTCACAACTTGTCCCCCAAGCTTTGCTTTCGCTGTGACAACTGTAAGGGGAGTTTTGGTAATATAATAATATCTAGGTGTGGTTTGTTTATCAAAATTTGAGTTAATATTTTCAAAATTTTGAGAATTTTTTGAATGTTGAAGTTTATTGATGTTTGTGAAAAATTTGAAATATATGTATAAAAGTTAGAAATTTTGAAGTATTTTTATTTAGTTGAAATTTTTGGAACCTCAAATTTTTGGAGAAACAAACATGCCCATAGAAGGAAAAAAAAAACTAGAGGACACCCAAACAAACTAGCAAGACATACCCATCACCGGCTTCTTCCAATGGAGAGGACGAACTTATATTTGAGAGGGTTAGACCATAAGTTACATCTTCGATTCTTCACTGAATAAATACGGAAACTTATTCAAAAGTGAGAGTAGTATTGGTGTGAATAGATATGTGATAACTCTCCAGAACTTACCCGCACATTAAGTGAGTACATGTAAGGGTGGCCTGTCGTGCGGGGTCTGTCCCCATCTAAAAAAAATAGCAAAGATACGTATCTCTCATGCAATGGTTTGTCATGCATGTTGCGTGTACAATGTCTTTCCTGCATGGGCACGAGAAATGAAAGGGCACAGTATTGTTGGGGGTCTCAAAGGCATGACGATTAAATCACATTCAGGTGACTTTTACACTCTATACACCCTTGACTCCCCTTATGCCCGTCTAAAGTTAAACAAAGAGATCATCATCTCACCTTTCTTTACTTTATTTGTCAGTAAAGAAAAATAAAAAATAGCCAAATTTACATCCTATGTATTTTGAGAGAATATTTATAAATATCCAAACTAAGGAAAAGTGCAAGAAATGTAATAAGTCCATGTCTTTGGACCAAAGTTAGACGTATGTGTCAATTGGTCCATGAGTTATGACAACCTTAAGGTTTGTCACAAGCGTGGTCACCAAGCAAATATAACGCGTTTAGCCAGACGCAAACAAGTTGCTTCAAGAAAGGGAAAGAGCCAGAATTTTACAGCTACTTAATTTGTAAGTCATGCTCTTAGAAACCCGCAAAGCTGAGAAGAAGATGTGGACGGGTTTTCAACCTTTTCTACGTAACATATTAAAGTTTAATTGTCATGAAAATAACAGCTTAATTAAGCAGGGGGAATAGCTCCCCAATGGATCTTGAAAAAAAAGAATCTATGAAAACATTTAAAAAGTGGACCCTTTTAGTAATTCCATTAAAAAAAAACACCCGCCCACCTTAAAGGAAGAGAACAAAAATCCTCTCCGTTGTCCCGTGAAGTTGAGTATGATGAAATGCAATCATACTATTGGTGGAGGTCAGGTGCTGAAATGTGCTATTCTTCTAATTTTCCATGTTGTATGAGAATAAATTTGCATATTAAAGTACGTTGTGGGAGAGAAAAGAAATCGTTTTCCGGTACTTCATACATGCCTATCTTTTACACGCAAAAAGCTCTGCAATTGGTTATTTGGTTACAAAAGTGAACCAGCAAATATGATATTCAGCAAAAAAAGAACCAGCAAATATGACATGATCTTTCCAGTCTAACAGCAGACCAACGTCGTGGGGGGTTGCCTTTGGTTGAGAACTGAGATTTGGACGTACGGCGCAGTTGAAAAATGATTTAGCATGAAATCCTAACTAATATTCCATACTATGGTAGAAAGAAAAGAAAATTAAAGAAATCCTGCCTTCTATTAAGATCGACTCATTCGGGGAGAAAAAGAGTGCAACCAGCATGCAACCCTTTAAGCATCCCGCATAACCGGATTCAAGTTCCATTTCGGTAAATTTCCATTCCAATGAGTATCGAAACGGATGAAAACCGAAATCTTAGAAGATAGTCATCAACAAATACATGTTTTCAGATAGATTTTCTGTACTACTATTTCGAAACCATCTGGAAATAGGGGCTACGCACGTTCTACAGTCGACTGTGTTGCTTCCAAATATTGGAATCAGACAGAGAATCCAACCCGTATAGTTTCTACAAAACTCTATTGCTTTCTTCTTCCTTAAATTATAAATTTACGTGGAAATAGACTAAAGGATACCACATTTTGCAGAAGAAGAAACCATAAGCTTAAAACACTTGTTTTAGGCACTGGCCATTCAAGTGAAAGAATGATGATTGGAAACATCAGGATACGTGCAGTACTCAGCAGTATTACTCATAGAAAGAGACCAAGAGAGACAGAGAGAAATACCTTTCATATTGAGTGGCTATATGTGAAGGGAAGGGAACCCAAACGCAGCTCCAGGAGTTTTCTGCTAAAATGAGGGACTGATGATCATATGGAGTACGGGAAGCACAACTTAGCACCAGGACTTCAGTTGAAAAGCAAGGAGAAAGAGAGACAGGTATATATAACGAGGAGTTTTTTTCTCACTTCCTTTGCGTATTCCGCTACCTAAAACGTGGACACTAATAGCACAGCCAATAAAAGACAACACTAGCTTAAAATTGACCCCCTTTAACGAGTTACACCAGCTTAACGCGGTAAGCCTCGCCCAACGATGCTTCGTTATATCTTCTACCTGTTTGACAATTTTCGTGAAGACAGATGGAGCGTTATGCATACATCTTTAAACAATTTGTGTGCGTAGTTATGCAGGACAGCACACTACCTGAAAAGCACTAAACAAGTGCAATATCACATATAGAAACCAAGAGGCATCAGTTAAAAAACGAAGTTCAATTAAGCCAAAAGACACCCTATTTGGGCCTAAAAGTCAGTATCCGTAAAAAGTTATTTTCCATATTTTTTTTTCAATTGTTAACAATCAACGAGAGAACCAAAAGACTCCATCAATAGCTCAACTTGTCATTTCTTGTTACTGCTTGAGCTCTAATTCAAAAGTCTTTTAGTGCTTTCCTCGTACAATAAGGCCATTATTAGCTTATAAATTAGAATTCTTAAATGACTCTTCATTCAAATGAAGAGAAAGATACAGAAAGACAGAGACAGACCAATGATCAGATAAAAAGGCCATACCTTAGAGCACGAGATCAGAACAAAATCCCTGCAAACTGTCAGGACAGTATCACGTATAATCATCTCTTCAAGTGGATTTATTTTGTAGGTTTGCTATATATAATTTTAATGATTCATACTCCTCTAGAAAAATAATACTGTCAATTAACAACTATTCCCCAAGAATGGAGATTTTCTTTACACTCACAACGCAAAGTACACTGATTTTACACTTGCATTGCAAAAGATGAGTACAGTACTTCTCTAAACCTTCAATTTGATACCCGAAAACGCTATGGATGCAGTTGCTCCACGTCACCGAGGTTCATTGCTCAAAAAGTATCAATGTCGTCTTCCATTATGGAGAGTGCAAAAGGGGCAATAGCCACATTAAAAGACTGCAAACCTACTTTATCGATGTGTTTCATCTCAAAGTCACCTTCCTGCATTTAAATAAAGCAAAAGAGATTCATTTTTTCCTGGTATTTCAAGGACAAGATCATGGACCATTATCAATAAGTTGAAAGATCATATGATGGCTGACTACGATGAAAATACTTGCATGGAGATTAATCTCAATACTCAGAATGAGGCGGAAAAACTAATGACCTTCGACTCCAGGTAGCATACATTTCTCATAGAGGTTGCATACAGTATTTATGCACCAGAGTCTCTACCAAACAGAGAAATGGTTAATAAAAAGGGAAAGCCTAGATAAACCACATGACCCACCGGCAGGGGTCAAGCTGGGAAAATCTTCTCTTTTTCTTTTTTCTTTTTTTGAGTGTGGGGAGGGCAGTAGGCACTTAACAACATGAGCGCCCAAGGAAAGATCTAGTGTATATAGTTGTAATGTGGAAACTAAATTGATGGAAGGTTTTGAAAACTCTATCTATGGGGGCAAATTGTTAGCAGACATGAAGATGATGAATATGACAGCTTTTAGTAGTTCATTTCTGGAAGTTCTTTTTTTTTATAATTAAGGCAGTTTTATTAACAAGAAAAAACGAAACACATAACGGGGATACAACAGTACAAGAGAAAGTACTGAAGAAACCAAAACAACCAGGAAAACCCACCCACCCGTGACCCATAGGCCTACAAACCTCACCCCAAAGACCAACAAGACCCTCCCAGAAACCTCTCCCCCACCCGCATCTCAAGCGGGACCCCTAACAGTCCAAACCAAAGGTCACAAGCTTCCTAGCGGACGAGGAAGACCCGTCATAATTAATTGAGGACTTCAAACCCTTCAACTCCCTGATCATCTTTCCCCCTGATTTTCTGGAAGATTTCGAATGAAACGACTTCCGATCACGTTCCAATGCTGCAAAGAGCTCCCTTATCTTTTCCTCTTGACCACCACAGGACACCCCAACCATCTTACCCACGGAGGAAACCATGTCCAGGATCCACGCCGGAGAATCTCCCCTCAAAGACCCAACAACACTATTGACAGGTAGCCTCACTCCAGAGCTCTCACCCACGGGATCCAGACCAACCTCCAAACCTACAGATGGCTTAGAGCTCTCACCACAAGACTGGGTCTTAGACAACCCCCGGGACCCTTCCCCCCCCCTCCATGCCACCTGAGAGAGCCCCAGGACAACCCTGTACATGGCCCCCCTCCAACGAGACACGGGCAGAAACATCCCCAGCAACGTACGACTGATCCGGCACCGGCGAGTCGTCGGAACCACACCCAGCCACCACAAACCGGGTCGACGAGGGCAGCACGTCCACCGGCACAGTGCTCCGGACAACACGCGAGGGAATCTCCAAGGGATCGAAGGTGACGTCGGAGCTGGCAGAAACAACCCCAACTGCAACCAACAGATCCGTCATCGGCGAGACGTCAAAACCACTCCCTACCACCACCGACCGCGACGACGAGGGCAGACCATCCGTCAGCAAAGAATTCCAGTCAACACCTGAGGGGATCTCCAAGGGGTCAACAGATTCGACGATAACGTCTTCAAAAGGGTGAATCGGGTCAGCAACCCCACCCGGATCTGCAATCCCATCCGGCCCAGAAACAGGCCCACCCAGATCCTCATCAACCGACTGGTCCTCAAGCCCAGACGCACAGACCACCAACTGGTCCTCAACTCCCTCGGGCTTCAGTGAACAGACGCCACCCACAGGCCCACCTCCAACTCCCGGCCCAGCACACTCAGCACAGCCTACCCAGTCTTCCAACAGCCCCCCCGAGCCCTCACCCAAGACAGACCCGATTAGCCTATTCAAATCCTCAAGCAAACCCTTAAGCTTTAAACGAAAATGCATTGGGCAGCAAACCTCTGCCATGGCAGGAGTAGCCCCCAAATCAGACATAGCTGCCCCCTCGACTGCAGTGTTCTTCCCTACCAACACAGTCGACTTCCCTTTGCCTCCTGCAAATGGAACGACACTTTGAGCAGGAGAAACAGTCTGCCCATGACCACCCTTTCTCAACCCCATCTGAACAGCTTCCGCGAAAGACAGCTTCTCTCCTTTTCCCACTGCACCGCCAGCACCAAGATGAATCCCTACCGGCCCAAAGTGATCGACCACCCCCTGGAAACACACTGTCATAGCCAACCAACCAGCTCCCTCTCGACCTTCAGGGACCATGACCACCCCTTTCCGGCGTCCTTCTCCAAACTCCATCACGGCAACAAATCTACCCGACTTGTTAGCATGTCGTTGAGCCAGGAAAGCCCTGGAGCCTTCATTGAATCTCAACACGACATCCTGATCAGCATCAACTCCCAATAGCTGGCTGGCTAAAGTAACTAACCAGGCAGCCCCTAATCTCCCAAGCGAAATGGCACTATTAGACTTTCGACTCCACTCCGACCATCTAACAACTCCCCTAACATCAACAGACACCTGAAAGGTTTTGGCTTCTACTCGAAAACACCTATCTAAACCCATCTTAAAACTAGAAGCAACACAACCAGCAAACAAGAACCATGACAACAACAAGAGAAAACACAAGAAAAAAAAACGAAAGAGGAATCTAGAGAGAAGGGAGAGCTTCTCTCACTAGAATTTTCCTCCTCTAATAACTCCCATAATTCACCATTTGGAAGATGATCCTGACTTGCATATGGTGGAGTTTGTGGAGGGAAAGGAATGAGAGCTTTAGATACAAAATTCTTATGCCATGCATCACTTTGTCAATGATGGCATTTCATTGATAACAGTATCATAAGGACACAAGCCTCACCCAAGAAAATGAAACCATCTATTCCCCTGATCTTTTTCAATAAAGACAATACCAATGAATCTATCTGCACATAAGTTTGGATATAAGAAAAAAAAAAGAACAAAGCAAAACTATCCATCTTACCATTCTACCACTGGGAGTGCTTAAGGGGCATGCAGATGAGTACTCAAAACCTGTACTCGGAAGTATAACAGGCTGTTCTCCAATAACCCCAATGCCCCTGAAAAAGAGGGATAAGGATGGGACTTCATACATTTATTTGTTTTTAAAAGTGTGCAAATCCTGTGTACTAAGACTAAACTTATGTAACACAAAGAGATTTTCTTGATGACTTTGCAAATCGTAGACAGTAAAGATAAAAATAATCTCCCCACCTGACATTTTCAACTTTTCCATTGCCATCAGTAATAACCCAATGTCTTATGAGAAGTTGAACAGTGCAGTATGAATTATTTGTAATTCTTATTCTATATGCAAAGAAGAACTGCCAAAGGGAGAGAAAAGTGCCTATATAGTATGCTGACACCCTTGCTCTAATTTGAGAACATTTCTTTTTGTTCTTATGCTTTTTGTCCTCTTTTCGGATGTATGAATTTTTTACTAAACCTTGAACAATTATCTGGTAGGTTTATTCTACAAATTTATGTTGACTCATAACTTTCTATAGGCCAAAATAAAAATGAAAAATAGTAATAATTAATTAGTTTGAAAATTAGATAAATTAATGATGAAGAGAATGAATCCAATAACTCAAGAGAAGAATTATAGTACAATAGAAAAATTAAAAATCATCCAAATTAATTTGTTTAATAATTACAAACCTTAACGATAAAGAAAATAAAGCAAATAAATCAATGGAATAAGATACATTAATGTTGAGGAAAATGAAGCAAATGGATCAATGGAATAGTTACAGACAAAAATATAAATGCAAAATAGTCCAAATTAATTTGAAGGTTGACTTCGGCCCTCTATGTAAACACTCCTGACTTGAACCCTGATCCCCTGGGGAAGAGAACAGATATTATGTTATTTCTAATCCTATTTGAACTTTTTTTTCTTTCAATTTTACTATATCCTGTCCATACTTTCTCAATAAGAAAGAAGGGCTAGGAATGTTCCGTTTCTTTTTCAGCTAGCATTAAGAGGAACATAGCTATCCTTACAAAAACAAAATGAAGAACGAATTGCAAAATTTAAACAATCTGAAGATTGTTACAAACTAACCTGTTCATAAAAAAATTTATAGACGTAAAGAGTAGATCAAACAGAAACTATATGAAAACTGGTGTAAATAGAAATGTACAGATGAAAATTTGACTTATGAAGCTTGAGCATAACTGAAAGAATCAAGTTATTAACATACCAAGTTGTTGCATCACTTGAACATGTTAAGAGAGAGTGTGGTGCAATTTCCTTTAACTCGTCACGGTATTTAGATGCATCCTGAAAAAATTTAAGAAAGAGAACAAAAAAGTTATCAAGACGCTCATTGCAAAGTTAGTACGTGGAAGCTCAAGATGCATGTGCATTGCACTTAAGAAAGAATGAGCTACAAATCAAAGCTCAAAAGCAAAGATAATACCATAGTCTAAACTGTAGTTAACTGTGGATCAAAATGGATTAGGATAGTAATAACAAGACAGGTGTTGCATTATCTTAACAACAGCAATTCCTATCTATCTGGACATAGAGCATGAGCAAGCAGCTTTGAGCCTCTCATACTTTTTAACTCCTTTCTGATTACAAATCAACACTTGCATGCAATACCCTATTTCACCATCCTATATAATGTTAAGGGATAGATTTTAGATAACTTTAATAAAGGCTTCAGGAGATACTAATTACAATTCTCGTAGGTCCTGCCAGAGCTTGGGACTGACATAGAGTCCATTGGAATATCAAACCAGAGCATTAGGATATGCTTACTGATTACTCAGTTTGCGTAGAGGACAAGGAGACATTGTATAGCAGCTATTGAGGAAGGTTGCCCAATTTGAACCAAACCAATGGCTTCATTCCAGCAATAATCCCAGCATACGAGTTTCGTCCATATAGATTGTAGAATTAGAATTGTGAATCTAACGCTTATCTCAAAAGTTTAAGTTGAAAGGAAGAGATAAATTTTATTTTTTAACACTCCCCTCCCTTGTGGACACTGGACCGACGAAAAACTTGCTTTCGGCTATGAAAATTTTTATTATTTGAATTTATATTCTCTAACAAGAATCGGAAAGCGTAATACCTCAAACCTCTCATTAGCAACCGCCTCCTTTATCAATCTCCGTAGACACAAAACCGGCTCTTCTTCTTCGAATAATTTCAGCGAATCACGTATTCTTGCCGCTTCTTTGTAATCCTGTAAATGAAAAACAAGCATATTGAGGGCAAGTAGTACTCACAATCCAACGCAATGATCATGTTAGAAAGCCTAAGAGGTCATCGTGTGTTTGGTTGCTGAGAAAACAAACTCATGCATAAGATAGCAAAGAGAGCCAATTGTCGAAGTAATTTGCGTATCAGATTCCTCTATATCGAGAGAGAGAGAGACCTCAGACTTGGCGGCAACCTCCATTTGCTGCTTCAGCAGAGCGTACGTTTGGCTCCGCGACAAGAACGACCTCGAACTCCGACCTGCTATGCCACCGTCACTATTCTGCTGCGAAGCACATGCCACAATCCTACAATTCCTCGAGAGATCTCTGCAATTCAACCATCGCCCCCTCGGGGACGCCTCGAGTTCCGCGAACCCGGAGAGTTCTCTCTGGCCCGCCAGCCATTGCCTCCTTGTCCCCGCACTGAAATCCGTGAAAACCTTAATTCTTGACGACTGCATTTTCCTCAAAACCAAAACTTTCTCTCGCTTCCTTTACTCTCAGCTCATAAAATAAAAAAAGTTTCATAACAATTGTTTAAGCAGATATATAAGGAGAGGGACTACAGCAGAGGAATTTGAACAGTGTGGGCTTCAACTCTCTTCCGCTCTGCACAATAGTCTTGACTAAATATAAATATATATTTATATATTAATAAACACATGATAATATCTATTTATCCCTTTTGATATATCGGTTATATTCAGCATGATCCATATGTTTAGGAGTGAAAATACTTATAAGCCCTGCGATCGGTCCTATGCATTCAAGAAATGAGTGTCATAATGGATAATAGCGGAATTTGCGTTTTGGTGTTTGGTTTTTCTCTTGCCGCTCATGGAAGAGAGGGTTGGTTACACGTCTACCATCAAGCCCCGCCCTCGCAAAATTCTGTGCCCCCTATTAGGACCCAGCCCTAAGTCCAATAGAAGCCAGACAGATGGCAAATTCAACAGCAATAATGGATGCGACAGAATGAGAAAATCAGTGGATTTTTATGTCATCAGTTTATTATTCAATTTCAAATTGACTCTTGATCGTTGATACGGAGAACTAAAATATTTGCAAAAAGATGCCCGTCCGATCTTCAGCAAAATTTTGCTAGGCGGGGCTGGGCCTGGGCCTGGGCTGGTTTCGTTTTCAGGGCATGAAGCAGACAATCGAAATACTGTGTCCACGTGTTAGTGGGCTCAGTGCGTTAGATTGGGCTACGGACGAAGGTTATGTAACTTTCTGTCAAATGGTCTGTCCATTTCTCAGCCCTTTTTTCAAGCGGATCACCTGGGCTTTTTTTTGTCGTGGATATTAGGCCCAAATTAATAGAATAAACTAAAATAATAATTTCACTTTTTAAAATTACCTCCACTTCATTTAGCTGTTTTGGGTGGGATTGGTAGATCGTGGTTAACACATGCAGTTAGAACTATTCCGCTTGAGCTGCTTCAGATATCTGCGGTGACAATTCAAACAAAAATTGCGTAGTATAATTGTCTCATTGATGAATATCATATTTTTAGATTAATATACTCTGTAATTTTTTACTTGAATGGTAGAATATAATTTAAAAATAGATAAACATGTAAAATTTATACTATACAAAAATTTATATAAATAATATAAAATCTATTTATTATATTTATCTATGTTAATTACACGAATAAATTCCAACAAAAATTTATGAGGAAATCCTAGTCCTCGTCAATACCTATCAACTCTTTGGATTTTCAGATCAAATTGATAGTACGGGCCACTTTTGGGATCACGTGGAAAGTTGTGTGTAATAAGTGGCGAGAAATTTTTTTTTTTCTCTTTCCTTATATGCTCTTATCTTTTCTCTGTTACCGCTCTAAATGCTTACGTTACGGGGTGGGTTTCCTGGCGGTGGCCATTCGATTCCAGTGGGCCTAAAGCACATACTACACGGCTAGACATGTAGTGGCGGCTTATGATTTTCAAACGCACCCAAAAAAGAGGTCTGGGGCATTTTCGTTTTGTATTTTTTTTTGTTGGATTTGAATTTAAATAGTATCATGTTCGGCCAGTCTCGGAAAAAAAAAAAAAAAGGATTCAGCATAAATTTTTTTTTTTCCTGAAAAAGTTGATGTTTAATGCCTAAAACACTCTCAAGCACAACTTAAAAGCTAGAAAAAGCAAAGGGTAAATTTGGAATTTTTTGCCGACGCCTGCATCCGGCTTGCCAGGAGCCTGACATGTCTCCTGCGGCAGGTCCTTTCAACGTCGAATTTATGCTTTTCTTTGTGATTTTTTGCGCAGTCTTGACTTAATTCTCGTCGTTTTGTGCTGTTTTCATTTTTTTTTCTTTTTTTAAATAATCTTAAAAAATATTATTATTTTAATAAAAATAATAATAACTTCGAAAAAAAAATAAAAACTTTAAACATCATTATTAATTTTTTTACACCTCACCAACTTCTAACACAATTCTAATATCACCTAAAAATTCACTAAATTCTCTAAATTCTACAGAAACGTTCGAAACTACATCACCCTGGTTTAGTCAAGAATCAACCAGCTTCATTTGATTATGGAGTCTCTCACGGTCTCACTTCTGGTCGTATATTTTTTTATAAATTTATTATTTATTTTTTAATCTTATAAATTTATTATTTATTCTTCAGGCCTAATTTTATTTCATAATTTTTGTTGGGAAGGTAGGTTGCTATTCCGCGAATTACGGACCCTCCACTCGTGAGTCAGAAATAAAGCGAAGTGCGGGACCCCACGTGGTTGGTGGACCCTACCAGCGACAAAGAGGAACAGTCAAGCAGCACTCCAGTCTCCAGCCGTTTCTCACGTTCCGTACAGTGTGCCTTTGTCTTGACATCTCAGGGTATGTTTGAGGGTGAAAATTTTGGTTATTGAAATTTGGGAAATATTATAAAGTAAAGAAATGTTATAAGAATTGGTGAAAACGTGAAGAGAGAGAATATTTTTAATAAATATTATAATAATAAAAAATTATGTGGTGAATTTTTTAATAGTAAATCTAAAATTTTGAGCTCAATTAATTGGGACTCAAACATGCCCTCAATCTCGTCAAGGATTCTTTCGCGCTTTTTTCCTTTTTGTTTTTGTTTTTCAATCTTTTGTTTATAAGCTTAAAAATAAGTCATTTAATTTTAAAAAGGAATATATTATATTTATTACTAATTTGAAAAAGACATGACCCTTTGGTGTATTGGAATTCAAGCCTTTTTTGTGTTTTGTTTAGACTTTCACTCCCATTTTTTTTTAACATTATTGGACACAGCTTTCTCCTATTAAACCGGCCTTATTAGCCTCGAACCGGCCACCACCTGCCTAACCAATTTAAACTCCAAAAGCAAAGAAAGTGCAGAGGTACTAAAATACCCTGCTTATCTGTACCGAAGAATGAAAAAGGGAGAGGACACTAAGGTCAATTCGACACCTACACACAGGTGAACAGAGGTAAATAAATAAAGAATATTTACTAGTGGGAAAACGAAAAGAAAGCTGATGAAGGCGATGATGCTGAAGATTACTCCCACAAATGGAATCGTCGGTTTTCTTAGCCTTAACTACTCGCTTCCTCCTTTTCCCCAGACCAGTACTGTCCCTCCCAACTACAACAATAATTATGCTTCTCTTCTTCCTCCTCCCCAATCTCCTCTCGTAGCAAAAAGTTCTCTTTGTTTGTCTCTCACCCTCGCATTTTCAGCGTCCAGATCGACCCGGACCACGATTTTAGGTACCGATTATGATTTTCGGTCTCCGTTTATGCTCTCTGTTCAGTTCAGAACATGCAGTGAATGAAGAAAAAAATGAAAATTTGATCTTCTTTATGATATTGTTTTTCTTGAGCATTGAGTTTCTCGGAAACTCTATAATCAGTTTATTGATGTCTTGAGATAGTGGTTTCTGTGGGCGCTTTTTATGGTCGCCATTGAGTTTGAAGAAATCCATGGAGGGTTATGCTAAAGTTGGATTTTTTTTTTGTGTCCTAGATTTTTTTTTTTGGTCCATTAAGGTTGCCTGAATCTGTCAACAGTTTTTTATAGGCCTTTGATTTTCATTGGCATAGATAAAGTATTGAGATAGATATGCAAACCTTGTATTTTTACCAGTTTATAGTTATTGGTGATGTTGTCTGTGATTTGTCCACAAGGTTAATGTTGGTGTTGAATTTTATTTTTTTCGTCTGGGGTATACTTGATTTGCTTGATCATCTGGTTCCCCTCACAATCATTTATATTTTGGGGTGCTTCATTGTGCATCATTCGTCTTCTGTGATGATATTCCTGAACTTTGGTTATTCATTAATGGTCGTACCTTGTTAAGTTTGGTAAGATTATGGGATGATGGTGACCTGTCTTGATTTCTTGCAGCAATATGTTTGGAGGTTATGGTAGCAATTCGGTGTTTCCTACTTTCCTTGAGGACAGTCGGTTTCAATATGTTACTGGTGGGTTGCCTCAACTTCAGTTATTTGGAGATGGTGAGTTTTTCCTGGAACTTTGTTTTTTCACCCTCCTAATTACACGTTTAAGTTCTCTACTGTTATATTTTTATTGCTCTAAAATGTTCTGTTGTTATTAATATATAAGTATCGGTCTCTCTTTTTATGGACTATGGTCTGCTCCTACTATTGCTTTTCTAGATAGTTGTGAGGTGCTTGGTTGACCTTGTTCACTAGGATCGGATTTTTCATTCGATTTGTGCATTTGGGGTTTTATTGTTGCTTAAGTTAAAGACTGTGTCTTTGTTGGTGTTCATATCCCCAACACATCATGTGATCATGTAGCTCATAGACATTTGAAAGTTGAGGTAAGCTTTGAACCTATGCGCAATACAATTCCGCCTTTTATCGACATATAATGGGATTGGTGTTATTTGAAATTGTAACAATGAGAGAAAAGCATGCCCATGTATTTATAGATGCTAAAAGAGGACGTGTTTCCGATACTTTTCCATTTTTGATCAACTAGTTGGAGCTGGTATTATCAATTGATAATTTGAGAGTATTTATGGTGTAGTGACGATTGCCTTCTGGTTTATTTTTAAATATCAGAATACCATTATATTTCTATTCATTGTCTTCTTTGGCTAACCAATATACATTGGATAGGTGAAGGAATGTAGTGCAGCAGTGATGCTAGCACGCATAAACAAGAATTATGTGGCATTCTTTACACTCAAATACAGTTGCAAGTGGTTGATGGACCACTTCAACTTTGAGCATGTTCCATCAGGGGAAATAATTCTGAAGAAATCCTTGACAGATGAAAACATGCTATATTCACCTTTTGTCTCACCTTTCCTTTTGTACTTATCCCTTTACGGATCTTAACCCTCTATGTTCTCTTGTGAATTGCTACTTATCTTGTCACGGCCTCTCTCTCTTGTTTTCTCCTTTTTTTCATTGTAAATCGACTTCCTGCTGTTGCTCTCCTGGTTTATATTGATTTCATTTGGGTACAATTCAGCAGCATTTATTTTTTGCTTTTGAAATATTTTCCTCATCTCATGGTAAACTCATAAGGTGACATTTCAATCTGTCACAGTCCCAGTTGGATGCAGTGTTGGTCCTTTAAACTACATGGGAAATGAGCATACAATTGCCATGGAGCAGCCAATCAAAACAGCCAGGGAAGCAGAATCTGTTTCCAGAGAGCAAACACGTTTTGTATCACTAAATAATTTTTCTCCAGAAAAAGCGAGTCAGCCTGGAAGCATTTTAAATCCTAACCCTGTATCAACTGGGCTGAAACTTTCATATGAGGAGGACGAACACAATTCTTCTGTTACTTCTGGAGGTGAGAGCATGACAGCTGTCCTCCCTGCTATTTTGTCCCTCAGTGATAGTCTGAAGATTGAGATTGATCGGCAGAAAGAAGAATTTGAGCGTTTTATCAGACAGCAGGTACTGGTCTTAATCCAGGAATCACCTTGTGGTGCTGTAACCTCTACCATCTTAACAATATAGGCATTTTTTATTTCAAAGTGAAGGAGCCAAAAGTAACCTTTTTTTCTAACTGACTTTTCAATGTTAGTACCAGCTGAAAGGGCAATGCTTAGATCATAGTTGGCAATAGATTTGATGCTACTTTTCAGAGACTGATGTCTAGAAATTAGTATGTGATAGATATAATGATTCATTCTACGCTATAGGTTGTTACGACCAATTCCTCTTTGATGTGTTTGAAACAGGAAGAAAACATCCTCAAGGATGCGAGGGAACTGAAGCAAAGGCATACTGTTTCTTTTCTGAGTGCTATAGAGAAGGGTGTTGATAGGAAGTTACGAGAAAAGGAGCTTGAAATAGAGAATATGAACTGTAAGAAGAAGGAACTAACGGAGAGAATAAAGCAGGTTGCCATGGAAGTTCAGTCCTGGCACTATAGAGCAAAGTACAACGAGTCTGTAGCCAATGTCTTGAAAAGCAATTTGCAGCAAGTCATGGCACAAGGTGCTCTGCATGGGAAGGAAGGATGTGGGGACAGCGAGGTAGATGATGCAGCCTCTTATGCTAACCTCGATCATCTGGACATTATAAATGGTCCTGGAAATTCAGCCTCCATGACAAAACAGATGAATTGCAGGGCTTGTAGAGTTAGGGAAGTATGTGTCTTGTTGTTACCTTGTAGGCATCTATGTCTCTGTAAGGATTGTGAAGAGTTTATTGATGTCTGTCCTCTCTGCCGGGTAATCAAGGCTGCAAGTGTTCAAGTATTCATGTCTTAAAAAGTGTAATCGTATCAAGGTATATCTAGACACTTGTATTTGTTATTACCACTGAGTGTAACCAACTTAATTTATAAAGGTTACCATGGCCAATTGATTTGTGGGTTGTAAAATGGAGCTGCTGTAATTCCCAGAGTGTTTGTTGAGTTTTTCTTCTACCTCGTTTCCTGAACAAACCTCATTTGTTTTCTCACGCCATTCAAAATGGGTGTCAGATTACAGTGGTGGATACTGTGATCATTAAGGAAAAGGACCCTGTTCATGCAGATGAAAAATAAGTGAAAAAAAGGCATGCGGATCTTAGACATGCCATTGTAGTTTCGACTTTGTAAATTTACATAATGAGATGAATGAACTCTGAACAGAAGATCAATAATGGGGTCAACGGTGACCGAAAGAGAAATGCATCTGCAGTATACTTCCTAGTCGATGTTGGGCTCCATTCAGCCTTTTTGCCTTCCTCGATCCATCCAGCTAAATGGGTTGCCGATAGGGCTGTTCACCGGTACCGGCGGTGTGCCGGTTAACCGGCACCGCCACCGGTAACCGTCCCCTGCTTAGTAGCGGGGGCGGTACCGGTTGCCAATTTCACCAAAAGGCGGTGAAATTGGCGGTGGCGGTTCACCGCCACAAACCGATTTTTTTAAAAAAATTGAAAACGGCGTCGTTTTGGTTCCTCATCTACCGATCTACGCCTGCTAAAAGCCCTTAGCGAGTTAGGGTTCCCAAATCTCATAATCCCGATCCCCCCTCAAATTCTCAATCTAATTTGACATTTCTCCCCCTCGACGGCTCCTCCCTCGACAGTCGACGATTTTTCGGTGCCCACTGCCCTCCGGCCTCCCCCTCAACGGCTCGACACTCTCTCTCTCACGGTGAACGTCACTCTCCCTCACGGTAAGTCTCTGTCTCCCTCGCTATCTGCCTCTTTCTCTCTCTTTCGATTCTAATGTGTCTCCGCCTCATACATGCAGCTGCCGCCGGCCGACGTCTCACTCTCCCTCGACGCTGTGACTCTGTCTCCCAGCTCCCTCATAGTAAATCCCTAAATCCATCTCTGCCTTTATTTTTTTTCACACCGATTGGCTCTAATTAACTGATATGACCAATGAAGATGAAAGTAAACCAGAAAATCTGTTGACCATTTATTATAGTTGTCTGACTTCTTGATTTTGTGCTGATCTAATGATTCACAAATTGTCTTTCAAGAGTAAATCAATTTCATTTAGAATGGGAATGACATTTTCTCTGCATATTGTGTTCAGGGTTCAACCAAAATTTGGCTGTTTTTTTTCAGTCTAAGTGTCGATAGTGTCGACACATAATACCATGGTGTCGACACATTGGTCACACACCAGAAGGCATGTCCCAGGAAAAGATGATGGTGTCGACACATTGGACAAAGGTGTCGACACATTGTACACTCACCAGAAAGCAAGCTTCCAAGCCAAATTAATGGTGTCGACACATAGACCAAAGGTGTCGACACCATCAGCTTGGCCTGGAAACCTGCTTTCTGTTGATAGTGCAATGTGTCGACACTTTTGGTCTATGTGTCGACACCATTAATTTGGCTTGGAAGCTTGCTTTCTGGTGAGTGTACAATGTGTCGACACCTTTGTCCAATGTGTCGACACCATCATCTTTTCCTGGGACATGCCTTCTGGTGTGTGACCAATGTGTCGACACCATGGTATTATGTGTCGACACTATCGACACTTAGACTGAAAAAAACAGCCAAATTTTGGCTTTGGGCTTTTAAAAAAAGTTGGGCCTATGTCGAAAATGAGCCTTCAGGCCCAGATATGGAACCGAAATTTCCGGTTCCGTTTGATCAATGTAGCTTCTCAAATTATTTTACACTTGCCCCACTTTTTAATCCTTTTTATGCTATTTTATTTGAACAATGTTTATTTGATGTATCATGTATGTATAGTGATGTATAGTGTTGTCTTGAATTATGTATTGATTGTAGTTTGGTTAACTTGTAAGTTTTCTAACTTGTATTTGACAATTTGTCAATTTTGTTGTAATTTTGTAACTTGTAAGTTGTAAGTGAAAATTAAAATTACGTTTTAGTGTTTTAATTGAGAATGATCAAATATTGGATTTGGTCATTCTCAAAAAATGGGGCATATAGAAAAAAGGTCATATGATAACAATCTCCATGATAAGTTTAATTATTGTCATGGTGATCAATAATATGGCCTACATGTTTAGATATAATTTTCACTATTTTTTTATTTCATTATTTGTTTTAGATATTTGTTTAGATTATCGAATATGGATCATTATATTATTCTATTTTTTATTTTTAGATCAATGTGCAATTTGTCCAATTTTCGTGTCCCAAAAACACAAAAAAAAGGGCCCAAATGGGCCCAGAGGGGGGCTAAATGGCCCAAAACGCTCAAAAAGGGCCCAAAATTCGGGCCCAGTGGTGTAGCGGTTCACCGCCACCGGTATAACCGCTACCGCTGGGCCCGGTTGTATGTTACCCCCGGTGGCGGTACCGGTGGTACCAAAACTCACACCGCCCATAGCGGTGGCGGTGGCGGTTGGAGGCATAACCGCCACCGCCAATGCACAGCCCTAGTTGCCGAAAAGGCCCTCCTAGTAGCATTACTTTTATTTAATAGGAAATTTTGCTTTTTAGTCCTTAGGTTTTGGACCCTTTTTAATTTTAGTCCTTAACTTTCAACCTTCAAAATTTTAGTCCTTGATCTTTCGGTTATGTTTGTTTTATGTCTCAAAACGTTTTCAAAACGTTTTCTACTCACTTTTTCATCAATTCCAATACCTTTTCACCAATCCCAATAACTTTTTACAAATTTCAACAACTTTTAACACACTTTTCACCAATCCCAAGAGAATTTACACTACTTTCAAAAAAACAAAAACACAAAAACATATCTCAAGACCTAAACCAAACATAGCCTTCATCTTTGTAAAATTTAATCCTTCCGTCAGTCTGCCGTCAATTTTTGTACCGGTCGACCGCCAATTTTGAAACGGTCGATCGGATATATGCTTTGAAAGTGAGCGGTCAACCGATACAAATTTGACGGCAAACTGACGGCAGACTGACGGAATGACTAAATTTTACAAAGATGAAAGTTCAAGGACTAAAATGTTGACCCTCTAAAATTCATGACTAAAAATGAGAAGGGGTTAAAAGCTAAGGACTAAAAAGCAAATTTCCCTATTTAATAAATTGGCGGTCGACCGGATATATGCTTTGAAAGTGAGCGGTCGACCGGTACAAATTTGACGGCAAACTGACGGCATACTGACGGAAGGAGTAAATTTTACAAAGATAAAAGTTCAAGGATTAAAATTTTGACCCTCTAAAATTCATGACTAAAAATGAAAAAGGATTAAAAGCTAATGACTAAAAAGTAAATTTCCCTATTTAATAATACCAATACTTCTTCTGCTTCTTCTTCTTCTTACCCAATACATTTAAGTGTAGAAAAGAGAAGGAAAAGTGTTGATAAAAGAGGTCCTTGGGGATGCAACTTGGGTTTGTACTTTGCTTATATAGTGGCTGAATACCACCTGAGATCAAACCTCCCAAGTTCTAACAAATGATCTCTCACCAAGTCAAACACGTCGTCCACTCCTCTGGGCCTTATGGATATAGCAAATAAGAATCCCCAGTCAAGTCAATGTTTAGATACAATGCCAAGGAAAAAAAATGTTCAAATATATTTCATTTTGCTTAGAAAAAAAAAACAGAACATTTCATTTAAGGCTCGAGGGAGAGCCTATCAAAGTATAATTCATTCTCTCGTATCTTTGGATCATTCATATTTTATAATTTTTTTGTATAAATTAGATCATCTAATTTTAAAAAGGAAAACACAATATGCTTTAAAATGTTGTAAAGTCATTGTGCTTAAGATTATGATCCTCTGCAATTTTCTGTAAGAGATAAACACAACCAGTAGATCTCATTGCAGGACTTATCTGCTCGAAACTTTACAAAGACATCGTTAAATGTTATAAGGTTCACCTATTGTGTTTAGCTCTCTTTAAAGCTCCGTTTATTTTGCAGTATTTTACTTTCTGAAAAGTATTTTCTATACTTTCGACGGTTTGGGGCCTTGTAAAATACGGTCAATTTAGACTCAATTTGGTCAAACAGTAAAAGATAGCTTTACTTTTCTGAAAGTGACTTACTTTTTGAAACAAATGAATCTTCTTTTTTGACCTAACTCTTCTAGTCTTAGGACTGTCCAAAAAAACCAATCGACTTAACCTCCTAACTCGAGACCAACCCAAACTGGTCGAGTTACATTATGGTTAGAGTTGAGGTCGAGTTTTGAAATATGAACCCAAGAAAAATGAAATTGTGTTCGGGTCTCTAACCCGAAACCAAATCATTCAAAAGAACCCGACCCCAACAATTTTAGCTTTTTTCGGAGGTCGGGGTTGGGATTTGAAATATGAACCCGATAAAAATCAGGTTTGTGTTTGTCTCTAACCCGAAACTCAGCATTTAAAAGAACCGACCCCGACGGTTTTAGCCTTTTTCGGGGTCCGGGTCGAGTTTTGAAATATGAACCCAAAAAAACCAGGTTCGTGTTCGTATCTCTAACTCGAAACTAAATCATTCAAAAGATCTCAACCCCGATGATTTTAGTTTTTTTCGGGGTCGGAGTCGGGGTTTTGAAACATGAATCCAAAAAAATCATGTTTGTGTTCGTGTCTTTAATTCGATACTAAAGCATTCAAAGGAACCCAACCTCGACAATTTTAATTTTTTTTTTAGGATTGGGGTTGAGTTTTGAAACATATACTCATTTAAAAACATTCAAAGGAACTCGACCCATTTCGTACTCTCTCAAAAAAAATATTTTATTTTATTTCACAATGATGATAAAAATTAAGTTTATTAATCATATAAAATTATGAAAAATATAACATATTTAAAAAATATTAAAAAATATATTTGATGTAATAATAAAATACTAAAAAATAGAATACTTTACTAAAACATAATAAATATAAATTGAAAACTGCTTTATAAAAATAATAATTAAAGTTTTTTACAGATAAACAAAAGGACCCTGAATTGGGGATAGAAAATTGTCAACGAAATTGAAAAGTTTACATCCACGTGTTTTGTACAGGACGTAACTCTCACCACCGAGAGGTACAGTTAGGTGTCGCAAATCCTGTTGATTGATGCCGGTTGTTGGAGATGTCCAGATTCAAGCCCCATTCAGAATTCTATTTCCCTTCCACTCCTACCAAAAGGTCAGAATTTTAACGAATTACAACCCGACGTGCCGAAACAATAGTTTGATATGAATGGAGAAGAAAAATAAAATTCAGAATGGACACTTAAATTATTTATTTATTTTCAGATAAAAAAACTTGGAAATAGAAACCCTTACAATATATAAAGAAAGATATAGTAAAAGAATCGCCGAGAATATGCGCGGTTACACTTTACAGATATTATGAAAATAGAAACCCTTACTATATATAAAGAAAGATATAGTAGAAGAATCGCCGAGAATATGCGCGGTTAGACTTTACAGATATTATGAAAATAGAAACCCTTACTATATATAAAGAAAGATATAGTAGAAGAATCGCCGAGAATATGCGCGGTTAGACTTTACAGATATTATGAAAATAGAAACCCTTACGATATATAAGAAAGATATATTAGAAGAATCGCCGAAAATATGCGCGGTTAAACTTTACAGATATTTCAGCTGTCTGCGTTTCCATCAAATATTTTACAAAATATTTTACTAACTTCCAATAAAATACGACTCTCTTCACTTTTCACTAAACCCAATACCAACACTAAACACAATACCAAAAATTTTACAACACAAAACAAAACGTAACCAAATTGTTTTTTCATTTCCATTTCTCTTTTTAGTGCCACTCACCCGCCTCCTCTCCACTGCCCAGACACTGTTACAACCACCCAACCAACCTCGCTTCCTCGACGGACTTTCCAAAGCCCGTCTCTATCTTTTTTTTTTTTTCCATTCTTTCTCCCGTTTCTTACGGTCTCTCTGAGATCACAGTCTTTGGCAGCGAAAATGCAGAGCACGGCGTTCACTCTCTCTCCCTCCCTGCCACTCCCGAAGACCGGTAGGTCTTCGAACCCGCATTTCAACCCTAGATTCGACCCCGTGTGTGTCTATGCTTCTTCGAAGTCCCAGGATCTTACGACCTCCTCCAATGTGTCTTTCGCTGCTCACTTGCCTCGCCGATCGTGGTCTTTGTCATCGTCGACCTCGTTGAAGCTCAGGCCCTGGACATCGTTTCCCGCGCCGGCATCCGATGCTTGCGCGAATAGTTTCGAGTTGAAGGCCACCTCGGTGCCCGAGAGCGCTGGTGAGAGTGCTGAGTCCACCAGCTTGCGGAAGACGTTGGAGCTTGGATCTTTGTTTGGGCTCTGGTACCTCTTCAACATCTACTTCAATATCTACAACAAGCAGGTTCGGATTTTGGTCTTCTTGGATTTATTGGAAATTTGGTGATCTGGCTGTGCATTTGATTCGGTTGTGACTGTTGAGTGAATGCGTTGCTATTACTTTGTTGATGATGGTTATCGAAATTTCAGGTGGTGGTTTGGATAATTTTTTGCTGGTTTTGAGTGTGATTTTGATATAGTTTTGAGGGAATGACTGGCGATTAATCTAAGCTATGAATGTTGAAATCTGTGGAAATGTAAGTTTCTAAAGGTGGTAGAGTTAGACGATAATGATTTCTACTTTTCGGAACACTTGACCGGTGAAGATTATTGCATGGTTGAACTTTTGCAAGAATATGGAGCATGATTTGTGGGACTTTTGTTTTACAGGTTTTGAAGGTGTTCCCATTTCCCGCAACTGTCACTGGGATTCAATTCGCTGTTGGGACTGTACTTGTTACACTCATGTGGAGCCTTAATCTCTACAAAAGGCCGAAAATTAGCGGTTCACAGGTACTTGATACTATATGGAAGTTTTTGTATTTAATGTACGGGGATTGATTTTTGTAGTGATTCTTACTTTTGGTTCGACTTTTTGATAGCTAGCAGCGATACTGCCGCTGGCAATGGTGCACACTTTAGGGAATCTTTTCACCAATATGAGTCTCGGAAAAGTTGCCGTGTCATTCACTCACACGATCAAAGCTATGGAGCCCTTCTTCTCAGTCATCCTCTCTGCTATGTTTCTAGGGGAGGTGCGAATTTCTTGTCCTATTTTCCGTCATTTGATGTATTTGGACCACCGAGATGTCATGGGTAGAAATAAAGATGATTGATTATAATATTCTTAATATGATGACATTGACTTTTACAGTGCCCAGTGAATTTGCCCTTTTTTGTTCCGAAGTTGTGGGAAAATAATATCTAAGTAAATTGTAATGGTGGAAAAGATACATAACTTGCACGATTTGTTAAGGATTATGTACATGAGCCTAAGTCATCCGGTGGTTCTACTCTTAACTCTTATCTTGATCCGCATCCAGAGGCCCACTCCATGGGTTGTCGCTTCCCTTGTACCGATTGTTGGTGGAGTGGCTCTAGCATCAGTCACTGAGGCCTCTTTTAACTGGTACGTTGCTATATCTGCATATACTCTTCTTTGTTACAAAGATTAAAAGATATCCTACCCATGCAGGTTTTGATTTAGTTTCATTACTAAAGTTGTTACCCTAAGTTATGCAATCTTACTGTGTTATTTTGGAGAAGGGCTGGATTCTCGAGTGCAATGGCTTCCAATTTGTCAAACCAATCTCGTAATGTCCTCAGCAAAAAGGTCATGGTTAAGAAAGAGGTATTCCACATTCATGTCTTCTTAATCGTGTAGCTTTTATCTCTTTAATATTACAAAATTATTTTAAGCAACTGTTGCACAGGTCTGTGATGCTTCATTCTGCTTTTGTGTGTATTATAGTTTTGTTGTTTGAATTGTCATATAACCATACCTTATCTGTTCCCAGGAATCTTTGGACAACATTACTCTCTTCTCGATAATAACAGTAATGTCTTTTTTCTTGTTAACCCCTGTGGCTATCTTTATGGAAGGTGTCAAGTTTACTCCTGCATACGTCCAAGCAGCTGTGAGTAATTTTTTTAAGTGATAAAGCCGCAGAGAGTTCTTTATATTCTTGATTTTACCAGGAAAAGCATGGTTAGTGTATGTGGCTGTCTGATAAGGATTATATCTCATATTTTGTTTCAGGGATTGAATGTTAAACAATTATACACCAGGTCTCTTTTGGCTGCACTCTGCTTCCATGCCTATCAGCAGGTGCGCCTTTTTCTTACTCTGGCTATTGTTGTTTCATCTAGTCCTTTGCTTTATCTCTAGGAATTCCGATCCTTGTTTATGTTAATATTGGTATCAACCGTTGGAGTTGTAGCTTCTTATGGGCATTCAACTCTTGTTTTGAGATAGGTTAAAAGTCGTCGTTCAAGTTTAAAGAAGTATTGATATTCCACAGAACTGTGTATCAAATTATTTCACCCAGAGATGGCCAATTTGCACTGTTTGATGGAGACTTTTGGCTTGTTCAAGTTTATAGATGCCCAAAATTTTGATCTTTTAACTTGACGGGATTGAAATACCCTTTTGGCAGTCAGCTATTTGCCTCTCAATGTGAATTTCTTTTGTGGGACCCCTGAGTCTGCAGAGGCTCTGTTTTCATGGCCATTGCTTTGTTAAAATGGAAAATTGTTTTTGTTTTCTTTTTCTTGTTTGGTCAAATTGGTAGTGAAGAGGTTCTCCGAAAGCCTTTCACACTCATTTTCCCAATGCTCACTCGCTGAATTATTAATTCTATACTCCTGCACTTCATTCTTTCAATATTCCCAAGGGTCCCTTATGGTTGCTGAAATTTATGCCATATGGTAGTCCCTATGCTCCCGTTAAGTTCTAATGAACTCGATGCTGGAGCATCCTTAAACATTACTGTGCATATGAGTCTAAAGTAGAGACAGGACAAAATAAAGGTGCAAATAACCTGAGGCAAGGGAGTACCGTTCTAAAGCACTCAAGACTTTGGATGGGCCTTTGCTTCTTTATTGTCATTCTATTCTTTTAAGACGATGTTCTACAGTAGGAAAATTGTTGACCCAATGGATTACACTGCAGGTTTCTTACATGATATTGCAGAGGGTATCACCTGTTACACACTCTGTTGGAAATTGTGTGAAGCGGGTGGTGGTCATAGTTAGTTCTGTCGTCGTTTTCAAAACGCCTGTCTCACCGATCAACTCTCTTGGTAAGTTATTTGGATAGTTTTGTAGTTGGAAAAATAAGGCCAAATAAGGAATTGCTTGAAGTTAGTTTTATTTTACTACGTCCCTTCCCATCCAGTCATAGAGATATATACTTATGCCGTGGATATGATGCAGGTACTGGAGTTGCTCTTGCTGGAGTCTTCTTGTATTCGCAGGTGAAGCGTATGAAGCCAAAGAAAGCATAAGTTTTGTGGAGAAATTTTGGTCATTAATTGTGTTATTAGATGACAATTCATTGCAATCAAGGTGTTTTTAGGTCAGGCGGGGAACTAAATTTGTAATTCGGTTTTTCTTTTGTGGTATCTTAGCTGATTTGGCAGGACTTTTGATTCTTTTTGGACCAGGGGCAACTGATGCTGTTGCCAGAGCCCATCCTCTGTTGTCTTTTTTCGGTTTTGCTCAAATCACACCTTTCTACTTTCGGTTGGCTAATAATGTGAATCAAGAATTTTGTTCCCATGCTATATCAAATGTGATTTTAATGCCACTTGGTGAATGGAGTTTTAAAGAATATCAAAAGATTTAAAGATAGGCGTTTCGTGCCAAATATTGTATTAGTGGGTTCTCGAAGAAAATTGACTTCAAGTTTTGTTATTATTGAAAAGTAATAGTCTAGCATTTCAATAAATAATGCGAGATGAGAAGCCATTGTGCACTCAAAACTCGCAACAGATAACTGCAGTTGCCTACACCAGTCGAGTACACGTCTCACAACAATTCGCGCAAGAGATGTATCTCTATTCTATTTTTATTTTATACGGATATTCTTTCCTGCTTCCTTCTGTTCTGCTTCTGCATGCTACCAACTCGTTTCCAACGCCAATCTCTCTAACATGAATTTAAAAAGAACATAACTTTCAGCCAATGCCGAAAGAAAAAAGCAACTCTGATTCCAAATGCCCATCTCTCTCTTCTATATTTGGTTTTAAAAAGGCCCTTTACCTGCAGGCCTATAGAAGTATATAGCATAGTAACTTCGTGGGCCTAGGTTCGTCCTTCTAAGGGTTTGTCTTAATTGACTGAGAGATCAGCTCCACCAAATCCAGGTCCTTCTTCACTTCACACTCTACCGCTGGAGCCATATCCATTGGGATATCCATCTCAAAATCACTCTCATCCATACAAGCCAAATTCTCATCAGCCCCAGGAGAAGAGGACATTTTCTCATCGATAATAGGCGCACAAGGCATGTCATCAAGAAGAGAGTCAATGCTGCAGGACTCTTGAAACATGTTTCCATCCAAACAAAAGTCAGGGACCTCATTGAAGTCATAGTCTGGATAGTACTCCGCGGTCTGTGGCTGAGTTGGTGCTTTGAGGGTGGGATCATTAGTTATGGCATTACTAGCATAAGCTCTCCTTCGATTCTCAGCCATGCCTGAGTCCAAGTTCAAGCTCTTAATATATTCTTGTAGAAGCTGGGAGCCTCTAGGATATTTCGAACGACATTTGCGTTTCGAGTATTGCCTTCTTTTGGTGGCATTCCAGTGGTTTTTGATGGAGTTTTCGGTTCTCCCTGGCAATCTCTTTGCAATCTCTGCCCACTTATTGCCTATCTCTGCATGGGCCTGAATGAGGACCTTATCCTCGTCTTCACTCCACGTATCCTTCTGCATGCAAAGGATTAAAAGAGTATGAGAAAAAGGTTACTTGGCGTCCTTGTATTCCTATGATGAATACAGCTCCCACGTGGGTGCATCACTCCTCTGGTGAACCGAGATTTTGGACATATTCATGGATTCTTGTCTAATTGTGTAGGTCTGTCTGTCAGTCAGTCAACGATATTCATAACGAGAAATAGGGTAAAGTTCGAATTCTATAGAATGAATAAGAAATTTAAACCTTGATATCAGGCCTAAGATGGTTATGCCATCTCTCTCTACACTGCTTTCCTATTCTTCCAGGCAACATTTGAGCAATATGAGACCATTTTCTCACTCCATATTGCTGAACCAGTTGAATCAAGAGCCTGATAGACAAAACAAACACGCATGGAGAAAAACAAATGCAAATGTAATAGATATATATCATAAACATATCCAGAAATGTCTGTACATATATGCTAAGGAATCGAACCTACCTGTCTTCTTCAATCGTCCATTGTCCCTTAACAACATTAGACTTCTTACGACCTTTGTATGCCCTTATAGTTGTTGACAATGGTCTATTCTTATTCATTCCAACTTTCTTGTAGTGCCCGTTTTCCGCTGTTATGCATGACACGTCATCTCGTATCACAAAATTGACAGGTTTGATGTCTTGACAAGCAAAAAAAGCCATGTGACTCCGATCTGATCCCACAATATCAGTGGGATTTTGCTGAGGGAGATTCAAGTATCCTCGTCTTTGGAAGTTGTCCATGACATGGCCATGGCCACCATTATCTGCAAATGGCTTACACTCATAAACATCGAAGTCAGTTGAGCATCCATACGTGAAATTGTTGAACGAATCATAACACTGAGTTTGGGCCACGAGGTTGGGATTTGATGAACACCCATTAGGACGAAACTGATAAAGATATTGGAAATCTTGCAAGAAGCCCTTCGATGAAGGAGTAATATTTTCAAACGAAAATTCGTCATTCGTGTAGGGCTTCTGGTAATAATCAGACGAAAGCATTGGTTGTGAGGCAAGAGTTTCCCTAAGCTTTGTTTCAAGCTCCATAACAGGGAGATCAGGAGCAGAAACAGAGGGAAATGTCTTGGCGTTTTGGAGCTAGCTAGCCATCACCCCCTGTGTTCATTAATAGGTGCCCTCGAGAAGGCATTAATTGTTGAGGTTCAAAACGACCGTTAGTACTAGACCCTCCAATGGTCACAGTGCTAAAATGGGAATAAGCATATTAAAGTAGAGCTACATTATGGGATTCGACAGGCCGGCCCCTTTCACGGTGCTAAAATGGTTCTTCCTATTTATACCATTTTGACCTTGTTTTCATTTTGTATGAATTATGAGACATTAATATGCAATTTTCAGACTTAGGTTAATGGACATCATGTATATTAACTGTGTCGTATACATGAATCGTTCTGTTCCATTTTACATCTGGGATCGGGGTTAAGGAAACTTTGATTACGGAGCTAGTTTTTTTTTTTAATGCCGATAAACTTTCATCAGAACGACTATAGATCCAAACAAACTAAGCTGCAAAATAAGAATAGCAGGACTCTCATAGGTCGAGATACTGGAGCTAGTCAAACAGAGAAAGATTCACTTATCATAAGGGAGGGGGTTGGGAAAGAGGAGTAAAAATATCCAACTTGCCCCAGAAGATATTCTGAACATTTTCTTTAAAAGAGTGAGGGAATTTGTTATCAGTAACTGAAATCTAATTCTAACTCAGCCATGAATAAACTGATCACATACTCTCTCTCTGCCTTGATAGTAAGTTTAATCAGTCATTAAGACAAAATTTACTGGTAATTTTGTTGGTGGAAAATGAAACACACCAGAAGGATGTTGCATTTCACACTTGACCACCGCTCTTTACTGAAAGGGGTGAAGATAATGCTATGCATTTACTTGCCCTTAATTGTGCCGCAACTGGTCTTAATTACAATCTCAGAAAAAAAAACTCTAAAATAGTCCCATCTTGAAGAAAGACAGCGATTAGTGTCACTTACAGACATGCGTGACAGTCATTCCCAAGTGTTTCAAAATGACACAAATTGTCAATTTGCCTGAAGCCAAATCATACAAACGCTTTGGAAGCAGATGTTTTGATCTCCAGATAAACAATGTATGCACAAATAGTACACAGTACATCCGCACATGAGCGACGACCATTTGGCAGAAGAGTAAGGGACTTTCTTATTTACTGTTTGTTCCCAAATCAAACCAATAGCCAATATAAAAAACCAAACCAAATGCCTCTCCATTGGAGGAATTGCCACATGGAGCAAACACACCAAACGGCGGTCAAGCATGAATCTGGTTTCGATGAAAGAGTGAAACAAAAACAGATATAAAACTGTCATAGAGATGAGATCATAAGCCTTGTTGCAGGAAAGCTTTCTCAGGGTTCTTCCAGTCAATTTCCGAGTGGTGAGGGAAGTCATAAGGCATTTCTGCTGCAGAAAGCCATGCTTCATTGAACACTCTTATGACTTCTTGGTGCACCACTGCATTGCCCTCTGGTGTCAGATGCAATCCATCACTGTGTAAGGAAAACAAAAGAAACAGACCTTGATGTTTAAGGATGGTAAGCAGAGAAGGTCAAATAAATCAGTCGTTTACAACCCCTCCTCCCCCTGCAGGGGCTGAGGGTCTTCTTTCTTTCTTAATTTTTTTTTCATGGTTGTTTTTGTTAGGATAAATTCGTGGACAAAAAAATTTAAGGCAATCAGATTGTTCTACCAGTCTCTAAATTAGTCATAAATCAAGAAGGCACTTCTTGCCAAGGAAAAACTTGTTGGATCCAGCTTTTACAGTAGTTGTGAAATTCTAGAAGTAGAAAGTCACATGAATTTTCTTCTACCAAATAGATTAGTTTCTTGAAGGCTTCAATCGCCACAGACCTTAGGAATTTCTTCTGCCAACCTGCTGTTTCCTGCATTTTTTTACCATAGATCAATGGAGCGGATACCCATTTCCTTGGCTAGCTCAATGCACTGCTTGGCGTAAAGTCCTGTCACTTCATTTGTCCTTTCGGGCAATTCCATCGCTTTCTCTCCATATAAAGATCTGATGAATCCATTTACAAGCTTACCTCCAGTAAACACAATAGTACCAAAGAAACAGTAAATACAAAAATAAGAAGTAGATCATCCTTGTATCCTAACGTCCTTGTAGACAACTAGAGTTTTCAAGTGTTAAAACAATTTAAAGTGTTTCAAGACCAGAATACCCAGGATTTTAAGTCACTTTAGAGATTTATTTATCTTCTAAGATTTCAAATAGCATTCATTTAGAAGAGGTGAAGATAGTAGTGACGATAGCAGCAGTTGAGTCAGTTAAGGCAACTCTGATGGTAGCGCAGGCAGCAGTGCATGTGGAGCAATTACAAGAACAAGGTAGTAACATAGCAACAACTCTACAATGTGTATGTGAGTTAGTATGGAAGATGCCAGTTAGCTTAGCCGATAGAGTCTGTGGACAGTTGTATAGGGAACATGTCATAAATTTCAACTTTCATCAGGTATCAACTCCCTCTACCTTGTGTAGCTAATAGGTCCAATTCCAGTACACCACAAAACAAACCGAATAATTATGGAATCTGATATGAGAAGGTTACATACTGAGCGTGTACTTTTCGCCCAGCCTCATCTACTGGTGGTGGAGTAATAAGCACAAATAGCATGGTGGGGGAGCATTCCTGCAACAAAATCGGTGAACACACAGGAAAAGATTTAATAGCAGATCACTTATAACACCCTAGCCTACCAGGAAAAGCATGGACACCGAATTGTAGTAAGATATGGCCCAAAGGCATCGTAAAAGTTTTTTCAATTGTTCTTTTTAGGGCCAAATATATCCTTTAAGATAAGGTCAATGTTAAGCAGAGATGGAAAAAATGATTGCAAACATCCTGCAAGTAGTTTCAAAAATTCCAGCAACTTTAAAACTTCAAACCACTCTTTTCCCTGAAGTTTGCTATCAATTAATCCTAGAGACCTAATGTGGTCGCACTATATCTATGCTATAAAGATTCTAATCACTATGTTGATAGTATTAATTCATTCAAAAGGAAGATCCAAACACATGCACCATCTTTTATTATTGCTCCGGAAACTGGTAAAGACATTATAAGCAACTGCTAAGGGTCTCTGTCTAACCAAAATTCCTCCACCACTTTCTGCCAAAGAAACGAAAATGAGCAGGAAACACTTAAGCATCCTTGCGTTGAACCAAAAAGGTGTTAACCTAAATGCCTAATTTACACATAACTGAGAAGCTTTTATTGTTCTAAACAATAGATTTTGAATAGACTTATAAAAAAAAACAATAGATTTTGAATAGCTTTCATTTTCCCATTTTTTGTTAACTTCATTGTATGCTTGGGTAAAATAACTATCAATTGGGCAATCTGGTATGATGAATCAGCAGAGAAGATTAGTTAACAATCAGAAGTCCATATAATGTGCAGTAGAAAGTTTATAAAGTGCAATGCAACATACTAAACATGTTCTTGAAAGTATTAGAGAAGCAATATTTGAACCTTCAAATGATGAACAATCTTTCTGAGATTCTCCCTGTAATCCTCAATAGGAACGTGTTGCCGTTCACTGGTCCTCCCCAAAAGAGCTGCATCATTGGCCCCAAAGAAAATTGTCGCAGCAACAGGAGGTTTTGTATAGTCCTGCAAAGGAAGCCATATGAATAACCTGCTTGAGATTAACAGTATCGTAATGATTGTCCGTGTTTTTTCATATACATGTAGCTTCATTAGAACATAAACCAAGGGAGTGCCACCCAAGTGCACAAAGTTTATAAGAAGGAGCACCGCAAACCAAACAAACAAACTGACCAAAGGCCTATAAAAAACACAAACAGACAAGAGAGAGAGAGAGAGAGGGAGAAACCAAACATAAAAAGAATCAAAGTCCTCCCTTCCTTGTCCGAATAAATGATAGACTAACAAGAACTAATAATGCAGCAAATAAAAGTACAAACAAAGGTGGTCTTAGTCTTCCTAATAGAGCATCCATCTCTTCAAATGTTCAGCAAATTCTGTCACGTCCATAAACACAGAAGTACACATAAAGGTTCAGCTCTCCAAGACATATTAACTGTTGTTGTAGCGACCTACCACTCCATCTAGCGAACACTTCAGAAGTAGCATCCAGAAGAACCGAAGCCACTTGAGAAGACAAAACAAAGAACCGAAAATGCCAAGTAATTAGGAAATACAACAGGAGATGATGAAGGGCCTCTTCAGGAAATTTTCAGATAATACACACCAATTCACTAGGAAAAATTATAAATAAACCAAGCTACCAACAGTTAGAATCTCCTAATAAGCTGCAGTCCAAGCCATTACCATCTCCGGGTTCTTCACCTGACCAAGTCTCCATCTTTATGCACTATAACCAACACAAGCGCAAATATAAACAAAAACAATTTCTAAATCATCACAAAGAATGAAAGAATTAGGTTATGCCAACATGTCAGAAAAACCCATCGGATTTTCCAATGCAATATCACAACAGTCTGAAGCTTGAGAACCAATGATCACCAAAAGAAGAGAACAACTTACGAGAGGGAAAATTTGATGCAGCAAGAACAAAGCCCATCTAGAAGTGTATCCGCCATATCCACGATTCAGTATATCAGCCTTTACACATTTGAAAAGGCAGAATAAGATTACAGTTCTAAGTACAATTCTAAATGATCGTTCTCAGAAAAAAGAAGAAGCAAATGAATACATGAATAAATGTGTAACCTTGCGAGAATAAGTGTCAGCAAGAGCAGCTCCCCATCCTCCTATTCTGAACGACTGTTCCGTTATCGAATCTCCAAATAGCACGATCTGCGGCCTCATTCTCTGTCTCTCTCTCTCTCCCCAACTAGAGAGAGTTGAAGTTAGGGAGAGCAAAATGTAAGTGTGAAACAAAACGCGCCGTTTTACTGAGTTCGGCTCAACTGAAATAACAGTAATTCGCTTTTTTTATATATTTTTCCTCAAACTCCCTCCCTGAACGACGTATATTATTAATTATATATATATATATATATATGTCTAGATTATTTTGGAGAATATGTTTTAAAGAGTATTACCTATATTTTAAAATATACCCTCTATGTTACATTATATTTTTTTTGGCAATATGTGCCCTCTTTTTTTTGGTTGCTGTTATTAGTAGAATAGTAGCTACACAAAAGAGCACAATAAAAAGCAACTTATTAAAGCGAAGTGACCGCCACTAAAACAACCAAAGTCGTCTACTCTATAACACTCGAGAACCCGCGTTACGCAATAGCCCATTCGTGCGCTTTAACTATCCAGAGTCGCCTCAACAACTAAGTTCACTTGAGACATCAGCAACGGGAGGAATCTTGGCACACGTTCACGGCCAATATTTGATGTCAAAAGTTTATCTGTCAAGGTTCACAGGAAAGAGCTGCGTGCGTTCCATTAACTTGTGTACCCCGAGTTAGCTACCTATCTAATCGCTCACCAAATCCTTTTCAGGTCCTTACACGTGCCAGCCTTTTTGCAGTGGGCGTAGACAAGGTGGCTGAAGTTATTGCTGCATCTTTGAATGTTGCAAGAAAGAGGATTGGGGTAGATAAGCAGCTACAAGCCAATGAGTTATGGCTCAAGTGGCACCTCCTCCGTATATGAGGTCCTGATCTGGGGTTCGAATATCCTCACCCCCTTCCCTGCCAGGCTATGACCTGCATTGCCTCAAAAAAAAAAAAAAGACAAGCAGCTACAACCTAGTAGTAGTCCTACTCACATTCGCATTACTAAAAAATTTGACACCTTGTCTATCAGAAAAGATTCTCACTCGACAATCCCAGAGCAGTTCAGTGGAAGGCCTTCTCAACATGAACCTTATCTATGTCGCAGCGCAAATTGGACAGCTTTGACAGGACCTGTTTTCAGGTAAAAAAAAAAGGCTTGCCAAACCAACATAGTGGTGATCGATCGATGAGAACTTGTGAGAAGGCACTGCCAGACAGGGCCGGCTCAATAAAAAATTGAGGCCTAAGGCCATATTAAAAATTAGGCCTTTTATATATTTTTTAATAAAAAATTATTTAAAAATAATTTTTTTAGCTTTTTTAGATGCAAAATTACTAATCAAATTTTTATATTCAAGCTTTGTTAATATGTCACTTTCAATTGATAGAATGATTAATCCATTTACTTTCTTGTGACATTGTCGATCGTAAATAAGATTTTATTAATTTAAGTTTTGAAAAACTTCTTTCTCTTCAGAAGCAACTATCACTGGTATTGTTAAGAGTATTCTATATAATTTAATGTTTCAATTGGAGTATTGATTTTAGATTGCAAAACTTCTTTTAATACTTTTAATTCTGAAAATAAATCCAAATCATCTATGTCAGAATATTCATCATCTTTTAAAAAACTTTCAAGATTAAGATAATATTTTTTTTAAATCATCATTCTCTAAATATTTGAATTTGTTAATATTGTGAGTCCTACTTTAAAGAACTTCAATTCGTTTTTTCTTCTCTTATTTTATTTAACTTTTAGTTAGGCTTTGTTAGTTTGTTTTTAACGTCTGCGTTACTCTGCCTTTATATCACTTCAAGCCTCTTTTTTGTATCACTTCAAGACGCTTTTAGTTACGATTTGTTTTTAACGCCTACGTTAGTACGTTACTCTGCCTTTACATCACTTCAAGCCTCTTTCTATGAAAGTCACGTGAAAAAAAACAACTGACACAGCACAAGTCGCAGGGTGAAAAGAAAGCAACTAAGTGAAATACAGAAGGCCTACGCCTTGAAGTGATATAAAAAAATGAAGAAGAAAGAGGCTTGAAGTGATGTAAAGGCAGAGTAACGTACTAACGTAGGCGTTAAAAACAAATCATAACTAAAAGCGTCTTGAAGTGATAGGCTTGAAGTGATGTAAAGGCAAAGTAACGCAGACGTTAAAAACAAACTAACAAAGCCTAACTAAAATTTAAATAAAATAAGAGAAGAAAAAACGAATTGAAGTTCTTTAAAGTAGGACTCACAATATTAACAAATTCAAATATTTAGAGAATGATGATTTAAAAAAATATTATCTTAATCTTGAAAGTTTTTTAAAAGATGATGAATATTCTGACATAGATGATTTGGATTTATTTTCAGAATTAAAAGTATTAAAAGAAGTTTTGCAAACTAAAATCAATACTCCAATTGAAACATTAAATTATATAGAATACTCTTAACAATACCAGTGATAGTTGCTTCTGAAGAGAAAGAAGTTTTTCAAAACTTAAATTAATAAAATCTTATTTACGATAGACAATGTCACAAGAAAGACTAAGGGTCCGTTTGCCATTTTACACATTCTCACAATAAAACAAAACTTAAATTAATAAAATCTTATTTACGATCGACAATGTCACAAGAAAGACTAAGGGTCCGTTTGCCATTTTACACCTTCTCACAATAAAATACTACAATATAATCTCTCACTCTCCCATCAAATCATAACTTTTCACTATAAAAAATATAAAAAATTACATCTCTCTTCACTTTTTCACTAGACTCAATATCTAAAATTTTAACAACACAAAAATTTTACAATACAAATCAATCCTAAATGGATTAACCATTCTATCAATTGAAAGTGACATATTAAGAAAACTTGAATATAAAAATTTGATTAGTAATTTTGCATCTAAAAAAGTTAGTTCATTAAAAAATATATAAAAGGCCTACTTTTTAATATGGCCTTAAGCCTCAATTTTTTATTGAGCCGGCCCTGCTTCCGGAACCTCTTTGTCCTGTTCCCTGGTCCTGGAAGATGACACGCATAGGGCCCCAACTATCAAATCCCACCATTTCAACATCCCTTTAACACAACCAGCAATCTGAAAGACTCATACAACGCTAAAATTCTGGTCAGAATGGCGCCTCGTTGTGGACCATGCTTATGCTTTCGCCGTCACCCGTTCAAATCGATACTCCCTTTAAACAGCTATAACACAACTATCTCGCGTTGCAGCAACCTCAAATACCACATCCATTAATGGAGATTCTAAACCAGCACCCTATGTCTCCGAACTCTCAGCTATTAACTAGAAGAAGAAAGTGAAGCAGAAGAATTTCCATGTCTCACACCCATCATCTCATGTTGACGATGTTGCACATAATATTTCATGTCTCTCTCTCTCTCTCTTTTTCTCAATAACGAACTTCATTGAAAACAGAAAAGCCATTACAAAACAGAGTTCGAGTCACAAAGTAAAATGTGCAACGGAACAGAAGTGCATTCTGTGATTAAGAAATTCTAGCTCAAGTCTTTGGAGGTTCGTAGCAAACTATAAACTGTATGTACATGGAGTACTTGATATAATCATCTTAATGAAATGGCCCCGCCCAAACATCTTTAACTCTCTTCACTATGAGATTATGGATTACGTGGGAGTGTTCTTAGTACTTGCTACAATTTTACGAAAGTATAAGGTGTGAACCTGTAATTTTTTTTCAAAAACTTAAGCTCAAACTCAAAAGAAGAAATAAATTTTATTATTTAAATTATATTCTCTAACCTACCTCCTCGTACACGCAATAATAAACCCGTGGTTTTATTTATATGCTTTGACTTTTTTTCCCCCGAAAGCTCCCGAAAGCTCTCAGCCTTCTGCCTACCCCAGCCATTCCCATCCCTTACGGAGGAGGGGGGGAGCTCCGGCTCCTTCATCCCCCTCCTCCTTTTCTCTTTTCTTTCTCCCCTCCCTCTCTTTCCTCTCCCCTCTCCTTATCTCTGGTCCGGTTGGTGGTGTTTTGGTTGGCTGGTTTTTTTGGTTTTCCTTGCAGGTGGCATCCATGCGATTTTCGTTGGTTTCCACCTACTTTGGTCATGCACGCGCCGGCTGGTTGGAATCCGCACGTCGAGCGCTTCAAAGCCCATCTTCTCCGTCACTCAGAAGGCGGCGCGTCTTGATCCACGTGCCGAACCTTAGAGCCGCGTGTGTCCCTCCGACCACCGATTCCAGCTCTTCTGCTCCGGCGTGGATAGTGCGGCTCCTGGCCTACATTTCCAACGATGGATCTCCATCTTCGTTCCCCACGCGCCGCCGCCGCCGCCGCCGCCTTTCAGGCCAAATGATTATGGGGATTTCCCGGGGATTATGTTATGTTTTTGCCCGTTTGGGCCAGCCAACCTCTATGTTTAAGGCTTGTGTTGTTTTTTTGTTGTCTTTTTCCTATGTTTAGGCATATTAACTTGTGTTTGCTGGCCTCTGTGGCTTTTCCGTCCCTTTGGGGAATTTGTAGGACCTTTGAGTTCGTCTGCTCATTGGCCCGCCGACTCTTCGGAGTGTCTGATACACCTTTTTGAGCTTTATGAGGTTTTTAAACCTCATTGATCCTTCAATATATCCATATGCTATTTATGCCCCCCCAAAAAAATAACTAGTTAAAATGGTGATGATTTTTTCTCCATGAGCTCCTCAGTTCTATTACCACTTCTAGATCAAATGTAAAGGGATGGATATATACAAGATGATCAACCAACAGCAGTGAAAATAGATTGACATGTTTTCCATAGTCATGCCTTTTTTTTTCCTGCCCTGCCTTGTGCGAAATACAAGGAAAAGTAGTACAGACATTATCCAACCAAACCAATTTTAAAAGGTAGGAAGGAGGAAAGAAACAGATGGCCCGGGACTGGGAGATTGTTTCGCTTCAAGTCCTTTCCCCTTCACTTTGGGAAACTGTTCCTCTTTTAGTTCATGTAAACGGGGGCTGTATACTCTCTGTGAAACCTGCGGGCTATTAGCGGGTCCGATACCCTCTGCTGAAGTGGGGGTCGAACTTGTTACTTTTGGACTCTGAGTGATACGGATCTCACCCCGGCTTCTTGTGATAATTTCATCAAGAATTTCCCCGTCATCAATGTTAGTAATTCTTGCCTGAGAACCCTGGTCCTGCAAGCACACAAGACATCAAGACGTATAGAGAAGCTTCTGAAGATATGCTGATAAAAGCCTGCTTTAATATCCAATGATTATTACCTCCATTCAATCTGAATATTACTTCCTAAGGTGAAGTGATGTAAACACCTAATCAAAGTACTCCCTAAACTGTAAGCTTCAACATTTTTTATGATCACAGTGCATCAAAGGGCACAAAACTAGAGGAAAGCTGGATCACATTTTAATTATGATAATGAACAGGATGCAATAATGATATTCAGTCCAACTCTGATGTTTCAATAGGTACACCTAAACTGAACAAAATAGTTAAGACACTTACTTGAAATGACATGTTGAAAGCAATAGCAGGGGCTTCCTCATACTCTGCAGCATCCAAGTCTTGAAGATGGACTCCTTTAAAGAACTTAGGGAGAAAATACTGTCTCACTGGTACGAGAAGCATGATTAACATGGGGAAAAGGACCCCAGCTAATGGTATCCATGTCATGCCGAAACACAAAAGCAAGTAAACTGTCTGGAACAAGGTGAAGGCGGCAATTGTTTTGAAGGGCACAGTCTCGACAAAGGTCGCATGATGCTCCTCCAGCACCCTAACATATTACAGGCTGATCATCTGTTTCCTCTTCAATAAATAGTGATTACGCTACTTATGCACATAATAGTTACAATAAGAATGTATCTTTCATATATATATATTGTGTAGACTGTAGACACGTATACAAAGCCACGTCTTAAAGTTTCTTAAAAAGAAAAAGAAATTGGAGAACACGAGGAGAGGAAAAAATGCCAAGGGAGGTGTAAGTATCAAAGTATAGAAGAACTTGGAAGTCCTAGAACCCATGGCAATTAATAAAAATAACAGGGAATATGAGCATAAACTTACTTATATCTTCGACTTGGAGCTGTGAAAAGCAACAACATCCTCTCCCAAAATTGGTTTCCAGGCAAACTTTCAATTGCCATGAAAGCAAAGTAGCCCCAAAGAACTGAAGTTGGGATCTTCTTTAGAAGAGGCATAGCAGCGACACAACCGCCAACCATCAATGCCTGAAGGAGATTGCTGAGGCGTTGTTCTTTAACTTCGACAGGCAAAAGATCATCAATATCCTTATCCACGTCAAACACTGTCTCGTCAACAGGGGCACCTATGTAGCCAGTACTAGAGGCCGATTGAACTGTGGATTCTTTCAGCTCTTTCAGTCCCTATCAAAAGCACAGCTCTAAGATAAGAAATTACAAAGAGAAAAGATTTATGCCACAAGAAATCATAAATGGATATATTTACCAGAGCAGATGGAATTTGGTAGGCCAGTGGAGTCTGCATTTCGTTATATGCTTCTTGCATGTTCCGGTATAATTGTCCCAAATTCGAATTCTTACGAATGCTTTGTCGGGCTGCAGCTACAAGCTTATTTCGCATAAGCTGTTCCAGCGAAAACCCAAAAAAAAAAAAGGCAAAGGGATGCATTATCATTACAGAGATCAAAGGACGGGATTGCCAACACACAGATAATTCTCACTGAGCAATTGTAGCAATGCAGTGAGCACACATTTTATCAGATGAGTAGGATTATTGGACTGGATTCCTAAAATGGTTGGATTCTGGTCCTGGTTTTGTGCCAGGATTGTACCACAGAAGACGGTAAGAGTCCTATGATCACAATTTTATACTTCCATAAACTTGCAACAGAAAAAAGGAGGGGGGTGTTCTATAGTCATAAAATGAGATTCACTAATTTCCAGAGCACGATGAGGTACTTTACCTGATGTTTTAGGGTAGCTAAGCTTTTTGTATGCATGGGAGATTGTGGAATTACACCGTTGGAAAGAGGAATGCCAATAAGCCCGCAAAAGATGACCTGGCATTGGGAAAAAGGTCCAAAGTGAAATGAAAATCTTCCTTACATGTGTCATAAGAGAGTTCTTATAGATGGAGCCCTTTGTGGCATAATTAGATGTGAAAAAGCAATTCTCCAGGGAAACAGCTTACCAAGAAACCCAGGAGGAGGAGGTCATAATGATACGAAGCTGGTTTCTTCAGATTAAACTCCTTCTGTTAGGCAAGTTGAGATGCAACACTGTGGTCAAAGTAGTAAAGCACAGCAATCATAGTTGCTGGTACAAATGCTCCAACAATGTACAATGGAGGAACGTTTAACATGTCCTGCACAACTCAACAATGAGTTTGTAGCCAAGCTTCAGATGCAAGGCAACAAAAATTTAGCACCCTTCAGATGCTAGAGAGGTTTCCCAGTAGACATTTGACAAACCATAAGATTCACCTTGATAACTGTCCAATTTGAGTATGCACCAGGGGACCATGGATTTGGGCTGAAAAGGCGTCTTGGGATCCCTCTTGGAACATCATTAACAGGTATGTAAGACACACTAGTCCAAACAAGCACCATAAGTGGGACTCCATAATCCGCAATAAATCCCCGTAGCCAACCTATAAACTTGCATTACACATTAAGTATAACATTCGGCAACAAAAGCGATATTCTCTCCCCTGATAGCAAGCACCTAAGAAATTTTTCAAAAGGGACAACTGCGATTTATCTTTTAACCCCATACTTTTGATTCCAAAGCAAACTCCCCATACCTGTCCCATAGCGCCAGGACCTAGCTTTACGACTTCTTAGTGCAGTAAGAAGAAGACCAAAGGACAGAACCAATGCAAACATTCCATTGCCAAATCGCCAGGGTAGTTGGAGTGCAGTCTGATCTGGATTTTCTCTCTGGGGGATGCCAAACTCTTCCACAACTCCCTGTAGTATGAAGTCCATAAATTGAAGTAACTACGGAGAGAATGTTTATAGAGAGTACCATTTTGTGTGATTCGGGGAAAAAGGTCTATTATTTGAGAACTTATAACCACCATGAAAATTCCTCGCTACTCTAGAAGCTTTCCAACTTTCTTTCAGAAATACGGTTGTCTCATGACCCTCCCAATCCTCGCTAGTCAAAAAATGAAGCTATTTAACAATGTTTAATCATAAAGGATAATCACCCGTATGGCTTGCTGCATAAATAGCATTGCGATTAGCAGACCAAACAATTCCCCCGCAAGCCGTGTAAACCTATTAATAATAGAGCAGGCTCCCAATATGGCCAGCAAGAAGAGCAAAAGGGCCGTCCACACACATACCCTGAAAACCAATAATGTATAAAGAGCGTCAAATTTTATCACCAAAGATCAGCCCCCTTTACATTATTCAAGTACCAAGAATGTTCATGAGATACCATCCAGTCCAGGCTAAGAAGAGTTTCTGCCCTAAATCCTTTCGGTCCTTCGCAAAGTTGAACATGAACGTATACATCAACACTGTTGGCTCAGCCACTCCTAGAATGAGTAGGGGCTGTCCTCCAACAACTGAGTGGATAAGACCACAAAGGGCTGTTGATGCAAGAGTTTGCACAGCAGTCAAAGTTCCTTCTGTGACACAAAAAATAAACATGTTTTAGAAAACTATACCAAATTACCGACTAAAACAGGATGTTATTAACCCGCAAATGGCAAAATTCATCACACCGGTATTTCTCTCCAGCTGCTCCCCGAAAGATATAACTGGAATTGCTGAAGCAAAAAATATGTATGTAGTTGGAGCCAGGATCCTAATACAGAAGACAATAACCAAAGATTAAATATGACCTAAACATAAAAAGTAGTAATATCTGCAAAATTTAGCATTGTATGTTGACCGGAGCTGACGAGCTGTGATGGCTATCCAGATAGTAATAAAAGCAATGACAACATTCTACTGTGGCTGTGATACAGAGATGACGAATACAAGAGTCACAAACCTGATACCCGCTCGGATTCCACCAGTCCAGTCTTGTTTGTAGCATAAAAGTCTTCCTTTGAGGTCATCCTTGATTCCACGGAAGGGAACAAATGTTTCTTCCATTTTTTTTTTATAAGTACTTTGTGAACAAGAAGGGATTTGAACGAACTTGGTTTTTGGTTTGAGTAACAAGTGATACGGGATATATGTGAAATGGAAGATGTCTAACTGAGGTTCAAAGTTACGGGGCTCGAGAGGCCAACATGGTTACTAAACTTGCATTAGCGGAGATATAGATGTATGTTATGCAAAATTATGGGCAGAGGCAAGTATTTTCTCTTCATTATTGGAGGTCGTAGGAAAATCCCGGAAAAATAATGTTGAAATATGACAGACCCTTTTGATATCCATAAGCAAATGAATAAAGTCGAAGAATTTACATTTAAAAGCGAGTTTGAAAGAGAGAATGGAGTATGTCGCTATGAAGAAGAACAAAGGAATTTACCTGGGTGATGTTCGTTTTGAGAAAAAATGTAGGATTTTAGAGAAGTTGTGAATTTTTATGTTGAATAGTGTTTTATTGGTGTTTGTGTAAAGTGGAGAGAAAAATGATTTGATGTAATTGTTTAATAAAAAAAATATTAAAGTTATGTGAAAAAAGTATAGAGAGAGAATTTATGTTGAATAAAAAATTAAAAAGTTGTTGGAGATTGTGTAAAATGTATTGGTTTTTGTGTTTGAATTCTGAATATGTTCGGTGGTAGAATTGTGAATATACTTAAAATCCTGAAAAAATGGTGAAAACGAACATACCCCTGGTAAGGAATGTAACTACTTGCATCCCATATCTCAGCAAAGAATCAAGAATTTTTGCGAATGGAATCCATAGAGAATTAGGAAGTTCGAAACTTTAACGAAACTGACAGATACTCTGCATATACTGAGATCAGAACTAGCGGTTGACTTCCTCAAAGCTCAGATCCATCACCTACCCTTTTCTCTCAACCTTCAAAAAGGCCTCTTTTTTCCCACCGAAAGTGCACCAACGTATCAAAATGCAGCGCAATGCTAAGAGCTAATTACATGGTAAAACTTTTTACATGCTAAAATTCGTGAAAAATGTAGACAAGCACTAGAGGAGGGCAAGAACCACCAAATTAACGCGAACCCGTCATCATACACTGCATTTGTGATGGTTCAGAACAATCTGAAGCAAATGGACATAAACAGAAAGACGAAAATAGAAAAGTATGCAGAAAGACTAGCGAGGAAACATGGTTAAACCACAACGATGATTGCTTCAGAACACTTTCGAGCACATGGGCATCAACGGAACTGTAAAAAGAAGTAACAGCACAGCTGAACCAAAGTTACATTATTCAAAGAGGACCATTCTGAGCAACAATAGAGACAAGAAAGTTAGAGAGAATGACTTGCAGTTACATAAGCTGAGAGCGCAGGACTAAAGGCAGGAAAGGCAAGCAAAGGTTCAGATGTAACCCAAAACAGCTTCTGACAACCCAGGCAATAAATTAGCACAGAGAGAGTGTCTCAGACTTTTAAAACTCACTGCCAATGCAAAGGGATTTTAGCGTGAACGGGGATAGTGTTGTACTGTGGAGACTAGCTGGCCTATAAATAAACTCTCAGCCATCCAGTAAAACAAAAAATGTGACGAGAGAGAGAGAAAGAAAGCAGTGAGAAAAAAAGAAAAGAAAAAGAGGAACTTCCTGTCTGAGTGGCAGACAGGCAGAATGCTGAGAAATGTGACTAGAAAGTTGAACATTATATTAAACTTGCCTCTTAGAAAATGTTCGGTTAATTTTTCGTCTTCTTCCCTTTCCAAACCAGTACAGGTACATACGTATAATGACGTCCTTAAAATTAAATTACCCCCAAAAAAGTCCTTAAATTTAGCCTAATCTTTATCTTAAAGCGTTACGTACTTTCTTGCCACTTGTTTTTTTCTTAGCAGTACTTTATTACCACTCAATCGAGGGTATTGTTGAACTAGCAGCGAACGAGAAGTTTGAGTTTCAAACGATGTTAATTGACAGATGAAAAGGAAGACAAAAACAGTGATGCAAGTGACAAGCTTTCTACCAGCCATAAAAGCGACCGAAAAGACCCAGATCACGAAAATGTGTTTTACGTTAAGGGTGGTTAACGGTAGTGTAGGTGGCGATTTAGTGAAAACTGTCGTCATCACCGCAATTGACGGAATCACATAATTGACACGGCCACCGCACAATAACCGCTCTTGTCGGTGACGGTATTAACGGTAACGACTATACAGTAACCGCTTAAACCGTATAACTGTTGTGAAAAAAAAAAATTTCTCTTTGGGCATTTTTATTTTTTTCACTGTTTTGAGCTGTTTAAATTTTCAACATAATATCATAATTAATAATCATATCAAATGACAAATATCATAACATATTCAAACATAATATCATAATTATTAATAATCATAACAAATATAATAAGTTGTCCAAAAGTCCAACATAATATCATATTTAAACATAAATACTAAAGTCTAATAAAAGTGTCCAATAATGTGATATAAACCAACTAACATATTTCAACAAAAGTCCAACAAAAGTATGTCACATAATCAATAATCATCTTAAGTCTCAACTAGGGGTGGTTAACGGTAGTGTAGGTGACCGTTTGGTGAAAACCGTCACCGTCACCGTCACTGCAAATTGACAGAATCATATATTTGACACCGTCACCGCACCTCTAAGGCACAATTACCGTCCTTACCGGTAGCGGTGACGGTTTTAGCGGTTAAAACGGTCACTGCCGGTGCAAATGAACACCCCTATTTTACATTAGGCTTGGGGTCTTTATGAATATGCATTCACTTATAAAAAAAAAGTTTTTTTCTAGGCAATCAGAGGATGTGGTTGCTAAGCTTGACAAATTAATATTCCAACACATGATCTTATTGTCTAAAGTGGCTATGAACTTCTATTTTCCAACCTTCACATCTTACATTAAAATACCCAGAAGAGAACGTTGACATCTTACTATGTTTTCAAATGAACTTGTAGCACCTTCTTTCAATGTATTATTTTGGTACAATTTATAAGTCCTACGTGGGGGTTCTTCAACAGAACGAGTACTGTTCGTCCCACGGATATTCTCTAGCTTTTTTATAGATCAGTAACCCCACAATGGAGTTCTTATGAATATTTTAAGATCAAGCTTTTAAAATGATAACGGTTCATCAAAAAGTCATCGAAACCTTTTCAGAATGTTGTATCATCTTTCCGAAAAAGCATGCAGCTTCAAACTTTATTGTGGAAGGTTGGTTGTGCATCGCCATTAGCATGCATTATTTAACCTTATCATCGTGACAGAACAAATTAATTAAGTTCAACTTCGTTTTCATTATCTTTATAATCATTGGGCATCGCCATGTTTTTGTTATCATCCGCTCCCTGTAGTCATCGCATCCTCCCCTCAAAGGTCGTCCACACCCAGTCACCCACCCATGACTTCTACAGCTAAGCAACCCAGAAAAATAAAGAAATCGACAAAACTGAAGCACGCCGGCGAAATTCGTTAATTATTGCTTTCTTTCCGGTTTGACTTTATGCAAAATCACCTTAACCATCTCAACACTTCCTTTTCCAATTCACTGGATCAACTCTCTTTGGGCGGCGCGCGGGCTAGTGGCTGGTACTGATCAGATTAGACATCAGATTGGTTATCCTTGAAGGAGGCTGATCATTAATGACGGCGCTATTGCGAATAATGCAGCGTGGAAGGACAAACAACATACGAACTAAGGTTGTCCATTAAGCATGGAATAGTGTATCGTTTCCGAAGACAATAAACCAACGTGAATGATTTGACACAATTTGAAAAAAAAAAATGATTTGACATGAGAAAAAGAAAGGATATACGATGCTGGCTAAATTAACCACATATCTCATGTAAATTAACCATATTTGGGCGGCTATAAATCAACTGGAGCATCGGGGACAACGCTGCGAAGTTCAAGAGTTGATTAGGCGCGTCAGACGAATTAGCAAAGGAGCATCATTTGGCGTGGCGAAAGGAGTTAGCTCTAGAGAGTGTGCCTCGATGGATTCTGCCACCTAAAAACTTTATCAAAATAAATGTTGATGCCGCTATAGTGATGGCTATGGGGTGATAGCAGCTGCAGCTAGAAACAGTTCCAGTCATTGGATGCTGTGAGTCCGTTGAGTGTGTTGTTGGCATGTGAAAAAGGTTTACCGAAGATAATTTTGGAAGGCGACTCGAAAATTGTTATGAATGCTCGTATAATTGGCCTCAGAAATTAAGATTGACGTCTTTCCTACTCTATTTAGGAGCTCTTTAACGCATGTTGCAGGATGCAGAATTAGAAGACTTTTCGTGTCTGTCGAAGTGCAAACGAGTTAAAAGCACTATCTTATTCATTAAACAGCTCTTAAGGTGAGTTTGTTTGTCGAAATTTCAGAGAATATTCTTAAAATTTTGGGAATCTTGCGGAGTTAGAAATTTTTTGAGATTTGTGAAAAGATGTTATAATTTTAAAATATTTTAAATAATTTTTGAAAATTTTAAAGTAGTTATAGAGGGTAATAATTGTAATAATTTGTTTGTTTATTTTTTATTATTTTTCTTAGTTAACCGCCTCCACATGCCTTTTGTCTTCTTGTGTTCCCTTACTTTTTTTTATTTCTTCATTTGGCGCCAATTGTATTTGGCTGCTTTGGTTGCTGCTTTTTTTTTACCCGACAACATATTGCGCAATCCAAGAGACCAATGTCTTCCATCTCATTTTTTTTCTTCTGTTTTGCAGGGGCTGTCAGGTACGGCTCAAAAGGTTGGAAGGGGCATTTGACGTTTATTTTGCTCAAAATTTTGGACTCCGAAATTTCGAGTAGTCCGAAATTTCGAGTAAACAAATGCCCCGTAAATATAGCTTAATAAATAATTATTGATATTGTGAGTTTTTTATTTATCTTAATTATATATTAGAACGGATCCCTTCAATATTTGTTTATTTGGTTATAGAATAAAGGAATGTTTTAATTAAAAAAGAGAAAAAAAAAAGGTGCACGATGAAAAAGCATTTACGACCTTTTAGCCGTCTAACTAAAACTTCGGTTCATGTTTATGGAATGGGGTCAGTCATGATAAGGACGTTTTGATTTTGGTTTTGGTTAGATCAGTTAGGTCGTACGTACCGACCTATAAAATAATGGTCCTCAAAACTCTGTGGAGCCTAAATCTAAGTTTGATACGCAACTTAAGACGTGATATTTTGGGACTTGAGACTTGAGCCTTGCACTTTAATTTTGGGACGTGGTATTGGACTTGGAGTATTGGCCCCTCCAGTCGGTCCAATACTCCAAGTCCAATACCATCTTCAACTGGTCGAGGGTGATCTCATGAGACCTGCTTTTTTATTCGACCTTTTTTCAACAAACATGCCAACCCTTGCATATATACTTCTTTTTTTTTTTTTTTTCTTTTTTCGCCTCTTGAATCGTCTTTCGCCCCAGAAATCAAACAAAAAAGCAAAATGGGCAAATCGAAAAGAAAACTTTGATCTACGTCTTATTTCTCTGTCCATGGCGGAAAGTATCAGCGCCTTGTTTGACATTTTTGTTTTATTGCAGGAGGCTTCTATTTGGATTGCTTTGCACGTTAAACTGTTCGAAATGGTATAATGAAAAACACAAGAAGATGCATGGGTGAAAGACAACGACGCAGATGATCGAAACCGCCTATGTTGCCTCTGTTTTTGGGGCTTCTTTTTGTTTAAAGCAAAAACCTTAAGGAAAGTTACAAAAATAAATGTTTAAAGCGGGAGCAAAGTGATAATTTCTAGAAATTAGAACATCTCATGTGCGACGTAATAGTGTAGTTAGTGAAAGCGACTTATAATTAGGTTAGGCGATCCATGCACGTTTCTCCCCCTAGGAGGAACCAAATATTAATTCTTATCGGGACCATGATAGGCATAGCCAACTTGATGATGCGTCATGCGTGCGTGCTACTACGTCTACGTGCTTAGAATTATTGGAGTTGCTATTCTTTTGTATTCATCAATGTGTGGTGGCGTCCTTTAGATTCAAAGTCTTAAGTTACTTTAGCTTGGTGAGGGAAAAGGTCTCCTCCCGAATTTGGTTGCAAAATATAATATATATATATATATATATATACATATACACCTTCTTCATTGGCTAAATTAATACGAACTTTCTGAGCAAAATAATATGGTAAACCAGCAATAAGTTTTTCTTTTCAATAGGCCTGATTGCAATCAGTACGTAATAAAACTTTAGATAAAAATACATCTTTATACCAGCGAAAATCAGTCATAGTTGGGCATTTTAAATTTAAAAGAAAATCAGAAACCCTTTCACGATAAACATCAGGAGAACCAACAAAATTTCTTGTAATAGTATAAAGCAAAGTATTAACAGCATCTAAAATAGTTTGGTTATTTTCATAAATAATATTATTATTCTCATCTTTTTTTTACAGCATTTGTTACAGCAGTTCGTGCTTCTTCTGTAAGATATTTATTATATATATATGCGGAAGTGACTATGTATGAAATGTTTTGTTATTGAAGGTAGTATAATTTTTTTTTGAGACTTGTGAAAAAGTTGTTGATATTTATAAAAAAAGAATTTGAATTAGTGAAAAAGTAGTGATTGTTAAAAATTTAAAAAAAGTACAACCTTTTTTTCACAAACTCTTATATCTTTTTACAAGATCCAATATTTTTTTTTTATAAATTTCAATACATTTTCACCAGTTTCAATAGAATATACACTACCTCCAATAAAAAATAATCTAGAATTTTTTTTATCCATCCAAACACAGGCTAAAAATATGGAAAAAAAATTATGACTAAACTCGGTGCAATTCAATTTCCATCCGGTATAGTACCAATTTTGTGTATAGGACACAAATTCATCAATACATGAACCAATAAATTACAAAAAATTATTAGTGTATCAAAGTCATAATGTGGAGGCAGATAGAAATTAAGTAAAAACTATTTTTGATCCGTGCATAAATATTTATAAATATGTAGGTACTAATGAAAACTAATTTGTGAAAAAAAGGATATAACACTTTATTGATGGATTTTATTTTTTACTCTTTGATTATTGGTTTGTCATTTGGTGACAAAAGTAGAATACGCAAAGTTGCAAAAAAAAAGAAGCTAAAAATGACACATTCCCATATATTGGTTTAATTTTTAACATGGACCAGATTTTAAACAACAAAATCTAAAGGGGGGCGTGATCATAAATTACTTGGCAAATATTTCATTTTTGGGGGCAGTAACGTAAATGGCTTAGCACCTGCACATTTGCGCAGTTTGGGAGCAGACAGCAAGCAGAGCGAAGCCAAAGCCCCCAGAAGTAAGAAAAAAAGTTTAGATTTAAGCTCATTTTTAAAAAAATATATATATATTGACCCCCCAAAAAATATTATATCACAATTTGGCCCACCTAAAAATTAGGGGCTGCCTTAGCATCTGCATGCAAGGAACAAGTATGGAAAATATATATAAAAAAGTACGGAGTGGCTGGATACGCCTTTTGAAAAGGTTGTTCAACCTACTTCCGCACCATGCAACCTTTTCATTGTTCAACCTAGTTGAAGCGAGGTGCACACTACTAAGCGAACCCTTCATCCGAGAGTTGAGGATACAAAAACGCTCTCAACTCTGGTCGCCGCCTATCCACAGTGCTCTTACGGTGGAGGGGGGAGCTCCGGTTCCTTCACCCCCTCCTCCTTTTTTCTTCTCTTTTTCCTCTCTCCCTCTTCCCTTTTCCCTTTCCTTCTCTCCGGTCCGGTCGGTGGTGGCTCTGTTGGGGTGGTTTTTGGTTTTTTCTTGCAGGTGGCTTCCACTCGGTTTCCGGCGTTCTCCGTCTCCTTTGGACACGCACGCGCCGGCTGGTTGGTTTCCTCCCGCCGAGAGCTTCCAGATCCATCTTCCCCGACGCCGAAACGGTGGCCGCTCTTTATGCACGCGCCGCACGCGCGGCGCGTGGATCTGACGCGCGGCGGATCTTTGCCGCGCGTGGCTGCCTCTCCGCCCCCCGAACCCAGCCATTCTCCCCCGGAGTGGATCGTGTGGCTCCTGCGCTCCATTTTCCACCACGGTTTCGCCCTGCCATCCACCACGCGCCGCCACGTCCGCCGCACGCGCCACCGCCGGTTTCTGTCCGTCTTGTAATAAACCCGTTTGGGTCGGCCCCTGTGTTTCGGGCTTGCTTGTTGGTTTGTGGTCGCCTGTTTTGGCCTGTCCCTCTGTTTCGGGCTCATGTTGTGTCGTGTTTTCACCCGTTTGGGTTTGCCCCTCTGTTTCGGGCTTGTTTGTTTTGTCTCGTTGTTGTCTGTCCGCCCCTTCTGTGGGCTTATCCGAGCCCTTGTGGCTTTTATCCGACCCTTTGTTGGGTCTCGCTTCGCGTCCCTTGTGGCGCTATTCCGGCTTGTCCAGGTCCTAGTAGCTCTGCCTACTATGTCCGGTCATCACTCCCTCTGCCCTGCATGGAGTATATAGTGGTTCCTCTGATCCGTTGGAGGGTCTTGCTGGTTGTGTCTGTGTCGGTCTGTCCTGTAGTCAGTCCTGTGATGTTCGTTGTTTAGTCTTTTTTTAATATATTAGTTGTTTTCGAGAAAAAAAAACCTTTTCATATATATATCAAACTTACTATATGCGTTTCCAATTTCCCTATGGTGCGGAAGTTAAGCCATCTGGTCTGTTGGAAAGCTTCATCTTTTCCTCGGGGATAATATAAAAAATCCGCTCTAGTCGAGAGCCAGTGGAATATAAAAATATTGCTACTTTGCTCCTCATCGTTTTCGAAAATGTCGATTATCCTACAGTCGTTTAACATTTATTAGTTTCTAGTGAATCATTGCAAGGTTTTAATACTTTCTCCAACTCTCACTATTATATTTGTGAAGGGAGAGAAACAAATTACAGTTCATATTTGCACGTTTCTTAGAAATAGGAGGGATTGGATTTTTTTTTAGATAATGAGAGAAATCTTGACATTAATTTACATGCATCAATTCGGACGGACTTGATAAATTATCCGTATGAAATTGATTCAACGTTATGGTAATTTTCAAAAAGAGTGCTCGACCCACTGATCAGCCCCGTTTAAATCACGAGCGACTGCGTATTTTTTCATTGGGTCAAGTTTTTTCTATATACATATTTGTATTGACATGTTAGAGTCAATTTTGATTTATTTAAGTCGTGAGTGGCTAAGCTTTTTTATTCAAATAAGTTTGTGAGATTTTGGAGCTCATTGGTCAAGCTTTTTTGTATATATACATTTGTATTGAACTTTCAGAGTAGTTTTGTTTTCCTTCAATCTGATTAATGAAAGTGAAGCGGGGAGGCTGGCAGGGGCCATGATCCCCCAACCCTCCAAAAGCTCCTAAAAATGGCATTTTTTTACTCATTTTTAATAAAATTTTGAATTTTTTTACGTTTTTATTCATTTTGACCCTCTCAAAAATCTTTTTCATGTAATTGCCCCCCCTCCAATGATTAATTCATGGCTTCATCCCTACTTGTAATAGATAGGTTAGGATAATTGATATATAGCATTACCTTAGAGAGTCTCTTTGTAGGCTCGTAATTAGACATATACAGACATCACTCAATTTAAAAAGCTTTAAGACTATAAATTTGGACCCTTCAATAATACTATATTAATTAGGGGTGTCCAACAGCCGGTCCGGTCCGGTTCGGTCCTGTTTGGCCGGCCAAACCGGAACTTTTTCAAAGTATATAGACCGGACCGGACCGGTTATATGACCGGACCGGTCCGGTCTGGGTCGGTTTGGGCCATGCCATTTTGGGCCGATTTTGGGTTGGGCCATGCCATTTTGGGCCGATTTTTGGGTTGAGCCTTGCCATTTTGGGCCAATTTCCGGTTTGGGCCGGTTTGGAGAGGTATACTCCGGTCCGGTCCCGGGTTTTCATGAGGGTAACCCGGAACCGGACCGGAATACACCGGTTTACCGGTCCGGTCAACCCGATTGACTAAAAGTCAACCGGTTTGGGTCAAAACCGGTCCGGTCCGGGCCGGTTTGGCCGGTCCGGTCCGGCCGGTTTTTTGGACACCCCTAATATTAATCCATCACATTTGTGACCTCTTTACAAACTGAAGCCTATAGCATTTGGAGTTGTTTTTATCTTCTCTAGCTAGGGTCAATGATCTTACCACTTGAGTGTCAACTTTTGGGTACGAATTGACGTGAGGATATAAAGGAAGGAAATGATGAATCTAGTGCATCCGCATGAAGCTCAAGACAAGTTATCAGCTTGCTAGGATCTAGCTATAAGATGGTTGCAAAAAGCCTCCTAATAATACAAAGAATGACGACAACTATATCTAGCTGTTATTCCATATATTATTTTCGTGTAAGTTTTTCTTTCTAGAGGACGGTATGAGTTTCACTCAAGGAGCGATTACATGCAGAAAAAGCAAACAAAAATTTCCGATGTCTTTCAGTGTAGGTTCTCGTGTAGGTTCTCTCTGGCTTACTTTGAGGCAATCGAGTTCTGGTGCTAGCTAAAACAGCATCCTGCATCCATATATGTTCTTCCAAAAGAGGTCGTGAATCCAGACAAATAGAAAAAGAGAAGAATGACAAGCAATCACCTAAGGGACGTTTGGTGGAAGACATTGAGAGAGCGCTGTCATAAACAAGCGGACAGCGAAGGTTGTCGAGTCCATTGAAGTGAAAGGGCAGAGGACCTTCGACATGAAGTCTCACTCTCAGTGTATATAGAGACAAGGAAAAGAATAATATTATAGGAACCTATAACTATAAGTCCTACCTGCTACTTTACCATTTTTCCTGCCCAAAAGCTTCCGCCATCTCACCTGTCCTAATCATTGATTGACAGATTTTTACAAATGTATTCGCCACTTTCCTTAGCTATGAATGACAATCTGATGTATTTAGTTTGAAGAAGCAGATGAGAACGATGCGGTGAAAAAACAATGAAAAAGGTTTGGAATAAACCAACCAAACTCTAGTTTTAAGTTTGGGATTTGTTTTTTCGAGGGCGTGGCGAGGGCATCTCGAGTTTCGTTTTGATTAATCTTTTGAGCAGTCTTTTATTGCACACAAATTTGTTAATTAATTACCTGATCACGGATCTTAAGAGTAACCTCAAATAATTAGTAGCACGTGAGAGGTTTCAAACTTAAGACTATTAAAAAGAGTATATTTTTAAGGTCACGTTCGTTTATCAATTTTTTTAGAATTTACATTTTGTTTTTTTTTACAATTCAAACATCACAAAATACATGTATTTCAATACAACATTTTATTACTTTTTCTACAAACATCAATCCATTTTAACAACTTCTGCACACATGCCAATACAACTTTAAGGTCACCTAAATATTCATAATTTTATCAGAATCCTACAATTTTTTTTTTAAACGAAGATCTCCTAGCTATTAATTACTTGATCACTGACCTTAAGGTAGCCTCAAATAATTGGTAGCAGGTGAGAGGTTCCAAAATTAAGACCATAAAAAGAGTACATATTCAAATCTCGAGCCTAGTCGAGGGGCGAGGTGGCCAACTCCAATAATTAAGTTTAAGCTGTAAATTAGATTCATAAGAAACAAAGGACATGTTTGTTTGGCTAAAAATTCTAGAATTTGAATATATCTTTTTAAATTTATACTCATAACATTACTCTTACACGCATACTAAAAAAGTTCAAACATCACCTAAATATTCACACTATTCTTAGAATTCAACAAATTTTCTCAAAACGAACCTGCCCAAAAATGGAAGAGGCCAAAACCGAAGTAGATATATTGTTGAACAAAACTGAACTCATTTAAAAAAAAATGAAAGTGAAACATAGACTAATTTAGTAAAATCCATTTGAGTTGAGCTCCAGTTAAGTACAAGTATAAAAAAGAAGAGGAACGCTTGACGTTCGCCTACCGAATATAAAACTGATTTCTCTGGTGGGCCCCGTTATAAGTGTAAACCGTTTGCTTTTTAATTTTTAGACCGATTTTTATGTTTAGACCGGTTTGTTTCCTGCCTCTATAGGTTCACGGGTCTCTCTCTCCCCACACATTTGCCCCCAAATCAAACTTGTCTCCCTCCCGGAGCTTTTGCCCCCAAATTTACGCATTCCTCTCTCCCCGTCGATTTGCCCTCAAATCAAACATTCCCGAACCAAAATTTGCTTGGCTGGGTTTCGGGCGGCTGTAAATCTACTGTAAGTTTGGGTTTTGCTGGGTTTCGCCCCTAAATCTACTGTAATTTTTTTTTTGTTCAAATATATGCTTGCAATTTTTTCTGTTCTTTGACTTTAGAAGATGAATTTGAACGGTGAACCCATTAGCTTGATCATGTCTGGGACATTTAATTTTGATCTGTGTAGGACATTTAAGATTAGCTTGATCTGTGTGGGACATTTAAGATTAGCTTGATCTCCTGGTTCAAACTGAAAAATTACTAAATTAGCTTGATCTGTGTGGGACATTTAAGAGTTTTATGAAATTTTGTGAAATAGTAAGAAGATATATGTTTGACTATTTTTTTTTAATATTTATTGTAGCACTTCTTAACTTGAGCATGAATATAGTAAACTTCTACCCGCTGCAAGTGTTAGATTGAATTATAACTAATGTAATGAGTATGGCAAAAGTGCTTGGACATGTTTCTATTTGGAAACTAATGCAGATAATCGCGTCAATCGTTTGCTTTTGCAGTTATTCTAAATGGAGTGTTCAAGTTCACGCTTGGAGAATGAGGGAGAAGTTGAATCTGAGTACAACGACAATGATTTAACCGACGAAGATGACCCCGAAATTGGTTAGACTTGTCATATTGATAATTTAGCGTCAAATTATTTTTTTGGTTCCCAATTAAGGCTTTTTGAAAATTGCATTTCTTATTTATTTTTTTATGTAATTTAGAGTTGGGTGATAAAGAAGAAAATGATGTGCTGCATGAGGTGATAGATGAAGCTGATAAATGTGAAGAATCTAAGTAATCAATGATATTTGATTCGGCAGATGAAGTTTTACGTTACTATGTACAGTATGCGAAGCAAGATGGTTTTGCTGTGGTTAAAAGAGGCATTAAAAAAAGTGGGGGGGTTGTCAGACACGTAACTTATGCTTGTTTTAGGCAAGGCAAACAAAGAACAACAAAAAATGATGTCGTACCAACAACAATTAAAACGAATTGTCCAGCCAGGATTTGTGCAATGTTATGTGGGAATGGAAAGTGGATGTTGACTAAGGTTGTGATTGAACATAACCACAGTCTAAGTCCAGGCAAAACAAGGTTAATGAGATGTCATAGGAAAATAGATGCTTCTGTGAAAAGAAGGTTAGAAATAAATGACAGAGTTGGAATACGTGCAAGTAAGAATTTTACATCTCTTGTTGTTGAAATGGGGGGTATGAAAATGTTTCCTTTGTAGAGCGAGATTGTCGGAATTTTATTAACAAGGCAAGAGAGCTTCGGCTTGGTAAAGGAGGTGGTCAAGCACTTAGTGAGTATTTTAGTAGAATGCAACAGAAAAATCCTGGCTTTTATTATGTGATGGACATAGATGATGATTGTAGGTTGCAAAATATTTTTTGGGCTGATGCACGAAGTAGAGCGGCATATGAATACTTTGGGGATGTTATTTCATTTGACACTACGTACTTGACCAATCGCTACGATATGCCATTTGCTCCTTTCGTAGGTGTGAATCATCATGGTCAGTCAATACTATTTGGGGCAGCACTAATCTCAAGCGAGAATACCGAAACATTTGTTTGGTTGTTTCAAAGTTGGTTGGGTTGCATGAATGGTAAAGCTCCAAGTACAATTTTAACAGATCAGGCTAGATCTATGAAGAATGCAATTGAAATTATTTTCGGTGATACAACACGACATAGGTATTGTTTGTGGCACATTATGAGAAAACTACCAGAGAAGTTTGCATCACATCCTTACTTCGATGGTATAAGGGTTGCCTTAAACAATTGTGTGTATGAATCCGAAACATGTGAACAGTTTGAGGAAAATTGGAAATATCTAATTGAGACTTATCAATTAGATGATAATGCATGGTTGGATGGGTTATATGGTGTCACGCCCCATGCCCGTACTTACCCCTTAGACTCACCTATAGTGATGGTATGCACACAGATGAGGATTACGGCACGAATTGATTCTCATAAGTCCTGGCGATTGACTTTGAAAAAGCTTTGCGGAATCATTTAATTACAATTGGTTTTAAAAGTAGGAATACAATAACGGAGGAAAAGTGATATATTTTAAAGAAACCCAAATAAGTCCAGGAGTTTGAAAGTTCTTAAGTGAATAAGGAAGATAAAGTGAAATAATTGCGGAAATAGAATTGTAATAAAATCAAGAGCAATTATAAAGAAGTGCAAGTTAGGAAAATAAAATCATATGTGGCGCAAGGAAGAAAATAGAATAAGAGAAAATATCGAAAATGTAAATACACAATTTATCCACTAGTAACACGAAATCTCTCTTTTACAAATAACCAAAATCCTTCACGAGGATACAAAAGTAAAGAGAAGATAACCTCAAAAGTGGAAGTTGTCTAAAGCTTTCCATACTAGAAAGTCTGTGAAACTGCAAAACTGCAAAACTGAAAACCCAACTAAAAAGAGTGATAAAAGTCGATGATGTCTAGTCCTCTGGCTCGGTGTCGGAGGTCAGATCAATAAACACCATCTCACCGGTGCTCTCTGCCGGTGGAGGGGGTACGATATGCAGGAGGGCTGGATCTACATCTACTAGACCGAAGTCCTCCACGCGGGGAAGTGGGGGCAGGGGTGGACCCTTGAGGAACCGTTGGGGTTCGTACCCCAAGTATACCTCAAAGGTGTCTGTAACGTAAATCCGGATCTTAACAACTAAAACATGTGTATCAAAGTCCAGGGTCTGCTCGCACGAGAAAATCATCATCTGCCAAGTTTGTAGATTGCCGCCAAACATACAAAGTAAACAATAGGAAAAAGGGTGAGTCCTAACGACTCAGTAAGGTTGGGGAGGAGGAAACAAGTTCATACATCACAGTACATGCCTTAAATGGGAAACATCAGAACACTAACAATTTCCACATACAAGAATTAATGTAAGAAATGTATGTCGATGCAATTGAAATGCATTTACTCATTTGTTGGTTTCCTGAGGTATTCCCGGTGTTTGCTCTGTTCACCCCCAGAGTCGGGTTGTGCGTCCCTCCTCTCCTCGTGGGACTGTCCCGTGTCACCTACACCAGGACCTTAAAAATTACGTCGAAGCGTCCAGAAGGAGCCCACCCACTCCCTGTAGTGGGGGGTTGCACTCTCCTCATGTGCCCGGTACCGTCACTCTTTCTTCGGGAATCACCTCGCAGGCTTGGGGTTCCTCACACTTGTTTTCCCTCTTATGATGTGAATGAAATCAATGAATGACCATGATATATGTACATTGTATACATCGAAAAATATCACATGATCTGAATGGTAACACGGACAAACGATGTGGTTGCAATTTTTAAGACATGAACGATAAAAAGTACAGATATTGAAGCATTAAACATGTATTCTTATAAATATTGCTAATTCTGCACTAAACCTCCAGTTACAGGTGCCTGGGGTCCTCTCAGACCCTATTGGGCCTGCCTTTTAATTTTCAAAACGTTATGGGCTTATATGGGGTTAACGGGCCTAAGGTCCATTTAGATCACTAAACGGGCCTTGTGATTTGGGCCCCTAATAATACATAGTTTGGGCTCAAATTTGGGGTTTCTCATCTATTTTTCATGCTCTACACAGCCATAAATTTATTTCTTCCGTTTGGACCTTTTTACCCCCACTTTCTGAGTGAAGTGCCAAAACTACCCCTAGAGACCTCCAGGGGCATTTTCGACATTTACCGACATCCAATTGCCCTGAAATTTTTACTGGGGTCTATTGAGTACTTAAAAATGCTATCTGGAAAGTTTCATGTCAAAATTCCAAGTATTTCTATAGGCGGTTTTGGACAGTGACTTGTTTTTCCACCAATGGTATCATTAGGCCTATTTGCATGTTGTGTTCTTAGTAATTAGCCAATACAAACCCTTAAACTAATATCTTTGCACACATTACAAGATTTCAGAGCACGTATGGAATTATCAGGTAGCATAAAAATACAGGTATAGGAACAAAATACACAAAAGAAATCACAAGAACTCTAAGCTGGACGGTAATGTTTGTGGCTGAAAAAAAGGGACATCAAAACCTCCAAATGGACATGTACGACCAGATTTTATATGTATATATATTTTTGTTTTTCCACACCACCAACATGCAACTCTAGAACCCCCTTACATAACAGCACCGAAAATGAGTATCAAAAGAGCAAAACATCAAACAAAACAATATCTAGCAAGAGTATAATGCGACAATATCAAGAATACATCTTCATAAAAGCCAACAATGGGTTCATAAAAGAAATCAGCAGGTATTAACGTCTACCACCTGCACCTATATGGCAGTAGCATGTTTTCTAAAAAAAACAAAGATTTATCACAAAAACCAGCAAGTATAACACGGCAAGATCAAGTTTGCATCTTCATAAAAGCCAACAAGGAGTTCATAAAAGGAACCGGCAGGTATTAAAGTCTATCACCTGCACCTATGTGGCAGTAACATGTTTTCTAAAGAAGAACAAAGATTCATCACAAAGACCAGCATGCATAACACGACAATGTCAAACTTTTACGCAGAAAAGGCCAACAAAATTACTTTTTCTTCCCAAAGTTCTACATGCAGCTGAAGGTTCTCCCTTACCTGATTGGTTCGGCAAAAGACTTTGAGCAAAGGTAAAAGCTAAAGCACTTAAAACACCTAAAAAACAAACATTTAAAAAGTATGAGAAGGAGACAAAAACAAGAAGAAGACCGAACTTCCTAAAAGAGGGGGGGCAAGGGCTGACCGGCTGATTTCTCCTTGCACCCTTGGGTTTTTCTCCTTCACCCTTGGTCCTCTCCTTTCTCTCTTACTTTCATTCGGACTCTCCTTTCTCTCTTGATTATCTCCTTTCTCTCTTGTCTCGGTCAGAAGGCAGTTTCCTCATGCGACAAAGCCTTTGTTATCACTCACTATCACTCTTCCTTTCGTTGGTAACGAAGTCCCCTCCTTACCCTATGGTCTACTGGTGCAGCCTAAGTCTTTAGGGGCAATTGATGTGCTGATGGTTAACTCAGAGACGGTAACTCCTTCACAGGGTCATTCGGTCGGCCAAGAAGAGTATTTGAGCCATGTGTGCAAGCATTTCTTCCCTAGGTAATCATGAGCTGAAGTTTACGCAGATAAGCTAACAAAATAATTGGGTGCAAGGGGCAGCAAGGGGAGTAGTTGGCTCAAGTGTTCGTTCAAACATTTCCTAGGCAATCTTTGTGATTGCTTCAAATCTTTTTGTCCATTCAAAAGCCATGAACTGCCCTTGCATGCCAATGTATAAATATATACATAAAAGACAAGATGAGGGCCAATCAAACCACTCCATGCAGTCGGCTAAATGAGGAACAAAAAATAAAAAATAAAACACATAGTTGGCCTTTATACATGATCGGCCACACATGAGACTTCATGACTGATATTGCAAGGATGTAAACATTAATTACCAAGATATAAAAGTAATAACCAAGTAAAAGCAACAAATAAAAGCAATTATCCAACTCGGTAATATAAAAACACATGTAACAACATAATTGAAAATTTGGAGAATTAAAATATGCAAGCAAGTACATTAAAAAAAATGTAAGTTCAATAAAGAAATAATTTAAACTAGTAAACTCAAATAAGCATATTATACTAAGTTTTATATATGTCAAACAGGTGAAAAAGAGAGGGTTGTTACATCCTCCCCCACTTAAAATCAATTCCGTCCTCGGAATTGCCTAAGTTCCCAAGCCAAAAGTAAAGCGAGTTTCAAAAGTTGGAAAGTTCATCAGAGTTTTCAAAAGAGAAAACAAATCATTTCGCTAGCTTTTTCTCAGACAAATCCTCCTTTTTGGCTTCTGGATTGGTCTTTTCTGTTTCCTCCTCTTCTATATCAGATCCTTCTTCTGGTTCAGATTCTTCTTCACCTACCTTCTCTAGCTTAGGTCTCTTGCCAGCGCCCGAGTATGAGTAGCATCCCACGGGCATGCTCCGAGTCGCCCAAACCTTCCTAGGTTTGGGTTCCGGGTACTTCCTCTTCTTCATCATGACCTCCTTGATAGCCTGGTTCTCCATCTGTTGGACAAGCATATATATACAAGAATAAGGATAACTAGAATTTCACCGAGCTCGATCCAATAATTAAACACTAATGAACGGATCAAATCCAACAAGGTCATAACCTAAATTAGCGAACAAATGGGGGTACTTCTCTCGCATTTCTGATTCCAATTCCCAAGACGCCTCCTCTTGTGCTTGGCTTCTCCATAGCACTTTTACCAACGTTATTTTCTTAGTTCGCAACACTTGCTCCTTTTGATCCATAACTTGCACCGGTTGCTCTACATATGACAAGTTCTCCTCCAAGTGCAATGGTGAGTAATCCAGAATATGGGAAGGATCTGACACGTATTTCCTTAGCATAGATACGTGAAAAACATCATGCATCCCCTCCCATTCTGGTGGAAGTGCTAGCCGATATGCCACCGGCCCCACCTTGCTCAGAATCTCATAGGGTCCTACAAATCGAGGACTTAGTTTCCCTTTCTTCCCAAATCGTTTGACTCCTTTCATGGGTGTCACCTTGAGGAATACTTTATCGCCCACTTGGAACTCCAAATCACGTCGTCTAACATCCGTGTAGCTTTTCTGCCTACTCTGAGCAGTTTTGAGACGTTCCTTTATGATCTCAATCTTCTCACATGTCTTCTGTACAATCTCGGGACATAGTAACTGTCGTTCACCAACCTCGTCCCAATTGAGTGACGATCTGCACTTGCGCCCATACAACACCTCGTAAGGAGCCATACCAATACTAGATTGGTACGTATTATTGTAGGCGAATTCCACCAAAGGTAAGTAGTAACTCCAATGACCCTTAAAGTCCAATACACAAGCTCTGAGCATGTCCTCAAGTATCTAGATCGTCCTTTCCGACTGTCCATCGGTCTGAGGGTGGAAAGTCGTACTGAATTTCAGCTGAGTACCCATTGCCTTATGAAAACCATCCCAAACTCGAGAAGTAAATCGGGTATCTCTGTCCGATACAATGGAACTAGGAATTCCATGCAATCGAACTATCTCCTGAATGTATAATTCCGCCAGCTTCTCGGCTGAATAACTAACCTTGATCGCATTGAAATGAGCTGACTTCGTAAGTCGGTCCACAACTACCCAAACAACATCATGTCCCGTCGGTGCTTTTGGCAAACCCGACACTAAGTCCATCGTTATCTCATCCCACTTCCAAACATGTATCTCCAAAGGTTGCAATAACCCAGCGGGTCTTTGATGCTCTGCCTTAACTTGCTGGCATGTCAAACAACGACTTACATACCCAGCAATATCCTTTTTCATCCCACTCCACCAAAATTTATCTTTAAGGTCTCGGTACATCTTTGTACTGCCAGGGTGGACAGCAAACATCGACTTGTGACTGTATATATCATGGTTTCATAGTACAACACTCAGCATATTAAATAATTAGCATCCCAGCATTGACTGCATTGCAAGGTGGATCTATCAATTGAAAAAAGGAACATGCTGGTGTTTCCTACATAATGGCAACGGAGAAAAAATGTTACAAACACGGGAGGCTCCGAGTCGCCCCATCAACAATTGGACCCCTTTCCCGATATCTGATTTAAACATGCCCCCATATCATCACCGCCTCATACATTCAATTACAGAAACAGACAAAGACAACTATACATAGTTGGGGGCAAAACAGCTCGGGGAGGGAGAAATGTTTGATTTGGGGGAAATGGACGGGGAGAGAGAACGTGGGTTTTGAGACAGAAACAAACCGGCCTAAAAAAAAACCGGTTTGCATTTTAACGGGGCCCACCAGGAGAACTGCAAATAGATATTATATTCGGTAGGCGAACGCGAGACGAATAGGAGAAGAACGTTTCTCAAGGAGAAGGAGGCTCAGTTTCGCCTTTTCTCAGACATAGGAGAAAGGGCAACTCTGACCATGGCTGCAACAGCGAGCTGCCCGTGCAAAAGGGCGTGAAAGTCATTTTACACGGGAGGCTCGAAGTCGTCCCGCCAAGAATCGGTCCCCTTTCCCAGTATCTCATTTAAACATGCCCCCATATCATCACTGTCTCGTACCAACAAAACATACACAGAGACAAGGCAAGATGAACAAGACAAACACAACAAAATAATGAGATACAGAACATAAATCCATAATTTTGACATCCCATAATTAGTAAAAATCCATCTGCTAAGTCAAAGAACAGAAACAATCAGATATATACAAGCATCTATTTGAAAAAAACATTGCTATAACAAAGTGAAAAACCTACCACACAAAATAACCAAATTGAGACACATTGATAACCGAATTACACAAAAGCCAGCTTAGTCCCAGCAAAACCCACACAGAGACAAGACAAGATGAACAAGGCAAACCCAACAAAATAATGAGATACAGAACATAAATCCATAATTTGACATCCCATAATCAGTAAAAATCCATCTTCTAAGTCAAAGAACAGAAACAATCAGATATATACAAGCATCTATTTGAAAAAAAACATTGCTATAACAGAATGAAAGACCTGCCACACAAAATAATCAAATTGAGACACATTGATAACCGAATTACACAAAAGCCAGCCTAGTCCCAGCAAAACCCACACAGAGACAAGGCAAGATGAACAAGGCAAACCCAACAAAATAATGAGATACAGAACATAAATCCATAATTTTTACATCCCATAATCAGTAAAAATCCATCTGCTAAGTCAAAGAACATGAAAACAATCAGATATATACAAGCATCTATTTGAAAAAAAAAACATTGCTATAACAGAATGCAAGAACTGCCACACAAAATAACAAATTTTGCAGTAGATTTGGGACCGAAACATTGCAAAACCCAAACTTACACTAGATTTGACACTGAAACCCAGTCGAAATCCAGCCAGGTGAAACCCATCCAAATCCAGCCCAAACCCAGTCGAAACCCAGCCCCGACCCAGGCCAAACTCAGTCGAAACCCAGCCCCAACCCCAACCCAGCCTAAACTCAGTCGAAACCCAGCCCCAAACCCAACCCAGCCCAAACTCAGTCGAAACCCAGCCCCAACCCAGCCCAAACCCTGCCTGATTTGGGGGCAGACGCGGAGAGAGAGAAGGAGATGGGGGGATCTAGGGTTTGGGGGGGCGACATTTCATTTTGGGGGCAGACGGGGAGAGACAGTAGATTTAGGGGCGAAACCCAGCAAAACCCAAACTTATAGTAGATTTCCAGCCGCCCGAAACCCAGCCAAGCAAATTTTGGTTCGGGAATGTTTGATTTGGGGGCAAATCGATGGGGAGAAAGGAATGCGTAAATTTGGGGGCAAAAGCTCGGGGAGGGAGACAAGTTTGATTTGGGGGCAAATGTGTGGGGAGAGAGAGACCCGTGAACCTATAGAGGCAGGAAATAAACCGGTCTAAACATAAAAATCGGTCTAAAAATTAAAAAGCAAACGGTTTACACTTATAACGGGGCCCACCAGAGAAATAAGTTTTATATTCGGTAGGCGAACGCGAGGCAAACGCCAAGCGTTCCTCAAAAAAGAATTCAATGGAGTGATCGATGCTACGTCTGTCCCTCCTGGAGCGATAGCTGCCACTACCTTGTATGGTCTTTCGAATTCAAATTACGTGGGATTGACCACTTTTCTGTGGGTCTATCTGCTCATCCCCTGAGGACGATGTGTCCTCTCTTATGGGTTACAGCCCCCTAAGTTTCTTGCTAGCCGTAGAGTAATTCTTGTTGTAAGTTGTCACGGTAACTTTTCTTACTTTCAATAAAATGTGTCTTGATTAAAAAAAGAAGTATAAAACAAAGTTATGTGTAGTCGTTAGTTGAGAACTGCTGCCAGGGCACAGGTGATGTTCCCGTTTTTTTTAGAATTTGCATTTTTTTTTACAATCCAAATATTACAGAACACATACATTCTAATACAACATTTTATTACTTTTTTTACAAACATTAATATTTTTTAACAATTTATGCATGCATGCCAATACAACTTTAACACCATCTAAATATTTAAATTTTTATTAGAATCATACAAATTTCTTCCAACCGAACATCTCCGGAAGTATTTCTAATCTAGTTTCGAACAGCCCAAACTTGATAGGCTTCAGAGCCCACCCTGCCTTCAGGAACCCAGGTCCGTCATCACATTCCTTTATCGCTTTTTCGTTTGGTGGGCAGAGCCCATAAAGATTGAGAAAGATTGTTGGGCCGCAAGCATTGTCACCAAGAGCCAGCCCAAAAAAATATGAAGCAAATATTAATAGTGACGTGGCAAGACCAGGTCGCACTGGGGAAACCGTAGGAAAGATAACAGAAGAGAACCAGAATCAACCTCCTCCAGTAATCATCCTGTAATCTTGGAGTTTCCGGATCTTAACATCTGCGAAGTTCCAAAACTATCTCCTCGCGCCATGTGTTCCCATCATCCTCGTCCACGACAAACCGGCTAATTATTTAGATTTAATAATAAAAAATTTATTATATAATTTATTATTATTATTATAATAATATTTATTAAAAAATTTTCTTTTTAATTTTCATTAACGCTAATAACGTATCTTTAATTTATAATATTTACTAAAATTTAATACTCAGAATTTCTGCACTCAAACGTAAATATCTAAAGCCCCAGAAAACAAATTGAAAGCTCCATCAGTCTCTTTAGCGAAGCGACTTACTCACGAACCCTGTAAGGAAAGAAGGAAAACGAGTAAAATGCTGAGGTTTGCGTCTAAGAGGCTCGTAGGGCTTGCTTCAGGGGAGGCGGCGTCGCGGCCCGTCCAGGTCCTGCCCCGCCTCTATCACGAGAGGGTCATCGAGCACTACGATAAGCCCCTGAACGTCGGATCCTTCGACAAGAACGATCCCACGGTGGGCACTGGCCTGGTTGGTGCGCCCGCCTGTGGCGACGTCATGAAGCTCCAGATCAAGGTCGACGAGGAGACGGGGAAGATCGTCGATGCTCGCTTCAAGACCTTCGGTTGTGGCTCTGCTATTGCGTCCTCGTCTGTAGGTTGGTGTTCTCTGTTACTATGATTTTGCTTGGTTTCTGAAAAGTCGAGGAAATTAAGAGTGAATGATTATTGCTTGGTTTTTGACTTCTTAGGAACAGGTTTTTGTTTTTTTTGGAGGATTTCTTTTGGGCATTATTCGTTTGGGGGCTGAGAAATTTTGCGAGAATTTTGAGGTGTTCGGTTGACCGGGAAATTGAGGGAAGGATAGCTATTGAATTTTTGTGCTTTTCTACTTCGCAGCGGGGGTTAGTATTTTGTGGTGGTTGAGATTATTAAGCAAATGAGTATGTAATAAAGATTTGGTATTTCCTCTTTGAACCATTTATTTAGGTAGGATTTTGAAAAGGAGGCGAGAAACGACGCTTTGATTTTATGGTGATGTTTTGTGGGTAGAGGTTTAGGCTTCTGCTTTGTCAAATACCAATGCGCATGTAGCTCATCAATAGCACAAGATGTAAAATTTGGAGTTCTTTTTCTTCTACTGCTATTTCATAGCATCAAAGGGGCTTAAGTGATTCTCTCGTTCTCTCTGTTTGATGATTTCGGGAATTAGTTGATTAGATTGCTTATTTAAAATCTGACAAATTTCATGCCTATTGTTTAGAGTTCTGACTTTGAATTGATTGGCTCTGGTATAGATATTGCTTTATGAAATCTAATTTTTGTGCTTGCGTGTGTGAAGGATATGTTGCCACAATTGCACAAAAGTGATTGATGAGACTAATCCTCCTTGTGTGTGTGAGTGGTAGGTTGCCACAATTGCACAGAATTGATTGAGGAGACTAATCCTCCTTGTTAGTGCTCTTCTTAGGATGCCTTCATCTGATTTGGGCTTTACCCTAAACTATAGTTGAGTCGTATATTATTTTATTTATTTGGATATTTATTTTGGGTAGTGCTTGGATGAAAAGTCGAAGTCTGTTGAAAATGACGTGAGACTGGGATGACGCTTTGTAGGAGTTCCCGATATTAGTTTGAGTGCTCAACAACCACTTATGCCCTCCTATTTGAAAGTTATATGCCAAAAGCTTTACTACCCTATATATAATTGCATTGCTTCATCAAGGGCACAGATTTCTTGCCTAAATGGTCCCATGCTTCTGGTGGCTATGGAAAAATCTGTTTGTTCCTGGGGTCAGAAATTTTGGTCTATCTTGTGCTGCTTCAGCTTATTTATCAAGTTTCTATTAGTTTTCAGCTTTTGCTTATTTGTCCATTTATCCTGGACTCGTGGTTTTTGTTATTCCAAATGATTTTTCTAATTACTCTACTCTTTTCCATTTTCCAGCTTCGGAATGGGTAAAGGGAAAGCAATTGGAGGAGGTTGTGACGATAAAAAACACGTGAGTTCTTCATTTCCTCTTTCTAATCCGAGTCCATGACTATAGTTGTTCGATGTTTTTTTCTGTCAAAGTAACTATGAGGGTGCGTTCAGCTTGATGGTATTTTCTGTTGTGGTTGTAATTACTATTCTTTTTAGTAGATCAAACTTCCATTTTTTAATGAACAGGAAAGCAGATTGTTGTGGAACAACTTGGTTGAGTTTGGAGATTAAGACGAATTAGAGCACCATGTTGGATATTTTTTGTTATTAATCTTGGGGTTATTAAAAGGTATTGGAACTTTTTTTTCCAACTACTGTAGAGAAAATTGAAAGCAGATGGCGATGAACAGAAGAATATTTTTGTTTAATTAGAATTCTGTGTGCAGTTTGTCACATACTGGCCAAAAAAACAAAACAACAAGGTTTATGGTGTCTGAAGTTATCCTGTTTGAGCCTGGTTGAGTAACATGTTCGATGATTCCCAATTTCCCTTTTGTTCAAGAAATAAGAAATATGTCTCGACTTCTGCAAAATATATGGTTTTGAGTACCTTATGGTAGTTCAAACCAGGCTCTGCATGTCTTCATATCTAAAAAATGTTTCATCAGGTTTTATTGCGAGTTTTATGCTTATCAAAATAACGTCTTTTTCATCTCCATAGGGAAATTGCAAAATATCTTTCTCTCCCACCCGTGAAGTTGCACTGCAGCATGCTTGCTGAGGATGCTATCAAGGCCGCTGTTAAAGATTATGAAGCTAAACGTGCTAACTCTAATGGCAGTGCAGCGGCAGCACCTGCTGAGAAGGCTGCTGATGCTTGATTTTGTATAATTTTGACAGCTGAAAATATTTGGGAACTGGACTTGGTGTTTTACCACTGTGGGTTATATAGTGGTTTTATAATAATGGAATGCCCTTAATGAGAAAAGGTTTTGAACACGGGCACTCGTGCGAAGTAAATTGAGTAGTGGAGCCTTTGTTCCTTTTTAGTTTTACATGGACAATATAAACAAGGTTATTATATACAACCGGGGTGGTGATTTAGTGGTGCAGGGCTAAGGTTACGACTCAGGGACAATGTCTGATGAAAGTTCGACACTTGACAAGTTTATTATGCTCTGATATCTGCGTTACGTCGATGAATGTTTTTGGATTTCAGTGGAGTGCTTGATAGTTTATTTTTTATAGGTCTTTTTTTTCAAGAGAAGAAATAGGATTATTATTTTATTTGCGTGGTAGAATGATTATCTTTTCAATAGTAGTCACTATCAAACGTGTTTTCTGGTCCTACATGCATCAATTATGCTTTTTCTGTTTGATGATTAGAATCCACCAGAGGTTTATACGGTTTTCCTTAGCTCCGGGGTAGTTTTTTTTTTCCCCCTCCAAGCGAGGTTTATTTATATCGAGAACTAGCACTATTCTAGCCTTCACTTATCATGATGCCCTCTTGCTACATAACGCGTGCTGGGCATTTGCCAACTTCTCAACAGTCGCTGAAGATCGTATAGGGTGTTTTCTGAGCAACAGTTTTCCTTCGCCAAGCCATTGTGAGCAAGGAGTCGAGGACAAATCCATTGCCTCTGCTGTGATTGCAGTGTGTGCAGAAAAGAAAGGATACCTATTCCACATGCGATCCTTTCATTTTGGGGGACTGTGATGCTTGCATAACGATTTTAGTTACAAGTAAGAACACAGTTTGGCTGAGGGCAGGGGTGCTTATCCACATCCATTGTTCACCGTTTCTCAGCCATTTCAGCTGGAGCTTAGAGTCAAGAGTATGTTAACTACCTTACAAGTTGAACAGAATTAGCACCCAGAATTTTGTTTAGGTTAGGGTTTAAACCGGCCCCTCCTTGATCCTTGACCCCCGGTGCCTCAATTCATGCCTCATGTTAACCCTTGCATATTGATTTGATTTGGTTTGGTTCCTTGCTTTGAATTCATTTTGACATCTCAGAAGTGGCATCCACTAGCTCATGAAGTGGTTGGCTTTCTAGTTTTGGCTTTTCATGGGGCTTTGTGGGAGGCTACACTACCACTCGTTCATTTCGTAATGAACGAGGCCTCCAGAAAAAGACTCAAACCTCAACGAGAGATCTCGGATACTGAGGGAGAAGGGATTGTCATAAGGCAATTTTTATTTTTATTTATTTTTTCTAGTTTTTAAATAGATTAGCTTAATTGTCAGACTTCTTAAAAAAGGAAATTAATGCACCAAACCCCGAAGAGCGAAACTGGAATCGAATACATCATCTTCTGCAACCTCATCCCAACCCTTGACAACTCTTCCTCACCGACCATGGTTATTGTGTGAGTGAGGTTATGGTGTGAGTGTGTGAGTGGACGGGTGAGATTAAAAGTTGGGAAATCTAATGGCTGAAAAAATGTCACATCATTTAATGAAATCGGGTCGATTTTGTGGGTGGGTTCATTAAATGACGTGGCGTTTTCTCAGCCATTAGATTTCTCAACTTTTAATCTCATCCGTCCACTCATACACTCACACAATAACCTCAATCACACAATAACTTTTGCCCTTCCTCACCAACGCAATACCTTCTACATATATCTCTCTATTGCTTTCACTCTAAGCTTTCAAACGAACCCAACTCGCCTGTAGAAGCCCTCTCTAATAGCAATCAAATTCACATTTTTCATAGGAGCCCAATCCCAAGCCAAACCAGGCCATTCCAGTACTGAGCTCCTTTCAAACTACAAACAGGGGGTTGCCATTACATTTATGGCACTGTCCTTGTCGCCCCATGTTTCTCTGGATAATGTACTATTTATACGATCGTGACTTTAAATTGATCTCCTGTCGACTAGCAAAATCACCCAAGCTTTAAATTGTGCTAGATTTACAGGACCTTGCAATGAGGAAACCAATTAAATGACCAAGACTTTGCCTTGTCATTTGGCACATTTTATTTTTATCCTAACATAGAAGCTGGGGTGAAGATTCTAGTCTTCAAACGCCTGTCAAAAAAATAACTCGATCTTTTAGAAATAATATTAGAAGCGTCTTTCTGTGAAGTTGAGAATTATCTGTCAGAAAATCATTGGTTTGTTATTTTCATACAGGTATAGCTTCTACTATATTGTATGACTCAATGGCAGCTACATGTGAATAATTACTGTGACCGTTTACCTCTCAGTAAAGGCTTATACTTGTCTTCTTCTTCTACACACTCTCAGTGGCGGATCCAGAAACGAATTTGAAGGGGGGCAAACTCTTAAGAAAAAATAACAATTTTTTTTACTATATAATGAAAAAAGTATTTTAGAGTTAAAATATCGAAAATTAAGGACTAAAAATATTTAAAATATATTATATTGAAATACACGTACCGTACTTTTGTTGAGACTGAGAGGTGATAATTGGATCCTACGAGTTTGCATATTCTAAAAACGTTGCAAAATGACTTCGTTCTTTATAGTTTCAAAATTTCCTCTCTCAATGTAAACCATCATACTATCATTCATTCAGTTATCTCTTACCTTATTAGACAAGTCAGTCTTCATACCTGACAAAGAGTATTGTTGTCAACTTACAAGTCATTGGGAGCATTGTTGTTATTTTAAGTGCAAAACACTAAATTTTGTGCTGTTTCACGGAAAAATTAGAGAAAGAGTACTCTATCTAATATTAATAGTTAGAAATTATAATGTATTAAAATTGATAGTTTAAGTATTTATAATTGATAACTAAAAATTTCATTTATCTCAAAAAAATATATTGTCGTGTTTAGTTACCTGCAATGAATTCTTTATAATTGCTTACCGTCACCACAAAAAGACTTTACCTTAGTCTTGTATCTAAGTCTAGGATTGAAAAAGTATAAACTTAGAAAATCTGATGCCTGATAAACACATAGGATTAAAATCCCTCAAATCACACCTTTTTATTAAAAATCTGTGAAAGAAACTAGGATAATATTTACTATATTAATATTCAATATAAATTGAGCATGTAATATATAGATTTTGAAGGTAATTTCTCTTAAACAAAAATATTAACGAAGTACTGGTAACTTTACTCCAAGATACCTTTGTCGTATCTGTAGTAGTTAATAGTTATAATAATGTAAAAAATATATTTACAGCTATCATCAACCAATAAGCAGTGGTCTCGATAATAACCAGTTTGAAAAAGTTAGCTAACACAGTGACTCACGAGAGAGAAGAAAGACATTGGGGGGTCAAAAGAAGACAAAATGGATCATTAAAATCCTTGGCGTTGGATTTAAGGGGGGCGGCCTTTGGTTGACCCATATAAAAAACAGATTAACAAAAAAAATTTGAACTGATTTTCGCCCCACGCTAGATCCGCCTGTGCACACTCTTCACATTTTCGCCACGGGTACACAAAGCTCTCTCCCACCAGCCCCACTGGTCCAAAAAGAAAAAGCAATTGAAGTTTGAGTTGCGAATATAATTACCAGGTTTTGTAAGCTCGACCAAATCGCGAGAAATATACCTGGCAAACGCCTGCGAATCTGAGAGTATCTCAAGCACAAGAACGCAAGGTTTTGATGCAAAATCTGTAAGTGCAGGTCAGTGGTTCACAGATACAAGACCAAGGGAGGATAACAGCATAAAAAAAATGTGAATATTTTGAATATAACGTCAGAGGGGAGGGGGTATGATCCATTCATGTCTTCACTCGTGAGACATGGATAATGTGAAGAAAACCATTTGGATAGCATTAGCTTCAATTGAACAAGCTCAACCTTGAAAAAGAAAGGTGGTAGGTCGAAGAACTGTTGAACACTTAACTTGGCCACTGAAGAAGGCGAAGGCTGGGCAAGAGACTAGGCCAACTTACTGCTTATAGTAGCCAAATAAGAGCACTGTGGCCTTTTCTTTTCCTATTGGAATCTCCACACGACTTTGTTTTTTTTTCTTTCTCCGTATGACTTCATTTGCTCGTGTGTTTTCTCGTAAAACAGTGCTTAGGCGTAGCTTTCCCTTACTAAAGTTATTGTATGTTGCTCACTTTCTTCGTTGTTATTCATATTGAAATTGAAAGAAAGAGAAAACACATAAGTTTGAGTATATTTGGATGGCGGGCCGGTTTACAAATCCATGTTGGGGTTGTCCCACATCGGTTGTGGAAGGGGTTGGTGGTCAGTTTATAAGTGTGAGGGAAAACCTCACCTCTTGAGCTAGCTTTTGGGGTTGAGAAGGCCCAAGACCACCTAACACTAGTATCAGAGGCCAGGTTTACCAACAAGTCTCAGACCCAATAGTCCATGGGAGAAACGGGTTGTCTGCATCCAACCCAGGGCCCGATGTGTGAGGGGGAGATCGCCACACATCGGGCCCTGGGTTGAATGCATCCCGGCGACAATCTCCCCCTTCCGACTATGTAGAGGAAATCGTCATCCCGGCGATCGAACAACAATCTTCAAGCTTCTGTCTTGGTAGTGCTTTTGTTAACATATCAGCACCATTATTGTCAGTGTGAACTTTCTCAAGTTCCAGTAATTTATCATTCAACACATCTCTGATCCAATGGTATCGAATATCAATATGCTTCGATCTTGCATGAAAACTGGAATTTTTAGCAAGATGAATAACACTCTGGCTATCACAAAACAACACATACCTTTCTTGCTTGAAACCAAGTTCTCTCATGAACTTCTTTGTCCATAGCAACTCTTTAGCAGCTTCTGTTGCTGCAATAAGTTCTGCCTCTGTCGTAGAAAGGGCAATACACTTCTGAAGTCTTGATTGCCAAGCAATAGCCCCACCTGCAAAAGTGATCAGATAACCTGAAGTAGACTTCCGAGTATCCACATCTCCTGCCATATCTGCATCTGTGTAGCCAACTAGTAATGGTTGTCTAATTCCAAAACCAAGTCTCACACTGGAAGTGCCTCGAAGATATCTCATGATCCACTTAACAACATTCCAATGCTCATTTCCCGGATTTGACATGAATCGGCTAACTACACCCACTGCATGAGTTATATCTGGTCTTGTGCAAACCATCGCATACATCAAACTTCCTACTGCTGAGGCGTAAGGAACTCTTGTCATGTCTTTCATTTCTTCATCTGTAGAAGGACATTGCTCGGTGCTCAGTCTGAAGTGGGTAGCAATAGAAGAACTAACCACTTTAGCGTTGTCCATATTAAACCTTTGAAGCACTTTCTCAATGTACTCCTCTTGTGACAAATACAACTTCTTATCTTTCCTGTCACGACTGATTCTTATGCCAATAATTTTCTTCGTTGGTCCCAAGTCCTTCATGGCAAAGGACTTACTCAACTGCATCTTCAGCTTGTCGATCCTTAAAGCATTCCTGCCAATAATCAACATGTCATCCACATAAAGCAGTAAAATGATAAAATCATCATCAGAGAATTTTTGAACAAATACACAGTGATCAGAAGTTGTCTTCTTGTAGCCTTGCTCTACCATAACAGACTCAAACTTCTTATACCACTATCTCGGTGCTTGCTTTAGCCCATATAGACTTTTCTTCAGCTTGCACACGTAATCATCTTTACCTTTCACTCTGAAACCCTCTGGTTGTTCCATATAAATCTCTTCCTCCAAATCACCATGAAGGAAGACAGTTTTCACATCCATCTGCTCAATTTCTAAATCAAGAGTAGCTGCTAGGCCTAGAACAGTACGAATTGAAGACATCTTTACAACTGGAGAGAAGATTTCATCAAAATCAATACCTTTTCTCTGACCGAAACCTTTGACAACCAATCTAGCCTTGTACCGTGGCCGTGAAGTGAACTCACTTTGCTTCACCCTGTAAATCCACTTGTTCTTCAAGGCTCTTTTACCTTTAGGTAGTTTCACTAATTCAAAGGTGTGGTTATCATGCAACGACTGCATCTCATCTTACATGGCCTCAACCCAGTCTGTCTTATGTTCATCTTCCATAACTTCTGCAAAACACTCGGGCTCTCCCCTGTCAGTCAATAACACATATTGTTCTGCTGAATACTTAGTGGAAGGATGTCGGTCTCTGGTAGACCTCCTGGATGAAACCTCTGGCGGAATCTCTAGCACCGTCAACTGTTCATCAGTCTGAACATCTAAGGGAACATCCACATCACCTGTAGTCTGGTGGTCATCTTGAACATCATTCTCAACCTGAGTTGGCAAATTCTTCAATGGAACTAAATCCATGTCAATCAAACTATCACCTTTCCGAGACACAGATTTCTCTGCTTTCTGAATATCCTGAATAGTCTGATCTTCAACAAACACGACATCTCTGCTTCTCAAAACTTTCTTTTCAGCTGGATCATAAAATCTGTATCCAAACTCATCTTGACCGTAACCAAGGAATATGCATTGTCGCGTCTTCACATCAAGTTTGGACCTTTCATCTTTGGGAATATGCACAAATGCTAGACACCTAAATACACGTAAATGATCGTATGAAACATCTTTACCTGTCCAAATTCGGTCTGGTACATCAAACTGTAGAGGAACGCAAGGTGTAAGATTTAACACATGAACAACTGTATTTAACGCCTCACCCCAAAAGGATCTTGGCAAATTTGCTTGTGAAAGCAAGCATCTCACTCTTTCCACCAATGTTCTGTTCATCCTTTCAGCTATGTCATTCAACTGAGGAGTTTTGGGAGTAGTCTTTTGATGTCGAATTCCTTGTTGTCTGCAATACTCATCAAAAGGACCAGAATACTCGCCCCCGTTATCTGTACGGATGCACCTCAGCTTCTTCCCAGTCTGTCTCTCAACTAGGGCTTGAAATTGTTTGAACACAGCCAACACTTGATCTTTTGTCTTCAAGAAATATACCCATAACTTCCTTGAATGATCATCTATGAAGGTTACAAAATAACTTGAGTCACCAAGTGTTCTTGTCTTCATAGGGCCACATACATCTGAATGCACTAAATCCAGTATCTCTGACTTTCTCAAAGAAGAGGAATTCTTGAATGAGACTCTGTTCTGCTTCCCTGACAGACAATGATTGCACCTTTTCAGATCTGTATTTTTCAACCCAGATAGTAGACTTTTCTTCCCCAATATGGCTAATCCTTTCTCACTCATGTGAGCAAGCCTCTTGTGCCATAGTTCTACTATACCATCTGTTTCCATCGCATTAACAATGTCATTGGAAATCTTTTCCTGCATAATATATAACGCAGATAACTTCTTACCTCGAGCCACAACCATGGCACCCCGAGTAAGCTTCCACTGACCATCACTGAAAGTGCTACAATACCCATCATCATCAAGTTGACCTGCAGAAATCAAGTTCAAACGAATGTGAGGAATATGTTTCACCTTTTTAAGAACCAATCTTGTGCCATTGTTCGTCTCCAGATACACATCTCCAACACCAATGACTTTAACCAAGCCATCATTGCCCATCTTTACAGTTCCATAATCACCAGATCTATAGGATGTAAATAAATCTTTTCGAGATGTAGCATGAATGGATGCACCACTGTCAATCACCCAACTGGTCTCATGGCATGCAACATTAATCACCTCATCTTCATAAATAATGAGGAAGTCTGCAGGAGTAGTGGTAGCAACTCTACCATCACCATCTTTGTCAGTCTCATTTTTCATTTCATTCTTGTATTCTTTTTTCAATTGCCTGCAATATTTTCTGATGTGTCCATTTTTACCGCAATGATAGCACTCGACATTAGAGAACCTGTTGGACTTGCTTTTGCCTTTATCTCTGTTCTTCGGACCTCTGCTCTTGCTTCTCCCTTTTTTTTTTTGTAACCAAGACTTATGACTGTGAAGAGGATCCTTGTGATTTTCTTCTCATCTCTTCGTTTAACAGACAACTCTTGGTCATATCCATTGTGATTACACCATATGGAGCGGAGTTGGACAAAGAAGTTCTGAGCGTCTCCCACGAGTCCGGTAATGAACCAAGCAACCATAACCCATGTATCTCATCATCAAACTTAATACCCATTCCAGCTAACTGATTAATAATTCCTTGGAATGTATTCAGGTGATCAGATAAGGGAGTCCCATCCTGGTATCTCAAAGCCATCATCTGCTTAATTAGAAACATCTTATTATTTCCAGTTTTTTCTAGCATACAACTGTTCAAGCTTACTCCATAGAGTACGTGCATGTGTCTCCCCACTAATATGATTTAAAACATTGTCATCTACCCATTGCCTGATATACCCACACACCTGTCGATGCAACAAAGTCCATTCTGCATCGGACTTGTTAGCCGGTTTTTCAGTAGCAAACACCGGTAGATAATAATCTTTTACATAAAGAAGATCTTCCATTTTTCCCTTCCATATGTGATAATTTGAACCATTGAGGTTAACCATTCTACTCACATTTGCTTCCATAACTCAAATTGTCCACCAAACAACTTTGCAACCAAACTCTGATACCACTTTGTTGAGTGAGATAACGACAAACAAAACAGCGGAATAATTCTTCTCTCTAGATGAAAGCAAATAGAGCGCAATCTCAACAATTATACGTACTGAAAAATAATATCTAGATAATCAATCACACCAAGCCAGAACGACACAGACAATTTTTACGTGGAAAACTTCCCCGGTGTGAGGAAGAAAAAACCACGGGACCTAGTCCAGTCAAATCTCCACTATAAACCAAATAATGGGTACACAAAGTCTTCTCTAGTCACAACTAGAGGCTACAACTCAGATCTTCAAGACGATATCAATCTTGGCAAATACAACGGAAAAACAACGTAGAGAAAATACCAACAATTTTGAGGTTACTGTTCACGCGTACGAACTACTATTCCTGAGCTCAAAATCTGATCTTCACCGTTCAGATGATAGCCCCTTGTGTCGTGAACGTCTCCTCCAAATTTCAGCTCGATCGGACCGCAAACGAAGCGGTATCTAGCCTTTGATGAAACCTGGGCGTGAAAGAGAAAAACTGTTTCTTTCTTTTCTTTCTCTTCTTTTAATCCGTACTACTTTCAAAGAACTCATCCTTAGGGTTATAAGTTAAAACCCTGATGGGCTTTGGGCCTTATTAAAGACCCCCATTGGGCTTTCCTTCACATAGAAGGAATAAACCCAACAATCCATATAGTAATTTTTTTGAAAAATTAACAGTTTAGTACTTAAAATTTTGGCTACTTTTATGTATTAGTCATTTACTTTCAAAATTTCATTAATTAGTTAGTTGCTTAGTTGACTATTGAAGTGTTACTGCCGTTAAGAAGATAGACGGAAGCTGACGGAATGATAATTTTGTCAAAATAAGAAAATTAAAAATTATAATTTTAAAATTTGAAAACGAAAGACTAATTCTTAAAAATGATCAAAATTTGAAGACTAAAGTGTCAATTTCTTATATTATTCAAATTCAAAAAACACTAAGTGAGTATATTTTTTATTCTACAGTCAAATTAGACGTGGGATACATATGTATATATAAATTTTTTGGACCATTTTGTTACAACAAAGTAATCGTTAATGAAATATATTGCCATATAGACTCTTTTGTTGACCAATTCCATTTCATTCCCTCGTTATTTTAAAATATCTTCTTTATCCGTGTTTCATTTTTTAATTTATTGCATCTCACGCCCCAATTTTTTCAAATAATACGACGTTTGTGTACACTAAAATTTTAATATCATTACATTCTCATTCTTTTTTCTTACTTTTTCTTTAAATTTTTTTATTTTTTTTTTATTCTCATTATTTATTTTTCTAACTTTTTTTTAATTTTTTCGTTCTCCCTCTCACGTTTTTCACAGCCGAAATTTTATCACGAAATTTTATTCCAAAATTTTACTTACACAGACCCCGATTTTTCCTGCTGATTACAACGCCCAGCCTATTGGACCGGGATTCTCGTGTTTTGTACTCTCAATTTTAAAGTAAATCCTGGACTCGGCGTAACTCTCACGCGCGTCTCTGTTGCGAGTATCGCTTCCCACAATCAGATGACGATATATACCAAAACGATCGCGAAACACTACCCATAGCCGTAGGCTCTTGCGAAGCTCGCTCACCCAGCTACAAACCAATTTTACAAAAGGAACACAATATCTTGCGCTCTATAGTCTTGTCCTCGTGTTGGTGACCAACAGCTGAATCATCGATAGCTTCACCAATTCAAGGTCCGCACTTTTAATGCCGTCTCCTTTGTTGTTCTTCTTTTCGTCGTTTGTTTGTTTGAGACTCGGTTCAACTACTCATTTTCACTTCCTCTCCTAACTCCAGGAATTTTCAACTTTTAATATTCCTCTTTCCTTTTCTGGTCGATTTTTTTTTTCCGGTTGAATCTTAAATGGGGATGCAATAGTGTACTCATACTGTATTGGAGACTCGTCATGTCATGTTGGAGCTTTTTGTGTTTATTTCTATCATTTGATGTAATCAGTCTTCTCGGCTGGTCTAACGCCGATCTTGACTCAGTGAATTTCAATAAAAATCTGGAATTCTTCATTTTTTATTTGGCTGTTGATTATATCTTTAATTTTTGAAGCTCGGTATTTTTCCTGCATTTCAAGTAGAAACTTACACTTTGACTCGTTGAGTATTAATTTATTGGCTGTACTTTTAGGTGGCATGTTCAATTTCAGTACTTGGATATTAATTTCTAATAGCTTGATATCCAGTTTATTTTCAAAGATGGTTTATGTCGCATATTAGGGTAGTAATGACAATATTAATAGCTTCGTAACTCTCTCTCTCAATTATTCGGCAAATATTGGTATGGATTTTGAGCGAAAGTCAAGTGACCAATCGGGCCTCTGACTATTAACAGTTGGGAGTTGGGTTAGGCGGCTAGTGAGAAATTTGGAGTAATGGCTGGCTTAACAGAGGACACAGTTCTTGGAATTGACGATATAAAGGAAAAGGAAGAGGAAACGGAGAGGGCTAGCAAACCTATAGACAGGAAGGTGGATGCAGGGGAGGAGGGCGGTCAGGGCGTGAGAGACATGGCCCCTCCCGCTGGCAATTTGATTCACCGGTCAGGGTCAAGGCCTCAGCTTGACCTCAGCAAGGCTGCAATTGCAGGGAATTTTGAAGAGAGAAACCCCACAATTCTGTTGCCTAATCAGTCCGATGATATATCCCATCTTGCTCTTGACATTGGAGGTATAATCCACTTTTTTTCAGGCAATTATTCCTGTGATTTACTGGATAGGTTTTAATTGTTATTTTTTCATATTATCTCTGCCGTAATTGTCAATGCATTCTTTTTCTTTTCTTTTCTCTTCTTTTGGTTTTGTTCTCTCCCTAGTTTATATTATGCTTTCTATGTTTTTGCGGTGGGGGAGAAGGAGAAAGAAAGTATTGTTCCTGTATGTTTTATATTGTAGTCATGCCTATAATTTTTCCATGAATTTTTTCCTTCTATAGAGTGTCTGTTGGGAGACTGCACTTCCATTATATTTCTTAATTTCTAATAATTGGTTTTTCTGTTGAGCTTCGAATATGATTCACCTCCCTTTTCAGTGCTTTTGTGAAGGAGACAGTTCTCTAGTGCCACCAGTTTTTGAAAAATTATTATCAAGGAATTAATGCTTGCAAATTTATATTTAGACGAACGCAAGATCATGTGAAGTTGAATACTAGTGACCATAAAGTCGGCAGGAACTCGCCCCTGCCCCATCGTGCACGCGCACGCAGTTGCAATTTGTCAAAATCATTTTCCCCGTTGGTTGGCCCTTGCTGATATGTTCTGATGATAGGGCTAGAACAAGCATAATCTCTGGAATTGCTAGAAGTGGACTGATTATCTTCTACAATAACTGGGTCCTTCTCAAAAAATTAGGGAAGCTAGAAATGGAGTACCTTTCAATTGACCTTTTTATCTCCTTGAATAAAGGTACAAGTGTCGGCTGTGACTGTTTTGCAACTATTTCTTTGATATTTTCTCAAGTTTCTTGACTTCTTAGTTCTATGTTTATCTATGCAAAATTTTTGCAAAATTCTTGATAGCCTCTTGAAGTTTGATTGGAACTTAAGATTCTGCAATGTAATATTGGCAGGATCACTCATCAAGTTGGTCTATTTTTCAAGACATGAAGACCAATCAATTAGTGATAAGAGGAAAAAGACTGTGAAGGAGAGATTAGGGATCTCCAACGGTAATAGGAGAAGCTACCCTATTCTTGGTGGGAGGCTTCATTTTGTGAAGTTCGAGACAAACAAGATTAATGACTGCTTAGAGTTCATTGATTCCAAGCAGCTTCACCGTGGCGGTATTTCTTAGCATTCATTGTTTCCAATTTGATTGAGTTCTAAGTTACTTATGTTGTCTCATATGTGTTAATTTCTAGTAGTTTATCGACTATATTTAAGTTTATGTGGTATCTTACTTGTTAATTTCTAGTAGTTTATCAGACTACATTGAAGTTGCTTCTTCAATTGTCATTATCTTCTTCTCTTTTTTGTTTTCCCCCATTTTTGAGATAATTATGGTATTCTCTTATTGATGGGAATGGATTCACTTTGGCATTCTGAGCTCTCAGCCAACGACAATGCTGTAATCAAGGTAAACTCATTTTCATCACTGTTTTGACCACTTCAAAGCTTTCTTGCTTTTTGTGCCTCATGGAGTAAACCACCTTCAGGATATTCTTGCTAACTTTCGACAAACTAATATGTTCCCTACACCATCTATTTACATTTTAGAGTTGGTAATACAAAAAAATTGGGACGCATTTTCTTCTGGTCCTGGATTTATTTGCTCTAGGTTTAGCTACTTTTTCCTTGTAACTACTAAAGATTGTGATGGCGTTCCATTAATTGATTTTGCATTTGCTTCCTTTCTTAAGCCTATTTTGCATGTCCTGGCTAATTGTGATGGATCACATCAAGTTCACTACCCATTCATTGTACTCTAAATGAATCAGTCTTGTTTCCTTTCTCTCCTTTTCATTGCGGTTGATCTTTCGGATAGCTTTCTTCCGGTAAAGTGTTATCCTTAGTTCTGTTTGTTGCTCCTAATGTCTTTTTCCCATAGTTTTAGTGTCGAAGCTAAGGAGTTTGAGGTTGTTGTTTTGGGCAATGGTGTCATTAAGTTTTCGGAATGGAGCCGGAAAGTGTTAAGTTCCATTTTCATCGGTAGGTATGGAGTTGTTTGGATGGTGAACTTGGCTAGTAGGTTGCAGATGGCTGATAGTCAAAAGGAGTTCTCTGTTAAATTTAACGAGGCTTCTCGGGGTTTCTTGGTGCAAAGATGCAGTAACAAAACAGAGAGATATGTGGCCATTGCAGAATACAGTGGGGGACGTAGAAAAGGGGTGGTGATGACCCCGAAAGGTAGGGGGATCAGGCTGGAAGGAGATGGCTGGAGTATTTCAGGAGATGGTCTCTCACCTTAGTCAGCTTAAGAAGGGAGTTTTTTCTGTGTCTGGTTCTGGAGTTCGTAAGGAGGTCTCATTTGTCGAAGTTGTGAAGAAAAGCCAGGTGGGGGTGGAGCCAGGGGGAAGTGTTATGGAGTTGAATGGCGTCGGAAAGGATGGTGGTGGTGTGTGGAAGAATAAAGGGTCGCCTACTGTTATGCATGCTAAATTGGCGGACGACGTTTCATTTTCCAAGAGGCAGGACTTTAATGCAGAGTCGGCTGACGGCGAGGTGATGGACGTGGCTTTTTGGAGAAAAAAATTGTTGGGCATTCGAGCAGAGCTTGACGTGCTATTAGAAGTTTTTGGGAGGGATAGTGGGCTGCCTCGTATACATTTGGACTTTTTTGGTCCTTCTATTGAGCTTTTGCGGGGTAAGGATGGGCCGGGCCCAGTGGCTTCAATTTCTGGAGCGGGGGAGTTAATTCAGCCCCATGCTCATTTAAGGTTGTTAGGCATTCCGGGCTTAATTCCGAATGGGCCAGATTTGGTTGGCCCAAAGCTTTTCTCCTCACTGTCGGGGGTCCCAGTGTGAAGAAAATGGATCGGGCTCTCTCGAGTCTGAGGGGGATCCTATTGGAGACGTGGATCTCCAGATTGATGAAGCTGTCAGGCGCCTGGAGGCTTGGCTGGTGGTGCCCAACACCAGTCACCGGTGGTAGCTCCCTCGCCGGCGCCTTCTGTGGTGAGCACTTACTGCCGGGAGGTCGCTCCGATGCCGGAGTCGATGTTGGTTTTTTCTCTCCTGGGCGCTGAAATAGCTGGTTCTTTGTTGGAATATGATGTTGGGTGTTCTGAGGAGTTAGTTGGCCCTTCGGTTGCCCTTTTTGAGGGGGTAGAGGTGAATGGTCCTGGTGGGGGAAAGACTGAGGCTTTCGACCTTACTGTGGAGGTGAGAAGTGAAGATGGAGAGCTGCGGGAGGGCCATTTGGAGCTTGCAGGTGTGTTAGGCGGCTCTTTTGGAGGGGATGAACTAGCTAATGATGTGGGTGGGGACTATCTGGCTTTCGGCCAGGATGTTGGGTGTAGACCCTTTGGTTGAAGTTGTGAGTGTGGACAGCCCGTCTGATTTAGGGGGTGTGAGGAAAGGTGAGTTGGCCTTGGTGACAGTTAAGGATTCGAAGTTGAGTGTTTACTCTTTGGCTGTTTGTTGTCCAGAAGATGGAAGTTTTGAAAGTCTTCGTAGTGGTGGGGCTTCGGGGTGGGTGTTGGAAATTGTGTCCTCATTGAGGCATATGGTTGGATTGTCCTGTGAAGAGTACGAGAAAGATTTGATGAGCCTCTTTGTTGCCTTGGAGAGGGATAAGGAGCAGAGTAGCCTTGTGACGCCCAGAAGGAAGGACGAAAAGTTAGTTAGAGAGTTGAAGGGTTTAGAGTCTTCAATTAATTATGATGAGAAGAAAGCGTCCTCGAAAATGGGTAGGAGTGAGGGGAGGGCCATGATGGTGTTTAAATGATGCCAAGAATTATTAGTTGGAATATAATGGGGTTGAATGATAGTTCGAAGTGTAATGGGGTGCGAAATTTGTTACGGGGTTGGAAACCAGACTTGGTTTGTCTTCAAGAAACCAAGATGACTGTTATGTCTGGGGTGTGATTAAGAGTTTGTGGGGGTGGTTCTTATGTGAGATGGTGTAACTTGGAGGCGGATGGGGCTTCGGGGGTATTTTGTTACTATGGGATACTCGGGTGTTAGAGCTGCAGGAGTACTGTGTTGGAACTTTCTCAGTTTCGACGGCCTTTTAGAACGTTGTGAATGAGTTGGAGTGGAATTTTTCAGGGGTCTATGGTCCTAATGTTGATAGTAGTAGGAGTTTGTTGTGGGATGAATTGGCGGGGTTAGTGCCTTGGGGACCTTCCTTGGTGCATTGGGGGAGACTTTAATATCACTCATTTCCCTAGTGAGCGGTTGAGTGGTGGAGGGGTGGGATTAGCTATGGAGGAGTTCTTTGATTTCATCTCAGAGATGGGTTTGATGGACATCCCTTTGACAGGGGGAGCTCTCACGTGGTCCAATAATAGATCTTTTCAGTCTTGGTCCAGGATTGATCGGTTTTTGTTTAGCCTTAGTTGGGAGTCCTTTTTCCCTGAGGCTTCTCAGAAAAGATTGTCTCGATTGTTTTCAGACCACTTTCTCATTCTCCAAACCACTTTCCCATTCTTTTGGAGAATGACAGGGTCGGAGGGAGAAGAAACCTTTTCGTTTTGAGAACATGTGGTTGAAGGAGGCTGGATTTTTGGATCTTTTGAGGGAATGGTGGAAATCGTTTGAATTCTTGGGTTCTCCTAGTTTTGTGCTTGACTTTAAGCTGAAGGCTTTGAGAGATAAGCTGAAAGTGTGGAACAAAGAAGTTTTTGGAGATCTCAGGTTCAGAAAGTCAACCTTGTTAAGAGAATTGGCGTCCCTTGATTTGCTGGATGAGGGGGGGGGGAAGTCTTGATGAGGGAGGCAAAGCAAGGAAGTTGTAGATTTTGGGTGGTTTGGATCACTTGATTAAGTTAGAGGAGATTAGTTGGAGACAAAAGTCGAGATCCCTTTGGCTTAAAGAGGGGGATAGATGCACAAATTTTTTTCACTGTGTGGCCAACTTGAATAAGAGAGTTAACTCGATTTCTAGTTTGGAAGTAGAGGGGGATATTGTGGAGGACCCGACGATTATTTCTGAGAAAATTGTGGATTTCTATAGCTCGTTATACATGAAGCCTTTTTCTTGGAGGCCGGTGTTGGATGGTCTGGAATTTGGGTCCATTTCTCCGGAGGATGCGAGTTGGCTTGAGAGGTCCTTTGAGGAGGATGAGCTTCCAGGGGGGTTCGTAGCCTTAATGGGGACAAAGCGCCGGGACCTGATGGGTTCTCTTTAGCTTTTTTTCAGTCGTGCTGGGAGGTGGTTAAGGGGGATGTGTTGGCTATGTTTAATGAATTTGCTCGGAGGGAAAAATTTGTTAAATGCATGAATGCTACGTTCATTGTCCTTATCCCTAAAAAGTTGGTTTTGTGGAGTTGAAAGACTTTCGCCCCATCAGTTTGGTTGGAGGGGTTTCTAAGATTTTGGCCAAGGTTTTGGCAAATAGGATGAAGCTGGTTCTTCAGAAGATCATCTCGCCTTCTCATAATGCGTTTATAAGGGGAAGGCAAATTCTGGACTCTTTGTTGATCGCAAATGAATGAATTGATTTGAGCATGAGATTGAATGTGCTCGGATTAATGTGCAAACTTGCCATTCACAAGGCCTACGAACATGTGAATTGAGATTTTCTATTGTATCTTTTGAGGAGATGTGAGTTTAGTGAGAAGTGGTGTGGTTGGATTGCTTTTTGCATTTCTACTGTCAAATTCTCAGTGATGGTTAATGGCTCTCCTCACGGTTTCTTTGGGAGTTCTCGTGGGTTACGGCAGGGTGATCCCTTGTCACCTCTTTTGTTTGTGATTGTCATAGAGGCACTCAGTAGGATGATGAATGAGGTGGTTGGGAGAGGAGCTATAAAGGGATTTTAGGTTGGGAGAGGTGGTAGTAATGGGGTTTGCATATCGCATTTGTTCTTTGCTGATGATACACTTATCTTTTGTGGGGTTGAGAGAACCAAGTGTGTAACCTATGATGCCTACTTTTGTGTTTTGAAGCGGTGTCTGGTCTTCGGATTAACCTTGGTAAGTCGGAGGTTATTCCTATTGGCAGAGTTGATAATGTTCAGGTTCTGGTGGATATTTTGGGTTGTAAGGTATCGTCGCTTCCGATGACCTAACTTGGCCTTCCTCTTGGTGCTAAGTTTAAGAGAGTGCACATTTGGGATGACATCGTTGAGAGATTTGAAAGGAGATTGACAAGTTGGAAGCGCATATATCTATCTAACAGGGGAAGGTTAATGTTGATTAGATCTCCTTTCTCTAGTCTTCCCACGTATTTCTCGTCGCTTTTTCCTATTTCGGTGTCGGTGGCTAAGAGGTTAAAGAAGCTTCAAAGAGATTTTTTGTGGGGAAGCGGTGGTGATGATCATAGGTTCCACCTTGTTAGATGGGATAGAGTTTGTACCCCTATAGGTGATATGGGGGGCTTGGTCTAAGAAGGCTTTCCTTGTTCAACCAAGCTCTATTGGGAAAATGGCTTTGGTGTTTCTCTTCTGAAGGTGATAGTTTATGGAAGACAGTTATCATGGAAAAGTATGGTTGTAAGTTGGGTGGTTGGAGCACCTTGGCGTCTCAGGATTCATATGGGGTGGGAGTGGCTCTAGAATTCGGTTATGGCATGACAAGTGGTGTGGGGAGAGTCCTTTGAGGCTGGAGTTTCCCCAGTTATATGCTCTTGCTCAATGTAAGGATGCTTGGGTGGCTGATTGCGTGGAGGTGAGGTCCAGAGTGGTAATTTGGGATGTTCACTTTGTTAGAACGATCAATGATTGGGAGATGGATGTTTATTTAGCGCTTTGTTCCTTACTTTATTCGAAAATGAGGAGAGGAGAGGGTGAGGATAAATTGTTTTGGATGGGTTCTAAGAGTGGAGTTTTCTCAGTTAAATCAATGTATGTTTTACTTCTGGAGAGAACTAGTGCAGATTTTCCTTGGCACTAGTGTTGGAGGAGCTTGGTCCCCCCAAAATAGCTTTCTTTGTTGAGGAGGCTACTCACGGGAAAATACTGACCATTGACAACTTGAGGAGGAGGGGCATCTACTTGACTTAGTGGTGCTCTATTTGTGTAAGAGTGACGGAGAATCGGTTGACCATATTCTTCATCATTGTTTAGTGGCTAGAGGATTGTGGGTACATGTGCTGGGCATTTTAAACTATGTGTGGGTTATGCCTAGTAGGATGGTGGGCGTGTTGTATTGTTGGAGGAGGAAGTTCGAGGATCCGGTCATCGTGGCCATTTGGAAGATGATACCGGCTTGCATTTGGTGGAGTTTGTGGAGGGAGAGGAATGTTAGATGTTTTGAGGACGATACCTCTTCTTTGGCTAGTTTGGGGGGGGGGTCTCTGTTTTTGTGGGCTAATTCAGTTTTGGGGGGTCCTTTTGTGGGTTTTCCGGATTATCTCAGTTTTTTTAGCTTGTATGCTTTAGGTGCTGTCAGTATATTTCTTGTACTATCATCTTTATTTTCTTTAATGAAGTTTAACAGACTTATAAAAAAAAAAATCCTCCAACATTGCCAACATATTTTTTTCTATCTACAGTTGCAAATTCTTGCTTCTTCAGCCATGATTGTGATTGTAGATCAGTCCTCAGCTAGTTAGGTTAATGCATAAGATATTGGCTTTTGCTTTGAAGCCTTTCACAAATACTATCAACAAATTGATTTTGTTGTGAAGGCCACAGGTGGTGGTGCATACAAGTTTGCCGACCTCTTCAAGGAAAGGCTTGGGGTTAGTTTGGACAAAGAGGATGAAATGAATTGTCTTGTGGCAGGGGCAAATTTTTTACTTAAGGTGGAATTTCTTTTTTGAAATAATTTTCTCTCTTCTGCATTACCTAGAATGTGGTTAGTGGTATGTATATCTAGTATTATTGAATGGATAGATTTTCATTTAATGGTAAAAGTACATGTAGGTCCACAATTTTTTTTTTACTCACTGGACCCTCTTGATATGGATTGAGAACTTCAAAATGTGTCAGTCAGATGTGGATTTAGATTGGCTTATCATTTGTTGCACATTCTAGAATGTCAATTTTTTTTTTATAAAAAAACAGTATACTTAATGTTGTATTCTTGTCTATGCTTCTTTATAGTGGAAGTTTTCTAGTAGACATGGTAAGTGGTGAGAAATTAGATCAGTTGCTTATTGGATAGATTGGCAGTTCATGTTATCATACTACCTTTTTTTTTATAAGTAAGGATAACTTTATTAATGAACCAAGAAAGGTGACAGTACAAAAGAACTATACTGAAGCACCTAAGCCATACAAGCAACAAAACTAATGAAATCAGAAAAATCCGAGAAAGGATAGCCTAGCACGACATTGGCCCATAAAAAAAGAGAACTCATCAGCTTGCCCTTCAATCCTTCCATAGACGAAAAAGTGTCATTGAAACATCTATCATTCCTCTCCCTCCAAGTAACCCACCAAATGCACAATGGGATCATTTTCCACACAACCGATGCAAGGGGTCAACAAACTTCCTTTTGCAACCAAACAACACATCAATCACCCCGGGGGCATAACCCAATAATAGTTCATAATGCCAAACACATGATACTTACAAGCGTGGATGTTCTCCCCCATGACTCTGTCCGTCCCTACTGTTTATAGTCATTGCCTAAACTGATGTATCAAAAGAGCTACGGAAAAATAGCCAAGGGCGTTCACTTATTCTCTAATAGCTTATGCGTGCAAGCAAAAACATGCACAATTGATAAACAAAGTGCCTCTGTATAGTACGTCATTCCAATTGATTTTTCAAGCAGAATAGAACTTTCATGTTTTGATATAAGGTTTAGCTTCTAAGGGATCAAAATGGCATCATATGCCATATGTTATTTGTTGCTACGAAATTTTCATGATACTGGATGTCAATAAATTTTCTTTTATCCTTATCTACTCATTTGACTCTGTTCATAATTTTGCTTGTAACAGTTGTAGCTTAATCGTGGCAACCTTAAATAAGAAGATTGATGTTGAATGAGAGGAGATAATGTTAAGTTAGATAAATATTAAGTAGCAAACCACCACTTTTTGGGTATATCTTTAGGTGCATTTTTAGTTGTCCTTTACCTCCAATAGTCATGTAATTAACTATTCTACTGTGTCTTTTTAGTAGGCTATTCGCCATGAAGCTTTCACACACAAGGAGGGTCAGAAAGAGTTTGTGCAGATTGACCATAATGAATTGTTTCCTTATCTTCTTGTTAATATTGGATCTGGTGTTAGTATGATCAAGGTATGTTCGTCTTTTGTTTCCTCCCCTCAACTTATTAGTCAACTATAGCTAAAAAAAACATCAGAGTATTATCTGTGCTTCTGACTTGTATTGTGATAGGTTGATGGGGATGGAAAGTGTCAGCGGGTTAGTGGGACAAATGTCGGTGGTGGGACATATTGGGGCTTGGGGAGGCTGTTAACAAAGTGCAAGAGGTCATTGGGATTTCTAGCCAATTTTCTCGTATTATATATCTCCACTTCTCTGTCTAGAATTATTGCTGAAGGTCTTTCATAATTGATTCCATTCAGCTTTGATGAGTTGCTAGAGCTGAGTCAAAGGGGAGATAATAGGACCATAGACATGCTTGTTGGAGACATTTACGGCGGTATGGACTACCCTAAGGTATATTTGCATCTTGATCTTCCTTGTATTTTGGGGATACATAGCCTGCACATGCATTGGAGAAGTCCTGAGCTACTACAGATCTTTACTTGTAGAATACTTTAGCAAATGTTATTATATATATGTTTTTTTTAATAGTGCTGTTTTAAGTATCCCCTAATCTTAAGTTTATGTAGATGGGTCTCTCTGCATCAACCATTGCATCTAGTTTTGGGAAGGCTATTTCAGAAAACAAGGAACTTGAGGACTACAGACCTGAAGATATATCCCTTTCTCTCTTACGAATGATTTCTTATAATATTGGTCAGGTGAGCTGCACAAGTACAGGATTTTGTTATGCACATTTCCTAGAAGTGCAATCATGCAATTGCAACAGTACCTTCCCCAAAGTAGAGGGTTGAGAAAAACAAATATTCTGTCATATTAGCATTTATTTTTCTGCATGAAAGATCTGTTTTAAGTACATAAATGTTTCTTTAAGTGAAAATTATTGGGTTCTTTCTAGGTTTTGTGTACAGCTTGTGTTATATTCTAGTGTATCCTTCTTTATATGAACTCAAGAGTATGTCATATATGAAGTGATGATAGATAAGTTAAACAAGCATGCAGTCCTTAGTACATGAAGCATCAGACTGATTACTAACTTTCTAACCCATACAAGTAGCCTTAAACTCTTTTGGTTTTACCACTTCTGAATTTGCTTTGGGTACTGTTGCAGTTTTCTTATTTGAGCTGTTGTTAGACTGAAATTTGGAACACCCTATCGGGGTATTTGCCATTTCCATGATAACCTCGATGAGCGTCTATGTTGCGCGCGACTTTACTTCCCAACTTACTCTCAGTGTTCAACTAGGGAAAATAAAAGAATAAGTTTTGGTGGACTTACTGCAGTAGATCTGTGTTCATGACTCAGAAAGCATGTTTTTTATATGTTTTTGCATAATGCTCTATACTCAAATAAGAATGATTTCTTTATGATAGAGTTCTCTCAGTATTTGTTCCTTCAGATAGACCTGACATCTTCAGAGCAGTTAGCCTATCAAATAGTTTGTATAATACTGGTGGTTGCTTTGGTCTGATTTGATTCTTTTGTTGTGTAGATATCTCACTTGAATGCTCTACGATTTGGAATAAAGCGAATCTTTTTTGGAGGATTTTTTATAAGAGGTCACGCTTATACCATGGATGCTATCTCGTTTGCAGTACATTTCTGGCAAGTAATTTGTATAAAAGGCCTAACTCTAGGATTTATTGTCATTCTTTAAGTGAGAAAAGTGTAATCAAGGCTGAAACTGCTTATTTTGCTATAAAAAAAATGATTTTCAGTCTGTGTTGTTTATTTTGTCTTGAGGTTTTAAAATATAGTTTCCTATTTTCAGGTCAAAAGGAGAAGCACAGGCAATGTTCTTACGGCATGAAGGGTTTCTGGGAGCGTTGGGTGCTTTCATGAGCTATGAAAAGCATGGTCTTGATGACTTGATGGCGCATCAGTTAGTTGAAAGGTTCCCAATGGGTGCACCATACACAGGAGGAAAGATTAATGGCCCACCACTGGGGGATTTGAATGAGAAGGCAAGTGTTGTGCGAGTTTGCAAAATGTGACTTGACTTGCCAGCCCACTTGAAAATAGTGGATCTAGGCTGGCTATCCGGCATACTTCAAAGCCAACTTGATGGTGATTGAGTTAGGCTCAAGTTTGGGCATTTACTATCAAGAACTTCCTACTAATTGTAGCGTAGGTTCTTCTGGAATGAGAATAAAAAAGTGTTGGCAAAAGTGACTTCTCTGATATGGTTCTCTGGGTATCACATTCTCTGTCACTGTTTTCTGGAATCATATTCAGTCAGGGTTGAATATATTCCACCCCTCTTGGATTTCTATTGAAGGCAGGAAAAAGTGGAATCCACTTATTAGTTATAAAGAGAATCTTTAAAGTTGAAGAATACAATTGTAAAAGTGGCAAACGTATAGAAGTAGTGTCAATATTCTTGTAACTAATTTTGGGTGTTTGCACCTATGCGTTGTCTTTGTAACTCAAGAAGGCTATGCCTCTTCATGAGTTTTTTGATTGAATTTCTTGTGGATTCCTAGAAATTCTCAAAACAGTTCTTGTGGTTGGAATACAGATTTCATGGATGGAGAAGTTTTTGCAAAAGGGAACGGAGATTACTGCCCCTGTACCAATGACTCCTGGAACTACTGAACTTGGAGGATTTGAAGTTCCTTTATCCAAAGGAGGTATTCTGAGGTCTGATTCAAGTGCTTTAAATGTTGGTGTTCTTCATCTGGTACCCAGTTTGGAGGTGTTTCCATTATTGGCAGACCCAAAAATGTACGTAAAATTTCTTAGTGGAGTCACTCAACTACTCTAGTTAATTAAGCTTCATGTTACTTCTTCTAAAGAGTTTGAATTTCAATATTGGACTAGTTCTCCTTTCCATAGATGGCAAAAAGTATTCCTGTTGTTGGCTTCAGGCAGTTTATTCCATGATCTTTGCAAATTATCTTTCTTAGGATTGAGTCTTTCATCCAGTCACATGTCCTTTCTGGGTTGCTGCATTTTTAACTCGTTTTCCACTTCAATGCACTAAGTTGCTTGTCTTCATACGAAATATTAAGGTGAATATTATTTAAAGTACTTTCAACTGATACACTGTTTGATTTGATAGGCAACAATGTGTTGCTAGCTGCCAACTTTAAGTACTGAAAAATTCTGTCATGTGCTGCACCTTAGTGGGCTTTCATGCTCATCATGCTTGTCAGCCATCGTTTCTTATGCTTTTTACCCGCACAAGTAATTGGTTGTTTTGCTCAATCTCTAGTTGTATTTCTGATACATAGGTCAACTTATATTCCTGCAGGTATGAGCCTAACACCATTGACATGTCGGATCACGGCGAGTTAGAGTGAGTACATATAGTAAACATGCTACTTATCCTGAAATCCCTGAAAACAATTTTTATGATAAAATTGGTTAATGCCCTATCATTAATCCCACAAACAAATCTAATGCTTCTTCAGCTTATTTTAGATGTTTATCTTAATGTAGGTATTGGTTCACTGTGCTTTCAGAGCATTTGCCAGACCTCGTTGACAAGGTAAATATAGATAGCATAATGCCAGGATCTCGCTCTCTTTCTCCCCTCTCCTCACGTGCACAGACAAGCACATCTTGGGCACAAAAAAGTGAATATCTGCTAAGTTCTGGTAACTCTGGGATTAGTCAACACCAGTAGGTGAACCAAATGTTATGAAAGATGAAAATAAGAAAGCCTCTTTAATCACTTTTCCATTTTGCACCCTTCATTTATTTGATTATGCTAATGAACTGCTACCATAATTTTTATTGGTTGGACTACCTTGTTGTGTCCTTAGTTTTTCCCCTGACCATTTGTAAAAGTGAAAACTGGATGATTTTGTTATCACTTTATGACACTGAAATTTTATTGTGAAATATGATAGGCAGTAGCAAGTGAAGGTGGAACAGATGATGCTAAAAGAAGGGGTGATGCTTTTGCTCGAGCGTTTTCTGCACACCTGGCAAGGTAGTTTTGTGGTTTCATAAGTCAGACCTCTATTTAGATAGCTTTTGACCTTAATTGTAGCATTTGCTCTTTCCTAATAACCTAATATTGGAAAATTTTACTGGGAAGGATGATACCATTACATAGTAAGGATCATCCGCTTCTGTTCCGTACTATAGAAGATTTCTAATTTGAGACTAAGTCCTATCTCAGCATCTTTGATAATTTTGGAATGCTGGAAATCTGTGTAGAATATTAGTGGTTGACAAGAAGTAAATTGCACTTCCTAACTGCTTCCTGCCATGCGTTTGAGAAAATGGCTGTCTTCTGTTCTTCGCGTGTGGTCTCTCTTCCCCCCCCCCATATCAATCCAAAGCACACCCATGCATGAGACATCTCCCACATCCAGGTTTCGTTTTTATTATTTTGGATTCTGAACGTATCACGGGTAGTACTCAGTTTTAAATCAAGTATCAAAAAGGGCCCTCCGTAAGTCTGCCAAGACTGTAGTTGTTATTGACCATCAACTCTTTTCAAAACCCTATGGGTATCATTATTGCTTTTGCGATATATGATCTGCATCTTAAAGGGGAGATGGGGTTTTTAAGCAGACACTAATGCCGTTCGCTGATTCCCAACTGACTGAATAGGTTGCTGGGGGAGCCTGCAGCATACGGAAAATTAGGCTTGGCCAATCTACTGGAACTGAGGGAAGAGTGTTTAAGGGAGTTCCAGTTTGTTGACGCCTATAGAAGTATAAAACAGAGGTAACTGCATCTTTCATCAAGCTGTAAAGTTTTTTCTGATACCCTTTTTGACCTAATGCAAGTAGTAGATATGCCTTCTACATACCCACAATATAGTTGTCTTATGTGCAATACATCCCAGCGGTGTTGTGTGCTCTAGTTAGAAGTCTACTTGGAGCGGTGTATGTTGTTTAGTTTATGAGAAGAAAATATATTGCGTATTTACCAGAGAGAAAATACGTGCATGATGCACAAAGAATTTCAGTGTAGCAAGATAAATATTGCTGATCTTCTTACTTGTAAGATGTCCGCGTATCTGCCTTAGAAAAAAAAAAGATGTCTACATGTCTCTCGTTATATGAAATTCTTGTTGACAATACATAGCCATGGTTTACTTTGTAAGTTACTTAAAAGATAATTAACCATGGAAGGTCATTCTGGATATACCGTGTTGGGGAGTAGCAAGCATTTATCTTTAAATATGAATGCTATATAAAAAACCAATGAGCCACAACAAATTAAAAAGTGGAACATAAGCCTCTTTAAGCCAAAGAGGGTTGGAAGAGGAAGTTTGAGAACCCTTTGACTCTAGCTGTGTGGAAAATAATCCCCTCATGCATATGGGGGTTGAGGAATGGTAGATGCTTCAAAGATTCGGAGTTGTCCCTAGAGTGTATGAAGGGCAAGTTATTGCAGACACTGTTTTTGTGGGCTAATGCGGTGTTGGGTTCTCCTTTTTTAAACTACCTTGATTTTCTTAGTTTTCTAGCTTGTTTATCGTATGTGTTTCAGTATAGCACTTTGTACTGTCACCTTTTTTCTTTCAATAAAGCTTTCCTTAAAAAAATGGAACAGAAAGGCCCCAGCACATATTGTGCATACACCATCTCTCTCTCTCTCTCTCTCTCTCACGCACACAGTCTCCTGATACCAGTTTGGTTTATTTTTTAGTCCATTTTTCTGAATTTAACAGGGAGAATGAGGCATCACTTGCTGTTTTACCTGACCTGTTAATGGAGCTAGATAGCATGAGTGAGGTATGTGTATGTATGGTCCGTTCTGAGTCTCACCTTTGGTCAATGAAGGAACTAATAGCTCAGTAGGTCAGTTACTGCATCTTGTAATATTGATCATGCCTAAGTTAGCAAAAATCCAATTGAAATATGCAAAACCTTTCTATGTTTCATGTGGCCATCCATTTCCTGCCACCACATTAGGGTGAATATCTGACAGCTTTTTAACCACTGTTCTGATCCTTTGAATCCTCTTCTTCTTCTTCTTCTTCCTTTTTCACTCCTTTTTGCAGGAAATAAGACTGCTAACTCTAATTGAAGGTGTTCTTGCTGCGAATATTTTTGATTGGGGAGCCCGTGCCTGTGTGGATCTCTATCATGAAGGAACAATTATTGAAATTTACAGGATGAGTCGCGATAAGATGCATAGACCTTGGCGTGTAAGTGAAGCCAAAATATCCGCTATCCCATATTGAGCTGTACTTATTGTAACTTGATTGTGTGATAGAAAATTGTTAACAGAGATACCTTGTTAACATGATTCAGGTGGATGATTTTGATGTCTTTAGAGAGAGTGTTCGGGTCTGGAGACAAGAAGCTTCCCCCACATAGAAGAGCTTTACTCTTTGTGGACAACGCAGGTGCTGACATTGTTCTGGGGATGCTTCCCCTTGCAAGGGAACTCCTCCGACGTGGGACTGAAGTAAGTACATTATTGGCATATCACTATGTTGGAAAGAACCACTCTACCAGCCATGGTAGTAGAGTTTCTTGCTCTGTTCGTCTTGTTTTTGCTGGTTAACAACAAGGATGCTGTTACCAATCAATAGAATCTCCCCAGAGTAGAGGTGTTTTTGGTCTTGTAGACTTAAAGACTGTGTGTGGGAGGGAGGGTGTGTGCATGCAGGCTGGAGTGCGGGTGGGCAGGCAGGCGTGTTTGTGTGTGAGGGTGTGGGTGTATGAGCGAGAGAGAGAATCTCAATGATGGGTGTTTTCATGTAGCCTTTCTGCCAATTCTTAACAAATTGATGGAGTGTAACAAGTGATGAGATTTTTTTGTAGGTTGTTTTGGTCGCAAATTCACTCCCTGCTCTAAATGATGTTACTGCTATGGAGCTTCCTGACATTGTAGCTGAGGCTGCCAAGGTCAGTCCATTTGCATGAAGCCATGGGTGAACTAGATCTCCTTCTTTTATCAGGTCTCCCGGAAAAAGGATCATATTACTCTCCGTACAACCAGTCACCTTTTTCATATCTTTCACCAGAGTTTGGGTGGCCAGATATTTCTGGAAATTGAACATGTTATCTGAGTTAATTGCTCTATGTTTATGGTCTAGTGTTTTGGTATTTGGTCTATCAAACGTTGAATTCTTCTTTTTGATGTCATTTATTAATCAAAAAGAAGGAAACTGATTCTTCTAGTCCACAGCACTGTGACATTCTTCGCAGAGCCGCTGAAGCAGGAGGCCTACTTGTGGATGCAATGATCAATACCGTAGACAGTCCCAGAGAAAATTCAGCTTTGGTTCCTTTGAGGGTAGTTGAGAATGGGTGCGGGAGTCCATGCATTGACTTAAGGCAGGTCAGCTCTGAGCTAGCTGCTGCTGCCAACGATACTGACTTGGTATGATTTTTGTTCCATTTATTGAAATCCTTGACAAGCCTTACCTTGTGTGCGACCTTAAACCACTTCATATCTCTTCTTTTATGCTTTATGTCCTCTTCTGTTGATGAAAACACGTTGCAAGCATGAAATCAAGAAGAAAGAAAGAAAGAGAGTGAGAAAAGGCACACTATAATTAAATTTTGTCCTATGCAGATTATTTTGGAAGGTATGGGTAGATCTCTGCACACCAACTTCAATGCTCGGTTTAAATGCGATGCCTTGAAGGTAAGAATCTATGGGCTAGTTCCCGATTGGGGATGTAAAAGAGGATGAAATTGTTCAGTCTGACCTTCTTACTTGTTGGGCAATTCGATTGATTGAGCAATAGCTCGATAAAAAAATTTCTGAGACGATCCATTACCTGGTTTGATATCCTCACCATTTTAATCTTTTACTCGCCTGATGAATGTTCAAAACGAGAAGAAGTATTTCTGAACTTTTATTTATCTTTTTTCTTTTTTGGGTAAAAATTTCCTGTCATGTTCTCGGCAAAACTAAGTCCTTGCTTTTCTACCTACATGCAAGCCAGAAAACCTGTGACCCCCTCCCCCCCTGTTGAGAGCAGTAGGACATTGTAGCCAATACTATTTTTTCTTTGAAACTTCATATAATATTGAACTTCTCTTGCAGCTTGCAATGGTGAAGAACCAGAGGTTGGCAGAGAAATTGATTAATGGGAACATATACGATTGTGTTTGTCGATATGAACCAGCCTGTTAAAAGCTTCTATTCAGAACCTCAAGAGAGGGAAAGTGGGGGTTAGAAACATGGCACAATGTACTACATCTGTAGTTATTTTACCTACAAAATCCTTTCCATTTTACTATTTAACTGTTAGATGCTTTCCCAAAATTGTCAACTGATATCCATAATATCAATCTTTAGAATTTGCTTTATGCTTGATATTTAGGGCTTTAGAAACGTTCCAATTTCAAGCAAGACAAATGTTCTCTCGAAAGACAAATTGTTATTCATGTGTTGTATTTTGCGAATCTAACTTTTTTTTTGTAAGGTTTTGCATTTTGCATTCTAAACTACCACTTTTGAGTCATTGCACCATATAATTACCAATTTTAGACATTTTGGGGAAATTGTCAAAAAATTTAGATATTTTGCATCCTTCAACTACCAATGTTAGACACTTTGCACCCTCCGTCCGAAAATTTAATGAATCGATAACAATATCTTCAATATATGCAAAGTAAGTTAAGGGCATTATCGTCATTTTAGTCTAAAAATTTATCATGATGCAAAGTGTCTAAGATTAACAGTTAGAAGGTGTAATGTTTCAAAAGTAATAGTTCGAAAACTATAGTTTTCACTTTCCTAATGAATATATTCACCGCTATAAGCATGTGTGGTTTTGTTTGGGGCTGCAACAATTATGCGTAGTTGATTAAGGAAATAATACTTGTGTACTCCCTCTACTAGGGCTGAAAACCGGAAATGCGGTCCGGTTTTCGGACCGCAATCCGGTCCGGACCGCATTTCCGATTTCTTCATATTAAAGGACCGGACCGGACCACTTATATGCGGTCCGGTCTGGACCGCTTTTTTAAGCGGTCCGGTCTGGACCGCTTTTTTAAGTGGTCCAGACCGGATTAATTTTTTTTTAAAAAAAAAAATTAAAAATCTCAAACTGACTGGCGACTGCGCAGTGCGTATTTAATTTTTTTTAAAAAAAATCTTGATTTGACTGCACAATGCACTGCGCAGAGCGCACTGCACAGTGCACTGCGCAGAGCACACTGCCCAGCTTCGTCCCCCATTGGTTTAGGGGATGTCGCGCTCATGAAACTCCGGGCTAGGGTATGTCTCGGGGCTATCACTGCGAACTTCCTCATGGTCGCTAACAGCTGGTGAGTCAAGAATATCGCTTTTGTCCATCTCAGAAGCATCACCTGAAAATAGTAACATAAAAAAATGTCATACTACCTTAATATTGCAGGTATTAAAGGAGTAAAAAACCAGAATGGGGAAGTAGTACCTCCATCAGACAAATGCCCAGCTTCGTCCCCCATTGGTTGCTTCCCTTTCTCGGTGTCACAAAGTAGTTCCTCATCTTCATTGCCTTCACCATTTTCACCCCCATCTTCACTTTCTTCACCACTTTCATCAGCTTCATCGATATCATCAACTTCATAACCTTCATCAACACCAGATGGTTCTGCACTGTGCTGTGAAGAAGTTCCAACACCTTAGTATGAAGGGCCAACTCCATAATTGTTACGTTGAGCAGTGTCAACATCATATAACTCATCATCGGAGTTGAGTATCGTGCTCCAAAAGCGGTCATTGACCCCTATCCTTCGCCTCTCAGCTTCTTCATTGGCTTCACCTTGAGCCTCAACATTGTCTTCATCTCCACCAATCGCATCAAAAGAAACTATATACAATACGACAACTTGTTCAGCTTCGTGGCACCTGACCATCTGAAGAACATCATGGTTTGATGACGCTAACTTTAGCCCCTCAACAAGACTTTTTCCAGGTTCCTTATAGTATAATAGATCTTTAGTGTTGTATCCAAATGGCCTTACAATTGCTTCCATTTCAAAGAAAGAAAGGCAATTGCGATCATAAGGCTCATCGTATACCGCAACATCCCCCCCAACGTAGTTACAACCCAGCTGTCGGTTGAGCTTGCCTCCAAAATGCACCTCAAACAAGAAGGGATTACTGAACATGTTTCACACGTGCTTTATAGTATGCACCTGCAAAACAAGAGAGATTAATTATGTCAGTAAAATACACCTTATTATAAACAACATGACATCTAGATAGATTAGTATAGAAACCATTTAACTTAGTATGCAGACAAACAATTATTATATAAAGACTTAGCAGCCAACCAATTATCGTCATTGGTTATAAGCATATTGAAACAGGTGAAAATTGAAGTACGATATATGGAGATGCTCGTAAACATGTGGAAAAAGGTTTCAATGGGTCATCCTGCCTCAGCTGTGGGCAACCACACTCAGCTGTGGGCAACCACACACTTATTATAATGCATATAAGTTAACTACCTAGACTGACATCAGCATCAGTTCATTTATAATGCATAATGGGGACCACAAAGCACATGTAAACTGGCACTTGCATTAGTTTTATCAAAAAGGAGGACCACAGAGCATATCTAAAGTGGCACGTGCATCAATTTTATCAAAACGGGCACCACATATCCGTATCATATTACAGATTGCATTCATTCAGGCTGCCAACAGAATAAAAATTTCAAACATGGGACCACATTTCATGTGAAACAAATATAATTATAATACAATACAATACAACATCCACAATCAATGAGACATCATCGAAAAGGAACCCAAGAAAGCATCTGAATTCGAAAAAATGAGACATCATCCAAAAGAAACCCAATAAAGCAACTGACTTCGACCACAAAGCAACCAAACAAAGTATGAGGCGACAAGAAGAAAAAAGAGCAAAAACCTTTTCGCCAACTCAAAGGTTAATAAATGAAGGAAACATCTCTCATACCTCAAGTCGGTGATAGTAAATTTCCTCCGACAACAAGCAACTGAATGGGCCAAGGAGGAATAGCGACGAGATGGGAAAGGGGAGTGGAGAAATCGGGAGCCCTAATTCGTGAGACAGTGAAAGGGGGTTAGGGCAAAGTGATCAAAAATGAAGGGGGTAAAACAGTATATCGAATCGAGTAAGTAAGGACACTTTTGACTTTTCATTATACAATTCCACGCGGCATTAGCTAATTCAAAAATGGAGGGTAAAATGGTTAAAAAGTGGCACGGGCGATGCACGTGGGCCTTCATTCCGTCCAATTTGACAGTAAATGTGACGGTGGGGTGCAAAACGTAAAACATCCAAACCATATGGACATAATGTGTTAAAATTGATCTTCCGGGGTTCAATGTGCAAATTCCATTAAACCGCAGGGGTGCAAAGTGTAATTAACCCTAAAATCTTTGGTCCTTCTCTTTTGTGGACGTAGGCATATTGTCAAACCACGTTAAATCTCTATCTCAATTCTCTCTTAAGTTACAACAATTTGGTATCAAAACGTCAAGTTCAGTAATGGCGATAAATGCTTTGATTGCTAAATTCGATGTGATGAAGTTCGACGGAACTGAAAATTTCGGATTGTAGCAGCGAATGGTAAAAGATTTATTGGTGCAACAAGGGATGATGAAGGCTCTAAACGGGAAGAAGTCAGATGACATGAAAGAGACATAGTGGAAGGAGCTTGAGGCCAAAGCGGTGGCTACTATCTGGCTTTCTTTGGCGGATGATGTGATGTATCACGTCATGGACGAAGAATCTCTGGTGGTAGTTTGGTTGAAACTGGAAAGCCGGTACATGTCGAAGTCATTGACGAACAAACTCTATCTTAAATAGCGGTTGTTTGGTCTTAAGATGGTAGAAGGCTTAGATTTGAGCCAACAAATCAACGTGTTTAATCAGATTGTTAGCGATCTGAAAAGGCTTGATGTGAAGTTTGACGACGAAGACAAGTCGTTGATGCTATTGAATTCTCTGTCAGCTTCTACTACCTATGAGAATTTGGTTACAACTTTGACATGAGAAATGATTCCTTGGAGTTGGAGGATGTCACACAGGGGCCATGTCGGCGTTTCATCAGAGAAAGAAAGCCAGTGATGAGAGTTCTCAGGGGGAAGGCTAATTGTGAAGGGTAACCAGAAGCGTGGAAGAAGTAAAACCAAGGGTGGTTCAAATAACAAGACTTCTCCGTCGAAGTCCAGGGGCATGTTCATTTTCAAGTTTTTTCTAGGATTTAAATCCATTCACAAAACAATCACCGAACATCTTAAGAATTCAAACACAAACACCAATACATTTAACACAATCTCCAACAACTTTTTACTTTTTTATTTAACACAAATTTTCTCTCTCTATACTTTTTCACATAACTCTAATACTTTTTTATTAAACAATTACATCAAATCATTTTTCTCTCCACTTTACACAAAACACCTATAAAACACTATTCAACATAAATATTCACAACTTTTCTAAAATCCTACATTTTTTTCCAAGACGAACACCACCCAGAAGTTAAAAAGATATCAATTGTTCTAAGTGCGGTAAGAAAAGGCACATAAAACAGAATTGTCCAAATAAGAAAAAGATTCAGGACGACGATAATGAAGGTTCTTCTAAATTTGCGAATGTAATGCAGGAAGACTAAGAAAACATGGATGGTGACATGCTCTCTCTTTCATCTGTTCTAGAGCACCCCATTGATTCTTGGATTCTGGACTCAGCAAGTTCATTTCACATAACAACCAACCGAGGTTGGTTTGACACCCACAGGTCAGTTAATTATGGTATTATGACAATGGGTAATGATGCACATTGTAAAATCATTGACATAGAAGATATCAGAATTAAAATGTTTGATAATGTGGTTAGAACGTTATGTGATGTTAAACATGTTCTGGATGTAGAAAAGAATCTAATTTCATTAGGTACTTTAGACTCAAGGAGTTTTTCTTACAAGTTTGAAGGTAGAGTAATGAAGGTAATTAAGGGTGTGATGGTAGTGATGAAATGGCAGAAAAGTTCAAAAAATGTCTACAAGTTGTTAGGTAGTACAATTGTGGGAGAGTTGCTTCTGTGGAGTCTGAGTTTGATTGTACTGTTTTGTGGCATATGAGGTTGGGTCATATGTTTAATTGTACTGTTTTGTAGCATAAGAGGTTGGGTCATATGGGTGAGCAAGGTATGTTAGAACTTCACAAGAGAAATATGTTGAAGGGCGTGAAGACATTCAAGCTTGATTTTTGCAAGTTTTGTTTTGTGTGTAATTCAAGACAATTACACACAAGACAGAGGGTGTACTTGATTACATTCATTCAGATCTTTAGGGACCAGTGAAGGTAGCATCACGGGAAGGACATGTGTATTTTGTCACCTTCATTGATGATTTTTCCAAGAAGGCTGGATGTACTTCATGCAGCACAAGTCAGAGACGTTTACCATGTTCAAGTTGTGGAAAGCTGAAATGGAAAATCAGACCGGGAGGAAGATCAAGTGTCTAAGGACAGATAATGGTACTGAGTACAAAGATGTAAAGTTCATAGAGTTTTGTGAGCAACATGGGATAGAGAAACACTTTACAGTATGTAAGACACCACAACAAAATGGTGTGGCGGAAAGAATGAACATGTCTATTGCAGAGAAAGCGCGGTATCTCAGGTTGAATGCTGGACTTGTAAAGAACTTCTGGACTGATGCAGTGAGTATGACATGTTTCTTGATTAACAGGTCACCGAGGGCATCATTACGTTGTAAGGTTGTAGAGGAGGTGTGGATAGTTAATGAGGTAGATTACTCCGGATTGAGAGTTTTTGGTTGTTCAGCCTATGTGCACATTCCTAGTGAAGAGAGATCGAAGCTTGATCCGAAGTCTAGACAATGTATTTTTCTCTGGTGTGAGAAAGGAATTAAGGGTTACAAGCTTTGAGATCAAAAGGCAAACAAGGTGGTGATCAAAAGGGACGTGGTATTTGATGAAAATTTCATGTTGAAAAGTACTCAGAGTAAAGAGAAACTGGTGCAAAAAAGCAGTTGTAGTGACAAGCAGATGGTGCAGGTAGAGTTAGAGACTTCTGTGCAGAAGAACATTGTTCAGGGTACAAATTAAGGTTACTACTTCAGAACATGAGCAGCATCACAGTATAGCCACAAACATATATATATATACGCACTATCAAGCCACCAGTCAGATATGATTATGAAGATATGATTTCATATGCTCTTGTCATTAGCAGTGGAGATCCTACAACTTTCAGGAGGCAATCAGTAGCCAAATGAAAAGTAAATGGATGGGTGCTATGGTCGAGGAGATGGAGTCATTACATAAGAATCGGACGTGGGACTTGGCGAAACTTCCTGAGGGGAAGAAGGCGATAGGGTGTAAGTGGGTATTTAAGAAAAAAAAGCAGCATCAGAAAAATAGGGGGAAAGGTTCAAGACTCGCTTGGTAGCAAAGGGTTACTCACAAAGGAAATGAGTTGATTATGATGAAATTTTCTCCCCGGTTGTCATACACACTTCTATCAGGGCAGTGTTGGCATTGGTAGCTCATTATGACATGGTTTTGGAGCAAATAGATGTGAAGGCAACTTTTCTACATGATAATTTAGAAGAGCAGATGTACATGGAGCAACCATAAGAGTTTAGTCAACTTGGACATGAGAACTTGGTTGGTAAATTGAAGAAGTCACTTTATGGATTGAAGCAATCTTCAAGACAGTAGTATAAGCGATTTGACTCCTACATGATCATAATTGACTACCAGAGATGTGAGTATGATTGTTGTGTATGTGTTAAGAGCCTTGATGACGGTTTATTAATTTTTTTTTGTTACTGTATGTGGATGATATGCTTATTTCGGCTAAGAGTATAAAGGAAGTCAACAAGCTGAAGTCCTTGTTGAGTAGAGAATTTGACATTAAAGATTTGGGCGCAACCAAGAAGATTCTTGGGATGGAGATTCGCAGGGACAAAGATGCTAGGAAATTATGGTTATCTCAGGCCGACTATGTGGAAAATGTGTTGGAAATGTTCAAAATGGGGAATGCAAAACCAGTTAATACACCTTTGGCGAATAATTTCCGTTTGTGTACCTCACAGTGCCCAAAGACAGTTGAAGAAAATGAAGACATGTCAAAGGTCCCATATGCCAGTTCAGTGAGATGTTTAATGTATGCCATGGTATGTAACAGGCCATATTTGGCTCATCAGTCAACACGGTGAGCAAGATATGACAAATCTAGGGAGACAACATTGGGATGCAGTCAAGTGGATTTTCAAATATTTAAGGGTACTACAAATTATGACATTATGTTTGGAAGACAACAGAGTGATCTGTCAATTGTGGGTTATGTGGATGCAGATTATGCTAGTGATTTGGATGACAGGAGATCGAACACGTGTTATGTGTTTACTCTTGCAAGAGGACCTATTTGTTGGAAGTCCATGATTCAATCCGTTGTTGCATTTTCAACAAGGTAGAGTTTAGTTGCATTGTGATAGTCAGAGTGTCATTTATTTGACAAAGAACCAAGTGTCTCATGCAAGAACCAAGCATATTGATGTGAGGTTTCACAAGATCAGAGAGTTGGTTGCTTCTGGTGAATTATTGCTGGAGAAAGTTCACACCTCTGAGAATGCAGCAGACATGTTGACTAAGTCAGTCATCACAAAGAAGTTCAAGCATTGCTTGGACTTGATATATATCTCCAGGTGCTAGAGAGAGGAGATGTCCTAACTTATTAGTTCCAGGTGGAGGCGAAAACTTGTTTGATTTTCTCATAAGGGGCAATATTCGCCAAGGTGGAGATTGTTGGACAAATATGACTCGTATTTATAGGATATCCATGTAGTTAAATTCTAATAGGATATATTGGTATTTGAGTTCTATTAGGATATCCAAGTATTTGAACTCTAATTGATTATCCAAGTGTTTGAGTTCTAATATGTTCAGGAATGCAGGGTCTAAGGTTTCTTATAAATTGTCAGTCTATGATGTAACTCAAGAACTATTCCAAATTTTAAAATCTTTGGCCGCTCTCTCTTGTGGACGTAGGTATATTGCCTAACCACATTAAATCTCTATCTCAATTCTCTCTCTCTTCAATTTTCATATATTGTTCATCATTGGTATACACGGTTACCACAGGTTGAATGTCTATTTTATAGTGCAGTCTAACCTAACCTGACACATAAGAGTTTTACCAAAAACAGAGAAAAGCTCTAATTCTAATACGTTATGGGTAGATGTGACACCATTGCAACGGGTCCAATAATTAGTCAATAATACTTTTTGAAACTTTTTAGAATTAGTAAGGTCCTAAAATAAAATTCAACGACATGTAAATTCCAACGTCACATTTATGACTAGTTGATACAAGACATCAAGAAAATAAATAAAATGAAAGATGAGAGAGAGTCTCACTCGATCACCTGATCGCTCTATGTTCTAGAGTCGCACTAAAAAGGAGAAAACATTTTTTTCGTATAAAAAGTGAGAACTTACAAAGAATTTAAAATTGAAATATGAACTACAAATTTAAAAATGTAAAACGACATTGACTGGTCTTCATGTGACCGAGTTTCAAGCAGAGAAATCCCTTGATCAGTTTTAAATGTATTGAAATTAAGGATTTGAACTGTATTACGTGTGCATATAGATAGCTCATGTATTGCCATTGATGACTATTCTTTGTCGTAAAGGCTGTTGTGTTTTTCCAATTAGTTGAATTAGACATCGAAAGACAAGAGAAGGTATACCATTTACCACTAGTCAATGGTCTTTGTGCTCTCCTACTCGGCCCCTTCGCTGAAACGGCAAAGTCCAGCCCCGATATGGATACTTCCACATTTCGAACAGACATTCACTCAGCCACAAGTATACTTTTAATTAAATAAATGACAATAAATTATTTTCTGAAAAGAACCACAGTCGACGTTTATAATGGAAGCTTTTGTCTAGAAGGAAAGAAACAACGTACCAAGAGAGCAAAGGAGTTGGACAAAGGATTCTTGTATGGTTTTTCTACCTGTCTTGATTAAAAATATTGTCAAACAATAAATGTCCAAGATTTCACTTCCATATTTAGGAGAAACATTTCAAATACGTCTGTCTGTCTGTCTGTCTTTTTTTTTTTTGGGTTTAGACAAGTCACTGGATGGTAAACTTTCTTCCATTCTTCAACAGGACTTAACTTCGATTTTATTGTCGAATTTGATGCAAGTTGTTTGAATATGCACAGACCCATTAGGTTATGTTCCGTTCCATTCCATTCCATTGTACAAGCTTACGAGCTTACAGCCTTACTAGTTCAGTAGTTCTTCTATTTTCCTTTGCTCTACCCCACTTTTTAACTAGCTATGGATATGTTATGAAAGCATCGGATTTTTTTTATAATGTATGCAGAATTTAAGGTAGAAAAAACTTTACAATATTAATAACATTTCTTTTTAATTTATTATTAAATTAATGATTCAATTTAAAAAGAAATAAATATTATACAACCTTCCATATAATCAATACTGAGGTATTAATTACCGAAATCTCATTGTGGAACGCCTCAGGGAGGATCACTGTACCCAGATGCTTTTCAGTGTGCCTACTTTGTTTATTCTTTTTTTTTCGAGTTTAATGTACGTGAAATATGGATTTTCTTAAAAAGAAAAAAGAATATATATATATATAGATCCGCATTTATCATAAGCAGAATTTACCACTCGTGCGGAGATTGGAGAACTCCATCTAATTGTTAATTTTTTTTTTTGGGTGTAAGCTCGTTGTTTGGAACTTCGAAGTGCTTTACGGGACAGCTCTTGAAGAACAGTTGGAGAGAAAGAGGGGGTGTCTCTCTCTCCGTCACTGTCTCCGTCTCTGACTCTGTCTCGCTCTCAGAGTGGAGTGAGATGGCCATATGATCGCGTGTTTCGGGTAACTATTTTCTCAGCGTCTCAGAGCCCACAAGTTTTTTTTTTCCTCCTCCTTTTAACTCACCCTTCATAATCATCTTATTAGTTTTAATCTATCTCTGGAATCGAACTCCTGCAACTCGGGTGGTTTGGATCAAGCGCTGATGTAAATCCTCCGATTTCTTTGGGCGTTAGTTCCTTTTCTATTTTTTTTTGTGTGTTGTTTGGTTCGAGTCTTTCACCGAAGAGTGTAAAGTGCTTAGTGACAAAATTTTCATTTTTGTTTTTGATCAGTGAAGTGGTTTTAAGATTGATATATTGGGAAAAAGCAAAGAGCCATTGGAACATTTTTTATGATATGGAAAACCCCAAAACCCCAGAAACCCTAGAAGCTCAAGCCCCTGGTGATAAAGCCCTAGAGGAAGCATCAGGCTCTGCTGGGTTGTCTGGTTTAAGTGAGAACTGTGATGGGTTACCATCCGTTCTGGAGATGTCGGCTGAAGAAAATGGCAAAGTGGTTGATGTAAATGATGGTAGTCTTGGGGCGGATAATATGGAACTGGTGAATCGAGTGGCTGAAGCGGAAACAAATGCGGCTATTGGATGTGAAAATGTGGTTGTGGATGTGGAAAAACTGGGCGATGCTGGAGAGACTTGCACAAATGGCGTTGTAATTGAGAAGAGTTGTTTGGAAGATGGTGGTCTTGATGGAGATAATGAGGTGCGAAGAGTTTCTGTGGACTCAAAACAGGATGGGGAGTTGGTGGGTTTGGTCAGTGATGGAAGTAAGGATATGGGAGTTGAGAAGATTATGCAGGAAGTGGGGATGAAAGAAGAATGTGGGACGGGATTGGATGGGATTAATTCAGCTAGGAAGATAGAAGTTTCTGGAGATGGCATATCACTTTTTGTGGATATTTGTGGTCCTCCAGCCAGACGTCCTCAAGATAACCTTGATGAAGAAAAATGTTGTGGACTGATGGCAAGTAAGAAAGCAAAAGAAGCTGGGAATGTAGACAAGGAGAACGAAACTGATACTCAGGACCATAATTTTGCTGTGGGGGATGTTGTGTGGGTTAAGACCAAAAGTCAGACATGGTGGCCAGGAAAGATTTATGATCCTTTGGATGTCCCGGGGTCTGCCTCAAAAAGTGACCAGAGGGACTGTTTACTTGTAGGATATTTGGGGAGCAGCCATCTTGCTTGGTCCAGTCCATCTCAATTGAAACCATTCCATGAGAACTTTGAACATATGTCCAGGCAAAACAAGTCTAGAAGCTTTGTTGGAGCAGTAGAGAAGGCTGCCCATGAGTTTGGCAGGCGTGTGAAGCTGGAGATGACGTGTTCTTGTGCTCTGAAACAAGGTCATCGATCTGCTAGCGATCCTCACTCCAAGGAAGGGGTTGCTGGACCTGATCAGAAATCCAGTGAACTTGGTGAATTTTCAGTCACTCAGTTTGAACCTGCAAAGTTTCTTCTGCAACTCAAAACTCTTGCTGTGATTGTTTCTATGCCACGCATGATCGAGTTTGCTGTTGCACAAAATCGTTTATCAGCATTTTACCGTTTCATAGGGCATTTCCAGTTGCCTGTGGATCAACTCCAGGAAACAAGTGATGTTGAAAACACTGATGAAGACATGACAATTGGGAAAAACAAACTTGATGTTCAGATTGAGGACCGGATCACACGGTCAGCTGAAGAGGACTCACAAAGCACATCAATTTCTGTGTTGGAAAAAGAATCAGAGGTATCTGCAGATAAAGTTTGGAGAATAGCGAAGAATGAAGATCTAGCCCAGGCTTTTGGTGGTGGAGTGGATGTAGTACCAGAGGACTGCAAAAACAAAACTGCAAAAGAAGTCACTGTCCTGAATACTAGGTCATCAAAATCAATAAAGAGGGACAAGGATTTGGATGTTAGAAATAGTAGTGATGAATTTGAAGGTGGTAGTGAGGGAAAAATTCAAAAAGGTTTTGACTCAAGAGAAAGGAAGAAGAGCAGGTACTTATCTTTCCCATACATCAACTGGGTTAATAAAGGCTTGCCAGCTGAAACAGAATCCCCTAAAACTCCAAAAGTTCCTGAAGAAGTAGATACAAGTGCCAGTGGTGGTCAGTTCACTGGGTCTGCCATTGTTAAAGGTTGCAACAAGAGGTTCTGGAGAAAATGGTACAAGAAGTTCATAAGTGGGAGCAACAAATATTGTAGTCCAGAGTTAATGAACACGTCTTTAGCTGAATTTCTCTCTGAACTCCATTTTACAGCTGTGGATTGCCTATATCCCAATCAGAGTCAAAATTTCAACTCAATTGAGTGGTTCTTTTCTAGATTTAGAATTTCAGCATATCATGATGAAGCTCTTTATGAGATGTACTACAAGAATATGGCTGCTCAGGATGAGACTATAGCCACTGAACCTGACTTGTTGGGAAACAATCCACTGGAGATTAAGCACCCTTCTCCTGCAGCTAAATCTGTTCTGAAGAAAAGAAAGCAAAAGGAACTTTCACACCATTCTGGGTCTGAACTGACTGCTAGTGCACTGAATGTGTTTGGAAGCGACCTTCCTGATGTACAGGATGCAAATGGGAATCAAACAAAAGATTCAATGGAGAGTAATCAACCTGCAGCCAGTGCTAAACCTGAGGGGAAGATGGTAAAGAAAAAAGGAAAAGAAAATGCAGCGGGACGTCTGAAGACTAAATCACTTTCGGGCCTAGCCGATGTGAATATAAACCTCGCGGCGAATAGTTCCTTTTTGACAGAAAGCTTGGGGACGGGCCGCCGCATTCGCAGTGGTAAACCTAAGCAAAAACAAACAGGGAGAGAAGGAGCAAGTCCAGCATGTCTGCAAACCGAACAAGCGACTGGCATACCGGATTTGAATGGGAACAGTGCCATACCCACGTCCTCAGCTGAAGATCATATGGTTATCAGTCATATTGCTTCTTCAGGTAAACCTGAGCTGAAAAAGAGAAAGAGGAAAGGCGCTGCTTCAGGACCCTCAGAGATTCAAAGTGCTTCTGGCTTCAATGGTTCGTTGGTAATAGATCTGGGGGTAATGAACCCATATTCACTTGGTGATAAAAGTGAGAGGGAAGGAAAGGACGAAGCCACTCCAGTATGCTCAGACTCTAAACTTGCTACAGGGCTACAGAGTTTTAATGGAAGTAATGCTGAGCCTGGCTTATTGGTTAAAGATCGACAAGACATCAACCTTGTCTCCGCAGAAGCTAAACCTAGGAAGAGAGGCAGAAAGAGGAAGGATAATGCTACTTCTCAGAGCAAACTCGTTATGGGCATACCAGATTTAAATGGAGTTAGTGCTGAACACAGCACATTGGGAAAGGAATTTCAGGAGACTAATGGCCTCTTATCTCAAACTAAATCTGAGCAGAAGAAGAGGCGGAGAAAAGGAGAAGCTACATCAGAGCATCTGAGTAGTAAATTGACTGCAGGGAGGCCGGATATTAATATAAATTATGATAGACTTGAGACTAACGGAGAAGCTCCTGTGACTGCTCTTCTGTTGACATTTGCTCCTGGATTTCCCATGCCTTCAAAAGAAGATTTGGTCGCTAAATTTTGCAGGTTTGGGCCCATAAAGGAATCAGAAACACAGTTGTTGGAAGATTCAAGTAGGGCCCAGGTGGTTTTTATGACAAGTGCTGATGCTGGGGAAGCTTTACAGAGTTTCGAGAAGAATAATCCTTCCATTTCAGGCCTTGTCAATTGCCAGCTCCATCATCCTTCAGCTGTCTCCAAAGTTTTGGAATCGAATGGGAGTTTACTCACAGCCCTAGGCCCTCCTCCACCGATGGAAGGATCTGTGACACCTGGACAGCCTTCTGCCTCAATACCTAACCCTGGTGAAGCGCCTGCACTTGACTTTATAAAGCAAAATCTGCAGATGATGACTTCCATGCTGGAGAAGTCCGGAGATAATCTTTCTCCAGAGACAAGATCCAAACTGGAAGGCGAGATTAAAGGCCTCCTGTGGAAGGTGAGCTCTATGGCTGGTTCTTCCTCCACTTGATAGAACTGTAAGATTTGGGAAGCTCTATTGCAAATTGCTCGTTAACCCAGTGACTCAAATAGTGTACTTCTCGGAGTCCTCCCGTTGATCCCCAAATCGACTTTTGCACTTTTTTAGTCCCCTCTGTCTCTCTCTCTGAATGTTTTTTTTTTTGGGTAAGTCTCTCTGAATGTTTATGTTAGAACTGCAAACTTATTTTATTTGCTGCAATTTGAGGAGGCTCATAATCGAGGGAGCACAGGCGTCTTTACTCTGTTTTCCTTCTCTTTCTTGTATGATTTCCATTTCTCTGTTTGGGACCCCAGCATTTCTTGAAATGAAGCATGCGCGATCCTATACTCTTAGTAACTTGACATTATTTGATAAAATCCATTGCTAATTCTCTCCATTCCTGGTTGAAAGAAGATAACCTGTCGAACCAACCAGTTACGAAATACGAACCATGTTTGTCAACTCATTTGCTGGCACGATGAGGATTCTCTTTTCTTTCTTTATTTTTTTGGCGCTGTTAAGTTTCTAAAACTGTTCGAATTGACCAGGAAGAAACCTCAAAATTAGAATCTAGTTGGAACCGCTGTAGTGAAGTACTACGACGGACTACCTTAAATGGCATCGTGCCTTTTGTGGTTTAGTTCGACTCAAAAGTTGACTTCAACTCATTGTGCCTTTTTGCGCATCTTAGGACGGGGTTTCTCCTTTTTTTGATACTGGAAGTATAATATATGTGACCACATTATAGGAGCCACAAACAGGAATTCCAAGCATTTTGCAAGAATCTGCACGCATTGAAAGACTGATTCCACCGGGTTTCTCCGCTCCTCTCTCCCTTCTCCTCTTCTAGCTCCAATGGATGTTTGCAATACAGTGATCACTGTCTAAATCTTGTTCTATGCGTGGGAGTTGACTAGTATTGAAATTCAAAATGAGGTGTCAGAAATAGAACGAAAAAGCTACTATTGTGGAAGTTTGGAGTGTTTGGAATTGACCTCTGTCGCTTACAAGCTCTGCCCACAACCCCCCTCAGCACCAGCATGGTTAATCTCCTGCGGAAAAGTATTTGACAGAAAAACTCATTCACCCTAATCATAACTTGTATTGATACACCAACCGAATAGAAAATCCCCAAATTTCCATCATATTTCAATTCGTTAGCTGTCCCTTTAGTGATATTTTATAGGAGCGAAATCATATGGAGAAGGGGTAGTCCGATTGATTAAGCTTGCATCACATTACAGACCTTTGCGGAGCTCTTTTCATTCAAAATGGGTTGCACATAGGACACAAATCGGGGGATGTTCAATTATCATAGTCTCAATTCTCAACGAGAAGAAGAACCGGAGTTGTAAAGCAAACAGAGCATCCGAAAATGATCAGAGAGGCTATTATCATACACTCACAGAACAATCAGATCAAGAATCATTCATACTCACCGGAAAATAATTTTAAGGGTCTCCGACACAGAAAGATGTTGGGAACAAGAACTGACGAGCAATGGTCCGCCTGTGTTTTGACGGACTACTCTCAAGTTTGACTCGTCTCAATCGGAAGGGCGCAGTTTATCATAACGGACCTTTGCGTGTACAAAATTCAAAGTAAGTTTTCGTGGCACCCAGCGTCGCTGTAATTTTAAACCCCAAAAGTTTCAGAGCCAAATACCACTAAGAGATCTCAAGTCTCTCTGTAACGTGTACATGGAGAAAGTTAAGGTAATGGACTCCCTTCTGGGCGAAGCAATGGCTGCTGCCCGTGCAATGGAAATAGCGCTATTTCACCAGTGGCCAAAGGTTATTTTTTAGACAGACTCAAAGCTCCTGTGGGAAAATCTGGCATATTCGATTCAACCTCCTTGTTGGAAGATTGAAGACTTGGTTTTTTTCTATGAGAAGGGATCTAATGTGAACCCCGTTAACCCGTAACGAGACCCGACAACTAAAGGGAACCCAACATCGTTTTTAGGACTGATTCGGATGGAATCTCGATCCGTTGTTTATAAGAAAATAAGAACCTCGGTATAAAGGAAGACGCCACAAACGGGGATGAAAATCCGTTTGATAAGTCGAAGTGAACGCCACGGGAAATCCTGATAAGTTCGAGAAATTCTTCAAAGAATCAAAGAGAAATACTCTCACAATTTTCGTTAATCAATGTCTGTCTCAATTACAATGCAAAAGCTCCTATTTAAAGGGCTGAAAATAACAAGGAAATAAATCTAACATAGAAAACCTAATAAAATTCGAAATTAGCTAAGTAAAGAAATCTTTACTAGCCTAAAACACATCAGAAAAATAAGGACCTTATTTCCTAACACACTTGGCGCCTAAAGCAAACCAAAACAAGACAAGAAAATAACTTCCTTATTTGTTTAGACCTGCACGGACACAACAAACTTGACTAAGGGAATAAAAACAGTTCCTTATTTGACTATCACAAAAGTTACAAGTAAAGGCTAGACTTAAGGGAATAAAATATTCCTATTTTATACAAAATCTCAAGCTGGACGGAAAGACATATGCCAAAATAAATACTTCTACTTGCCTTAAATAATCAGACCAGAATAATTGGAAAGCAAAGAGACCTTCGTGCAATGTTTTTAAGAAAGGATATTTTTGTCCATTTAACCTTAACTTTGGGCAGTCCTTTGTGACAATTTGTTGGCATGCAAAGATATGCCAATTTTGCCAATTTTGCCAATTTGAAGCTTAGTCTTGACCGGATCATTCTAGAATGAGGATCATGTTTAATGAGCCTCCACGAATTGTCTTGAGCCTCTATCTCTTGAATGAGTCCGTCGAGTACGTTCTTGAACTTCTTGGCTCGTTCTCTCGTAGCTGGCCCTACGAGACCTTCGTGCAATGTTTTTAAGAAAGGATATTTTTGCCCATTTAATCTTAACTTTGGGCAGTCCTTTGTGACAATTTGTTGGCATGCAAAGATATGCCAAGTTTGCCAATTTGAAGCTTAGTCTTGACCGGATCCTTCTAGAATGCGGATCATGTTTAATGGGCCTCCACGAATTGTCTTGAGCCCCTATCTCTTGAATGAGTCCGTCGAGTACGTCCTTGAACTTCTTGGCTCGTTCTCTCGTAACCGGCCATACGTGAACTTGAACTAGCTCCTTTGAAGCCTTGCTCGGATTCTCATCAGGATCTTAAGGCTAGGGCTGCACAACCCCGGTGTAGGTGCCGGTTTTGAAAAAATTGCCCCTACACCTACACCGTTAAAAGAAAAAACTGGCCTTTAGCGGTGGCGTTTTAGGGATTATCCTACATTCATATTGAGCCATTTTTTTAGCATTTTACGCACTTGGCCCAATGTATTTTTTCTTTTTTTCTTTTGGTCCATTAATCACATATCAATAAAATCTAAACTAATGAAATCCAAATTCCAAAATCAATAAAATTAAAGATCATCTTAAAAGATAAGATGAGAATTTAAAGTCCAAAGTAATAGAGACGTCACTATAAGTAGAAACTATTATCTTTTGAAAAATACAGTTTAGACCCTAACAACACTTAAAAGAGAGAATATGTGTTTTCCCTCTAATTAACAAATCAATAACAATTTTAAAACATGTTCAAAACCTAGTAGGGTTTCCCTTGGTTTCACAAGGAAAATAAAAAAATTCAGCAATTTTTTAAAGCGCTCGAGCGCTTGTCAAACACTAGTCAAACGTGAAGACTGTTTGAATTTTTTCAAATGGCGCTCGAGCGCTTGTCAAACGCTGGTCAAACGTGATGACTCTATCTGAATTTTTGAACTAAAATGTATTAGAAATTTGAACTAAAATATAATTGAGTGACTGATTTTGCAAGCATGGTATAAATTTAATAGTGATTTATCAATTTTAGAAATTTAGACAATTTGTTAAAATTTCATAAAAACACTTAAACTCATACGTTGATTTAAAATTTTTCGTGGTATAATCTCGACCTCTTGACTAATATTATGCGATGTACTTACCAAAGTTTGACATTAAACTCTTTAATTATGATTCCAATGCCTTCATATATACCCTTCTAAATACAATAAATTTGTAATTTTTTCTACCAAAATTCTAAATAACTATTTCATTCACCTAACAAGCTTCTTGGTAACTTGAATGTAAGTATTTGATTAGACAAAACCAACAACAAATCTCAAATATTCAGGTGAAACTAACTATTGAGTAGACCTTGTCATGCTTCTAGAATACTATGTCTTGAGGTGAAACTAAAGTTTAAATTATTGAGTATAAACTAAATTAAAAAAGCTAAAAAACTTAAAAACTTTTTTTTAAAAAAATCCCGGTTTATCCCGATTTTTTCAAAAAACTAAACCTACACCGGCACCGGTTAGGCCGGGTACCGGGAAGCCAGTGCCGGTGCCACCAGAATTTTCTGCTGGCATTGTACAGCCCTACTTAAGGCTTAGTCAGCCTGGTCAATACGCTGGGTGCCACAAAAACTTAACCAGCAAGCCCATCTGTTGGCGCAATGGGCTGCACGTACTTGCTAAAGTTGTGCATCGAAAATTTCAAATTCGAAAGGGACCGATCCGAATCCGAAATTTTTGGATATCAAATTTTAATTTTGAATCCGATCCTAAATGCACTAATATCTGGCCCATTCAGTCAAAGCGAATTCAGATCAGATACCGAACTGGATTCAGAGTTGGGCCATCGTCCCATACCGAAGCCAACCCAGGCACTACACACCTCTTCCGTGCAAACAGGAGCTCAGACACTCCACCAGTTCAAGTACTGGGGGTGGGGAAAGCAATACTGGTAGCGAAAACAAGGAAGGAGATCGAGGGTTTCAGATCAGATGGCAGAGACTCTTACCTGGACATGTGGAAGAATGCAGTGGATAGAGAGAGAAAGGATATCGAGTTGAAGATCAGCGAGAACACCTTTGCGTAGAGGCACTGGAAGTCTGGCGGGTTAGGTTTTTTCGAAAATTAAAAAGGGGTTAGGGAGAATTGAAATCGCAAATGGGGGTGGGGGGACTAAAACGTGAAGAAGGGGGCACGCATGAAACATGTGTTTCATTAAATCAGGAGAATCGGGTCAGGTCGGATGAATCAGATGTCTTCCCCGATATCCGAATTTGACCCGATTCCCTGTTTTTTCCTTATGTAGTATCCGACTTCGAATTCGATTCCATCCGACCCAATCGGGTAGAGGCAGGTCAGATCTGGGTCAGCAAGTCGGATAAGATGATTTTTGAACAGCCCTAGTACTCGCGTCTTTGGGTTTTTCAATAGCAGTAGTATTCCGTTTAATATTTTGTACTGGGACTCCTGTTTTTTGATTTCTTGAATGCGATGCTTGATTTCTAAGGAAAAAAAATCTCAGCACAGGAAGGTTCTTTTAGCATTACATATTTTGAAGAAGACTTAGCTTTTTATTGATTGCGATTCCATAGAGTTTTTTTTTTCAAATTGTTGGTCAGTCAAATTTCAAATGTATGATGACTACCTCTGCAAACAAAATTATATTATTCGTAAGAATTATAACTACTTTCGGAATGCATAAGAGAAGGAAAAAGAAATTGCTTTGTTACAATGATAGCACAGGAAAGCAGAATAGAAGCACTTTGCGTGCTGGAGGTTGCGTCCGTCCAAGTGCAAAACATCCAAAAAACTGAAGTACCCATAACTCTTTGGATCAAAAGCTTACATAGTTTTAGCTGCCTTGCTATAAAGTATACATATGTGATGAGTGTCCGCCCACATTACAAAATTTCATGTTTTTGAACAAGAGAAACTACCTAAGATCTTACAAGTTACAACCATCAGAGCACAACCAAAGTCCCAGAATTCTATTCCATACCCCAACTCCTCCAGCCGCCTTTATTTTCTCAATTATTTTGTTCGCCTCCTTCGCTCGACCAAAATTTTTTCTTGCATGGGCCTTTTTTCAGGCGTCTTTGGAGCCGTCACCCCCTGAATAGATCCAGCACCCTTGGGCGTTCCGATCTACTCCGGTCTTGTCCGCTTCCGGCCGTGCGTGACTCTCACTCACCTTCCTCGACCATGCGTGGCTTGCAAGCGTTGTCCTTGACCGCGCGACCCCCACGTACCGCCTTGCTTGGTGGTCTCCAGCCTTGATTTTCGGCCGCTCCTGTTTTCTGAGAGCGGTTATTTCATTTTTGTTTTATGTTGTTTTATTTTGTTTAGTTTAGACATATTGATGGGATTTGTTTGTTTTTATTTCCGTTGTAGTGGCCCTAAGGGGCTTTTTTGACCACTTGTTGGCCTTGCCGGCCCCCTTGTGGGCTTTGTTGCGGTGTGTCTAGACTATCGCCCTTTCCTAATTCAATTAATAGCACTCAAATGGTTCCGATAGCTGTCATCTACCGTATCTTGCTACCTGCTTTCTCTGACTGACATGAAGTATTTGTGGTATCTCGACCCATGTGGGTCCCGCTAGTCTTATTTTGTGGGACAATATGGATCCCTAATTGATTGGGCCAGGCATAGAGGCCATGGAAAAGTCAGAACGACTATCAATTTTTATGGCTAATTATATGTGTTTTTGATCTATCAACGGATCTGCTGAAATTTACTCATTGGGTTGAGTTTAGCCTACTGGTACTTGGGTTCGGTGCTCCCAGAAATGACCTACTGATAGTTGGTTGTTAATAGGGGAAGGCGATAGACTAGAGAGGCACTTTGAAATTAGAACTTCGTTTTGTCCGAGAATTCAAACCCACAATGTTAGACATCTGTTGATGTTAGGAAATTCGTAGATTTAGCCACTGCATGGTTATACCAAGAATAAGGGTGGTTGAATAATTAATTCCATCATATTGGCTTAAGACAATGAGCAGTTGACTATGAGAGGCAATATGCATTTATGAAGTGGAACATGTATGGCCGTTGATAGAACTGAAGTTGGAGTGAGACATTTCTTCAAGACATGTCAGGAAAACTTGATCTAGCATATAAGAGTTTACAAAGGTTTTCGTGCCTGTAGTAAACATAGTACAACGTGTCAGTGGTAAACAAGAAGGCAAAAAGTTCCTGATTTCATATACATATCCCAAATTATTTCGATATTGTTTCCTGCAGATGACAGAGCAGTGCAAAACACTAGTGGATGTATAATTTATTTTCTTTCCCCTTTTCTTGATAAAGCTTTCTTTTACCAATCAATAACCGGTGAGAAAAGATGATTGCAGGGTTTACGCCATATTATTCAGGGTTTAGAGAAGATAATTAACAGACAAGAAATAACTCCCCACAATCATGAATGATGCAAGCCCACTCCGAGCCATCCGCAACCAAATTCCACGCAACAGGAGATTCCTATCTGCGCGATGAATCCCTGTTGCTCTCTCAAACCTGTTCCCTGGCCGTTTCCATTTGAGAAGCTGCCTCTCCATAGAGATATACTGAAACGGGAAAACCCTCAATCAATCATAATATTCCTCATCATTACAGTAGTCGGTAGCCAATAATATGTTTTCTGTCAACTCACTTGCACAGGTGACAAAAAAAAGGGGGGGGGGAAAGGTCAGAAATAAGTGGAACATGAAAATACAGAGTTAATATATATGCCGCACAAAAGAAAGCACAATCCTTCAAACAGCGATTACCTAGAGTTCCATGCAAAGTTACAGCATATCAAACCAAAAACACGGATTGTGGCATTGGTTTGTCCACAGTTAGGACCGTCATGGTTTATGGACATGAAATGAAAACCTTGTTTTGTGAAAACAGGAGGTGTGGAAGTGAGGAGAGTCCACTCTCCCTTGCATTGTTTTTTTAGGAAGGATATAATTTCTCTTCAATTGGTAAAATTAGAATTTATTTGTACCAATATCCCTATTTTTCCCTCCTGCCTAATGGAGGGCTTTTGTCAATCCCTTCCCTTTTCCCTCCCCCAATTGATTCCTCCTGCAATCTTCCAAACATAGTGTAAGATCCAGGTCCTTGGGCACATGAATTCAGTTCAGGGAGAAAAGCAAACCATAATATAGGGGTAAATTGTGAAGAAAGATTGGTCACAGGAACAGGCACAAAAATTCAATTTAGAAACACAAAACATAATACTGGAGTAAATTGTGGAGAAAAATGTCACAATAGATGAAAAAAAAACGCTCACTAGTTATATTGTGACGAATGATACAGACACCATTTGCTCAGCATATAGTGAAGGCATATATAATCACGAAGTTAATAGTATAATCAAGGTTGTACGCCAAATGAGTCAATAAAATTAAGGTGACCTACCTTTGGCAGCACAATACATTGTGATCGACTTTTTGCAGTGTCAAAACCATGAGAAGCTGCAGCAGCTACAGAACCAGAAAACCCAGCTGCCAGACTAACAGCTAAAGGAGACAGAGGCCCAATTTCTTCATCCGACCTAATTGAGAGCAATTTCACTTCATGCTAAGTGGCAAATATATATATTCATTTTTATTCATCAAACAGAGGATTAGAGAGAGATGCTCAGCAAACTGCCAAAGACATTTCTTTTCTTTTCTTCAACGAACTATTGTTCTCCAATCAAACCTTAAAGATGGTGTGCAGAAACCAGATGTGAGTAACTTTCTTGAGGGGGGAAAAAGACAATTAAACAGACCAAAGGGAGTGTCCAGCAATGAAATCTCATAACACGGATCACTGAGGGTTGAATTTTAAACCTGGGTGGAGGATTCATTCCAACTGCTTTCCAGTCAAGCATTGCTCGGTGAAGAAATTGCCAGCTGGAGAAAAATATGCCACTGAAAACAGAATCTCGAACAACTCCTGACGGGATTCTTCTCCATAATGCATGCCACCCTTCCAAGGAGATGACATCTGATGGCCTCCTAACATCACAGACAGATGGTGGATTCCCAGACCCAGTAATCATCCACGGACACTCTTGTAAAACAACCTTCATATTTTAATGTTTAGTTGCTAGGGTGGACAAAAGGCCAAGAGACTGGTTTTCAGCATACAGAAAATATAACAAGTACTATCACTACGCACTTTTTTTTAAAGCTGAAACAGCATGCACTAAGCCATATCTTTGAAAGAAAAAAAAACAGCATGCACTACCATATCTTCCTCGGAATTACAACAAGGATTAATATATACGCGTGCCCCTGTGGTATAAACTTTTCTTGAATATACCCTTAGGGTAATTTTTGTTGTCCCGCCACCCCTGTGGTGATGTACATTTTCCAAAAATACCCTTCCGTCCATAATCCGTCTGCAAACTAACGAAATTTGTTGAGCTGTTAAAAAATTACACGTCATGGCCAATAGAAAGAGGACACATGTTCAATTTGTTGACTAGGCATATATCCCTATGGTTCCCCTACACTCCACGCTGTCAACAAATTTTTTATGCCAAAATTGCCCTGCCACATCAAATGAACACGTGTCATGGGGAGAGTGACGTGGATATATAGGTAGAAAAAGAATTTTGTCCAGTCGGCAATTAAGGACACGTGTTGCAGTTTAATTGGATGTGACGTGATCAATTAGTCCACGTCATCAATTTCCGTCCAAAAATAGACGGAATATTGCAGGAAGGGTATAACAGGGAAAAGGGGAATACCACAGGAGTAGCGGGACAACAAAAATTAACAAAAATTATCTTAAGAATAGTTTTGAAAAAACATTAAACCACGTAGTCACGAGTATATATTAAACCTTACAACAAAACCCTGGAGATTTGGGTGTCTTACGCAAGACAACAACAGGTGATAACAAAAAGATTAGAAATATAATAATATTACAAATCCCAATAGTAATTACGGCACCCAAGGCAGTCGTCCTTGGACCCTAATGCTTCTCATTCACACTCCTGTCAGGTCAATGGACAATGGAAGACCGCCTCCATAGAAAGAAACTCGAGAAAGCACCCTTTTCCAACAAAGCTACGCTATAGATAGTTGGATAATCTAGACTAAATGCGGTTGATTAAGTCACTAATCACACCATAACACAAAGGTGGTGATCAGTTGACTGAGAACAGGTGCATGCTCAGATCAGTTCAGATTAGTTGATTTGCTGTGGACGGTCCGTAACCATTCATCATCCCTGTCCACGATCCTAGACCGCTAAGATACCCAAAGGAGTCCTTTCCAGCATCAGAACAGCCTTGGTCTTGCCAATCAAGGGACAGGAGTTTGGCATTTGGCTTGACATCTGTTGCATTGTGGTCCTCATGATTTGCATCATAGGGTAGCATTAGCCTCTGACATGTGTCCACGAAAGTTCCACGGTTGCCATCAGGGGCAATTCCAAACGGAGAGCAAAGGCCATGAAAATTTGGCGGCAATGCATAACCACTTAGCTGTGTAAGCCCACCAACCATCCCCAAGTCACCATTTCCCATAAAATCATAGTTTATAGAATTGTCAATACCGGCAGCATGATCCTGCAACTTACTCTCCATAAAATCAATAGGCCTAGGGTTTTCAAGCAGACCATGATAGTTCGCGTCCATAAACTTAGGGTTTCCAAGTGTCCCCTGCGTGCCAAGTATATGAGTAAGATGAGAAAGTTGCACTTCCGGAAAAGAAAGGTGAAGATCAGTAGGGTTTTGAGACGATGAAGATCCCGGGTGATTTTGGTTCATAGGTTGATCATTGGACTTTTTAGTAGAAACCTTCGAGTTCTTTCTGCAGCCACCACCCACAGGAATGTTCCTAAGGGTGCCTCCTTTGGTCCAATACCTTCTGCAGGTCTTGCAAAAGTACCTTGGCTGAGAGAGGCTATAGTTATTGTAGTAGCAGAATTTGGTGTGGGTTGAGTCACACCTTGGGCACTTGAGGGCTTGGTCATGCTGTGGCCTCAGCCGCCTCTCTATCAAGGGCCTCGAGCATGCGAGCATGTCCCCAGATGGTGACGAAGAATTCATTCCAGATTCATCGTGAATCGTGCCCTGAATCCAAAAGGATAAAAACAATGGAAATCTGTCAGAAGTGGATCCTAACAATAATGCAAATGCAAGACATTCTTTGTCCTTTCAGATGTCGATCAGAATGTCTGAAGGCTTAAGCTAGAGACTGCAGGTGCTACTCTTAATTAGCGGCAGCAGCAGCAACAAATATCCATTGCAATAGTGCATTCCAAAATTGAAGAAAACAACATTTGAGAAATTTGGAACAACAATTCTTTCATCAAATTCTTATCTGTATCCCTGCTTCATTATATGATTGAAAGCATGATATACATTGAGTTTAACTTTGAGCTTAATTACTACATACTTCAGTTCCCTTGATACTAGCAAGTAATAAAAATATGAATTATTATTTTAGTTGTGAAATTGTGTAAGACATACTGGCACCAAGACATACATTCAAAACAACTTCATTTTCTCTCCAGGCATGCTACTTCATACATTAATGTTCTCTCCATTCAAAAAAGCTTCTTTTTTTAAACGTTTTTCCTTCTTCCCCTTTGCACTTCATCCTGCTTAGGACAAAAACTATATGGGCATTCAGGCTCAAAAATTGAATTGAATTTGTTATTTTGGATGGCAGTGGAATAGAACAATGCATATCTCAGAAAATGGAGCCGACCGGCCGGCCAAACCTGAATGTTACATTATTTTAAGACATTAATTTAAGAAGCAGAAGAAGATTATGATCGGCATTGAAGTATATATACAACTATTGAACTTTCAAGTGCATGGCATACCTGAAGCCAGTCAGATGAATCCATGCAAACTTGCAACGAAGTAATACCCATTAAACAAACACCCAACAACCAACCAACAAGTGCCCCAAAAACAGCTCTTCTCAACTCGTACTCAGAAGCACTCCATACAACTCTTCCGCTTTAAAGTACTTATCACGTTGGTGCCTGTGTCTCGGACAGAGAGAGGATAAGGATCAGGGGGAGAGTGAGTGAGAATCTGAGAGGGGTGTATGCGCTTGGGGACTTGGGATGGGCTTCGAATAAGAAGGAAGAAAAAGGCCGGTCTAGGAGGGCAGTTATACTCTACAGCTACGTTTATACACAGTCGGTGGGAACAGTTGTGGTCCCCACAATGTCCTTCACTGTGCACAACACCTGACCCCACCCATTACCCAATCTTTTGACTAAATCTCTGCTAGCTGTTAAATCGGACGACCCTTGTATCATCCAAGTCCTGTGTTACTATGGATTGGGGACAACGGGGTCCGTTCGATGGTGATCTTAGTGGTCGATACATCGGAGGATCGCGGCGTGGTCATCACACAGGTCGTGTCTGACGTGACAGAAGCTGATGGGAGAATATTTGGAACCTCGATAAAGAGAGCATACCAAAAGAGCACTCTTATTGCAGGCCGAAACGAATGGACCCCACTCGATTCCTCTGCCCGCAAGCAAAGAATAGATTCTCCTTCACATGACCCACCCTCGTATACTAAAGAAAAAAACAAAAAAAAAACGCCTCCCCTCACATCACGTGCCTCGTACTTTCACTTCGCCAATAGCGCCACGTGCATCGCGCGAAAAACCCCCCCGTCCACACTATCTACTTCCTAGTCCAGCCATCTCTGAAAACACTGCTATTCCACTTGTCACTTTGCGAAGCTCGAACACACACTTCAAACATGCAATTTTTCCTACTACAAACGCCTACGAATTATGCTCAGCTTATCTTAATAATTTTTCTTAAGAGTTTATGGATTCAACGAAGAACTTGGTCGACACCGATTTTGGGTACCCAAGTTCAAATGAAAGTTCTGTTCGAGTTATGCGGGTTGGTCCTAAGATCTTGAAAATGAAGATTCGAAGCTCTCATCAGAAATGTGATGTACACAGCACGACGAAGCTTTAGCTGCTCGAAAAAAACAGGTGGAAGGTAGCGTCGGGAACACACTCCAGTCAACAGGGCCCAAAGTACACATTGTCAGGTGAATAAAGTGAGTGATCTGTGCCCACATTCCACCGTACTCCAGGATTGGTTTATTTTCTGCATTGCCCATCCGAATCCCGATTCTTATACTATTTCCCTTTCTTTGGGGCTGATATTAGCAATCGTGTCAATCATAAGGATGTCATGTTTCCTTCCAACCACCGTTACTTGGATGCTTGCAGGACCACGGACCACCTACAATGTAGGGGCCAGGGCTACCAAAACACAAACAATTAACATCTCTTACGTTTTCTTTTTAGGTTTCGTTCGAGCTTTTGTTTCATATTCTATTTGCAAATAGGATTATATGCCGAAAAAACACTCTCGACTTTCGATGTGCGTGGGGTATTGGACATAACAACAGTCAAGACAATATCACCCTTTGGCTTGCTGGTGCATCCCCTCATTATATTCAACATTCCGGATGTTTAGGGTGATAATTACTTCAGTATCCCGGAAGAAAAGGGGAAGAAAGGAGGCCGGTGAACAGAAGGATGAGTACTAGCAGTTCACCACTTTGATACCATTTTCTTAAAGTTTATTACAAATAAGGAAAATCTTCAGCTTCAAGCTAGTTCAGGCGCCTTATGATCTCTGATCTCTCTATATATATCTTTATGTACTCCCTTTTGCTTTTTCGTATTCCTATCCTTTATTGTTTTTCCAAACTCAAATAAATTTTTTGGAAAGACAGATTAGCAAATCAATGCAAAAGCTGCCCCTTTTTTTTTTAATAACTATAACGTCCTTTATGACCCTGTTTTTCAAGTAAAGAAGGTCATTACATATATACAGGACAGAAGTGAGGAACGAGAACTATACAAGTACAGAATTACCTTCTTATGGCTCAAAGGGTGAGCTCAAATTGTGGAGAGGGCTACTTTAGTTGGTCAACACTGCTGGACTCGATCGGAAGAAAAGTGATCTCCCACCATTCAACCGTTATGTACTAATTAAATACGTGATCCTTTGAATTTTAAAAGCTAGGCGCAAAATCAAACGCTTTCAAAGTGAGCAATCCGGCCCCTCTGATCATCAGATTCTCTAGGTGCATGCTCTTTATCATGATGAAGGTCACAGTCCCTCGTAATTGATGCAGTCAATCTTCTTGTAACATGAGGCCACTGAATGAGCCCCACCGTACGTCAGGACTCTTTGATCCCGAAGCTTTAGGCCATCCACATGTAGTGCAATGATCTCTCCAATTAAGAACCCCAATTTGGGTTCGCCGGCTCCCTTTTGGGATCAATATCATTGCCTAAAGGTATGGATGATCCATGGAATTCTCTCTCGATCCCACAACTTCTTTCAGTTTGGCACAACAGGCAACAGCTAGTTAGCTGCTAGTGCTTGGCACATTTGTTCGTCATGCTAAAGATTGTGTGACAGTTTGTGAACTGGGGGGGTGGACAAACGTCGATTGTCCAAGTTGTCGGATCTATGTGAATGTGAAAGATTGTGTGACAGTTTGTTCTTGATACCTTTTGGGTGTGTACATCTACTTAGTAAGTCCACAGCGCTGTACGTGATACGACCCAGCTCACACATAGTCGCAACTCTTTTGCGCATGCGCGACAAATCCAACGGTGATTGCGGCTCAGGCTGTACAGCATGCATACGAGTCACAGTCTCACAGATAATATTCCAACTCTCAGAATTCTAAATAGACAAATCTATTGGGGTCGGTGGACAGGATCTTTATAAGCTCCATGCATTTTAACCCCATTGGCCATTGTTATTTGTTTCTTTTCCTCTCTTTGCTCTCCAGCTCACCATGAATCATTGGCGTTTCTGTTATTTTGCTATATATCCAAGTCATTCGAGCCCCATGTTACCCTCTAGAAGCGGACCACTCGTCCCTCACCTTGTCCCCTGGCATCGTCTCCCTTCCAAATTTTTGTCCTCGTCTCTATGGTCATATATGCCGTCGTGGCTTGGCTAATGAGTTCAGTGGTTGGCTGCTGTCTAGGATCCCTATGTTCTTTTGGTGGTTTCTGAGCGTAGACTCCTATTCGGCAAAGCCCATTGGGCCGTAGATTCGAACTGCAGTTCGCCTTCTGGGCAAGGATATTCCTGAATACGGACTTTTTAAGTTTGAAGCCCAAAAATTAGGCCACCGCAGAAGGTCCATATTTGAAAGCATCAAAATCATGTGTGGCGGAGCATAGTCAGAGTTCTGAGTTCTGCAGTTTTCTCCCTTTTTCCAACATCTGAAAATCACCTTCACAATTGAGACTACAGAAACCGATTTCGTTATAATATAGTTTAACTATTTACCACATATATATCAATACATTATATTGTAATTTACACTTTAAACTATATATCAATACATTATACTCCAAACTATTAAATATATTTACATTTTGCACCCTAAGTTAAAAATATTACACCTTAAATTACTAACCTCGACACATTGCATTTGGTTTAAAAATTTGCAAGTCATGTTAAAATTTGATCGTTAAGATTGTGTTATGTACGTATCTTTTTATTTATTATTAATTTAGGAGTAATATTTTTAACTTATGGTGCAAAATGTAAATATATTTAATAGTTTGGAGTATAATGTATTGATATATAGTTTAAAGTGTAAATTACAAAATAAGTTGTACTGAGAGGATGCTAACTCTTCAAGGAGGATAGTATGCCCCGAAAATCAGTGTAGTTTCCTCTATTTAAATCTTAAATTAATCAAGTTGAACAGTGAGTGGAAACAATAATTCGCAAGCTTAGAAAATAAAAAACAATAATTTCCAAACGAATTTCGGAGAAAATGCTGGTGAATGTGTTAAAAACCTTTGCAGTGGTTCTTTGACACAGAATTTTACGTTCTTTCGAGACTTGCTGAGGCGGGCAACGCCTCGCATCACAAAGAGGGAGCTCTTCGGCCTCTAAAGGTGGACGGCTTTACTGAATTTGCAAAGAGCTGGGAGGTCTTCGGTCTTCCAGGAAACGTCCGAGCGGAGGGATCCCCGTCATTCCTTCTGGTCATCTCTCCCAATTGAGCATGGCCATACATCACACTTGGAAGTAGTTTTTCTACTTTCCATGATCTCTTTCACACATCCATGAATCCCATTGTTTTGTGTCTGATAAAAGCACGTTCTTTTTAGCCTCGTAACTAAATAACTATCTTGGATTGTTAGTTTATGGCCTAATATGAGGCTGCGGATATAAGTGGTCTAATTGCCATTGAATATATCTACAAGACAACCATGTGTTATAAGCCTTCTTGGGCTAGTGGCAGAAAGTGGCCGGTAGACCACAAGTTCAACCAGATAAGGGTATTCGGTTTGCAAATTGCAAGGTGAAAATTGAAGAGAAAAAAAAATCCGATGCCAGCTCTTTGAGGAGGTTGAGTCTCTTTTTGTTTTCCGGAACGACGGTGTAGTCAAATCTGGAAATAATAGTTTTTGAAGGCCTAACAGTAGGCATTTCCCGTTATATATAGGTCCAACAACATATACAAGACGCTATTGATCCTGAGCGTTTGTGTCACTTGTTTCCTGGATGGGCAGCTCCGCAGCTTGGATGTGAGTAAATCCGCTCTCTTCAGCTAAATGGCAGCCAGTCAGTCATCTTGTACAGGCGGTTTCCAGTTGTGTAGAATAGTGAGGTGTTTTTATTTCTGTAGACTGATTCTTTAGGTTGGTTGTAATTAGTGTATATATAAAGGATGTCAATCAACGAAGAAAGCAGCGTTTTCTTAGAAATTTTCATCAGCTTATTATTACCCTGAATATTTTACGAGTTTGGCAGATTCACTTGGGTTCCAACGGAACCATGTAATTGTTTTGTGCATCCTCACAACCCCTCATAGGATGGAAATAGGACACCCCTTTATACTCCGATGGTGGTGGTGCTGCTGCTGCTATTTAATCCAATCGAATCGACTGTCTCCATTATTATTCAGTCTCGTTTTCTCAAAGTTGTCCTTGGGTTTTAGCATCATACTCCATATCTTCAATTCTTATCTTTCAAGAAGAATGCTGCCTGGAAAGATGACCCCTTGAGTTTGACAATGATTCATATCCGTTGTGAGGCGTATTTCGTTGACAATATCATATACCTTAACGTAGGGACCAAGAAAAAATGAGTATATGGACGACAAAGAAACGTACCAGACGAGGCTTCTGCAGTACACCAGACGACATTTTTGATCGAATGGGAGAGGATGGCTCCAATTCTGCATGAAATGTTTTATTTTTGGAGTGCATGAGAAGCTCCATTAGCAGAATATGATTAGTGTGGAAGACGTGAGCGAACCGTACCAAGCAGGCCGACTTTAGCTATAGTCGGCAGAAGCGGTTGCGGAGGCCTCCAATTAAAAAAAAAAATTAATGCTATATTTAAATAAAATGTAATATTAAGACCTAAAAAACTTAATGTTAATGAGTATATTAATTAAAGATGAAGGAACATTAACTTTTCTTCAAATCTAAGAGGCTCAAATTTAAAATTTTATGTATATTTAAAAAAAATTAATATTAAGGTCTAAAAAACTTAACGTTAAAGAGTATATTGATTAAAGAGTCCTATTAAATCTCCTTAATTGAAGGAGTATTAACTTTTCTCAAAATTTAAGAGGCCCCAATTTAAATTTTTTTTTGTATATTTAAAGAAAATTTAATATTAAGGCCTAAAAACTTAACTTAAAGAGCATATTAATTGAAGAAGCCTATTAAATCTACTTGATGGAAGAAGTATTCACTTTTCACTTTTTGTGGTACTTACAAAGTCCTAATTCAACCACATAAAATCTTCTTATTTGAAGATATTAATTGCAATCTCTTTATTTTTTATTTATTTTTTACTTTAGATATTGCTAGCTCTTTAAACCTTAACTAACAACTAAAAATCTATCTTTAAAATGACTTAAACTTATTTGAGACAATATCTGTCAAGTACTAAAAATATTCAAAAATCCTTTCTCACCCATTCTGTTTTTTATTCTTATCATTTTTTTAGTGCTTCTCAACTTTTATCTTTGATCACTAAAGTCTAGGTGCTATTATTATAAACTTTACTTTAATTTTATTTTACATTGTATTTATTTTAATTATCATTAAAACTATTAAAATCTTACTTAAGATGGAGTATGACCAAGAAAGATTAAATGAATTAGTAATATTATCAATTAAAAATTATATATTAATAAATCTAAAATATATCACTTTGATAAATAATTTTACATTCCAAAAAATTATAAGAATACTTTAACTAATTTTATTAATATTTTATTTTTTAAAATATATTATTTTATAAATTATTATAAAAAAACAACATTTTAAAGTTTAGCCTAAAACCCCAATTAAGTTATAGCCGCCAAGGAAACGAAGATGTGCATCACCTTTCTCCCCACGGCAAACAAACAATCGAAGTACAAACCACCAAGTTTTGACTTGGCAACAGTTGGACTACTCACGCAGCTGCCCTTAAATAAAACTTCTTTCTCGTTGACCCACAGATTCATCCTTTTTCTGGCAAAATGCTTTTCTGTGGGTTTTACCATGTGAAGTTCTGGAAATAAATAATATTAGGCCTTGGTTATAATAGTTCATGCAATTTTTTTTATGCCTTCCAGTTTCAAGTTATATACTACTAGCCACAAGTCCATAGGTATCTCAAATAGGGTTTTTTTTTCCCCTTTTTCCCTTCTTGACTACGGTCCGTTTGCAATGTAAAATTTTACACCCTCTCACAATAAAATACTACAATATAATCTCTGTTTTTTCCATCAAATCATAATTTTTTACTACAAAAAATATAAAAATTACCTCTCTCTTCACTTTTTCACTAAATCCAATACCTAAAATTTTAACAACACAAACCCACCCGTACAAGTGGTTTTGCCCGGTAAGTAGGAATAGATTGTTCGGACGATAATTATTATTGTTTAGTAAATACGCAAACAAATAAGAATCGTTCTGAGCAGAACATGCTGTTTTTGGTCTAGATAGCATATCAACTTGTCTCACAGGTAAGGCACATCTTTAAATTCATTCAAAACCATTATTGTCATTTAGAAAACTTATAGATTTGGACCGCTCGAGTCATTCAATATTTCCAACGTACTACTTTCTCTTTCGCACGATTGGCAGAAAAATTATTGAACAAGTCACAATATAATGATAATTTTGCCAAATGAAGATAAGAACGAAAAAATAAATAACAAAAAAATAAAAGGCAAAAAAATCTCCACTAATAAAGCTCAATCACGTGTGTATCCATCTACCCGATATTTTCCCAAAAGCCAATTGGAACAGGACAGGTTTTATGATGATGTGTAACTTATATATATATATATATACACACGCGTTCTCTTTGGTGTTACTGTCATTTCGTGAACGTTCGAAAAATCAGTTGACCGGGCTAACTGCCACCAGGGCATGGGCCGCCCCGTTTCCCCTGGTTACAAACTATGAAATTTTATAAAAGGACCGGCCCTCGCAAAACTATTAGCGCCGCACCGCCGTTCCACCCACACCCAACGTTTAGGCGGTTCTGTTAGTTTTCATATAAATCTCCCTCCTCCTATCTGTAACCGTCCTCCATCCCACGTAACTCGTTTTCTTCATCCAAACAAACCAACGCCGATCCCTTTATGTACTTGATCCCCAAGCTTCGCTCACAATCTTTCTTAAAGTAGAAGCTCTAAATCTCTTCCCCGTCTCTGTTATTTCGTGTTTCCTTCGTCATCCGACAGTTTTCCATTTTCTTGCTTTCATTTCGTTGCAATACAGTTTTTTTGGTTCGAGTTTTGTTCGGAGGATTTTGAGTTTGTGCCGCGAATAATTCCCCGACGCTGCAGATCTCGTTTTCCCATTCTATGGAAATCTCAATCGTCAAAGTGTGTTCTCTTTGGGAGTTGGTATAGTTTTTTGGTTGGATTAGCAATTGAAACTCAATTTAGCTGTTTTGGTATAGTTTTTAGCGTTTAGTTTTCTTTCTGGCTATCTGAATTCTTCGATTATTCCTAGCCGACCTGTTTGGGGCCCAATTTTCTGGTTCTGATCCAAATAGCTCTTGGATTCTCTGTAGACTGCGAAAATCTAGATCCTGTATAATCTATCAAGGATTTAGGCTAGTTTTCTTGGCGGTTTAGTTGTAAAATCGATCTGAGCTTTTCTCTTAGACCGTTTTAGTCTCCCGTTGGTTCGCTGATATGGAGAACAGTAGCGGAGATCAAGATCAGTGTCGGTTGTCTCCCTCTGAAATGCGAAACAGTCATTGTGATTCTCATGGGTTGGAGACTTCATCCTCGGAACAAGAATTTGACGAGCAGTTTGGGCAGACTGGCGTCGAAGATTCGGTATCCGGGACCTCTAGTGATCAAGAAGCCGCGGTTTCCGATTGCGAAAGCAGCGTTTCTGGCACCAGTTGTGAGCAACTCCCGGAGTTTGATAACGGTTTGGCTAGGCTTTCTGAAGGGGAAAAAGTTCACGACATCATCAACCGGAGATTCATTTCGGCTTTGGCTTCGCTTGGTGTCGAAGCAACGGTCGTCGGCATTCAGAGAAATGGTTTCACAGGCGTGATGGGACAGGCAAGGTTGAATTCGTTTCAGATTTATGCGCAGGCGATGAAGAAGAAGTGCGGTGGCAATGCAAATGTCAAGTATGCTTGGTATGGTGCTTCTAAGGATGAGATAGTAAAGATCTTTTCACATGGTTTTGGTCATTGTGGCATGTCTCAGAACAATGGATTGTTTGGCGGTGGCGTTTATCTTTCACCGGATAACTCACCTTTGGAAAGGTAAGCAACCTTGTGCTTAGTGCAGTTTCTTCAATTATGTTTATTCTCCAATCTGATTGATATAGAGAGTTTGGGGTTTTGTTGACAAATATTTATGTTTGTGCGGCCACACAGTGCGTGCAATTCGGTTATTGATAAGGACGGTCTGCGACATATTTTGCTGTGTCGTGTAATACTGGGAAAGGCAGAGCTTGTGCAGATCAGATCTGAGCAATGTCACCCGAGTTCCGAAGAGTTCGATTCAGGCATGGACAATCTCTTGGCCCCTAGGAAGTTTATTGTCTGGAGTACGCACATGAACACTCATATCTTGCCCCAGTACGTCGTGAGTTTCAGAGCTCCATGTAGCTTGGCAGGTGAGTAATTAGCCTTTTTTCCTGTTGTGTGGACTTATTTCCGGGATGAATATGGAAGGCAGTGATGGTGGTGTTTTGCTGATGTATCCGCATGTCTAAATTGTGTAGGGTTTGCAAGGATTCCAAGGCCATCGGGTATTCCAACTTCGCCTTGGGTGCCATTTCCAACTCTAATTTCTGTGCTTTCGAAGTTCTTACCTCCGCATACCGTTTCAGTGATCAGCAAGTATCATGAAGCTCACAGAGTAAGTAATTAGGAGTGATCTTGTACCTCTACTCACAAACTAGTCCTTTCTTTTCGAATAATCCTTTGATTTCGTTTGGTTTACGTTCTTTAACTTCTGGTCTCTCTCTCCAGGAGAAGAAGATCTCACGAAATGAACTGATACGGCGACTGAGACAAATAGCAGGAGATAAGTTGTTGATTGCGGTTATCAAGTCATTCAAAGCCAAGGTACCACTTCTGCTATTAATTAAATGTCTTTGACACTCTTTAGAATGAAAAATTCCTGGGCAGTAATGTCGAACACATTGGTTTTGTATGTAGTTAGAAATTTATCCGTTGTTAAACAATTTGCGACGAACAGCGATTTTGGGAGTGGCACTTGCACAAACCAAATCTTTGTTGTTTGTAACATCCATCCATCTGGGATTCCTCAAATCCGTGTACATGAGCTAAAAGTTTGGAACAAAAAAGATGTTTTGAATTATAACGTCTGTCTTGAAGAATCTACTTAAGAGTGGAAGAAGTCGCCATATATTTCAAACGGCCGATATTAGTTTGATCTCTAGGGTAGGTAGAATCTTCCTTTTTTCTGAAAATCGTTTTCCTCAAGTATTGCTCTGTAGCAAATTCTCTATTATTGGATGATATGGGGTTTCTCCGTGGAATGAAATCCGAGTATGATCGGGGAATAATGACAGTGGAGGATAACTGATCTCTCCACTTTATACTTGTATGTCTCCTTTATTCTTGGCTACGTTCCCTTCTGCCCCTTTCCTAGTTGAAGTCCATCTAGCTCATGCCTACTTCTGTCACACAAATGAATTCATGTTACTAGTTCCTTAGGGCATCATGCTTATGGTTATTCATTATACCGGCAATTAGTTTACAAGTTCCGTGGATTGTGAAGAGTAGAGTAGTGTAAAGGTTTCCTTTGATTGAGATTCGATGTTCTTTTAATTAATTACTAAGATCTCTTCACTCGTATTTCGATTTTTACATTTAATTTGTTGCCTTTTATAAGAGATTCTTATTGAAGTGAGATTTCAATGCTTTGTGTCTACAGCAACTTAAGGAACCAACAGGCCTTAAGTAGGTGGTGGCTCCCGAGACTTGGACGGGATTATAGTATGAGTGACAGTCAATACAGATGCATCACTTTTGTTTTGAGGTAATTAGTGCAGCCATGAGTCATCAGTTGCTGTTAAGAACAGGGACTAGAAGGCAGATAATTTTGGCATATCTAGTTAGCTTTCGGCAAGGGAAACAAACACGAACACGTACGTGGTGAGGGATCCAGCAGATACCAAGAGGGCTAAGTGGGCTTTTAAATCGTAGTTGTCAGCGATCTACCTATGGAGTCCTTGTTCTGTTGTGATCACATGCTTGTAGTACATCTGGAATTGTCAGTTGCTGATGAGAAAATGGTATATTTGGTTCAATTTCTGAAAATTCAGTCACCAAAACACAACTCTGGCCATGATGGCATGTGCTCTGCCTCTTTTATCAGCACATTGATGCGGATCCATTCTTTAACTACGCCAAGGTCACCCATCTTTCTCGCACAAGTGGTTAATGAGAGCTGGAGCTGTAAAGCCACGAACAGTTAAATGGTCCGACAAGAAAATTACCTGTAAATGAGATGAGGTGAGAGGAACCGCTTGCATTTGGCATTGAAATTAGTGGCAGTAGCGACGGCAGAATTGACCGGTACTATAATAAGCTGCCTCAATACTAGCTTAGAAAAGCTGAAATTGCACAAGCGAAACAGACGCAAGGCATTGAGAGAGAGAGCCTCTAACCGCTCTAGAATTTTCACCTCCAGCAGCCAGTCGCAGTGAAGGGGGAGGGGTTCAGGCTAAGACTGTTTATTACGGGTCTTTGGACCCGCTTAGAATCTATGGACTTTTGGTCTGTCTTATTGAGGCCGATCTGGCTATTTAGAATCTGGCCTTTAAGGCCATTAGATATATAACTCTTAGGGCTTTTAACGATGCTGTAATGGATTGTTCTTGTATCCAGCTTTTTGAGCTGTCTGAATGCAATACATTTGTTGTGAAATGAAATTCACGTTTACTTAAAAAAAAACAAAAGATCGACATAATTGAAGGCCTTCCTGGTTCTCGTCCACCAACCTCGAAGTGTAGCCTCTCTGGCAAATGGACTAATTCAACCAGCTCAACTTTACCATGGCCGTCCATAATGCGATCCGTTGCTGCTAGTCTTTTGGGAGAATCTAGGCACCGTTCTGCACGCGTGGCTCAACAAAGGCCGCCCCAGTTGGTTTTACACCGGATGGAAATCAAAGCTGTCCCCCCGACCATCTCAGTTGGCCTAGATAATAGTATTTTTGACACGTTAGAAATCAAAGCTTCATCAATGACATCCAACAGCTCCTCCCCATTTTCAAGCTCTAGAATGTACAAAAGATCCAATAGAAATCCCAAAAGAAATCCATGGGATCTCGAATGTTGTAGCACACAGTCTCACTCGATAGTTTAGTGAGGTATATATAATGTCTCTCAAGTCTTTACCTCCTAGCCCAATTATTTGCTTGTTCCCAACGGGGTGGGATCCACTCGGATGTGATCTTTTTCTATCGATAAAGAGTTTTTCTCTTTTTTGTGTTTGGAAGAAAAATTTAGGTTTTTTTTTTGCTTTCTTTGTATCGCATTGTCCTGTTGTGTACAGAATGGTGATGCTTTTTGGGTGTTATGGGCATTGTTTTGAGTGGATGAAGGCTGAACTGTGGGCAGGAATTTTTTTTCTCAGCAATTGAAAAGCAGGACTAAAAGTTTGCTCGATCCGGGGGAAGTGTCCCCGAGGCCGGGACCCAGTCCTTCCCAGAGGGAGCAGTGCCACCAGAAGCTAAGGCTCAGTGGCCAGTGTGCGGGAGCTCGAGTGTAAACTGTAAACCACCTTTCCGTCCTCATAGTTGTAGACGGGATAAATCCCCAATCTGCATTTTGGTGCAGTGGCAGTGCTTATTGATAGATGGAGTTTGAGAACAGTGTCTGCAGTCAATAAGTTCTTCCGAACCCAACAGAGTATTTAAGGAGAGCAAAAATTCGGTAGGAATGGTTCTATTTCCCATTTTTGAAATCCGCTTTCGGGTTTGACATGGAATCGAAATTGGAAGTTATTTTTAACAATTTTCGGAAGCGAAAATTCTATAGAAATTACCGGTTTCGATTTTTATATAAAATAAAAGGGATAAATACACTTTGTCCTATGTCTTTGGGGTTATTTATACTTTACATCCCGATATTTTATTTTTGATACATTAGAGTCATTATCTTCCACATTTTTGCAATCTGGACCCCGTACCCGATTTTGGCCGTCAAAATTGACGGATTCCGTTAAAAATTTACACATTGCCCCCCTTATCTTTGGGGGTATGTACACATTGCTCTCCTTATTTTTGGAGACATTTACACATTGCACTTCACGTTTTAACGGAATCCGTCTAAATTAACGGGCAATTTGGGTACGGTGTCCAAATTGAAAAAATGTGTTAGTTAAAGGGTTCAATGTGTCAAAAATAATACATCGGGGTGCAAAGTGTAAATGACTCAAAGATAAGGGGGCAAACTGTATTTATCCCAAAATAAAAATAGTGCTCAAAATAACGTATAACATATAGAATTTGATTGAATGTTTATTGTAGAATCTACATTTTGTATGAATATTTTACATCTATTGTTAATTTATGATGAATAACTAAAAAATATCGAAATTCTCGGTTTCATTTTTTTAAAAAAAAAATAGGACTTAAAACATCTTGAGGTAAGGTCGAATTTCAAACTGGTCTAAGGTTTATTTCGTTCTAAACTAGTCAATGTGAAAACATTTATGTCTTACAATAGTCATTCTGTCAACTATGTTGGCTCTATTAACGGAATAAATCTTACGTGACTAATGAGGACACATCATCATCAATCGTAAGCAGTCACGTGTTTCCAATTCAATCAAACTATCAAGTTTCACTAGTTAGTATTGATTTAAAATCTACATAGAATTGTCTATGTCATTTGGACCTAAAACGTCAACTCATAACTCCATATTGAACAAATTTTTTTATTAGGACAACGCACTTGGAGCCACGTAGCCACTTGTGATTGGTAGTGATGTGTCACCGTTAGTCACGTGAGATATATTCCGTTAAAGGAGTCAACCGAGTTGACAAAATAGCCACTCTAAAACACAAAGGATTTCTCAATGACTAGTTTAGGACAAAATAACACATTAGGGACTAATTGGAGGTCATACCCTAGGGACTAGTAGATTAATTCAGCCTTAAAATAAAGTATAACATATGAAATTTGCGTGAATGTTTATTTTATAATTTATATTTTTTATGAATGTTAACATTTATTATTACTTTACGATGAATGAGAAAAATCTTCTAAAAATTCGGTCCAAAACTTTTTTTAGCTCATTAGCCCCAAAAAAAATATGTCAAAAAAAGTCCACATGTGGAACCGAGATTTTCGGTTCCGATTCTGAAAATCAGGTTCAGTTTCGATTCTATTTCCAAAAAAAAAATTAAAAAAATTACATTAAGATGAATACCAGAACGGAACCAGAATTTTTCATTCCAGGTACAAACTACATAATCCTTGATCTGAAAAAGTCGGTTCTTTAACGCTGATGCAGGCTGAATTGTTTTTCGCTTCGTTGTGTGCATCTCCAGTTGCTGGGCCTACAGCAAATTCCAATTAGGCGTATCACTCTATTGGAAGCCCAATTCTTACTCGGCTTGTGTTAGGCCATGTTCATTTGGCTAAAATTTTTAAAATTTGAATACAATTTTTAAAATTTATACTCTTAACATTACTCATACACGCATACCAACACAACTCAACATTACTTTTTTTTACATACATTATACAACTCAACAAATTTTACACACATGACAAGAAAGATCAATCATCGCTTAAATATTCACATTATTCTTAAAATCCAACAAATTTGCTTAAAATAAACATGCCATTAGAATGCTTGGGGGTGCAAGTGGGTAGCCCAGATGGATTTTAGTTGTGAAAACTCCGGGCCCAGATGGACTTTTACGTGGTTGGTACTTGGTATTAAAAATGGGAACCCAGGATGGGCAACACGATTGCTTTGGTCGACAACAAATCTTCATCTTGTACCAGCAGAGGAAATGGATTTTTCATTGACAATTACTTCCTTCTCGTTTTGAATGGTCCCACACCATTGAAAAGTGACGAATTTGAGCATTTGCCTCTCCTCAACTCTCCGATATTTCTCTCTTCCTTATTGGTTTGTTGCTTCTACCATTCCATCAAACATATATCTGTCCAGAAGTTAACCAAAAGATGGAGGAATATTCTCTCTCTAAAATACTTTTCCAAAATCTCGCAGCCATCATGATTTGAAACTTCTGGCACTTGTCATTGTTTGTTCAACTCTGAAACTTCTTAAAATATAAAAAAAGGAAAGCAGTGTCCTGTCAAAGTTCTCGTTTTGCATGCGAGATCAACATATTATTAAAACCAATACAAAATATTAAAACCAATACAACTTCAAGCACTGTGTGGTGGGTAAATTTGTGATGTGAGATTATCATCTTTAATGGGAACAAATAGAAGTTTCAATATATCAATCATGATCCCTAATGCTAACTAAAAACTATGTCTAAATCTCAATAAAAATGAATTAGAATGATGAAACCAGGGGAGGAAGCAGGGGTGCGAACTTCGGCCGACACCCATTGTTCCCCCCAAAAAAATTTACATGTAATTTTTTTATTTTTTTGGTAATCAAGTGATTTCTAGCATAGATATGAACAAAATAACACGAAGAGTACTTAAAACACAAGTATCAGACCTTTACATGTAGTTTTCGTTATTATAATTCTAAGATACGTTTTGCATTATGAAGAAAAAATGGTTTTGGTCATTTCGCCTTTAAAATTCGACAGCCTTAGATATTAATCCTGGTTACACCACTGGATGAAACCTCTAGGCTTCATCTGCTATTTAAAGAGTTAGGTCCATGGTGTGCGGGTTAATTTCATAAGTCGGTTTTTTTACCCTATATGACGTGTGAATTCTTTTTCTTTTACCTTCATTATCAAAAAAAATTATGAGAACAATTTTCATTTTGGACACTAAAAAATCATTTTTGGTCCTAATTAACTAAAAATTGCAATAGAGGATGCAAAGTTTTTGAAATCAAGACTTGATGGGCGTAACGTGACAAAAATAATAGATTGTAGTATAAAGTGTCAAGAACCGTGTAAAATGTATTTATCTCTTAACTTTAAGTAAAAAATTGAATGATTAACCTCATCAAGGTGACAAGCATACTTGTGATTGCGCTAGGAATGCTTATTGTTGAAGATTTACCCTACTTTGGCAATTGTAAACTACAAGAAAGAATCCAAACGGCAATCAATGAACTCTCTTCTGAATAATTTTCTCTAAAAAAAAAATTTGATGGTAATGATAAAAGTGAAAGCGTAATTATAAATGAGAAATCTGAAAACCCTATGCCATATACCTTATTTGACGCAATTAGGTTTGCGCCAATGATGCCTCAAGTTTTGCCATGTGAATTATTAGGAAAGCAATACGGCATTATACCTAACGGCACCGCCATTTTGGCTTATTATTCTATAGCAACCTTGACTTGCACGGATTCAGTGCCTTTCGGATTTTACTTCCTGGCTTCATATATGACTCATGCTTTAATTCCAACATACTCATTTAAAACTAAAATCATTGTCCACAAGTTTCATTATAAATTTCCAATATATACAAATCTCACCTACTCGTTCTTGTTATCTACGTTTGCTTTGTTTTATTAGGCTGATAATTCTACTTCAACCAACTTAAAAAAGTCGTCTTCCTAATTGTACAGGTTGGAGATGGCTATGTTTGGACAGTGTTTCAAAACGTTTTTAAACATTTATCATATTCACTTTTTTATTAATTTAAATATATTTTTACCAATTTCAATAACTTTTTACAAATTTTAACGCATTTTTCACCGATCCCAAGAGAATCTACACTACTTTAAAAAAAACACAAACACAAAAAACTTTTTTGAGATCTAGACCAGACATAGCCGTAGACGTTTTCTCTCACCGCTCCTCCCCCCTTTTCCCCTCCGCTACTACTTTTCTTCCACCACACCAATCTCTTCAAGAAACTCCCCACAAAGATGTATTTTGCCTTCGCCTTTCTTTGATCAGTAATACATACGTAGTGGATTGGGTTAAGCAAAAGTTTTCGACATTATTCTAAGGTTATGTTTGTGTTGAAAAATTTTTGGTATTGAGTTTAGTGTTGGTATTGGGTTTAATGAAAAAGTGAAGAAAGAGGTGATTTTTTATATTTTTTTATATTTTTTATATTTTTTATAAAAAAGAGATTATAGTATAATATTTTATTGTGAATTGGTGAAATATTTTGTGAAATATTTGGTACAAACGCACACTAACTTTACTTTATACCTAGTATTGCAGGGTACAGATGTAACTCTAAAAGTTTGGCCTAATAGTTAAAGTTTAAATTTTGGTAATATATTTTTTTTAAGGTCTAAATTTTAAAATCTCATATAAATATTATGAACCCTCTTGAGATTATTTTTGAGTGGAATGGATAGAAATTAATCAAGACGGTGATCCGTACACCCGATTAAAGAAAAAGAAAAAAAAGGTACAGGTGTGAAGCATGTTCTACATTCTACAATACACCTGTCGAGTTGTGGCATGTATATCTCCCTTCCACTTTAGTTGGTAGCCATCATCCATACGATTCTTGGCACCTAAAAGGCTTCTGTAACGTTGTGCAAAAATGGCTGTTGTCTCTCTGGACCATTAACACCCCGTCAATCAAGGTCCTAAATAGTAGTCGCTCTTTGTCTACGTTTATTAGGCGGCCACTTAATTAATTACAGGCCTTTTCCTTACAAAAGTATCACAAAAAGCTAAAAACTCAGGCCTCCTTTCAAGGCTTAAATGATATCATCCTAAACATTAAAAACTCCATATCTGCTTACGTCTGCTTCGCCAGCTAAAAACTCAACATCACCAACCAAAACCACGGCCCCTTAGTTGAATTCACCGTTCACACGAATCATAAACGCCCATCTTCTTAATTTTTCTTGGCTTTTTTTCATTATCGATCGGGAAGACAGAGAGAGTAATACTCTACAATTTTACATCCTCATTCATTTATTATCACCATCTAACTTACCATCTAACTTAAAGAGACAAACACAACATATAAAGATTATCGATAGTGTAGATCTTAAAACATTCCATATCGATAGTGTCTTTCTCTTTTAGAATCAGACTACTCACCTCGAGTAACAAGTTAAAGAGTTATGATCCACAATTGTCTATTGAAATGTTATAAAAACATTTTAAAAAATTATATATATAATTCATGATCGATATAATTTAAAGATGAATAAATATAATAAATAAATCTTATATTATTAAATATGGTTCATACTTATACAATCTCGACAAGAATTACAATGAATATTAATCCGTAAGAAAGGAAGTAGATACAACGTACCAACTCTACCGTAGTTAATGATGTGCGGGTGCAAAACTACCTATTTTCTATTCTATTGGCTGCGTTTGCCAACCTAACAATCTCCAAAATATTATCTCACTCCTAATAAAATAATCCAATATAAATCTCTCTCTCCCCTATAAAAAAATATAAAAAAATTATCTCTCTCTTCACATTTTCACTAAACCCAATACCAACACATATTTCCATACCAAAAATATTACAACACAAACACAACCTTAGAGACAGTAATAGACTTGAATAAGGTAACAGATGTGACTTGATTTGTACCATATTAGGCGACCAAGAGAGGGAGGCCCCTGTGATATGACCTTCCTCCCAAACATAATAGGATGCCGTACAGTTGAGCCCATGCTAATTGCATTCTTTATCCTTTTTTTTATATATCTATTCATTTTAATAATGATGGTAATCACTACTTTGGCCTCCAGATATGATGGAAAGGATTGAGCCACGAGGAAGAGAGAAATTTTTACAAGCTTCACTTTCATAGCCATTTATTTTCATTCTAGAAACATTTAAACCACATGGTTCAGGTACTTTGTTTATTTTAAATACTTAAAAAAATCCAAATAAAAACTTTAAAAGGGTCCAAGAAATCCGACCATCTTGTACCCTTAAGTGTAGCCTTCATTTATTAAAGCGAGATAATTGATGAAAGCGACGACCGAAGAACAACTCCCACGGTCCACAACTATAAGGACAGCAAATCCGCATTAATAACCATACAAAAGAAAGAGCAAAAGGCAACCCCTCCCCTCCCTTCTAGAACGTAATCTCTATCTAACACGTGTCAACCTCTTTATCCTTCCGTATGAATATACAACCACACGCGCCTTGCGCGGAAGCGTTAACTTCTGATGTTTATCATCTTTATTTTAATATATTTCTAATATATAGTTTAAAAATCGTCGAATATTTTCAAATTCCAAAAGGATGGCTCAAATTAACAGAAAACTACAGCAAACTGCAAAGAACAACCTCGGTTAATAGAGCCGTTTTCCCAGTCACACCGCCCTAGGCCACTAACTCTACGCTAATCTCACCAGATTAACGGACCTCCCTGCTGTCTCTCTCTCTCTCTGTCTAGCTTTCGGCTCAATTTCCCAACTACTCACACCTATATATCCCAAAATCCAAGCCCCACATTTTCGGCCATTTTAACCAAACTCTTTATCTTTCTCTCAATCTGAAACATCCTAGTAGCATCTCAGAGACAGTGGCTGTAGCAGAAATAGTTTCTGTAGAGCTCCATATGCAGGGGGGTTCACTGCTCCCGATCTCTCCAAGCTTCAACGCCTTCTCGTCAGGCAAACTCGCTGAGATCGCCACCCGAGTTGTAGAGGAACTTCGCCTTGAACCCAACTCAGGCGCTAATATCTTTGACTGGGCTGCAGATGACCCGCCTCTTCTCTCTAAAGAAACCTCCAAAACTGAATCCCAGGAATTGCAAGAAGAAGAAGACAAACACGCGAACCGCGAAGAGGAACAGGATGCAGAGGGAGATGACGGCGAATTTGAGTTCGCTTTTGTTTCCAAAGGGCCAGAATCGTCTCCTATCCCGGCCGACGAGATCTTCTACAATGGCCAGATCAGACCCATCTACCCGATCTTCGACCAAAGCCTACTTCTACAGGAATCCCATGCAACCGCCAAAATTTCGAAGGCCTCGATGCACCGTCGTCCTCGTCTGGGAAAGCTCATGACCGAAGAAAAGGAACGAGAAGACCGACGCGACCCCACGTCTTGCTCCTCCTCTGAAGCCGACGAGCTCGACAGGGTCTCAACCGAAACCTACTGCGTGTGGACAGCAACAAGACCACCATCCGAGCCAGCTGCTTCTTCCCGCGTTGGTTGCAAGAAGAGCAGTTCGACAGGCTCGTCCAAGAGATGGAAGTTCCGGGACCTTCTTTATCGGACTAACAGTGACGGGAAGGACACGTTCGTCTTCTTAAACCCGAGCAAGAGGACCGAGAAGACGGCGAGCGTTATGCGAGCGGTACTGTAGCGAAGGAAGAGGACAAGGGAAGGCCGTCGTCGTCGTTGCCCTATAAAAAGAACTTGGTGGGGTTATTTGCCAATGTCAATGGACTGAGGAGGAGTTTGCAGCCATTCTGAATAACAACACTTATAGGTGATGAGATTAAGAGGTGGGTCGGTTGGTTTTGCAAAATTAATGCTTTTTAGATGGGGAATTTCAATTTTTAGCTGAGTTTTCCTTAGATTTTTGTAAATTATTAATTTGGGATTGAATATAAATTATATATGGTCTGTTAACTATGTTGTCCGAAGAACCTCATCCATGTCTTTAAGAATGTTTTTTTTTTGGTTGTCAGAGGAAAAAAAACACAACCCGACAAATCTATGGAATGAAACTAGCTTAATATGAGTATAGTGCTTCCAAATCACACAAACCAGACCAGACAAGTACAACTTTATCGCAAAGATTAGCATAAAAAACAATTAAAAAGATATAATAGCATTCTGTAAAAAAGTGAATGAGATTGTAATGTCGTGATAGTGTAATGGGAGTGTGCGCGAGGATGAATAAATCTTGTGGGTCTCACACGGTGAAGTAAAGCAATATAGACAACCCTTGGAGTTTCGCTGTCTCTCTCTCTCTCTCTCCCTCTCCCTGCATTCTTTTTATTAATGGGTTGCCTTTTTATTTAGCCCAACAATGCCTTTTAATTTCTACGCAGCGTTTTAAATTGAAATTCAGATAATATATATATTGTTCTCACAACTAGGGCTGAACAAAACCGGACCGCAGACCGGACCGGATCGGAAAATCGGACCGGATTTGCGGTCCGGTTCGGTTTTAATTTTAAAAAAGAGGTCCGGACCGGACCGGACCGCATTTCATATTTTTTTAATTTTTTTAAATATTTTAAAAAATAATCGCGCCTATACTCTGCGTAAATTTATTTTTTAATTTTTTAAATATTAAAAAAATAATCGCACTGCGCAGAGCCTATGCTCTGCGCGAGCCGCACTGCGCAGTGCAGAGCCCGCGCAGTGCGGCTCTGCGAAATTTTTTAATTTTTTTTTTAAAAATTTAAATCAGACCGGACCGCATTTCTTGAAGCCGGACCGGACCGGACCACATATATGTGGTCCGGTCCGGTCCTTTAATATTGGAGGACCGGAAATGCGGTCCGGACCGCATTTCCGGTTTTCACCCCTACTCACAACTTATTTTGCCATAAGATACATGGGAAATAAATAAGGAGGGTACAATTGTAAGCAAAATTGGCAATAGGGGGTTGAAAATGGAATATTACTTCTCTATAGAGACGCATGTCATTTTATGCTTGAAGAACCTAATTTTTTGTGAGCTCCACAATTACTTAATATTTTTTATTGATTAAAATTTTTTTATCCCCCAAAACATACAAAAAAATTAAGAGAATATTTCACTCTAAAGGTTGATATTTGCAAAATTTAGATAGTATAGATTGGAAGAATTCTAAGGAATATTCTAAATCTAATGGAAATTAAAGGACAGTATATATAAAAACATATACAAAGAAATTGGACAGACAATATTAAATAAATAAATAAAATAGGAAAGAACAACAGATCTTTTGATATTCATATGTAAGCTTTGTATTTTTTGTTTTGTTTTTCGGATATAGTTCACATAATTATCAACAAAAAAAGGAGTTCCTTGAGAAGATTATTACAATTAAATTGTCTGATATTATTCCATTTCGCATAAATACCAGTATAGCATCCCTATAATATTTCCCTTTTTATATCCCCGCATGCATATACTATTCCATTAAACTATAATTAAGGAGAATTAATCCACTTTTTCCTTTCCTTTTGGGGTGGTTTTTTTTTTCTTTTGTAGCATCTTCTAACTTTTCATTATTTAAGGCTTCGTCTGGATCTTGAAAAATTCAAATTCGACCCAAATTGAAGATAATCACGAATCAATGATCTTTTATCTTAACCTTCCTTATTCTGACCGACCAAAGTAGAAAAGAATCTTCATTCCAAAAGAATACAGTTATAAACCTACCGGCTTTCCGATTAGCTCCTTGAGAGTGACAAGCAAAGGGGAGGATGAATCATGTGTCGGTGTCACCGTAGAGAAAACCAGCACAACATGTTCTGTAACGCGTTTGGCCTGGTGCCCATTTGGTCTCCGTCTTGATCTCTCACTCTTTGTTGTTTTTCTCCGTCTAATCGAGGAGCGCAAGATAGATTGATCTCTCTCTCTTTGTTGTTTTTCCCCGCCTAATCGAGGAGCGCAAGATAGAGCAGCCTCTATGTGCCCCCCCCAGGCTCTGCTAGGATTATCCTTCGTATCTGCTTAGAAGGCCTGGAATTAGTTCGGAAGCAAGAGTCACAATTATCCAAGTGCAACAGGGCATTGTTTGCTAGAGGGTTAAAAAACGTGTGGCTCACGATTTGCTGACAGAAAAATCTGCCAAATCCTACTTTCTGATGAAAAGAGAAGGAAAACAAAAAGAGAAAACAAAATCAATACAAAAGAAATAAAATAAACCAAAGAGTATCTGTCAAATGATTGAGGTGTACTGCTTTATTCAGGCTTCTTCTACACATCCCCATAAAAGAAGATAAGAAAGAAGGGACTCATGAGATGGTGCCCGGAATCTGAGTCTGCAAGTGTGGGGGGTAATTTCACATATTTTCTTGTTTACTTCTTTTGGTGCATACAATGCCAGCCAAAGCCCGAGCTCTCGCAAGTACCCAGATATCAAGCATTAGAGTCACAGACCCTTCCATAACTTCCACATCAAACCCGCTTTGCAGAAAAGCTCTTTTTCAGTTTTCCAATCAACAAATATGCCTCTTTTTCTTTCGTGGTTCAACCTTCAGGCATAAATGTTTGATTTGGAGGGGAATATTTCTTTTTCTCCTGTGCCTTCTTTTGCTCCCATTTCGTTATATATACTTAGAAACAGAGAATCAATTACAAATTCTCAACCCTAAGTCATTTTCAATGAAAAGGTTTATTGGGGTAGGTCCCAATCATTCTTTAATGAGGCCTCTTTCATTCGCAAGGTCCCAATCGTCATGAACTGTTGATAATGGTAGTTGGTACCATGTGTATTTGTCTACGATTGGTTAATTTTTGTCCAACATAGTGGGTAGGATTCCTTAAAGAATGGCTGGCCATGATCACAAAGAACCCATTTCAATATTGCTCTTCCTTCTGATATATCTCCCATTCTTTTGCACGTTTAATGACCAGTCTCAATCATAAGATAAAGCATTTTATCTCTCAAAGGCTAGCTAGCCAGATGCAATGGAAAAGGTAGAAGAAAAAAAAAGAGCCTGCTTTCCTCATTTTACATCTGAGATTTCACTCAAAAAAGTTTAAGATTAGAGCATTAGATGCCTGATGAAACAGAGTGGAAGATATTGTGATTATCGTGTGAATCACATTAATCTTTCTTCTCTACGTGGAGCACACTACCATCAGAAAGACCCTTTCAATATCTTTGTTCCTGTTTGCAGGAAGGATTTATCGAACTGAATTGGATTTGCTAGCCATTTTATGTGTTAAATAAGTATAAAGTTAGCATATATTTCATATATTGTATGCATTACATGAGCGGAACCAAGCCATGGCGAACCATGGCGGCCGCCATGGTTGGCTCCGCTCAAAATAATTTTTTACATGTGTTAATTTTTTTTAAAAAAATATTTTGGCCTAGTCCCGCTATGGTTGAGCTCTGGGCCCGCCATGTTTTGAGTTTTTGTTTCCATGTTAAGGTAGCATTTCCATATACAAATAATAGCTTCTTATATTAGTCATTAATTGCATCACAACTATTTATTTTGGTCAACCTCTAAGAATAAGTCCTACTTTTAATTTTTTTTTAAGGCCAATTTTATAATATCATTGATAGAAAGGTTAATTACAAAAGATTTCATCACAAGCAACCTAACATATGCCACAAATCTATAAATTTGTTTAATTTGTATGAATTTTATTTTGTTTTGTTTAGATAATGAAAATGTTTTTCACAAAAAACCACGAAGTCGTCTAATACTCCTAATGTGGCTACTAGTTCTGAAATTGATACTAGTTTGAAAAGACCTCGTATTGAGTTTAGTCCAGATGATATTGTTGCTGACCTAGGGATACATAAATCCACTGAAGAATATGATGGTAGGATTATTGATCGAGTTCGTAGGGAGTACTTGATCAAAAGTCATTGTCAACCGCGTAGCCATAATTTTTCCAGGAAGAAATATGAGAGTGATATAAGAGGTTTTAGGGCGACATAGTTTAAAGATTATCCATTGTTGGAATATAGTGTATCAAAGGATGTCGCATATTGCTTGTGGTGTTATTTGTTTAGTCAATCTAGAGGGACAAGGTCCGGGAGAGGTGTTTACTTCTGTGGGATTTAACACTTTTGTCGTTCGAGGTGTGGAGGGCAAACAATTACTTATTTGCATTATTTTTGTGTGAAAGTATTTTGCCAGGTTATTGATTTAATTGCTCAAAAGATGAATGATCGTTTCACAGAAGCAAGTACGAAGTTACTTCTTTGCATAGCATGTATTGATCCAAGGGACTCATTATCAATATTTGATCGTGATATGTTATGTCGTCTTGCTAAGTTTTATCCAGAAGATTTCTCAACAACTGAAAAGTTGTCTATTAGAGGTCATTTTGACACCTACATTAGAGACGTTAGATTGCATTATGTTTTTTTGGGATTTAAGATATTGGAGGTCTTGCTGTGAATAAGGTTGAGACAAAAAAGAATATTTTGTATCTACTAGTTTATCAGCTTATTGAGTTGGCATTGATCTTACCAGTTGCGACTGCAAACCGTTGAAAGAGTGTTCTCTGCGATGAAGATTATCAAGACTAATTTGCATAATAGGATGAGAGATAACTGGATGAATGATTGCATGATAGTGTACATTGAGCGGAGAATTTTTGAAACTATAGAGAACAAAGTCGTTTTGCAATATTTTTAGTAGATGCACAAACGCAGTATCCAATTGCCCCCTCTCAGTCGTAGTACATAGTACGATATGTGTATTTCAATATTTTTATTATTTTTAGTCTTTAATTTTTTATATTGTAATTCTAAGACAATTTTTAGTATTACGTATTAAAAAAAATTCAGTCATTTCTCTTTAAAAATTCGTCATTGATTGACTTATAATACTAATTCTACCATTGCTATGCAAGCCTTAAAACCCCAGCTAAATACATACAGGAATGTCCAGTTCAGAAAATAATCTCAAATGCATGAGCTTTCTATCTTCTCAGGGAGGGAGGTTGGGGACAATGAGACAAAACTGTACTTGCGTACCACACCCGCGTTCGGTGGGGGGTTTGATTGCATTGTCTCCCATTATATTCGATTGGGTGGGTGGACTCCGAAAACAGAGCAATATAGCAGATGAACCTGCGACTATCAAACGGGGCTGTGGAGGTTACATGGAAACGTACAAACACATTTATTGACGCACAGAGCTTCTAATAAAATGAAGGCTACTCCAATCGAACCTTATAAATTAATGGCTGAAAACCCCAGGTTTTAATGCTGGAGGCAATTGCGGCAGGCAGTAGAAAACATGTCTGGCTCAAACCGAAAACAGGATAAGATACATCGGGATTATATATTTCATGATATCTTCCATGTTTTGTTGCTGTCCTGATTAGAAATTCTTTTGAATTTATTGTCCTATGGTCTAATTTAGAGATATAGGTATAATATATAAATTTCACGGGAAAATTTATACTATCCAATAAATATTATGTGACCATATATTATGTCTATTCCTTTTAGAATTAGAAATCATCTGCGTCAAGAATTTTATTAGTGGGAGAAAAAAGTGTCAATTCCAGCCGCAACTCTGGGCCTGAAAAGAAATCCCAATCTATTCAGTTCAACTAATTACGGTGCAATGCAATCATTCTTCTTACCCTATCCTCAGTTCAGATTCTACTCCGGACCTAATCACGCCTTGGACATGTCCTGTCTCCACATGAAGTAAGGAACAGCCAAAAACATGATCTACGCGGTGATAAAAAAATCTATAATCCAAGGCGTGATTGCCGTGCGTCGGTTTCCTTTATCCGTTTTTCCCTTGTTTTTTTTTTCTGGGCTCTCGCGTACCAAATTCTGCCATGAGCAAACACGACAGACATTGTGCTTTTTCCTCATTCATATAACGATTCCTTAAGCATAACTCTCGCGGAACACAATTGCAAGGAGCTAGTTTAGACGTCGGGGGCTTATAGTCTTCCTGTCATTGAAACCAAGAAAAATCAAATGCCGTCAGAAAATTACTGTAATTTTCCAGGCAAATAGGATCACAATGGACTGTCGTTATCAAGGGATTTCCAATATTATTTGTACAATGTACCTGGAAATCTGTTACTCTATTAGGACGGGAAAGAAGAGGCTAAGAGAGATCAGACAAGATGTATCTGCACTGCAAAACGAGATTTCATGCCTTTTCTTTTGTCTTCCTGTTAACAACCCTTTGATTTCTTTGAATGGACGGAGATAACTACATTTTTTCTTTTACCTCTTATATAATCACGCAAATGTGCAGGGAACCCATTCAGACATTTGAAATCTATGCCGGAGAACACAACTCAGATGCGTATTTTTCATTTTTATGTTTGATACAATTGCTCAGCTCCCCCCGATGCAATGTATGATTACAGTATACTCGAGCCCTCACCACCAAAATGCCAACTTTTGGCAGGAATCCTACTTTTCCGGTCCCAAATCAGACCGATTTCTATCCAAGCTAACAGGGGCCCGCTGTCAGTCAAGCAAGAACAGGACTTAAACTACTAGACTCGCCCACACTGGCAGCATATTTTCGTGCCCACAAGTCGTAATGTACAATTTCCTCAAGGGAAGGTGAAGTCACCAACTCTGCCCGATGCTTATTGCATGTCAACTCCACGACCTTGAAAATTTCCAGATAGCTGATCCTGGAACCAGGAAAAAGTGAAGCTATCATAACAAAAAGGGAGGATGCATATAAGCACGAGATTAAATCATCATCATTCCCGATAATATATATTGGAGAAATATCAAGTTGCAAATCAGGAGTCATACAGGTTAATAGTTTCACAAATATGCATTTGGGAGATCGAGATCTAAATTAGAAGTCAGGCACCTTAACTTCAGTCGCAAGAGGAGACGAGAAGGGTCAATGACAAAATTTCTCAAGGAATTTAGAAATAGACCAGTAAAAATTGGGCAATCCTCAAAGTAATGCTAAAGAAAAAATAGAGTTTCACATCTTTCGAAAAAATGGAGCCTTTTACAAAGGAAAACAGACGATCTTGAAAAATACTAAACCACATGCCCTAAAGTCACCTAATCTGTACAATGAAGAATCCCAATGAGGAGGAAGCAGAAGCGAACTGACTTATCAAGACACGCAGCAATGTTTGGAAGGAAACATTTTTAAGGAGTGGAAATCAAGAAACAGAAACACATACTTTTCATCAATAAACATCTCTACAGCTTTCTCATTTGCCGCACTAAGAACTCCTGTCATGGTGCCTCCAGCCCGTCCAGCAGCATATGCAAGATCCATAGAGGGGTATTTTACATTGTCAGGAGCTTTATATGTTAGTGAACCAAGCCTGCATAAACCCAGACCAACTCTCGTCAGATTGAAGAAGCATACTGACAATAAGTTACAAGCACATCAACCATTTTGAATTGATCACAACTACTATACTCTTGACAAGGAGACGAATTCCAAATATTATAGGATAGAACTGACTAAAATTTCTTCAATCCCTTCTTTTACCTGGCATTGATAGTGATCATCTCTGTTTAGCCATTTTTGTGGTACTAATCAAGACAACCAGCAAGCTACAAGTGCAAGCCAAGTGAAAGGAATAGCAGCTGGTTATAGAACAAATAGGTTTGATAATCAAGCAAGCAACGGGTCCAAGCCACAGGAGCTGAACAAGCCGCAGGAAAGATCTTGTTGTTATAGCTGTTGCTCTCTTGGCTGATGCTCGTCTTTCTCTTTTGAGCCGTATGGGTAGCCATTCCTTCTAACCTCCCACCTACCGGATCGAGTCTCCTTTAACTTGTTTGTTTGCAAAATTGTTCTACGATACAATGAATACAACAAAATTCACAAAAAGAACATTAAAAAAATTCAAAAAATCCTACACAAACACCAACAACTTTTCACACAAACTCCAGTATTTCTAACAAATCTTTTCTCTCCATACTTTTTCACCAAACTCCAATACTTTTTTATTAAAAAATTACATCAAATCATCTCTCTCTCCACCTTTTTACAAACTTCAACACAAAAACCTATAAAACTCCAATCTACATAAATATTCAAAATTCTATCAAAATCATAAAAATATTACAATTTTGTATAAAACGAACATTGGCTTATAAGTTAGAGGATGGGATGTCATTGAATTTCTGAAATGTAGCTCATTTAAGCAATATGGCGAAGGAACACCTGTTACAATTCCTTCTGTCCCTATATGGGAAGTCAATATAATCCCTAGGTATAATAAAAGTAGGGTGAGAAAGGCGTGAATTAAGATGTTTTACTTCCATAGAGGGTAACTAACACTGGTAATTTATGGACGTGATACCTGCCAGGTGTTTGAAAAGAACATGACAGGAGTTGAAAAACCTTAATATGACTGGGCAAGGGCTATTTACTTGCAAAGATCAAGGCGAGGCCAAGTTATTTCAGAGCAATAGATTCTGTCTGGCCATGACATTGTGTACAGGATAGGCAAGCGCATATCAGGCCACCCTAATTGTGCCAGAACTGACGAGTCCTGTAATTAGAAAGAAATAGTAAACGACACATAAAAGAAGAAAGCGTCAGGCTTTATATTGAAAAACATCATCAATTTCAATTGCACTGCATTTGCTAATGTAAGACATCTTGAACGTGAAGAGAGCCACTAGAACATAGAAATCAAACCTGTGTTTCAACCATCGAATGGATAATGGATTGCGGATTAATAACAATCTCAATATTATCATATTCAGCTCCGAACAGATAATGGGCTTCAATGACTTCTAGGCCCTATTAGAGAGAGAGAGAGAGAGAATTACTTGTTGCTGGCAACTCATACTACACTAGCTGATAGATGGGATAAAGCATGATATTCCACTTAGAAGTAGAGATCACAAAAAGGTATAAACCTTATTGAAAAGGGTAGCAGAGTCAACAGTGATCTTTTTCCCCATATTCCAGTTCGGATGCTTCAAGGCATCAGCAACTTTAACTTCTTTGAGTTTATCAACAGGCCAATCCCTATTGTAACCAAGTAAACAAAATTTTAACTCCAGATTCCACTGTAATTACCAGAGGTATAAGATGTGATACTCCAAAATTGGCATTGAAACAGCCTATACGTGTCAGGTATTGTATGCATGAGAGGAAATGAACTTTCGACAGTTTTACAAGTAAGATGCACCAAGCCAATAGTACATATCATCAAACTCTAATAGAAGAATTATATGAGAAAATTTTTTGAGCCTTAAGGTGTAATGTTGTCTGGATTTGTTCCTCTGGCATTGTAGAAAAAGGAATGTATAAATTGGGCTCACTAGAACTATTTTAAACGAATTTCAAATAACTGGACAGATATCAAGTTTTATATACATGTTTTATCAAGACAAAAGAAAAGACCCAAATTATACCAAATAGTAATAACCGCATTTTGACTCCAATTTTCAAACAATAACTAATTATTACCCCGGTACATTCATAGTCGTAACCTTAATTAATATCTTAAACTATGATTTCACACCTGAAAGCTCCACCAGATGCGGTTAAAATAATTCTCCGCAGTGCGCTCTCTGGCAAGCCCTGAATACACTGAGAAAAGGAGATATCTAATAAGTGAAGTATGGAATGCGAAGATGATCATTCCATTCCTAGAGATAAGATGGACCAAGTTGTGTAATGAATCCTTCATTTAACTACAAGAAACAATAAAACTATATGTGATGGAAGTATCTGAAATCTATATGAGGTTTGTTGGATAAGTTTAGCTATTTATAGAAATGTGTTTTTATACCTGAAATATTGCAGAATGTTCTGAATCAGCAGGAAGAATCTTTATGTTATGCTTGTGAGCTAGAGGAAGGACAAAAGGACCTCCAGCGATTAGGGTCTCTTTATTGGCCAAAGCTATGTCTTTCCCTGCTTCTATAGCAGCCACTGTAGGCTAAGAAAAAAAATAACCAGAACATTTCCATTAGCTCATTTGTTTATACCACAATAACTGATTTCTGGTTATTTTCACCCTATTAATATGTAGTACCTAAACCCTATGGATTTACCTTTAATCCTGCACAACCTACTATTCCTGTAACGACAGTGACTGCATCTGGGTGGCGGGCGACCTGAGAATAAGAAATACCAATTTAACAATGTGAATATCTTTCATTATCTGAGAAGAGACCAGAGGACAAAGATGGTACACCACCTCTATGACTCCTTGTTCCCCAGGAATAATCTCAGGCTTTTGTTCTACACCAGCCAAAGCCTCCTTGAGTTCATCAAGTAAGGACTCGTTTCTAACAGCAACCAATTGAGGCTTGAATGTTTTCACCTGTACAGCAAACAACATATAAATATAAATAAAAATCGTAATACAGATACTTTTGTAGTCATGGGAAAACAAAAAGAGCAAGATTCAGGACCATGCTGTCCAAACCCCAGATTGCTGGGATACTAGTGGTTAAAGCTAGTTTATAGTCGAGTGAGGAAAAAAATCAAGCGATATAGGTCAGACTTTGTCATCTTAGATTTAAGCCTTGTTGTAAATTGAAATCACCAAATCATTACAACTTCTATAACATGTTATGTATCCACTTGTTACCTGATCTGCAAGAAGAGTTACATTTGAACCAGCCGCAAGTGCCACAACTCTAAATTTATCTGGATTCTCTGCCACTATGTCCAATGTCTGTGAAATAGCCAAAGCTGAATCTAAGTAACTAGTCAAGGGTCAAGACATAAATCACATGCCAAGCATTAATTTGACTCCTGAAAGGAAAAGGATCGAACATCCAAGAAAAGAGGGAGCTTGAGATTGGAAACCAACTTGATGCAAATTCCATAACCACCTTAACCTCAAATCACAAGGTGCAGATTTTACAACTGGTAAAGAAAATAGGAAATTTTCTGTAAACACCATAGGCAGTATGGAGTCATTAGAACACAAAGTAATTGCTTGATTGATGAGTTTCTCACCATAAAATAATATCGTCTTAAAACTCTTTATTGATCACACAACCTCTTCCTTTCCCTTTTCTTGACCTAGCATCGTGATTTAGAACATTCTCTCATGTCTCCTCGTGTTCTCTTTGATGACAAGAAAATATATCCTATAGGAGTGCAACTACGTGGGCTCTGAAAGGAAGATTTCTCTTTACCTGAGTTCCAATCGATCCAGTGGAACCAACAATGGAGATAGGCTTTGGACCATCCCAAGTCTTCCGACCAGGTTCTGGCACAGCACGTCCTGGCCAGACTGGTGGAGGTGGCTGTGCTGCACAACAAACTCTTCTCCCAAATACTGCTCCATAATCCTTTCTCTTCAGAGCAAACCCAGCTAAAAGTAGACAAGTAAACTATAAAATTAAGCCTCGGAAAGGTATAACCAAACTACTCAAAACAAACAGTTCTCAATGACACAATTACAACTTATTAACTAATATCAACATATTTACCAAGGAAAAAGCTAAATTCTTTAGTCTAAAAAAAAACCCTCAAAATCGTTTCAAGACCGAATCCTATCAACGTCTCACGCGATTGGCACTTCAGATTATGACAAGAATTCTTAAATTCAAAATAATAAGAAGTAGATAAAATCATGCCATGCATACTCGTGCTTTGAACTGCTATACAACTCCGAAGAGAGTTTGGATCTAACACAGCAACAAATTACACGCAAAATAAACGTCTGAAAAAAAAAATACGAAGGCTTATTTTTTGGAGAATTACACTCAGCCCGTGCTGAAAAAATCGAACTTATATATAAGAAAGCTAATATACAAAAGCTACCGAAACCAACCAGTTTTTGTTTTTGTTTTTTCCTCTGTTTAAAGGCAAAAGCTTAAGTTAACGTGTTAAAACCCTTTGTTATTTATAATTTATGCTTCACCCACGGTATTTCTTACAGCAAACCAAACATAGAATCAACGACTTCCGACACCCCTCTTGAATTTTTCACCACTGAGACTGAAACAAATAGAATGAAACAAAAGCAACTCCTTGGCTAAGTTAAATTTCTCGTATGCAAACTAAAGATCAAGCAACACAGGGAAGCTTCAATTTCCACCAACTATCCTGTTATTTTTGTTTTGTTTTTGGCAGCAATAAAACGAACCTGGACGCTTGGGGAAATAACTGGACTTGGTGGAGTCCAAGAAGAAGATGGCCTTGATATCAGCTGGAGACACTAAATTCAGAGCCATCGAAGTTTTTCAACTTGTTTGCTTCAAAAAGTTCAAAATTCAGAGGCGCAAAACCATAAATGCTAGACTAATTCACGACCAAAGAATTCCCATTGTCCTCTACAGGCAGAGTGTTCTGATCAAATATAAATACGAGTGGGAATCAAGCTGAGTTGTACCCTCTCCGAGTCTCCCACCGTCCCACGGGCCTCAGCGTACGAATTATGTGTGGTCTACGACGACGTTTCGATTAAGAATCCTCCATATCGCGACTGCGTTTATTCCCTTGTATTCCGTCCAAAAATCTTCTCTGCGTTGCGAGTTATAACAGCTAGAAAAAAACAAAACAAAAATGGCCGATCCGAAAAATAGAGAATCAGTAATTTCTATGAAAAGTATTTTATTTTTTGTAATTTAAATTATTTTTTAATCTTCTGATATAGATATATTTTCTTTCTAAGAATACGAGGTTGGTTGGTGATGTCATTGTCCATTCATGCAAACTATATGCCAGTAGGTATTAGTTAAAAGTTTGGAAGAAAATTGACACAATTAGCATTAACTTATCTAGGCATAGCAAACACCAATAGGGACGTTATATAATAGACGTTGTAATGTTGGTCGTATCAGAGAGCATTGTGGAATCGTGGACGGTCGGGCAGGCATAATATTATTAATGAATTCACTAATATTATTGGTGGCCATCAGCTAATTAATTACGAGCATTAAAGCGTGTTTACGCCAAAACTGCGGGTGATAGTGACCCTCCCCAAGAGACGAAGAAGTAGGTGAGGCGAGAGAATCATTTTACTTGGGCAAAATGTTTTCCCAAAAGGATTAGAACGTGATTGGCACTATGCAAATGAGACAAAATCACGTGTATGTAATTCACATACGTTTTGAGCTTCGAGCATCTCTAGGCCCCGGGGCAATTGCAGACATAAAGAAAAGAGAGAGACAACAAGTAGACTACATTTTATAGTTCATACTGTCTAAAAAAAACTTTATCTAGACGGAAATAGATAGTATTAAATGATTTACAATCTATTTATTCCATCTATCACTTCTTGAATTGTTCTAAAAATCCTAATCCCACATAAATGGGTCCAAAACATGTAAGAGACTCTATATTAGATTAGGTTAGGATCCTTACAATTTCCTGCCCGCCCGAATTGCATGATACAATTTAAAAAGAAAATAGACACAATAGATGAAACCAACACCATTAAACATATAAAGTTTCGGACAACATAGACCATACAATGAAATCTATCTGTTGTGTCTATCTCTCTTCAAATTGTACCATGCAATTCAAGAAGTAAATTACAGAAAATCCAGAATAGTATTACATCTAGGTGGAGAGAAGACGTGATAGATAAAGAAAAAGATGTGTGGAACTCTAATAAGCTGAACATATTTGAACCATAAAAAGCTAAGCCCTAAGAATAAACTACCACACAAAAAGAAAAAGGCATGGGCTAGAAATGCTTGCGTACAGTGAAGATAACGACTTCATCTGCAACCGTTCTCTCTTTTATGGTAACTTCATTTTCCTATAAAATAAATCCACATAAATTGAGTCCAAATTCAGGTAAAAGTACAAATAACACAAGGATTATGTTATTTGTGTCAAGTAATCCAAATATTCCACGGAATTCAACTACAAACTTAAATATATTCTTCTTTCAAGCTTTAGCTTTGCTCAAAACCGTTGGTTTCTTCTTGTATCTCACTTGAGTTCAAACCTGAGCCCCCACCATTAATCTCCACAGTACCTCCAGATTCAGATATTTTTGTGATCCTTTGCAGCTCATCAGTAACATCAGAAGGAGGTGCTAACGACTGATCATCAGCTATCTGTTCTCTCTGAACTGATGGTTTTGGCCGTCGGATAGCTTCAGCTGCTTCTGGCATTGCAACTGGGGGTGGCTGAGGCGGGACCCATGAACGCTGAACTGGTTGCTCACTGGTTCGCACACCGTAAGACCCAGCACTGAGTTCTTCATTTTCAATCTCTGTGATTTTGACATTTTTCTTTTGCCACAAAGGTACTGAACTGTTACCGTTTAACTGATGACTTATTCCATTGTCTTGAAACTTTGAATTCCAGCCTTCACCATTTACCTGAGACTGAAATGCTTGGCCTGAGATTGAGATGTTCTGGGCCTGACTAACTTCCCACGGCTACTCAGGAGGACACAAAGTAATAATCAGCTTTATGTAAAGTGAATGCAAGTATACTAGAATTAGAAAATGTTTTTCCAAATTTTTCAATAGATATTAAAAGTACCAAACGGAAGACGGGTTCAGTAGCCGTACTTCTAACATTTCACATAAAAAATTATCCAAAGATAAAAGCAATATTCATCAGAGCAATTTTTGTTTCTCATTTAACTGGCGCCCAACCATTAACTACGTCAAACGTTAGGACTACCTCTACTTCAACTCATGCAGTCACCTATCATGGTGCTGGAATTCGAAAAACAGAAATAGCATGCCCTAAGGAGTGGCCCCAAGGAATCCAGCCTTAAAGTTCTGTTCTAATTCAGTCAGACTCGTTGGTACAGAAAATCAATTTTTCAAAAAATGGAAAAGAAAAAGACAGAAAATAAAACTATTTTAGAAGGAAAAATGGTCAAAATCAAACCTTAGGTCTGGGTGCTAAACGAGGATTTGATGGTTGCTGATTAGGGTTTGGGGGTAGATCATTTATGTCCTGCATATGAATTTAGAATGACAGTATTAGCATTGATCTCACAAACAAGCTGATGCAAACGTGAAGTATACTCAACATACTTTGATATTAGGAGGTCTTTCCCCTCTTTGGATCATGGCCATAATCTGCAACACCATTATAGCAACCAAATAAGCAGAATGCATTTTAAAACCAAAGTTGATAACATTGCATGTGAGGGGTATAATGTCTCGGCTTTGCAATGAATCAAACATGAAGCGAAAAAAACACATTTATATATAATAAACGGGGTTGTAAGTCGGAGTATAGAGATCAACATTGCTATGTATAATATTCCAGTTCTTATAACACAAACCGTTCTCTATAAATAAATTATTGTAAATAACAGATATTAAAGCAACATATTTGTATGACCAATAATTTGAAAGTCATTCCAACCTCATGACCCTTTTCCATTTTCTTTTATCTTATTCACCAATTTCAATGTTTTTCTGAAAACCTTTTGATAACAAATAATAAAGAGGGTTCGCGATTTAGCTAGACTGCTCAAATATCTACTCAGATTTCGGATAATTCCTAAGAATGGTCAGAAATCAGAGTAAAAGGCTGTACGTTCAACTAAATGGTAGTTTCTGCTCACAGTTACATTAAGGGGTCATTCCCCTGTGCCAGCTCCACTGATGTCTCCAGTGGAGTAAGTCAAAAAATGTGGCCACTCACAAAATTGCCTCGTTGTCCATATTCAGAAAAATGATGTTCTATGGCAGCAAACTGAATGGAGTCAGTTATTCATACCTAGGTACTATATTGGACCGATTTCCGTTCTTAGGCAACTAAATTGCATGTCATCCTACCAGTAGAATGATCCAACAAATTGAATGTAAAGAGGAGTTCAAGCAAGAATACAGACATCCATTAAACAATCAATTCTTCAGGAGTCTTTCTCATCAGTAGAAATATTGGATTAATGACTCACCTCCACATAAGACTTAGGGTGAGGTGCAATTGATGGTTCTGCAGCTGCAGGAGGAGAGGAAGATCTCACTGTACAAAAGATTCCAATTATAAGGCATTGGAATTCATTTAAAATGTTACATAAACAAGATGACACTTGGTCCCTAAATAGCAACCTGAGCGTGAGTCATAGTCGGCCTTGTCATTTACGTATGGTAGCTGCAGCACATTTAGAATTAGTAAATTAGACAAGTCAAACGTGGATGAGAGAATTTATGATCCAACTCTTCTTCAGAGAGCATGAATTTATGCCAATGCTCAGCTCACCTTTGAGCTTGACAGAGTGACTCGATGATCTTCTTGATCAACAAAAGAGGGTCTCCCTTGGGAATTTGTTTGTCCTGATGATTAGGTAGAAAGAAAGGATATTCCACAACAAGGTTAGCAGAGTACCAGTAACTCGGGAGACATTACTGTGGATATGCCTTGAATTTAGAAAAAAAAAACTGGTATGAAGAATGCTAGCTATTCTGTAAATGAGCAAGAGGATTCGTACACAGAACTGCACCACAAACAATTAAGCTAAGAGATTCTTCTGATAATACCTAGAAAACCTATCAAACAGCATTGACAGTCAAGAAATCAAGTGCCTGGACAATGACTTGACTGATTGCTCAGATACTAACATAGGTACCCACACGGCACTAACACACTAACAAAATACGGTGACATTGTAGCAAAGCTGTCATTTCAGACATCTCTGACCAACTTGCCAATGTAAAGAAGATATCTCCGACTCTCAAACATCGTTGATCTAAGCAAATATGAACAAGTTTCCCGTAGGAAGAAATTATCATGTGTTCCCCATATAAATCTAGTATTGTCTTACTTCTCCAGTGAAAAATCCGTGGACTTCCAGTGGTTTTCCAATTTCTTCCAAAAAATCGTTTTCTCCCCCTTTCAACTAAGCATGTGGTGATCCATCATAGGTACATCTCCAAAATTCGCAGCTTTTAGAGTAAGTAAATACAGATTAACACACTGGTGACTTATTTACCAAAGGCTTCAACTGTCCCAATATTTTTCAGAGTTTGAAAAGGTCTTAGGCCAGCAGAAATATGAAGTTAAAAATCCAATAAAAGCAGCTGCTTTTTTGGTGAGGAAGAAACGGAATGTCTAAAAGCACCCAAATCCTTACAAAGATACTAAATTGGTGTAACGAACAGAGAGGTAACAACATGTTCTGCAGCCCTAAAATAAGAAGAAAGCCATCTGCATCCCTCAGAGAATCCTTCACTTCATTGGTTTTCTTTATTGCAAGAGTTTATCCTCCATAGTCAGTAAAACCAAACAGTAAAATAGGCCACAAGCCACATTTATGTTTATCTAATGCTAAACTCTGGGTTTTCCATAGCTAGACACGTATACATTAGTAACTTAGAGGTCCTTGTGCATACACAGGATGTTGTAAAAAATTAGTTGCTGTAGAATCAAGTCTCAATGAGATATGCGAACTCAACCTTGACATACAGAAAATTTAATATGAAATGAAATGTCAACAGAAGCAGATAAAATTGAAGCTAAATGCAGATAAAAATGAAGCTAAATACTTCTTGGTCAGAACAGTTGCGTATATATGCTTGTTTAATCAGAAAAAACCTTCTCAATACCTTCCAATTTCCTTATGGCATTACTCATTGACTTCATTTCCCGTACTTGAACATCTAAGAGATTCGTAAATTCTTCAAAATATCTCCTCTCTGTCCATGCATTGAACACGATGAAGCAATCAAAAGATATATTACTGACTGGTGAAAATTCGGAAAGAAAACAAAATCGTAAAAGAAAAAGAGAGAACAACAGAGCAAATAACATTTGATCTCTTCGGACAGAATCAGCTAAACAACCAGCATAAACCCACCTTCGTTTCTTGAACGCACTATTTCCTGGCTTGCTTTCGCAACATCAGCAGCTGCAGCTGCAGCTGCTTTTGCAGCAGCAGCAGTTTCTTCCTCCAAACTTGGTTTCAAAGAAGTTTTTTTAGCATGGTCATTTTCTTCCTCTGATACAACCTTGCGTATCCAAGACTTCAACCTGGGAACAATAACATTCTAGAACAGAGAACATGTCATCAATTAAGTGATTGGGAAGTTGGGTGCAACTATATGGATGCATCCAACTTATACATGGCAATAGTAGAGGGGTTACTTATCTCTACCTTAAGTAGGACAGCCGTTCCAGCCCCTGAAACTGCCAGAAATCCTACAGCAACAATGGCATGATACCAGTGAAATTGGAACCGTTTTAGAGCACCTGCTGAGGAAACAGCACTGTTTGGAGCTGCTGCAGGCTGCAGAGTTTGTACTGGGGCCTGTGGTTGAATGTTTGATGATGTCTTCACCTGCCCATCTGTTAGTGTATCGTAAATTACACAGATATTAGTTGTAAAAGAATTACCCAAACTCTAGTCAAATTCCAGTCCGACTTCATCACTAATTTTGATTACCTTGATTAATACTGCCTGCCTGGGCGCTTGGCGGTGGGTCCTGTAATTTCAGAAACAAAGTCACACAAAATAAGGAACTGACAGCGAAGTTGCATATAAAAGAGCGCTCTAGATGACACTACAGTAACAGCATGTATAAAAAAAAGAATGCAAACAAGACATTATATAACGTGCTCACAGGCACACGCCTAAAGGCTTCATCTATCTCCTCCTTTGTGAGGCCCTTCTTCTCAAGAAACGATCTTCTGTAGATGACCGGAGAGCCCCTAACTTTGGGGTGAGAAAGAAATTTCATCGCATTTTGCACTTGTTCCTCTCGTATTGGCTCGGAGTTCACAAACACGGATGGTGGAGAAGTTTGTTTGGGAACTTCTGCCCTGGACTCTTGCTGATCCTGATTAGTTGGTTGCACAACTTCTGTTGCTGAAAACGAAAAAGAGAACAAATCAAATCAAATCAAATTGACCGAAAAGTGCGTAAAACAAACGAGAAACAAATTGCGAACTAGCTGATTGAGACCTGGATTCTGCGGATTCCCGTCCGCCGGATTGGGAGGAGCAGCGGATTGAGTCGCCATCGCCGATTAGCCACCTCCTCTGTTAGAATTTCCAAAAGAAACAACCACTCGATGAGGTAAGAGGAAACAGAGCTAAAGCTTCAACCGAATCATAAGAATAAAAATTAATAAAGCAAAAATTGACGATAGAAGGGCTTACAGGAGATGAGGTCAGAAGAAACAGAAGCGGAGAGGCTGTCAGAGGTGCACTTTGCTCATCCCAAAGCGTACAGTGTTCTTCATTTATTCATCACTGCCAGCGGCAAAACAAGCCAAAAACACTACGGATAATAATGTCAAATAATTGATGTTATTTTCAGTGTCAGAATATCTGCTATATTCGTATTTGTCCTCGTTTGTTTTCTTGGGCCAATTGTTTAACTTGTGGAAGGACGAATCACGGGCCTCTTTTATGTTGTGGGCTATCCATGTGCTTTGGGCTGACAAAAAACTGGGCCGATTCGATGATACAAACTTTTGAGTCCCTGGAACCTAACAAAACATTGGCCCGTTTTATGGGCTTTGGCCCACTTTGGTGATGACCAAATGCTTGTGGACTGGGCTTATATTAAATCTCCAATGACATTTTGATTGTTGAGACTTCGAACAGAACATTTATGTATCTTACCTAGGCAACTTGATCTATAAAAAAAATGTATCTTACCTAGGGAAAAGAAGAATACGGAGTAAATGTTGGTTCTATGTGAAACACTAAATTTGAATCAAGTGATGTTTTGCATTGAGGTCTAATTCTCAGAAGTGTGCGCAACTAGACCTTTAAGATCAAATTAATTAGACATGATGTTTGGGCCAATATTTGTCTAGGCTAGTGTTAAGAGTATATAATTTAAATGGTCATGCATCTTTTTAATCCTTAGATAGTTATATTTTGACTCATTTTAACAGATCGTCCTTCGATTTTTAAATTGATCATAAAGATCATTGAGTTTGCAATTTTTATCAAACAAGTCTTTTTCGTTTTACTTTTAAGTTAATTTTATAAAATCTACCTTTTCTTATTAGTTTAAATTTATAGAATAAGTGGTAGATTCAAATGTATTAGAGCCAAAATCTCGAGTTTAAGACTTAATTCTGCATTTTACCTTAATTTCAATTAATAATACACATGTTGAGCCTATCAATTAAAGATAAATCCGGTCCACTCGTGAAGAAGAGTGTTAGAATATTTAATTTAAAAAATAAAAACTACCTCTTTCTATTAATTTAAATTTTTGGGATAAGTGGTATATCGACACCTGATAGCTAGACTCATTTATGTCTTCAAAGTCCAGTTAACTTAAATTTTTGTGATAAATGAGAGATTTATAGGGATTAGTAGCTTTCATACCACATATTTCACACTATCGATGGAGTTTTTCCTACCATAGATGGAGCTTTCACACCACAGACATGATATAAAGGTGCTTTTCATGAATGTCTCGTAGGATTTCTGTCTCCATGATCTACAAGGAATGTGGGAATTTGTGACTTTTAACCAATTCCGTGGTAGGAGAAATTAGGAGAAAAGGCAGCTATTTGAAGACCAAAATCTATCCCCCAAGTGAAATATCTTCGCATGTTGCAGTAGTATATATGGACATAGTTGCAGTCCAGCTGGCGTCATGCTCAAATAATGTCAAAAAAAAAAAACTCCATACTATTAAAGGTTTGAGTAACCAAAATCTGCAGTGCAGAAGGAGAGGGTAGCGAATTAGGGCGGTCGCTACCCATTCCTGGGCCCGATACCCATTAGGCCTGAGCCTGGGGCCCTTTTTTTTTTAATATGCAGAGGGTGAAACGACGCCGTTTCACCTTTTGTTTTTTTTAAAAAAAAAATTAAAACAAGGGTGAAACGACTCGTTTCACCCCTGCTTTGAAAAACCACCTGCCCATTGCGCGATCTCTCTCCCCTTCTCTCACAATTTCTTATTTCTCAGTCGGGGCCCAGCCGCCATTGTTCGTGCTCCATTGCTGCCTGTTAGCCGTTGCCTCACCGCCGCACTAGGTATACCAATTTCTCATTCTCTCTCTCTCTCTCTCACCCCTTATGCATCACTGCAATCTGCGACGAAAATTTCACAGTATGAATAATTAATGGGGGCATTTTGGTCTTTTAAAGATGAAGGAACGTTAAAAACGAGTAAAAAACTCAATTGAAACGTTTAAGAAAGTTGGAGGGGGGCGGGTTGATATGAGTTAAACATTAGGGGGGATAATGAGATGCGTGTGAAAGTTGGTGGGGGGTTTTTTGTAATTAACCCTTATTGATTAATGTTGTTTAATTTGGTGAGTGATTATTGATTAATTTTCACTTTTGTTTTGTTTAGATAATGGATATGTTTGTGATAAGAAAACCACGCAGCGTGGAGTCGTCTAATACTTCTAACGTGACTACTAATTCTGAAACGAATAGTAGTTCAAAAAAATCTCGCATTATGTTTAGTCCGGATGATATTTTTGCTGACACAGAGTTACGTACACCCATCGAAGAATATGATGTTGAGATTAGAGATCAATTTTGTAGTGAGTACTTATTGTGGGTTTGTTTTGTAAAATTTTAGTGTTGTTAAAATTTTAGGTATTGAGTTTAGTGAAAAAGTGAAGAGAGAAATAATTTTTTATTTTTTTGTAGTGAAAAGTAATAATTTGATGGGGGAGAGAGAGATTATATTGTAATATTTTATTGTGTTAAAATTTTAGAGGGTGTAAAATTTTACAACACAAACGGAGCCTAATCAAAGGCCATTTTCAACCGTGTGACGATGATTTTCCCAATACGCAATACGTGCAAGAAATGAGGGGTTTTAGGGAGACATAGTTTAAAGATTTTAATTGGTTGAAATATATTGTATCAAAGGATGAAGCGTATTGCTTGTGATGTTATATGTATAGGCGACCTAGAGGAGGGAAGTCCAGGGGAGATAATTTTACATATACGAGCTTCAGCAACTGGAAAAAGGCCATGTGGGGTTTTTGTTGAACATGTTGTTGCACATAAAAGTGCTCAAAATGAAGCTAGAAGACTATGTGAAGCACTTGAAAATCAACGATAAAGTGTGTTGCACATATTATCCGCACACGGACACGATCAAGAGAATGCTTATTACATTCGTTTAACAATGGTTTTAGATGACATTCGTTATCTTTTAGGGCAATGATTAGCTTTTCATGATCATGATGAGTCAAAGAGTTCAATAGCTTTTGAAAGTGTTTTGTCAATATGACGAAAAGGTTGTTATGACACTTAACACTTATGCTCCTAGAAACAACCAAATGACTTATCCAAAAGTGCATAAGGAAATGATGAGTGCTTGTGCAACTAAGACCACACTTGCTATCATTAAAGAAATTGAGGATGAATTTTATTCTCTTATGGTTGATGCGTCTCGAGATAATTCAGTGAAAGAGCAAATGACAATGCTTTTGAGATATGTAAACATACATGAACATGTGATTGAAAGGTTTCTTGGTGTGGAACATGTGCCTGATTCTTGCTCTGAATCTTTGAAAAAAGCTATAGACAAATTGTTTACAAGACATGAATTGTCAATATCCAGATTCAGAGGTCAAAAGTATGATGAGACATCTAACATGCGAGACGAGTTCAATGGGTTGAAATTGCTGATTTTGAGGTTCTGCTACCTACCTATATCCATTATTTTGCTCACCAACTTCAATTGATTATTGTGGGTATTGCAAAGAATAACTTGTAAGTTGATATTTTTTTAATTATACTTCCATGATATTGAATATGGTGAGAGCTTCATGTAAAAGGAAAGATGTTCTTCGGCAAAGTTGTCATGAGAAGATAGTGGAGCGGTTGGACAAGGGAGAGATTTCTAGTGGAAGGGGCAAAAATTAAGAAACAGGGTCGCACGACCAGAAGATTACTATATTTCATTACAATACTAATAGACCATTTAGTTTTTTTTTTTTTTTAAAAATTGTTTATAGTTTTATAATTTTTATAATATTGTAGGTGACACTCGTTGAGGTTCATACCACCTTACAATAATCCGTCTCTTCACTATGTGGTCATCAATAATGTAAGCGCTTTAACACATAAAATGAGATGATACTCTTGACATTGTTAATGCTATGAGTTTGGTTGAAGTTGTGAAAGAACAGTTGCAAGAATTGAGAGAGATAGAATGTGATGGATTTTTGGAAGAAGTTAAAACTTTTTGTGTTGATAACTCTATTAGTGTGCCAAATATGGAAGACATTATACCAATTCGTAGTTGTTCAAGGCGTGGAGGGCAAATTTTTACTTAATTCCATCATTTTCGTGTGGAAGTGTTTTGTCAGGTTGTTGATTTGACCATTTAAGAGATGGATAATTGGTTCACAGAAGCAAATACGGAGTTACTTCTTTGCATAACATATCTTGATCCAAAAAACTCATTCTCAGCGTATGATCATATTAAATTACGTCGTCTTGCTGAGCTTTATCTAGAAGATTTTACAGTAGATGATCATTTGATACTTAAAAATCAGCTTAATACTTATATTAGAGATGTTAGAAGAAATGATGCTTTTTATGGGCTTCAAGATATTGGAGGTCTTTCTGTGAAGATGATTGAGACAAAAAAGAATACTCTGTTTCCATTAGTTTATCGACTTATTGAGTTGACAGTTGCGACTGCAACCGTTGAAAGATTATTTCCTGCGATGAAGATCATCAAGAGTGATTTGCGTTAGGGGTGGGTAAACCGGGTTCGGGTTCGAAAATTTTAACCCAAACCTGAAAATTCGGTTTTCCTAATGTATAAACCCGAACCCGCATAAACCTGAAAATATCGGTTCGGAAACGGGTCGGTCCGGTTCGGAACGTCGGGTCACGGGTTTTTGACTCTCCGGTCTCAATTGGGTGCATTATATTTTCGGGTTCGGGTTCGAAGTCGGGTTTGTTACTATACCCAAACCCGAAAAACGGTTTTCCTAATCATACAAACACGAACCCGCCTAAACCCGCCCCGATCGGGTCGGAAACGGTTCGGGTCGTCGGGTCTCGGGTTTTTTGCCAACCCTTAATTTGCGTAATAAGATGAGAGTTGACTGGATGAATGATTGTATGGTAGTGTACATTGAGCAAGAAGTTTTTAAAACTATTGAGAACGAAGTCATTTTACAACATTTTCAGAAGATGCAAAATCGTAGGATACAATTGTCACCTTTTAGTTGCAGTACATAGTATGATACATTTATTCTAATATTTTTAATATTTTTAGTCCTTAATTTTCGACATTGTAATTCTAAAATAATTTTTTGCATTATAAATTTTTTTTTTTATCATTTCGCTTTTAAAGTTTAACGCCCATTGATTTCAATGTTAGTGCTGTCACTGCAAATCTGTCCAATGTCACGTGTTCTTACCGAACTCCAGAAAAGCTTTTCTCGTCAATCATCTACTCAAATTTTGCTCTTGGATTCCAAACAACATAATCGTGCATGTACCAGCTTTTGACTAGATCATTGTAAATATACAACGTGGGAATATTACTGTTTTAGTCAATAATAATTTGTCATATAGTATATTCTACATTGACTTTACCGCTCTCGTTCACTTCGTAACTGATCACTCGTATAGCCTAGTCGTATATATATATAGTCTTCTAATTGGATGCAGAATATGATAAATAAGATGTTGATATAAGTGTATTTACAGGGTATAGATTCAGTCCTAAGTGTCTTAATAAACTGTTCTCATTCATAGATTTCATTCGTTAATTAATGTGTTAATTACTGAATCATAACAATTACCGATTATTAAAACACATGATCGATGATGATCTTACTATTGAGACTTGAATCTATAATTTCGTATTTTAAAATGCAAGTGGGTTCATGTAAAAAATTGGTTCTTGTTATTGTAAAAGGATTTTTAGAGGATACTATATATTCAATTTCTTTCCGTTTATTTGTATTATCTTTATAAATTTTCACATAATATTGATGTTTATTGAGGGAAAAAATGATTTTAGTTGTTAATGTAATTACCCAAGAAATCCATTGAGGGGGCCACTATTAGGGACAATAATAGTATCAGTAGAGTAGTGGGGTCACTGGCAACGACTCTTGTGGTAGACAAAATTCTAACACTTTTAGCTGTGGGTAAAGAGTCAGACGTGTGGGAATTATTAGGAAAGACATTACTTTTTCGTTGTCAAAGGTCATTACCCACAAGGCAACCGCAACGACCCGTTCAACGATCTCTTTTCCGAATTTCTTGTAGTGTCAGTTGGATATTCATCCTGATCCTCTATAATATATAGAAGGAAAACGTACGTACGTAATTTTCGGACGTGGCACTGCATGCACGCACTAGAGAAGATAAGGTAGGTGGTGAATGGACAAATGCTTAGGCTGTGTTTGTTTCTGCGTAAAATGGGGAAAATAAGAAAATATTTGCAGCTGAAAATATTTACAGAGAAAACAAAACAAGTTTTAGTATTTGGCTAATTCTTTGAAAATAGACATATAGTGTTTGGTTCATATGAAAATTTAAAGAATATTTTGTGAGCTTATTTAGTTTGATGTACCTCTAGATTTAGAATAACAATCATATTAGAAGGATCTAGACAGATACTTCCTCTAATTATCTATTTGAATTATCAAAGGCTCCAATCGGGAAAGTTGTGTCTTTCTTACAAATTTGTCAGTCAGCAAATGAAGAGCTATCTATAAAGCTTCGACTCATCAGAGTCTTCTTGTAATTTTATCTCAGCAAACTAATTGCGAAAATGTAGAATCAAAGTTCAAATGATAGCGAGATATTAAAAATAATAAAAGGAGGTCCAATAAAATACGAATTACAACCTGAAACGCTAAAATAAATTTTTATTATCGATAAAGATATTAAAAATACTGAATAACAATAAAAATAATGTCTAACATAAAATTCCCAAAATTAGCCACTTTCATAATGATAAATTAATATTCAGCATTTTGGTAGAGAATAGAGAAAAAATAGTTAACTGAAAAATAATTTAAGTATTTTTGTTAGAGAAAAAATAGTAGATATCATATTTTGCGATAGAATAGATAAAAAATAGTCACCTGAAAAATAATTTAAGTTTATTTTGTTAGTAGAGAGAATATAGATGAGAAAAAATAATAGATAGCGTCTGTTAGAAAAATAGAGAAAATATAGTCATCTGGAAAATAACTTACGCTTCTTCAAAGGGTAAGTTGTTTTGTAAGTTATTTTCAGCCTGATACAGGTTATTTTCCTTTAACTGCTTATCCCATTTTCCTTTGACTTTTTTTTTAGCCCCTACCAAACACATGTTTTTGAAAATATTCTGCATAAAAACATATTCAGTCGAAACAAACGCAGCCTAATGAAAAATGTTTTACACGTTATATATGGAAAATGGAGACGTGTTTGTTTAATAGTTGACAGCAAAACGCAAGAAAGAGAATTTTTTCCCCTAGACACGACAAATTAATCTACGTCGCCCGTCGGGGTGTTTATCGTGAGGAATCTAAAGCTGGCCTAGAGTACTGCCTAGTTAGAAGCATAGGCTTTGCTTATAAATAATTCAGTTCCCTGCAAGGTCTGCAATTCTTCTTCTCCACTTAGTGTTTCACTAGAAAGGCAGCTAATTAATTTTCTACCAAACTTTTGGAGCAAAAATCCTTGCAAACGGATGGCTTCCTTTGAAACACGTACGTAGTACTACTCCATGTACATGAGTTTATGTTTCATAAAATTACTAGAGATCTAGAAAATCCTTGGTCCGAAATTTTACATTTATGTTAACCAGAAGATTTTACTAAAGAGCTAGATTTTGTGTATTATGTTTCAGTACTGTTAATTAAGTTTACACATTTTGCGAACTTGCAGACGAAGCTTCGGAAATGTCGACTAGGCAGTCATTGGAGGTAGCAGTTGAAGGACTGAAGAAGCTCGCCAGGTTTTATTTTAAATAATCTTCGCCAACCTATATTTTAGAAAAAAAATAAAACTATAAGCTGCCTAAAATTCTATTATATATCAAGACAGGCCCGCAAGGAGATCAGATTTTAGAAAATCTCAACGAGTTTTTATTGGATGTACAGGGATGACAATAAATAATAGCCATACATTATTATTGATCGTAATTCTAATTACGAAAAATATATAATTTTATTTATTGTTTTTCCTATTTATTTGCAGTCTTTTCAACAAATTGAGAATAATAGATATCACCGTTATATGGCTGCAGCGAGAAGGACGAGCTGGATGATCAGGTGGCCGCTGCAAAAATTGAGAAACTCATGACAGCCGAATTGCAAGGGAGAGATCTCGATCATTTTGACCCAGTCGAAAGAATTATAGACGGATTTCATCACTTCAAGATCAACAAATTTGAGTATGACACCACAACCTGTTCGATCTGCTGCAGCTAGCTAGCTAGCTAGTAGATTAATATTGCCATGGCCCTTTGGCTGGCACTTTTCGAGAGCCTTTTTCTTTTCTTCTAAAAGCCAAACTTAGCTTATTTCACTGACAAATTAAGAGAATTTTGTAGTACCGACTTGTCAACTTACCATTTTTCTTTCACAAATTTCCTTGGTCTAATTTTTGCAGCAAGTCTCCAGAGTTGTTCCAACATCTTGCTGAAGGCCAGTGGCCCAAGGTAGTGTTTAGGCATCTATTTTCATCAGCCTGGCCAGGTATAAGTAATTAAGCAAGATAAGGGTCTTTGATTTCATGGTACTGCAGTTCATGGTGTTTGCGTGCTCAGACTCACGAGTCTGCCCCTCTCACGTCCTCAACTTCCAACCTGGGGAAGCCTTCATGTTCCGCAACATAGCTAACTTGGTTCCTCCATTTGACAAGGTTTTTTCATTTAAATCCTCCCCAATGGCTTTAATTAAATTACGTCCCAAACATATATATATATAGAAGTTACCGCTAATTAGAATCTTGCCAAATTTTAAGCATATGATTTCTTTTTAATTTACATTATATTAAAATTAATTAGATTTCTAACACATCTGCATGTTTTACCGCACAGCTAAGATACTCTGGAGTTGGTTCAGCCATTGAATATGCCACCTTGTCTCTTGAAGTAATAACGCGCGTTCCTATGTGCAAAGTTCATTCTTCCGTTTCTGCAATTTTCTCCCAATTTCTTTTCAACTTATTTTTTCTACCATATCCTAATGTGAAGAAATTTTCTATATATAGGTAGAAAATATCCTAGTCATTGGGCACAGTCGTTGCGGTGGAATAGAAAGGCTTATGTCTCATGATCATCAATATCCTGAAGATGGTTCTCCTTAGTAAGGCCTTTTACATAAAATCTTTTTGAGCTCAAATTTGAATTGCATTTTCTTTAAATTGGCGAATCAATCTAAAGTAGATAAGATAGTAAGAGAACTAGTGCTGAAATTCTGATCATGACTCTTTACTGCATTAATGATATGTACAGTGACTTCATTGACGAGTGGCTAAAAATCGGTATACCTGCCAAGGCAAAGGTCAAAGCAACCTCGTCCCATTTGTCACCTGAGGAGCAACGTGTAGAATGTGAAAAGGTAGGCCTACCATGCATCTTGCTTTAGATCTAGATAAATCATAACTCGAAAGATCAAGAAATTTGGCAAAAAGAGAGAAAACAAAGAGAAAATTAGAAGAAGTATATATGAGTTTTCCGATATCGCAGAAGCTATGCTTTCTTATAAATGTTTGCAACTAATTGTGTTTATACATATTTGTCTATTATTCAGGAGGCAGTGAACTTGTCACTGATTAACTTGCTTACTTATCCGTACGTTCGGATGGGGCTGGCAAACAAGAAACTGCGGTTGATTGGTGGCTACTACGATTTTGTTAATGGAACTTTTAAGCTCTGGGCGTTTGAGTCTCGTTTTTCACCTCCTCTTCCGATATAACGCGCGATTGTATCAAGTCAAGCTACTACTGTCCCTTGCCCTTTTTATGTCAACATAAAAACAGAACGTTGTGCTTGCCTTTAGTGTCTACTAAATAATGCCGAGCAGCTCTGTATACATGCTCGCACTCTCGTGTTGCTTTTTGTTTACCCTATAAAATAAAAGCGTGAGAAGTTCAATTCTTTTACTTATGATTGCCTAGTTATACTGAACAGAATTATTTAAGACTCCCGATACCAACCTAACCTAAAAGGTTAATAGGTTACCCAATTTTTATTCTAACTATTTCAATTTTCAACAGAAAGTTTCTGCACAAGCTACACCAAATCAGATTAGTAATTTCAACAATCAAAATTACTACAATACAACCACATTTAAGCGAAACGAATAATCATACAAACATCAGATCAGAATATTTAGAATCTATATTCAAGATTCTCAAATCAAGAACATCTGAAGTTTATCTTGTAATTTATACTAAGAAACACTTTAAACAATAACACAATTAAAAGAGCAATCACCACTCAAAGACATAAATTTGGTGACGAAGAAAAAATCTCTTGGAAACAAATTTCAAGAGATAAAAACTCTCCTAGCCTGTAGGCCAGGTAACGATTTCACTAGTTTATCGAACTCGAAATACAAGGTGATCTATAGACTCAAGACTACCCACAATCCTAGTCTAACACACTTGCTTTCTTACCCGAAACACACCGTTCGGATCTGCTCCATGCAGGGATCGAGAACCTCTCATTCATTCGAAAAACTAACTATCTTTACCTAGCTATTCATACCTTGTCATTCTCTATTGCAAACCAGCAACAAAAGCAACCGCACGAACTTGGACTTGGACCTTCAAGATTTTAGCAACCTCCGAAATTCTTGAATTTCTTCTTAAGGAAATAACAGTGGTGATCAATAAACTCGAACTGAGAATCCTAAGAGAGGGTTTTAATTTTCAAGGCTTCATTTTCAGTTCTCACACAATCAAAGACTTAGAAAATTGGAGAGCGGGTTTCTAGAGATAGTTTTACGTTGAAGGCACAATATCTGGAATTTTCTAAGTCACGAATCTTCAAAACAAATGGGGTTAAATGCTACGGGTGTTTTCAGTTAGGAGTAGAAGGTTCTAGGCTTTTTGGGTCATTCATGACGTCACTCATTTAGTTAGAAACAGACTAACCAATTCCTGTTTCAGCCGTTCTTTAATTCGCGTTTCTGTCTGACTTGTATCTGACTTCAAGCTAACTTTATTTTTCTGAAGAAATACCCAATTTTTGTATTGCAGTCTCCAGCTCTTCACAAAAGCTTCATTAACCTCAACATCTCAGGAAGTACAACAAAATTACATACTAAGTAAAGCCAACTAAAATATTCCTAACATATAGTCAAGAGAATGTTACCATTGAAGAATCTCTTCTTCCTAAACTATGCATATGCATTGGCATGAAATAGAGCATGAGTGTGGACCCCAAACCAAGAGGGGAACATATCCCCGTCTCTTTTACGACTTTCAAAATGTTGCCTAATTAGCTTGTAGGCACTTTTGTCCACTACCGCGTATGCTAGGCCCCAACATACAACAATACGCTCTGCACTGATCTGTCAAGCAATTGCAGCCCCTAAACGAAAAGAGAGGAAGCATACCAATATATAACAGTCGTTAAGTAGAGATATGTACATATTTTGGGAGCCTCTGCCCTAGACTCTTGTTCATCCTGATTCGGTTGTGCAAGTTTTTTAACTATACATACAGCTCCTAAAACAGTTTACTAGGAGTGTAAGAACACTGTTAATTATTGGTGATCGACGAAATTCATAATATTTTGCTTTTGGAAAGTTTTGTCACAAAGGATACCAAAGGGAAAGATTGTAAGATCCATTAGTTTTTGATATGGTTTGTGACAATTTAATATGTAACGTTTTTGAGATTTAAGTGGTAAAAAATTAGGATGGTCATTGGCTGTGTGAAGGTTGTAAAGAGTTTAAGAGGGAGTTTGAAGTAGTCTACTGTTTTGAAGAATAATTTTTTTTTGTTTTAAATGAAAGTGTGGCCATTTAATATTTCCAGCGTCCTTTGACTTCGAAATGCCCTCTTTTATCATATAATAGCATCTATATTAAGCGTGTAATTAGAACTTAGAAGCACATGATAAAACTCCGCTTATAAATAGGGAACATTCAGTCAATGCAAGATGTGCTCAACTTTCGTTTACATTTATAGTACTAAGTCACTAGCTAGGCCGCTACTAGTTATACCAACACTTTGAAACAAAGATCTTTGCAAACGGTCTGTTCACATGTTTTTTATGTAGTACTACATGATCATGATCATCACCATTAATTCCTTTTCTCTAGACAACCTTGAACTTTGTTACATACATCAATACTCTCATTGAGATTTGAATTTCCATGCATATTCTTATTCCATACTCTAATTTCACTAGTAGAAAGTCGGTCATCGCCGACGAAGGCTTTCGTAGACAAAAATGGCAAAAGTAGTCAGAGTTTCTCTTCAGCCATGACTTTCAGTCGTCGAAGCTCGGTCGAGATTGTAGCGTCAACATTGGCCTGCCATGACCACCTTTTTTCCACGTCGGGAATTAGTTGCTACGTCGACGGGATATCGCATTGGAAGAACATCTGAGCATTCGTTGATGAAGGGTCCTGCGATTAGGACGGGCTGGTCGTCGTTGCTCACTCGCCGACGACTTAAAAGAGGTCAAGAATGCCATTGCCTCTGCTGACGACTTAAAGGAGGTCAAGAATGCCACTGCCTCTGCCGACGACTGATTGAGACATCAAGGTTGCGGTCCATCACTGACCTCTTCAAGGACGCCTCTGCCTTCACCGACGATGAATATGTCGTGAAGGATGCTTGCTTCTTTGTCGATGAGCTCAAGACGACATAAAGGTGGTCACAAATCACTAACCAAACGATGACGGGAAGGAAGAGTTTCCTGACCTCTGTATGCCGTGGGCAATGAGCAATGGGGACGACGAAATTTTCTTATGACCTCTGTATGCACGCCTTAGTTCTCCTATGCCTTATTGTACCATACTTCTAAAAAAACCATTGTTGTCATAAAAATTTGAAATCTCCTACATTTCTCTATAACTAGACAAAAAAACATACGACTGGTAGTCATGGAAAATAGAACAGGAACAATGGACATATCTTACACTGAGATCACTTATAAAAAAACATATCTTACTCTGAGATCAACTTCTGCTCTCATGTTAGTGACTGCCTCACAAGCATTCAGTATACATTGATGTCTCTCCATCTCCTCAAGCTTCCTTTCTTTGCTAGCTGGGTCCTTCAACAACAAAACTTTCGACATATCTTTTACACTAGCCCTGTCCAAGGATTCCTCATCATCATTTTCTTTCCCTCTAAAGACCAACATTTTCTCCTTAGGATCCAGAGAAAATAACCTTTTTTCCATTCCCTTTTAATTGAACCAAAAATAACCAATTGAGCATCAAATTCAGAATTCATTCACCACGAGTGCTGCAGCCGCTATCTACCACCTCAAATTCAGAATAAAAAATGTCCAACAAACTAAGTAGTGAAGCAAGTCCAACAATCTAAGTAGTGAAGTAGAGATCTAACGACCTCACTAATTCCAAATAATGGATTCAAGAAAGGAAGGAAAAATAAGTAGGAAGATACATGAGAGAAACATGTTTAATGTATCTCAAAAGAGAAACTTATATAATCATTTGACTAGTAGAATTATAAAGGTCAATTCCAAACAAAAGGATAAAGATCAACCTCGAAATGCCCTCAAAAGATTCTCAAAATCAGTAATTAAGCACAACATGAATGTTTAAAGATTTACAAAAATGCAGGTCAGAATATTACCGAACATGCTTTTATGTGCAAACGAGATATGCTAAACAAGGAAATGGGTAACCTTTTGCCTTAGATTGAACGATAAAGCAAGTACTCACAAAATTGGGTGTGAGCCTTTTTCGAGTAGATGATCGTGTTGTCTTGATGATGCCAATTAAATTCGTTGTCGCCAGATGATCTGTGCAGGCCAAAATACCCACATCAACAATGTGTAATTTTGAAGGGGAAAGATGGGCAACGAAAGTGGTGAGACTCTCCCCATGTCGAACAAAGTCTTCCCGCAAAGAGGGGAATAGGAGCAGAATCTAGCATATGAGATGTGCAAACAAAAGCCATTTACCGAGTACAATATAGCATCTGAGATTTCCACATACATGTTTCATCGACGAACCTTCAGACTGAGTTTGAAGAACGGTCCTTCACCAGCGTAGAAATGATGTTGGGTTGAATTTCTCGTTGGAACTCACCGACGACCACCACCACCAGCGCCGCTCTTAGAACTTATCTTGACGGATCCAGACTCCAGAATAAATATCGAACTAAAAAATCGTTGGCGATGACCACCTTCGTCGGCTCTGGGATTTTTCTTGACGGACCCAGGCGGTGGAGGAAAGGTGACTGGGCTACCAAGGCACTCGCGATGGCTGGTTCGTCGCTGTAGTGTGGAGTTGGAAATAAAAATTATATAAGCGCTACAGTAATTTTGATTTGGACATTCGCCGACCAGGAAGCCGACGCTGACTTACGGTCGAGCTGTGAATCTTCAACTTCGACGAGTTTGGCTGAGTGGTGGAAAAAAACTGCGCTTTACCCACGTCCGCAACTTACCGCTTGGCTAGAGCGGGTATTTCCTCTGGTGTTTTCTGCTGTAATAATGTTCCTGAAAGCTCCAAGGTCATATTGGAACATTATCCTCAAGAGTGAACTATTATCCTCAAGGCTACCAAGGAACATTGTCAGGTTCTATATATATTTTTCCAATTCCAAACTCCCATGTCTGCCATGTAGTCGGACAGTTTAGAACATGTCCACCGTAATGATGAATATGAACTCTCACATCCATTTATGACAAGAGAACTACGTGTTTTCTTGTGGAGTACACAGCTACGTAAGCATAACAGAAGACAAACAAAGGTCGTGAAAAATAATTTAACGATAATTTTTGCTTTGACAATGTTGCAGATAAATACGAAGAACAGGAAATAACTTTTGTGTTACTTAACTATGGCCTTAACCATATATGCATTGCGGCATGTAATTGACACGTACGGCTATATTCCTGGCTGCAGCGAGAAGGAAGACCTGGATGAGGTCGCAGCTGCAAAAATTGAGAAATTGACAGCCGATGATCAATTGCAAGCTGCTGGGACAGATCCCCATCCATGTGACCAAGCTGTTGACCCAGTGAAATGGATTACCGACGGGTTTAATTACTTCAAGACCAACAAATTTGAGTATGACATTCGTTGGGGGAAAAGATTCCGTCCAAAGAAGTCATGTTTAAAGACCTCCAAAGCACCGGTCCAGATCTGAAGGAGCGGATCTAACTGTCTGAATTTCGGCACGTCACTTAATGATAAAATAAAAAATTGTCTTGTTTGAAAGGCTCAGCTCTGGCTCAATTTTTTTTACGACTCATTTTTAGCCATCTTCCCTAACAAGCTTGTCTGTCATTTTGTTGTTCTGGGTGGTGTTCGTGTTGTGAAAAAATTGTAGAATTTTAGAAAAGTTGTGAATATTTATGTTGAATAAAATTTTATAAGTGTTTTTGTAAAGTTGAGAGATAAATGATTTGATGTAATTGTTTAATAAAAAAAGTATTGGAGTTATTTGAGAAATGATTAGCCGTCTTCCCCAACAAGCTTGTCTGTCATTTTGTTGTTCTAGGTGGTGTTCGTGTTGTGAAAAAATTGTAGAATTTTAGAAAAGTTGTGAATATTTATGTTGAATAATATTTTATAAGTGTTTTTGTAACGTTGAGAGAGAAATGATTTGACGTACTTGTTTAATAAAAAAAATATTGGAGTTATGCGAAAAAATATAGAGAGAGAAAATTTGTGTTAAATAAAAAAAATAAACTGTTGTTGGAGATCGTGTTAAATGTATTAGTATTTGTGTTTGAATTCTTAAGATGTTCGGTGATAATTTTGTGAATGAATTTAAATCCTAGAAAAAACTTGAAAACGAACATGTCCTGGATCGTCAATCTCTCTGTTCTGAAATGCCTAACCTCTTAATGTTAACAATGTCTTTGAGACCCTATTCAGTTTCAACCTTTTCTCTCTCACCCATGTTAGCGGATATTAGTCATGGTACTAGGAACCTGTTTGTGTTCTCTACTGACCCGTCATCTTCTTCTACCTTGAACACTGCTTTCTTTTCTACTACTTCTCTTGCTTTCAGGCAAGAAGACTCAACAAAAATGTTATGTCTCCATCAGACGAGATAATGGGTGCACCGGTTCCCTTTCTCCCTGAGCCCTCAGGACTCAGGTTCTCTTCTTGCCCCTATTTATTTTTTTCCCTCTTCTTCTCCCCTAACCCTCAGATTCTCCTAATGACCCTACTGAGGCTCTATTCTGCTGCATTTTTTTTCGTTAGTTTTAAGGCTTGTTTTCCTTTCGCGTTTGTAGTTTTCTTTTTCCTTAGTTGTATTAGTTTGTACTTTTTTTAGTTTAATCTGTTGAAATATGAGTAGTCCCACATTGCTTAGAAATGTGAGGTGTGTGTGTGTTTAGGCTTATAAATATAAGCCTCCCCTTGTAACTTCATTTTCATAAATGAGATGTAATAAATTCAATTGAGTTTTTCACAATTGGGTGTCTCATTTATCTAAAGTATAAAATTTTTTTATTTCTAACATGGTATCAGAGAGAGGTTTTCGGCTTTAGTCCGGTTACCCCCTGGCGACCATCCGGCTTTCTTCCGGCTTAGTACCGACAATCTTTGTAATTATTTTTCTGTAATTATTTTTTCTTGTAATTTCTTTCCTGTAATTATTTTTGTAACTCCAAACTCAAGGTTTGTCGGTTTGTCCACCTTGAGTTTGCGGGGGAGTGTTGAAATATGAGTAGTCTCACATTGCTTAGCAATATGGGGTGTGTGTGTGTTTAGGTTTATAAATATAAGCCTCCCCTTGTAACTTCATTTTTATAAATGAGATGTAAACAAATCCAATTGGGTTTTTCACAATTGGGTGTCTCATTTATCTAAAGTAAAATTTTTTTATTTCTAACATAATCTTATCAGTTTTAGTTTCGTTGCTTTCTTGATTATAAAAGCAGAGAGCAATGCCTTGTAACTCAACTGTCATAATTATCAAAGAAAAGTGTTTTAGAGCAGTTATGAGCGGATGTCACTGCTTTGTAGAGGACTCATAGATCCTGTTATTGGCAGAGAAGCCGAACTTCATAAAATTATGCAGATACTTTGTTGAAGAACCAAAAATAACTCCATTCTTCTCGGTAAAAGTGGCGTTGGAAAAACAGCCATTGCTGAAGGACTAGCAGTAGGCATTGCAGAGGCATATGTTTCCCTTTTACTTTTGGTATGTGTTGAAATGTAAAGAGTCTCACATTGCTTAGCAATGTGGGGAGTAGGAAAATTTTGGGTTATAAATATAACCCCCCTTGTAACTTTATTTTTATAAATGAGATGTAATAAATTCAATTGTGTTTTTCACAATTGGGTGTCTCATTTATCTAAATTATAAAATTTTTTATTTCTAACATGGTATCAGAGGGAGGTTTTCGGCTTTAGTCCGGTTACCCCCTGGCGACCATCCGGCTTTCTTCCGGCTTAGTACCGACAATCTTTGTAATTATTTTTCTGTAATTATTTTTCTTGTAATTTCTTTCCTGTAATTATTTTTGTAACTCCAAACTCAATGTTTGTCGATTTGTCCACCTTGAGTTTACGGGGGAGTGTTGAAATATGAGTAGTCCCACATTGCTTAGCAATGTGGGGTGTGTGTGTTTAGGCTTATAAATATAAGCCTCCCCTTGTAACTTCATTTTTATAAATGAGATGTAAACAAATCCAATTGAGTTTTTCACAATTGGGTGTCTCATTTATCTAAAGTAAAAAAAAAATTTATTTCTAACATGGTATCAGAGCGAGGTTTTCGGCTTTAGTCTGGTTACCCCCACCTTGAGTTTGCGGGGGAGTGTCGAAATATGAGTAGTCCCACATTGCTTAGCAATGTGGGGTGTGTGTGTGTTTAGGCTTATAAATATAAGTCTCCCCTTGTAACTCCATTTTCATAAATGAGATGTAATAAATTCAATTGAGTTTTTCACAATTGGGTATCTCATTTATCTAAAGTATAAAATTTTTTTATTTCTAACATGGTATCAGAGCGAGGTTTTCGGCTTTAGTCCGGTTACCCCCTGACGACCATCCGGCTCAGTACCGGCTTTCTCCCGGCTTAGTACCGGCAAATTTCCCGGCTTAGTACCGGCTCAATATCGGCTTTCTCCTGGCTTAGTACTGGCTTTCTCCCGGCTCAGTATCTGGGCAATCATTCGGCTTAGTACCGACAACCTTCTGGCTTAGTACCGACAATCTTTGTAATTTTTTTTCTGTAATTTTTTTTGTAACTCCAAACTCAAGGTTTGTCGGTTTGTCCACCTTGAGTTTGCGGGGGAGTGTTGAAATGTAAAGAGTCCCACATTGCTTAGCAATGTGAGGAGTAGGAAAATTTTGGGTTATAAATATAACCCTCCCTTGTAACTTTATTTTTATAAATGAGATGTAATAAATTCAATTGTGTTTTTCACAATTGGGTGTCTTATTTATCTAAAGTATAAATTTTTTTATTTCTAACATTATGGGATAATTTTTATACTTCACTCTGATCCAGAGAAATTTGCTTACATTTTCCGGTGAAAATATTTTATGTAATGAATTAATTGATTACCCCTAGTTGTTTCCAAAGACAAAACGTGTAATGTCTTGGGATATAGCATTGGTGACTACGGTTGTGTTTGTGTTGTAAAATTTTAGTGTTGTTAAAATTTTAGGTATTGGGTTTAGTGAAAAAGTGAAGAGAGAGATAATTTTTTATATTTTTTTGTAGTAAATAGTAATGATTTGATGGGGAGAGAGAGATTATATTGTAATATTTAATTGTGTTAAAATTTTAGAGGAGGTAAAATTTTGGTACACAAACGCACCCTACGTTAATCAATGAAATACAAAAAGCAGGTGAAGACATTGTTGGAGTTCCCTTAGAAAGGTATTACTTTCTGCGGTTGCTCAAATTTAAGAACATTCCGGGGATGTTATGCTTTTTAATAACATTTTTTTTTATTTTCCAGGAGAAGACATTTCAGAAAGGCAAGCAACCTTTCGTTCCCCAACTCGAAGTAGCAACATTTCGTTCGTTCCCCAGCACGAAGTGCAATAGAAGAGGGAGAAAACAGGGGAACAGGGAAGCGTGTTCTGCGAGACGAAGGAATGTTCGAAAAAATTAGATTTTAAACCAAAACTGAGTCATGCTGAGCAATCCAGAACAAAATGACAGCAAGCTTGTTTGGGAAGACTGCTAAAAACGAGTAGTAAAAAAATTGAGCCAAAGCCGAGCCTTTCAAACAAGCCATTTGAACCGTGACTTCTTTGGACCGAATCTTTTCCCCGTTCGTTGTGCTGTGCCTGTCTTTCTTCACAAACCAAACTTTTCTTAGTAATTCCTTTTTGTGCAAATCATAGAATGGTGGCAGCCAGACCGTACATCAACTAATCTTTTTATGGATTCTCTTGCTTTTTTTTTTCGCTTGAGTTGCCATGTAGCCTTTATGGGTAGACAAAAGGCTGACATTTACAAGAACAACTTTAAAATCTAGCTAACTTCTTCTTTTGATCTTCGAGTATGATATTTTTTTATTTTTCTTTGGTTTGATCTAATTTGCAGCATGGATCCAGCATTGTACCAACATCTCTCTGAAGGACAGTGGCCCGAGGTACTACTTAGGCATCCATTTGATTAGTTATTACAGTTTCCCATGCTTTTAATTTAATTTATCTTAATTTTAAGGACAACAGATTTAATAAGCAAGATGATCATGGTCCTAAATTTATGGTGTACAGTTTCTGGTATTTGCGTGCTCGGACTCCCGAGTCTCCCCCTCTTATATCCTGAATTTCCGGCCTGGGGAAGCCTTCACAGTTCGCAACATTGCTAACATGGTTCCTCCATTTGACCAGGTTTCTTATTTAAACCCTTCCCTGTCACTCAATTGAACTCAACAAATCTATCCTTATTGAAAATTACCATTCACTAACACAGTCGTCGATCGTGTTGCACAGCTAAAATACGCTGGATCTGGTGCAGCCATTGAATATGCTGCATCGGTTCTTGAGGTGAAATATCATTCATTTCTCTATTAAATTTCTGTTTTTGCAAAACTTTCCACTTTTTTTCCAAGCCTTTTTTTCCCTGTGTTAAACGAAAAGGGATAAATGTATTATGTATAGGTGAAAAACATCCTGGTCATTGGACATAGTCGCTGCGGTGGGATAAAAAGGCTTATGTTTCATCCTGAAGATAGTTCTGCTCCTTTGTAAGGCTTTTTACATGAAATCTTTTAGAAAAAGGTTGAAATACTGTTTATAACTATAACAAATGGATCTAAAGTAGATCATGTAGGAAGAGTATTACGTTGACATTCCAAGTTGATGTGTACAGTGACTTCATCGACGAGTGGATGAAAATTGGTATTCCTACTAAGGCCAAGGTCAAAGCAAACTCAGGTAATCTGACATTTGAGGAACAATGTGAACTGTGTAAAAAGGTTGGCTTTCCAGCATGCATCTTGCTTTAAATCTATATCATAACTCAAAAGATCAAGTAGTAATCTAAGAGAAAAGGAAAATGTAGAAGACTTTAATTTCTAAAAAAGAAGGAAGACTCGGTTTCCTATACAGAAGAGGTTATCCTACAGATTTTGAATTTGATAATGTTTATGTGGATCTGTTATGCAGGAGTCAGTGAATTTATCACTGATTAACTTACTGACTTATCCATATGTTCGAACGGGACTGGCAAACAAGAAACTACGGTTGATGGGTGGCTACAACGATTTCGTTAATGGAAGTTTCAAGCTCTGGGAATTTAATTCTTGCTTTTCACCTCCTTTCCCAGCATAAGTCTCAATTGTATCTAGTCAAGTTGCCAATTTCCATGTAGTCGGATTCCATCCAACTCCACTCCCTCCGACCGTCCGACTGGATGGCTGGATGCCATCCAGCAGGGGCGCTGTTCGGGCTGCCTAGGCAGGTGCTCCCGCTCCCCACCATCAAATGTCCGACTGGATGGCTGGAATCCGAACTCTCTTTCCCTTGCTCTTTTACTCACTGCTGCTGTATTTGCCTTTTATGGACGATAGTGTCCACTAAATAAAGCCGATCGAGCAGCTCTTTGGATATTGCTCGATCGCACTCGCATGTTGCCCTTTGTCGCTATCAAAATGAAAGTGTTAGATTGTTCATTCTCCGAATGATAATTGCAGAATAATAGTCAAGAAAGTGTTACCAAAAGTTTGAGCTCGAGACCTATCAGACTTTGTGGAAGTGGTCGGGGGCCTCTGATCAATTTTCTCCCCTTCGATCCTAATCTTTGCTTATAGCACTAGCAACATAGTAGTGTGAAACACAACAAAAGTAGATCATCCCTATCTTTGCGACCTCAACAACTCTTGGCCTGTATTATGAACAACCTTAAAGTACCAATGATAAGGCCCATTGAATTTATGAGCAACAAACAGTCTCAAGTATTTAGTAAAATCAACTCTGGTGCAGGTCTATCTAGTATAAACTCAATTTACATAGAAAAGAGAATATCACAGCTTCTTTCGTCCTTAACTAGCTGAAGTTGGAGTCGCCATTGAGAGAGCCCAAGTTGTAGGCCCTTTACTCCATTAGCCGTGTATGATAGAAACCCAGCAAACAGCTAATAGTGGACTTCCCAAGCAAAAAGAGAGAAACAAATATCAAGCACATGTGGTGTCTATTTACTCAATCTTAATAGTGGGTTAGTGGAAGTCTCGAAAGTGATTGTAATTGACCACGCTGTTACGTAGCATCAAACTTTTTTGGTCAGGTTCTTCCGCGGGGAAATGCAGGCCAAATTAGGCTGTTCAATTTATGAGACAAGATTACAATAGAAATAGTGTTCGTGAAAGTTAGGATGGGACCCCAGAAAATTCGCCTGGTTCAAAAGTTTCTTAATTCATAGGCTAAAAAGGGGTCATAAAAAGCAATACCCTTTTGAAACTATCCAAAAAATGGACTGCAAAAAGAAAAACAGCTGCGCGCGTTTGAAAACCTACATAAAAGTATAATTGAAATAGACAAACAAAAATTAGGCCCTACCTATTAATAGATATCTTCATAATTAAGCCAAGACGATTGCCCAAAAAGATGTTATTTTAAAGTTTAAACAAATGCGAAAGGTGAGCCGTTTGAAGAACAGCTAAATTAGTAGTGGCAAGAGCATGCAGTTGGCTGTCGCACCAAGAAAAATGGCACTGAAACTGAGGTCATTGAAGAACTCCACCTCAGAAAATCAGTCAAAAAGCAGTTGCCATCCTACAATGATCACTATAGCATGCCATTAAGGATGTAGGGGTTAGCATGGGTGGTTAGACATGGGATCTAGGCCGAGTGTGTTATATTCAATTAAGTTGAATATTTTTGGGTGTAAACAATTTGTTGAGATTACTCTATGATAAAGTTCGAATATTCTTGTCACCTAAAAAAAGATGTATCGGTACACAGAATAGAAGATATTCTACAAAATTTGGAATGAGGCTCAAGATTTTTCTCTGTCACCTAAAAAAAGATGTATCTGTAGACAGAATAGAAGATATTCTACAAAATTTGGAATGAGGCTCAAGATTTTTCCTTGTCACCTAAAAAAAGATGTATCGGTACACATAATAGAAGATATTCTACAAAATTTGGAATGAGAATCGATTTCAATAAGTGTGATACCCCGAATCTCACATGGAGTGAGAGAGGAGAATGAATGAGAGATGAGTTCTATAAGGGCCAAGTCCCATATTGGGACCTTATTAGGTTGAACTGAGCTTTATAATGATCCAAGGGACTTCAAAAGCAACATTGACTAGTCATTTTGAAGTCAAAGCACAGATGTGGCTAGTGCTTGTCCTTGGGTCGTTACAATAAGAATTTTACATACTTTTGTTTTGACCCGAAAGTATCAACACTCCTCCCTTCATTGGAAGATTTTAAGTGAAATAGTAAAAGTTTGAACACGGACAAGTATAATGGAGATCATACAACTGTTATGAAAGATGACCCAAAACCTACATGTGAAGGGGGGATCACATGCGTCAAGCCGCTGTAACAAAAAAAAAAACTTATCTTTATGCCAGGTTTCTCGAAGTAATTGAGTTCATTTTTGAAAAGAAACCACACCCAACAAGATAGATGTGAGACAGAGAGACTAGAGACTAGAAGAAAAAGGACCTTTATAGAGTTCAAAGAGGTAATTATTTGTAGGAGACATTAATTCACTACCTTCCAAGGACAAAGTTACAAGTGCTGGGTTGCCTGCTGTGATAAGACTCAATGAAAAGGGGAAAGGTCAAAAGCCCGTCCATCCTTTGCTTTTATGATGTACAGATCAGAGGCCTTGCCTTTTCAAACATGACCCTGATGGGCTTCTCTAGACATTTTGCTGTCATGCGGCCTAGGAATTATTTCAGACCAAGATTCACCCTCACATATTTCCTATCTTTTTTACCCCACCCACCTTTTTCTGCCTTTTTAACAACAATCACAACTAGACATGGATGATGAATGGTTTGAAGAACACAATGAAAAGAATACTTCAATGATCAGTTGGGGCATACTAAGGAACCCTAAGAATTCAGTACCCAATATTGAATTACATATAAATGATCATATGAAAAACAATGAGAAAGTAAGTGACCATGTTGACAGCTGGTTTGCAGCTAATAACTCCAAAGAAAAAGGTCCAGTGCAAATATGAAGCAATCATGGCAAATATTCTCCATCATATGTCCTTTACTGCCTCAAATTTCAAGGTACTTAATGCTCTATTCTCCGAAAGACAAAAAAAATACTGAAAATAGCATTCATGAACTGAGAAATTTTTAGGCCTAGAAAAAAAGCTGAGAAATCTTTGGTTGAAAATCATACAGATTTGAGACACCGAAATTGTATAGCATTAGGCACTCTGACTCTAGTATAGTAGTATACGTATGTCTGTAATGATATGGCTTTAGCCTTTAGTATTCCAAGATCACAAAGTTTTCGAACTAATGAATTATTTCTGAAACTTTCCAAGTAATCGAACTGCGAAGCTGCAGTATTCCATACTTCAGTTACTCTACTTCAGATCACTTTTTTCCTGTTCCCCCCCCCCCTCCTGTGGGGGGAGGTAACTGAGGTTATGATCGTTGGCTATTGGGTTTTGAGACCAAAAGTTTGAGAAGAAAACGCATATCCAAAGCCACACTCAAAGTCCCCTCGGCAAACTACTGAACAGCCTTGAGCACAAAGTTGTCCAATTCAAAAATAAGACAACAGAACCCAGCTGGACCTCAATTCCTCGATTGCCATCTCTTGTGTCTACATGCGTGTCCCTCAAGTGTCTATGTCTCATTGACTGGTGATGGTTGCATTCATTCATGTTCTGGAATAGTTAACCCGACAGTACTGTACCTCTTCTAGTTAGCTATATCTTCGCTAGACAATTTATGACCTTGTAGTACAGAACTTGTAGACATAAATGCAACATTGATTGCCATTTCTGAAAAACCCTTTGGCTTCCTTTTCTTGAGATATTTTCCCTCTCAGCCTAATGCTTTGCATCCTACCAATTGTTAAATATTTGAGAATTTATGCGTATGCTTATGTCCATGTAAGTTATATGACAGAAAAGAACAGAAAAATCAATTATTAAGGAGTTTATGAGACAACATAAGGAAAGTCTACAAACTATCCCAAACAAAATCAAGAGAATATCCATCAAGAGGCTCCGTTAAATAGGGAGCATGTAAACTTAGATCATCGTTAAAAAACCAAAACGAACTCCCGCAGCCGTTATGGACCATGCCGTCTTGTATGCTACTAAATCTGAATATATTGCAAGGACCATCGTTGTTCACAGTCTCGGGTACAATTTCACCGTTGCAGCAGGAAGGTGGCTCAAAATTTGACTCTGAATGAACATTAAAATTCTCCCCTAGCATAGAGGAAGACGGTCGAGAAGCTACAAGTTTGATTTTTCCTTTTTTGAGTCCGAGCTTCTTCATCAAATGAGTGTTCCAATGGTTCTTAACTTGATTGTCAGTTCTCCCGGGTACTCGCCCAGCGATCAAAGACCACCTAAAAAAAAGCCATTTTAGAACGTTTTGGCATATTAATTAACGAATATTTGCGAAAAGCCCTCTGACACTTTATAAGTGCTTTTGTTAGAGATACAATCATGATTTTAATATTGGCGAACTGAGTCAGTGGCTAAATTAAAGTAAATTCGAATATAACCAGTGTAAAATATTTACTACTGATGGCTGTAGCACTAACCACCGATAGATTAATGATGGAGAAGAAAAGAACAAAAAAGAGGTACAGGATATATTAAAGGCCAAGCACAATCATGACAACTTGGATTTATGAAGGCATAAAATAGAGAAACACTTGGATTGATAATAAAGCTGCATCCACCATAGAATACCAATTGAGGTTCGTATCTAACGTTTGTGGAACCTCTGAAACAAGAATAGGAGCCAGTTTCGTTTCATGAAAATCTAAATGGCCGACAGTCATACATGTACCAGAGAAAGTTGATTTTCAAGACGCTGACGATTATGACACTACAAAGGAAGCAAATGCACAAGAAGAGAGCTCACCTGTTTCCAAGGAGGTTATGGAGCCGAATTATGAGGTCCTCTTCTTCCTCCGAGAAATCCCCTCGCTTTACACTGGGACTTAGATAATTTATCCACCTTAATCTGCAACTTTTGCCACATCTTTTCAGGCCTGCACCACAAGTTATTTTGGAGGGATGTTGCTCAACGCTTTACCCAACTAGCTAGGAAACAAATAGACGGCCAACAGCTTCGAGTGTTGGCCTTTTTGCTCACTGCGGAAAGAAAACTACGAACCTGACATCTTCGCAATGCGATTCCACTTCCCTTTTCCATGGACCTTTATGTAATCCAGCAAAATTCTGTCCTCCTCCATTGTCCACAACCCCTTTTTGTACTCATTCCCAGCTTCCATCCTGTTGCAACAAAGTAGAATTTGGAGGGACGGAGGGAGAGGGGGAGAGACTCTCAGAGAGAGAGAGAGATGACTTTGCGGGTTTAGAGTTGGACTTGGTCTTTGGGAAGGCTGATCACTAATTGCGACGTGAATATATATACTGTGAATATACTAATAGCTCTAGCCTTGGAAGAGCGTATCAACAATGGGTGGTGGCCACGCTCGCTCATCTTAAATTAGTGCCATATATAATATGATATTCATCGACAAATAGAAGAAAGATGAACTTTATATACAACTCACGACCAAAGTAGGGACGTGAGCAAGCTGCTGGGAGAAGAGGGGGCCCGGGGCCAGCTGTCTACAAAAGACTGAAAAACCTTAAAACAAAAAAACCAAAAAGAACTCCCAGAATCCAGATTGTCCCAATTCTAATGTAGTTTGTTTGAATTCACAAGGAATCAAATGCATGCAATGCAAGTGCTTCGTCCATAAATTATCTTGCTTTAACAACATACAAACTAGTAAGAAAATGTACGTCCATAAATCACCTAATTAATCTCTCGCAGTATATATAATTACTGCTCACATGTTTTATTCCTCCAGAAATCACTGAACTTTAAGAGAATGTTGAAAAATATATAATAGAATCGTTGGGCGATAAGGTCCACACCGACGATACTCATTGGCCCCCTAATTGCTAGTGGGGTACGTACATACCACGAGAAAAATGTGTCGATGATAAAGGGGCGATCGATGTTGGTTTTGTGTAAAAAATTATATGATTTTTAAGATTTTAATAAAATTATGAATATTTAGATAAATGAAAGGTTTATAGATTTTTGTGTAAAAATTAATGAATAATAAAGTGTTAGAATTAGGTAAAAAAGTATAGAGAGAATATTTATTATAATTTTTTTTAAAATATATATTAAAATTTATGTAAAAAATTATATAAAAATTATTGATATTTATATTTAAAAATTTTAAATGCTCGTTTTTCTAAATTTTATTAAATTCTAGTATATTCTTTATAAAGGCTCATCCCATTGTGAGTGCACTATCAATAGGAAAACTGATACTTAGGGGATGTTCGGTTAAGAATTTTTGTGAGGATTTTTTGTGTTTTGAGAATTTTTATGTGATGTTAACTTTATTGGTATGCATATTGTAGTTATTTTTATGTAGTATTAAAAATGATGTTTGGTTGTAAAATTGTGAGAATTCAGAAAATCCTGAAAATTTTTGTGTAAACGAACGTATAGGAAAAAAAAAAAGGAAAACTGACAAGCTGTACGTCTCTCGGTCGGCTCACATGAATTAGCAGATGGGCTTTATTTGTTACGTACGCTCATACGAACTTATCATGATTTAGAAGGTTCGGGCCCTATCATCGTCAGCCCTCCCCCTCATTCTCACTGTACGCTGTTTCTTTTCTTTGTACGTTGTTTCTTTTCCGAGCAGTGTTGGTGTCGGTAAGCCTCGAAAGTCGAAACATGGCCAAAATTTGCATCAAGAAAGTAAAACACATCGCTTAGAAGCTTATTAAATATTAAAAATATTAGAATACATGTATTGTGATATGTACTACGACTGAGACTGATTAGTTTTTTTTTCCTTTTCCTAAGCAAAATCAGTCAAAGTATTTGACGTTGATGTCTAACGTAATTATTCTTTTTGCCTTCTTCTTTTTTCTTAATGACATACCAGATACATATATATGTTAATGACATACCAGATACATATATATTAACAGGTTGTTAATGTTACCCCACTAGGAATACATTTTCGTCAAAAGAACCTTATGCTAACTAATCTTATTACGTTGATCGCATGATTTCTATGTTCTCTTTTCTATGGCCACAATTTTTTCTTTTCTTTGGGTAACGAGAAAAAACCCAACTTGGCAGACCCTTTGAAGTGAACCCACCTAATGGGCCGATAAATTTTAAGCAGGTGCAATCCCTCCAAGCTACACAAGCCAGGTTAGTCTGACTTTATTTGAGAGGTGGCTCTAAAAAATTATTTGTAGGCTTCAGGTCTTGACCACATGTCAATCCTTTAGGGCTTATGACCACAAATTGATAAACTCTAAAACTCTTTTTCCCCACTTAATTTGATCGTATGAGGATATTAATTGAATCTATAATCTTTCTTTTTCTATTTTCTCGTAAGGAGTACTCACTTGTATATTCTATTAAAAGACAAAATAGAGACCACTTAAATTTTCTTTATATATAACGTGAATAGTTAATTATGTGAAATATAATTATTCCGGGTACTTGATGGTTAATTTAAAAAGTCATTAAAAATTTTGAGAACCCCTTACGAGGAGTTTAGAGTCTAGACAGGTCTACAGAAATGATAGTGAAGCTCCCTCAAGACGGGTGCGCCATAACATGACCTGCCTTTACATATAAAATATCTTAATTGCTCTTTATGCAATTTGCCTTTGAGTCAAACCACCAACAAACTTCCAAGAACAAAGGTCAATCACGCAGTTAATTCCCACGGAGGAGCTTCTGTTTAGCCTCTGATCTCTTAATCATGCAGATTGCAGTGGCTAGCTTTATTAATAGATCAAGCAAAGTAGCTAACCATTCCACATTCTCTTGGCAGAAAGCAGTAAACGCACAATTATCACAATGGTGGTATGAGACACAACAAATCAAGCGGTTCTGTGGGAGAGAGAGATGCGAAGAGAGTTGGAAACAGAGGAAGAAGCGGCAAGTGAGAGACAGAACGACGTCTTATGGTCTGTTGGCTATGGGGATTGGGCCCCCATAAGCCCAGGCCAACAAAACAAATTTTACATGCAATTTTTCTGTTTGAGCAGTGCAAAGGGTGGCGGCCGCCCAGGGCCGCACCCCTACATCCGCCACTGACTATTCGACTTGAGTATTAATGTTACAGGAACCTTCTAGGAAAGGTACATTCCATAGCCATCTTTAAGGGGGAGAGAAGGATTCTTTTTATCCTATCAATGTTCGTTTTACAGGCCCCAATATATAATATACGGTCATATATAAATTTAGAGATTAATTGAGATGTGCATAAATTATTTTGATTATATATTCGATTTAAAAAAAATACAGTTATATTTCATTTTACAATAGTCTTTATTTTATTATTTTTATCTTTTTCATGATATTATTATCCGGAAAAAAAACTACATATGAGACAGGAGAAGACTAGAACAATAAACATTAAATGGTCAGTACTGGTCAACTGGGCACATACATATGTATAGAGGAGGGATGCCCGAATGGAGGCAATCCAGCCCGTGCAATTAATGCCCCCACATACTAGCGATCAGTCCATGCGACGATTGTTATGAGGAATGTTAGGTACGCTAACATTCCTCATAAACAGTACACATACATACTGTCTAGTAGCTCGTGCAATTAATGCCCCCACATACTAGCGATCAGTCCATGCGACGATTGTTGTTTTCCTGAAAACGATGTAAAGTTCCTTTCCTAGCAGACGGGGTATTTTGCAACTCTATTATGAATACAAGAAAGACGAGAGAAAGCGGGTTACTTTTTTTCTCCTTGGTTATTTGCGCATGGAAGCTTGGAGATCCTCTTGAGCTGTGGGGGCGTTGGGTTACTATCTATTCTGTGCATCAGTGAATGATTGTTGTGTGCACGAATCTCAAAGCGAGGCAGTGAATCGGTGGCACTAGATTTCTTGCAGAAGCTGATCAATCTGAGCAAGAATCGTGCATGCAGAGAGAGTTCTGTACACGTACTATTCTCATTTGTAGTTTTGTGAGGACTTTTCAGACCCAGTGACCACTTGAATTATTGGACGCTAAGTTTTTTTTTACCCAAGGGGGTGCATGGACAAAAGGACAGTTGCATGGGATAGTAAAAGAGACAGGAGTTTTGGCTAGTAATTTTCCACATTAGGACGAGCGTGACATCTGCATGGCTACAGACCACTTTGTTCGCGCCCTTGCTCTTGGGTGAATTTTTGGACGCGTCATGAATAATGTGACCCGAATCCCAATCGCTCAAACTGCGACGTATCATTTGAAATTAAAGAGGAATTGAATTACGAGCATCTTCGTTAATATATGCAAAGTTTAATAAGGGAAGGGAAGAATAAACTCACTTTTTAATCCTCTAATTATTTGATATCACTTTAAATAGAGATTTAAACTATTAATTTTGACATATTGAGTCTTTTAAGATCAAAATAATCTCAAGTAATACTTTTTGACACGGTAAGTCTAAAAGCTATACTTATAAATTTCATATTCTTCCTGTAAGATATTAGACAAATGTGCCCAAGAATATTTAGTCGCCTAATTAAACATAAACTATTGGAATTTCTCTTTTTTTTTCACTTTTTCTGCTTATGTTTTTGTTACAAGGGCTTTAATTGGTCATGTTGACTTACAACCTTGAGGTGAAATAAACTGGGAACCGACCTCTCTTATCATTGAGTAGGTGTGGGTATGGGCCAGCTGTAACGTTTTGATTCAATGCATTACACTAAGTACACTACCAAAACCCTGTCTGATAGGAGTAGGCTTCCCTACTTGTGCTAGCTTGACCTTATATTCAAGGTTTCACGTGGAACATAGTGATCACCTCCTGACCCCCATAGCTCACAGGCCCCCCAGCACAAGATGAAGACCGACAAGTCCACCACGCAACCTTTGGGGGCAAAAAAAACAAAAAAATGCAAGTGTATGAAAAGGACTAACATTAGACCAAACTCCGCCATGATCAGTGGGATATGCAAAGAGAAAATTACCAGACCACCAAAAGTTTTGTACTTTGCTAGTTCTAAGTGTTTGTTGGACGTGGGAACTGGGCTTCTCGACGCATGGTGAAAAATTTCAGAGCCAAACAGAAACAAAAACATTTAATGCTTACATGCTTTGTGCGAGGCTGGACATGAAAGGTCTATACCGCCATTTAATGCTTGCATGTGGCGTGATTATGAGCATCTGCCAATGCATGTGCTAAGGGTAAGACGTCGTGGACTCTGGTGGGATATCTGTGAACGTCTCTCGATCACTTCAATACCCATAACTTGCGACAGGATTTACCAGGAAACAAATTAAACTTCTTCTTCGTCTTCTTCTAATTTCTTCTGTTTCTCATGCAGTTAAACCTAATGTGCTAAGTGTAACCATCGTGACCTCGATAATAGGGAATAGCGTCATAAAAATAGGAAGAGGGGGAAAGCAACGCATTAGGGAAAAGAATAATTTACTGGAAGAATATGGTTAAGGCATATCAAGTGTTCAAGGAAGGCGTACGTCCAAATTCAACCTACATACAGTCTATGGGATAAGAAGGGTGTCTTTGCTGCTTGTACAAGTACTCAAAAATTTGTTATATAATCTCTGTTTCACTTATATTATTCAATATAATAATCTCCCACTTCATACAGTCCTACTTCCTTTCAATACATATCGTCAACTTTAGGGCTAATTAGGCACTGGGATCATGCTTTAATTTCCCAACTTCTTAGGCCAGTTTCTTGATGCACTTCTGTCTGTTACCATTGTAATTGTGCTAACAACGTACGGTGAACCAAAGTTATAGGGTCATGATTGAATATTGGCCCATGGGTTAATGAACTTTCAGCTTGTCATCTGTAGTCTTTTTTTCTTCTTTCCGCCCACTGAAGCATCATGCAAACAAAAAAAAAAATGACAACAGACGAGTCCTGTCAACCTGTGACAGAGTTAAAGACTAACAGGCAACAGCTATCAGTTTTAATAGCTCTTGCCTGTTGGTGAAAACTAGAAGCTCATGCAGAACTGAAAAAAAAAAAGCAGCCAACTTTCATAGAGATTGCCCTCATAAAGGCTCCTATAAAACTGATAAATTAATCTGCCTCGAAGTTGAGGATTAATACAAAAATATAACACTAAAAAGCAGTACTATGCTATTGGCAAATTAAATGATTTCTTATGGGATACTGCGACGAAGGGCAGGATGAGCAGAATGGCCGCCCATGCTTAAGATTATTATGTAACCATCGGTTTGAATAGGAATTGGTTGTCCTTGTAGCCCGACGTGACCATGCTCCTCTCATTTAAAGTACGTACTGGGTAAATTTGCAGATACAAAGCATGCGTTTCTTTAGCTTTCACGCTGCAAAGAAAACATTAAAGATGTTTGTTTCATATAATTCCTATAAAGTTAGAGAAAATGACATGCATGGTCCATGGAGAAAGAGAAGCCAATAAATATGGAGGTTCGAATCATAAATGCAAAGGACTGACGTGATAACTACATATTCTGAAGCAATTTATCCACCATAATTTTCTGCTGCATGCATGCGCCCGCTCAAGGATTCTGAGTTCATAATTGCATTAGCAACGACAATGACTGCTGTAGACGGAGAGGTGGGGTTAACCTATAATCCAGTATGACAAGATAAGATATATAACATCAGAATTAAGTGTCTTCGAGGTTGCAGCATAAGCCATACCCGAGTTTTCAGTCCAGTCCACAAGCTGGGCCCTCAAGTCCATATCAAGAACCAGTAATAGATTAAGGTGGTGTTTGTTTGTGAAAATATTAGGGTTTTGGAAATTTTAGGTATTAGGGTTTGCGAAAAAGTAAAAGATTTAATTGAATAGTATAATATTATTTTATAATTTAATGAGAAGAGTGTGATTATTTTATGATTGTTTGAAAATATTGAAAAGTGAAAATATTGGGAAACAAAACGCCCCCTAAATGAATTGGAGAAGGGGGCAGTCTAACCCAAACCGCAATAAAATAGTGCCTCGAGAAGTATACCCAAACACGGCTATTCAATCCAAATGTTATCTCAAATGAAAGCTTCTTCCGGGCCCAATGCATCAAGAACTGGACGGGTTGGCGAGCCCAGGAGCCTAGATAAAAGACAAGTTATATATTCGTGTTAGAAACAGAGGCTCAAGCTTATTGCATCTGTAATGTTTATCTACCAAAAGGAAAAGAAAATGTGCTATTGACCATGCGTTCTGCCATGGGAACGTTTTGCATTTAAAAGATCTATCAAACATCCAAAACATGAGTTGAAGGGGCAGGAGAGATATTCTTACATTCTTGACATATTTCTCCAAAGATGAAGACCAACCATCAGTGGATGAGAGCTCTGGATTCATCCTAGGGTTTGCCTTCACAATCCGAACATAGAGCAAAGTACCTACCTGAAGCACAATGCATTACAAAAAGAAAATATTGTCAGTGATCTCTCACGTATATAAGCAAAGGACAAACTATTAATTAGAAGAAACAACTCATAGCAAACTAGGACTGATCATGGTGTAAAGGGAGCAATTAAATAAGGGAAGGAAAAAGGTTCATACAGCTTCTAACTCATAGAAAGTTATCATCTAGAAAGAAAGTGCAACTTAATATTCCTTTAGCAGCTCCTAGTTTTAAAGGCTTTAGTTTCCACATTATGAATATTCACCTCACTGATCTTTAAGGAGCCACAGTGGAGTGGAAAGAAATGCATCTATAAATTTAAGAAAGAGATGCAGTCTCAACTATTAATTACTCAAATATGATCTCAGAATTGGTATTTATGCTTTTCAATTATACCAAGCAGATCCTTAGCATCAGCATATATATATCGTAGGCAGCAAGCACCTGTGGCCATCAGCAAAATCAAGACCAACTAGTAAAGACGTTGCCTTCAGTGGTATAAGAAAAGAATACTAAATTTTCATACAAGTACTGGTCCTCTATTTTTCAACGGAATGGCCACTAAAATTAGGGAGAACACAACTTTGAGTTTAAAACACCTTCCCGGGCTTCCACCCTTCCACCCTTCCACCCTTCTCTCCCTATGGCCTTACAACTTAAAGAAAATGAGAATAAAAGGTCAAAAACAACAAACGACTGATTTGGCAGAAATTATGCATAGAGTGTTGCATGCATGGATGGGCAATGCACTCCAAACTTAAACTAAAGAACATAACACATTGTCTTCGCAACTGACATATAAGCATGACTTTTAGCTTGTAAGTACACCTCAAACTTTGGTATGTTTCTCCTAGTTCCTCCATCAAACGAAAGCACAGGCAAATAAGCCAATGCAGGCCCTTTTATGTCAACAAGAAAGTTCTGCAAATGAAGGACAAAAATTTCACAAAAAAGAATTATAGAGTTCACAAGAGCACCTAAAACTTTCTAGCATGGGTACCTTGTAGAGACAGAACAAGTCCAGGAGCTATTAATCGCTCAGGAAGAAGACAGAGTATCATGAAATATTAATATTCCATAACAAATTATAATACAATCAAGAAGGGGATAAATATAGGAATTATCACCTCCCCGACCCCTAGCTAGCAATAACATTTCTCCCCCCCCCCCCCTCCCTCCCTGCCCGCTCTGATCTCTAATTTTTCCTTCTTTTCTCCTTCGTCTTGCCTACTGATCACTTATAAAAGACCCAACAAGTTTCAAGATTCAAGTTCATCCTAATAACCTTTTCCTTCTTTTTGATAATTGAATCTAAAATTTGTCATAATTGCTAAAAACTACTAACCCACCATTTGACACCAACTGCACCCATTGCTTAATATTCTGTTTGGTCACTCAGATAGCAACACAAGCACACCACCATTTTCGTTTTGCTTCCAACCCTAGTCTTCTTCCTCTGGAAACCAGAAGGTGAAAAGACAAAACATTTTGCAGAAGACGCGTGACATGCATGTATCTGGCGAGAAGAGGCCATGATTCCCATCAAAACAATGACTTCTTTTTTTTATAAAGTCAAAATGGTCCAAATAAAACAAAAGAGGTATTGTTCTGCCCAGGGCCCATGCCAAAATTATCCGCTTATGTCCTTGTTTCCTATACCAGTGTACCCTTGCCAAAAGCGATATATTAGAGGAATCACTATAGTTCCTAGAACTAAGACAAAAATTAGGGTTAAATAAATACATAGATAAAAAGAATTAAGGGACAAAATGACTGCTCTGATTCCATTACGTAATTTCCGATAGGGACTCGAGGTTTTTTTCTTCTTCTTCTTCTTTAGCTGGAAATCGCCTCTCGGAAGGTCTCAGCGCTATGCATTGCGGGGTTGGGCCGTGTGACGGAGCGTAGGCCCTAGAGAAAGAAGAATGTCTGAGGGAAGAAAAATGATGATGGCATTTTTGTCTTTTGACCTAAAATCTCACTCTACTTCGAAACATGTCGTTTTCGCATAGAAGATACAGAAACCACGTAAACTATTTGGTTCTATGGAGAGTTTTCTTTTGAAATTGACGACGCAAATGAATGGACTTTTACTCCTAAGAAATCTGGCTATGCAAGAATGGCACTTGTGAGACGGTTTCGGTTACTATGCTGAGGCTTACGGTGCTGATGGACGGTGAGGATTATATTTTCAAAATCCAATGGCTCATAACACGTCACCTCAATTAATGAATTTGATCTGTTTACCCACTCGTTCAGCTGTAAATGACTGGCGTTTTGGTGTGGACAAACGGTCAACCGTTACATGTAGCGGTCAACCGGCTCTCATTCGCAGATCAGCAGTAAAACGAGTCAAATCTGCGGGTCAGATTCATTAATTGAGGTGGCGTATTATGAGTCCTTGGATCTTGAAAATGTAATCTTCACCGTTGCAAAGCACCCTCAGCACCATTAACGCAAAGCATAATAACCGAACCCCTTGTGAGACCACCAAGATCACTTAAAGCTCATACGGACCAAGAGTACCTACCAAGAGCATCATGGTATTCCACCACTCTATCGGCCATGATCTTTATAGCACAAGAGCTTCTTCACTGCATTGCATTTCCAAGGTTAAAAAATGTAGCGCTTCGATACAGTTCCGAGAAAATCCATATATAAGTTGATTAGGGAGTACGTAAATGATGGATTATTTGAAAATGCAATAAAGGTCTACATTGGAATGATTGAATTTGGTTTTCCAGCTGAGCAATTTAGATTCTTAACGTCATTAATGAAGGCATTCGGTGGGCTTTCTGATAGAGGTAAGGTCAAACAAATTCATTGCTTGGATCATGCAAAACTCACGGTTGTGAGAAGCTCGCAGAACTTGTGGCTAACCACATATTCAAACTTGATCCTGCATGCAATGGTTACCGCGTCCTTCTTTCAAACATATATGATGGGGTTGGGAAACTGAAAAACCTAGTTTAGACCCTGACTTGTGTGGCTAACAACATTACAGACCACATGCATTGGCTACCTTGTGCTCCTTTCAAACACAAATGAAGGTTTTGGGGAAAGATAATGGAGCTAATAGAGCTGGAGATGAGAAATTAGGGAGATGGGACTCAAGGCAAACTTGGATGCTGCGGGATGAAGGTCGATATTAAAGTTTCTGCAGTTATTGCACACAATCGGTCAATAGGAGAAGATTTTCTAGTCATATTTATTATTATTTTCTTTGCAGTAAAGGCTATTTAAAATTAGTTATGGAACCAATTGGAATACTTATTAAGTTGACGCCTGTGGCATCTTCGGAAATGAGTTTTGTTGTGCTAATCAATATCTTGTAACGCCTTTGCAGAGCTAACAACTAATATATTTAGACTTCGAGTTTAGAACTTCAACTCTTGACTCTGCAACTATAACACGTGACTACACGAAAGCACCACAACCTAGATTGCTATGTTTTATTACTTTAACCACAAGTCATTCATTTCCAACATAAAAATAGAAAATTGTCACCTTGGTAGCTCGGTCATCCTCTCTCTGCTTAGCATGGAGCATATAGTAGTTTTTTAATTCCTTTTTGAGATTTCGCTCGTCTTCTTTTATAGCCTGATGTTAGTTAGGCTTCATGTAGGTTTATTTTTGTATGGTTCTAATTTATAAAATGCAAATCTTATGGCATTATTCAGAGGGAAAAAAAAACTATTACATCTTGTTCAAAGGTCGGTCGCTAGACGCCTATCCTGCTATCCTTCCCATAAAAGAACCACGCTGAAGGAGCTCCCAGCACCTGGTCTGAACACACTGAGGGATCAAGGGAGTGCCCTTGCAGATAGATGTCTCTGCTTTTGGATGTTGGCTCATAGATGTTTATAACAGCCTTTGTACTGTTATCTCTCTCTCTTTCTTTTTATTTTCTTTCTAATAAAAATGAGCAGCTTATTCATTAAAAAAAATGTTATCTCAAGTGATAAGGTAGGCAATGCTTCAGGACAACCTTTTTTTTTTATGGCCGGCAATGTCCTAGCATGCAGTACAGTCCTTTGGATTATTGATTATGTGCCCAATAGCAACAGCATTTCAAATTTCTACTGCAACTGTGGTGGGAAGAGGCACTGTTGATGTTGACGTTGTGGGGGTACTTCTGCCAGAAAAGAGTAATGATTTGAGACTTTTGAGCTACCATTGGGACCCTGCTGTGTACTGATTTACCCAAAAAAACATATGTCTTCTGGTCGGTATACCAACAACCCATGTTATATATTTGGTGATGCAGAATGACATCAAAGAATCTATTGCAACAGACCATATTATGACCTTCCAACTGTAATGTGATGTTTATTGGACCTTTCTCGTGGTGGTTGGGTTGCAGCTGGTCCTCCAGCTCTGATATCAAAGATAGTCTTGGCACAGGACACTGGTTGGCAGCTCTTCAAATAATATTTCACAAAACCCCACAAAAAATTTCACACCTAAATGATCCTGTGACAAGAGCGGACTATTCTTCCTACTACTCCTTAAAACTGTCGATAAATGACCCCACAATTGCATCTGGACATGGATTCTACTTAATATCTAAAACACCCACAATCATGAAAGACTGTCGATGTTAACATCAAGAAGTGGTCACTCAAACTAGAAACGAGTAAAGTTAATCTAATACGAGGTGGAAGAAGTGAGCTCCCGGCAAGTTTACGAGTACAAGACGAGCGATGTCACAAATCTGGATTTGGATATTCTACAGGCACAAACTAATCGTTCTCGGATTTGAACATCATTAGTTGGCATGGGTCTGATTAATGAGAAACTAGGCAAGAGGGAAGGAATTATTGAAATTTGCTTCTAGAGTACAATCCTTGAGCGTTTAACCAAAGAGACTCGTATAGACAAACTATCCACCAGCACCTATCATTTCAAAAAGATAGCATTATTGTTATGCAACTCGGTTCACCAAAATATTCCATTGAAAATCACAGCAAGTTCGCAAAGCAAATGCTGCATGAATAAACCTGATCCGTACAGCCTCGTAGATATACCGACTAACAATTCAACATTAAAGGATGCACCATGCTGGTAATGTCACTCGTCTCGTTAACTTAGCACAACTGATAAAAAAAGTTTGAAACATAATTGAAACCTCACAACCTCAGTCCGGTAGCGTTTCATTGGATTTCCTTAAAGATTATGGTATAAAAATAGTAGAACAAACGCCATGCAGTAGCAATGTATGTAAATCTAGAGATTTTTAAGTAGTGAAATGAAACGATTGCTAAAGAAGGTTGATAATAATTACAAGTGTGTATTACACGACAGTCTAGCACAGAATAATATAACCATCACCAAAAATAATCTGCAGATTGATAATACACCGAAATTGGCGCTCCGCGAATTATTTCATTCAACTGAAGAAGAATCTAATTGAACCCCCCCCCCCCCCCCCTCTTTTCTTTTTCTTCTCCCATATAAATAACCGGCCCTATGATACATCATATTCATTCTGAATCTATAAACATCTTTATCATATCTCGATGACATCATTGGTTATACCATGAGAGTTGGCATCAAGGAGGTTCTCTAGTGATCTGGCCTTCCTGTTCCGAGCTCTGCCTGCTTCTTTTAATAGCTCAGCCAACCTCCTCTTCTCATCATCTACATCAGGATTTGCTGTCCCTAGCTTTTCCTCCCTCATTACAACAACGTGCTCCAAAATTTTGATCGCCTCATCCAACCTGCAGGTAATATAATGAAAGGCACAATTGGTAAACCTAGATAATGTATAGCGCCAGCATTCACACCTAGCAACAATATTAAGATCCTAACAAAACAATACCAGTTTCAAAAACTGCAGTAAATAAATTCAAATATATGATCAGACAATTCATTTCCTGATTTCAGTTTATTTTTTTCCTCAGCAAAATTCCCAATCCAAATCCAACAATTATTCTTGAACACATTCAAGACCCTTCTTTTGACAACAGGTAAAGGGAAGGAAAAAAAAAAAGAAAAGGAAATCCATATCTCAAGCCCCCAAATCCTCGATACTTCTATTGCAACTGATCTTTAGCATAGAAGGAAGGAAGAAAGAAAAAATTCAGCCATTTTAATCATTTTGTTTTGGAACTCGGTGACCTAGTCAGATACTTCGCTGAAGAACTCAATTATAACTCGAGTAGCACCTTGCAGAAACAGGGAAGAAGAAACTTCTAAGCCTTTTACAATGAGTAATAAAAGGAAAGGAAGAATGCAAGAACAAAAGAGTGTATACCTGCCTACTGCATCATAAGTGCCAGCGAGATTGCTATATACCCCGAGTGTGTCAGGATGATATGGCCCGCACTCTTGTTCCAAAACACTCCTGGCTTCTTCAAATAACTCTGCAGCCTCATTTATGGCATGACACTGCACACAAGCAAGTCCCATTTGGTTAAGAGCAATTCCAAAGAAGGCCGTTTTCTTCTCTCCACTTGCACGGAGCTTTGAGATGGCATTCTTGAAGGAATTGTAAGATTCAGAATAATTTCCTAACATGTAGTACATGACCCCCATCTGGGCTTCAATGCCAGCTATTGTGCTTTGCTGACCAGGGGAATCATTATATATCTTCAATGCCTTCCGTAGCAATTTGAGTGCCTGCTCAAGCTCATCCATTGTTTCATAGATAGCAGAAACATCAGTTAGCCCGCTGGCAATATCCTCTAGAGGAATCCCAGGCATGGGCTTTTCATAGATTTTGAGGGCACTCTCACAGTAGGATTTTGATTCCTTCATTTTACCTGTCTTGTTATACAACTCAGCCAGACGAACAAATACTGAACCAACAGCTGGATGATTCTCTCCTTTGGTGGTCTTGAAAACTGTGAGTGCTTTTTGATAAGCAAAAACAGCTTCATCATACCGAGACAAAGATAAGTAGGTATCCCCAATGCTACAATCAACAGAAGCCACTTCCACTTCCTGTCCATTTGTCACCAAGGCCATGCTGGCTAAAACAAAGTGCTCGAGAGCAGCTTCATGTTCCCCCTTTGTTTCACATATAAGACCCATGAGTCTCCTATCCGCTGCCTCTTCAACAGAAACAGGCGAACCATTCTCTTTGTGAATGGCAAGTGCCATTTGACAAAGCCTCTCAGCCTCATTGAACTGCAATGCCTGAACATGAGCTTCAGCTAAGTACCTACAAGTCTCCCCAAATCTTGGGTCAGTTTCTCCCAGAACTTGTCTCTGGACTTCTAGCCCTGTTGTATAACACATTATGGAATTCTCAAGCTGCCCGAGCATTGCATAGGTATCACCCAGTTGCATGTGACCAGCAAATTTAGCAAGGGCATGCTCTTGACCTTCCTCAATAGCCGGAATCTCAATTGAATGCTCAAGAATTGGAATTGCCTCAATATACTGGCCTAAGCTGCAGTATATTGCCGCTGTGACATGCAAGCACATGACCAGTTCTAAACTGGGTTTCCCATTTGCACATACTTCAAACGATTTTGCTGCTCGGAGAGCTAATTCAAGCGATTTCTGGGGATTATCCCCAGACGACATCAAATCCCTTGCTTGCTTAACAAGAAAGGGTCCCAGATCCAGATTGGCTAACTCTGGTTCAATAGAGTCCTGAGATCCATTCTGTACCTTAGACCCTCCTACAGGTGAATTTCTCTGCTTCTTCACAAGAGAGGCACCCGTGTTTTGTTTTTTCAAACTCTTATTGCTGCGCCTATCAATAGGAGGTTTCTCAGGAGGACTTTTTTCCTTAGCACTCGATTTTAACGACTCTGCAGAGTCCAATTGCGAGAGAGAAGGTTTCTTCAAATGCCCTGGTGAAACGGACTTGGTACTTGCACCTTGGATTTCGTCCATCTTTCCTGACTTCTTACCTGTGGATGAACTACCCTTCTTAGAGGTAGAATCACCATGAGAATCACACTCTGGCTTAGCAACTACTTCTTCCATTATCTCCACCTCCTTCATCTCCCCTCCCACCAGATGGCGTAACTCCGAATCAATCCTAGACTCTTCACCATCAGATCCAAAGCTTCGCCTAGATGGTGACTGATCAGAAATTTGCATCTCACATACATCTTCATAAAGCTGCTCGATTGAGGTCTCAATCACCCCACTAACAGGGAGATCAATACCCACACAACAAGGGCTTTTAGGACTCAAAGTACTCTTTGGAGACTTATTGGCAACTGAATTTTTCTTGATAGATATAGAATTTCCGTTCCGCCCATTTGCAACCACTTCATTTATTCCATCCACAACAATACCAGATGCATAATTTCCATTCAGACCATTCACAACCCCTTCTTCATTACTTTCATCCATAACAACGCCAGGCATCTTTATGAGGCGGAATTGAAAAAAACTCCAATATGGAATGAATTATCTGCAGCAAATATTTCACATAAGGAACACATTGATCACAACAGCTGTCACAGCAGATCCAACAAAGGAAGCATAAAAACTTGCAAAGCTTTCCATGTGCATACACACACAGCGCTATAAATTCCCAATACGTATAAACTGCAAAAGGAATAGTGCACTTAACCTATGCTACATGATTGAATTGGACGCAGAGAGCATAAATGTAAGTTAACATCAAAGATTTCAACTCTTGAACAAAATGCTGGTAAAACTCTGTAAGTATACCCCAACTTCAAGTAAGCCTAACAAAACCCAAAACTTTCGTTATACTTATATAGAGAATTCATCTAAGTTTCCTCATTAGAGCGGAATTTATCCAAATATTGACTTATGACAAAGGGCAACATTCCAATTATAAAAAACCAATAAACACAATGAATCAACAACTCAAGCCCACAAACAAAATCATATCAAAACAAAAACGAAGAAACAGAATGTGAACATGAGAAAAAGCGTAGAACGGGCGAAAGAAATTGGGTTCAACCATAAATGAAGATACAAATAAAAAGGAATTGGAGAGCAATTAACTTAAAATCAGCCACCAAAGTTCACAGCGAAAAGTTTGTGTTCTCTTGGTGTCATACAAACACAGAAACAGAGACACATAATAGTGAAAACAATCTCACTTTTGGTTATGGAATATATATATAAGCCTGGATGTTGAAGGAGACGGAATAGAGGGGTTTCGGGATAAGGGTTGGTGCAAATTTGAGAACTTCCTCGATGAAATAATTAAGACGAAAACAAAAATTGAGACTTGCGTATTAAACAAATGGCTAATGACAAAAGTGGGTATTTTGCAGAGATGGAATGTCAGAGGGAGACTTCTCACTTCTCTCCCCACCCCACCCCACCCCCGCTAGCGCCGTACCACTGCCCATTTGCCCTTTCATTTCTTTCCTGTGTTTCGCTGTAACTTCCCACCTGGCGTTTGCAATACGGTTGTACTTTTTGTAGCCCGATTTTGCCCATGAGATATTTCTTTCCATTTTTGATCCAGTATTTGACAGTGTTCGAAAAAATTCCAACTTCTTGTCGCGTCTGGAGATAGTATCATCTATTTTCAATTTAAAAAGAAATTAACAACAACAAATTAAGATGATGGAAATAAAACTTTAGGTGACATTTTCCTTTCTGGGTGAGTTTTTCATCAACTTTCGGTGGGATAGTTAGGTTTCATGGACTAGAAGTCCAACTCATGAAGTTACCTGCCTTCTGTTTTTCTTCATTACTAAGCTCTTCTTTTCACTTATTAAAAAAAAAAAGCTCTTATTTTCCTTTCCCTTTCTCATATGTTTGAACACAACAGCCAACAGGCACTCTTATCGCAACACAAGCTGCACTGTTTTTGGCAAAAGTTATGCACGGAATAGTCGACACTCATGAATTTGTTGACCGACTAATTTCCAGCTTTCTAAGTAATTTTGTGAGATAGAACTTATTCAAAATACATGGTCTAATTTGGAAACATATAGATATACGTGAATTTTACGATCAGATATACCGTTCTCAATAATTACTACAAACAGTATCAAATATTGTAAAGTTTATATAAAATATCTATATCTTTTGAAATTGGATCGGCTGATTTGGATAGTAAATTGAAGAGAACTTTAATCTAATTTTACGGAGATCTTGAATTATAAACAACATATTTCATTCCATGGCGAGTTTTAGGATTTGCAGTAATAGAATGATGTGAGCAAAATCTCCATGGCAGGCAAATTCTTTTTTCCAAACTTTAATCGAAAGTATCAAGAACAAGATGTGATTGATGATGAAATAAGTTCATTACTTTCTAGGAGAAATGGTTTACATTGGTGCGATATAGGCATGAAATTACATTGAGCTGTTTGTGTTCTTTTCCTTTTTCTGTAGAGTGAGTCGTTCATTGGTCATTTTCCCTCCCTGAATGTAAATGTCAACTTCCGGAACTAGTGTTGTATTTCGTAAGGAGTTTCTATGCTTCTTCAGTGGGAATTATATCCAAAGTGTGAAAAGGCTGCATTTAATAGACCCTGCAAAAAGCACATGAAGCAGTAATCAGATGGCTTTCACTTGTCCAACTGCAACATCAACTATTTAATGGAGATTCCGTGCCTTCTTATCTTGGCCCTTTCCATTTAATAAATTATGGTCCTCCCAATTCTTCGACTGGAGTGAGCGTGATCCATCAAAATGAACCCGGTTTGTGGTTCGATAGTTGGGGTAAAACATTGCTTTTGAGTTTGGTCCAACATATATATAACATTCTCAAAGTTTGATCTACCACACATATTTTGCAACTTAACTGATACTTGAGTTAGAAATTGATTCAAGTATAAATATATAGAGTTTGTCACTGCATCTCAGTTGAATCAATACATTTCTTAATTGAATCATGTCCGTCCTCTAGAGTAAAAGCGAGATGCTATGAATTTTTATTGTTATCGATGATGACAGAAATCATCAATAGTCGGAGCCAATTAGACCTAAAAGGAAACAAGGGCATGATCGACGTCATATCTGGAGACTCTTATGCTTAAATTAGATCTCACGGAAAATTTAGTATTAGAAGAGCAATTAAGCTTGAATTTTTTTTTTGAAGAAGAGTGTATGACTAGTGTTAGAGTTCTAAAAGAAGTACAACGGTATGGGCTTCATAACACTTTATCTTACCTAGAGCGTTGTAGCCTTTTTGAATCATTATCTTTCATGGAGTACTGGGGATATTAACTACACTTATGTGGGTTGAGGACCTAGAATGCACTTGCGCCCTTGGATGAGACTGCAGATCGGCTCGTGTCTTTCTGATAGACTGAGTCAAGTCATATTATGGCTCATCAATTATAAATAAAATACAATAATAATAATAAAAATCCATCAAAATGGACGAACAAGAAGAGAACGAAAATTTATGTGGATTTCCAAAAAGAGCGAATTTCCAAACAATTTCAGAGTCGTAAGCAATGGTATTCCGCATCCGTACAAGGTTCCAGCTAATAAAATAGGGGGCCAAATTGATGTGGTGGTATCCAATGACCTCGGTATTTATAGAAAATTATACTATCCATAAATAATGGTCCTCACAATTGGGTCCATAATTAATGAAGTAACAACCCCTATGTTCAGTTCCTTCTACAAAAGGGGGTGGGGGCAAAGCTACCTATGAATTGATCAGGACCACTCTATGCGAATAGCTTCATTATTAATTTCGACCATCCAATGTCGGACTTCATCCGGCTGCAAATGGATGATTTCTCTGTGAACAGAATGTTAGAGCGCAAGATCGTGATTTAGCAGTAGCGTTCTGCCGGCTTTAGATCCACGCACACAATTTTAAGAGAAAGATAGAGATATAGATTTAATATGGCATCATGTCATTGCATGTACCCAAAATAATATATAAATTATTAATCAATAATAATAATAATTATTATTATTTTATAATTATTTAAAATGATTAATTTTGACATAAGATACGGAAACTGAAAGCTCAGCAGGTTTATGCTCCAGCCAAGTAGTCCTAAGCCCAAGCTGCCACTAAGACTTGTTCGAGTCTTTCTGGGTTGAAGCGCAGAGCTTTTGGAGAGCTGGGAGAGAATAGGCCTGAATTATTTGTCGTACCATTTTTTTTATTTCTCGAGCAAAATCTTTGTTTCCTAAGTTCCAAATTTTCAGCATAATCTCTGCAGAGAAGTTTGAAGGAATGCCTATATAGAGAAGCGCTATATAACCTATGGAAGGAACCGCGTCAAGTTCCAAACAAAAATGAGAAAGAAGAAAAATTTTATCTTAGAAGTTCACGGTTATAATTGAAAATTTAAGCCTAGACAAGTATATGGTACACTTTTTCCATCACAGGTAGTCGAAGAAGAGGGTCTTAAGCTTTTAAAGAAGCAGATTTATGGCGAACAATACATTTAGGCAAGCACCGGAGAAGAGTGTGATCTGAGGAAGGTTTGAAGGTTGAGAAAAATTCAGGATTTTGCTCAAGTGATTCCCTGTAACTTTCCAAGATAGAAACTATCTCATCAAAATGCGGTCGTTTATCTGGATTGCTTGACCAGCATCGGTTGATGAGATAGCAAAATGCAGTAGGACATGTGGGTGGCAATGGTGGTCTTGCATTCTGCACAACACCAAGCGAAACAATGAGGGAAGTTAGCATACTAAAAGAAACCCTGTCAAAAAATAAAGTGTGCAACTTACAATTTAAAATTATCTAGCACATATACCTTTCCCAGAAACTTCAGCAATTGGTCTCATATATGTAATGAACCGACAAACACCCAAGAAAAAAACAAATGGACTAAAAGTCTATATTTACCTCATATGGTAATGATATACTAAACCTAAAGAGTCTGAATTCTTCTTACTACTCTTATTTTGGGAAGAGATGGGAAAGAGGGTTGGGACACGGGGGATGAAAAAGTTCATCATATAAGAAAACCAAGAATGCAACTTTCATGATTTAGTAAAAGGTAATTTATCTGCAGCTTAACTATGAAAGAGCCCAGATTTTTTTAATGGTACTTTTTCTCGTAATTGCTAATTGTTTCCCAGTAAACATTGCATTGCAAACATGCTCTCAAACGAGATATAATTTTTTCCTGATGGGAAGAAAAAGCATAGATATTGCTCGACCACAAGTCCAATGGTCTAAAGTAGGTGCAGTCAGATCTAGAAAACCCCCAGGCTTTCCGGTAAATAGTTCTTGTAACCGTAGTTTATTTTACCAGATTTTGTGGCTGCAAAATCTTGATAGTTCTATTTTATAGCCTTAATCTGCATTTGCCCCCAAAGAGATGTATAATCAGTGCAAAAAATGATAAGAGTTTGAAAAGCTAAAACAGATATGTTGATGTGTCTCTGTTCTGATTCAGAAGATGATGCTGAAAGTTTCTCTCATTTGCAAGTTAGAAGCAGAGAAAGTTCAATTTAATTATTTATGCCTTCTGCCAGATATGAGCAGGTGTGTGTGAGTGAGTTTTTTTTTTGGGGGGGGGGAGTGTGCAAGAGAGAGAGAGAGAGAGCTATGCCTTGAATGTAAACTAAGGTGAGAGGAAATTCCTTCAGAGAATCATTACTAGAAGTGCAAGAATCAGCCTTACTGATGGTTCTAGAATGTGGAATATCATATCATATTACTTTTAGTCAAATTTGGGAGATAGTATGTCCTACATGGATAGGAATGGCCAAAACACAGCCAGATCCACATGAACTGGACAAAATGCAAGGGCAAGCATTTTACCCCAACATGCATGTGAGGAAGAATATTGATCTGTGGATGCATCTTGAAGACAAAAACTTACAAGGATGTAATAGCTCATAATGATCCCAGCCGAATTTTACAAGTTTTATATAATGGTTTTTTCTGTAAACTTCCCGAATGTGATCTTTTCTCAAGATTTCAGTGGAACAGAAGAACTGAAAAGAAAACAAGATGAGAATAGCAAGCATGATAGAAAATTGTATTACATTATCTAGTTTCAGTGAGACAGGGCACCTTCGTAACTAAGTATCCTAAGCTCGTATAAATTACCATCCTACAAGTTGCAGCTTGAAAGTATAGTTCCTTTTTGACAATACTTTGAGTCAACTAAAATGATTTGGAAGCAGAGTCTATTATTCTTTATTTTCATGCTTTCGTGCAAGTGGATTAACTCAATGGCGCATAGTCTATTAATTTCTTTTTAGTTGCCCTTTCGGGCTATATTATCTTTCCACAGCTCAATATCTCACTGCTAAATAGCTTAGTAACTTCATTCATTATAGAATTAGACTTCACACTATCACTTGCCAGCCAAAGCCATTCCAAGAAATGGGTGAAAAACATAAGCAAAAGCAAAAGAAAAAAGGTTATTCAAAACTTAATTTTTTAGCAGAACACTTTTTGCCCAATGTAAAACACAGCAAACAAAAGGTATGCTTACCACAAAGAGACAGAAATCAAAGCTTCCGAAGAAACTAGAACCCTCAACTATGCACAGGTTTTAATATCCTTCCCCAATTTCTCACCTATTTTCCAATGTGTTAATTATCATTCAAATAAATTCTAAGATGTTAATTCCCCTCATTCATTCTAGGGTATAAACTAGAACAAGATGAAAACAATAATATACAGAATGGAATCTCCAGGATGGACAAGGTCCATCTGCTGATTAGACATTTCTCTTGGAATCTAATGAATAGCAGATGATTTGGGATTATCTAGTATCATCCATCTTCTGCCAATCAAAGTGGAAAAATCAGAAGATATCCCTACCAAATTTTACAAGATGACATGTTAATTATTTCAGTGTAAAACATATCAGATTTCTCTGAGTTACCCATTAATGGCAGCACGATGCATGATATACTCACTGATTTGCTCGCTTGGTATTTTCTCCTCTGTCGTTTCAGTTTTTTCTGTTTTCCAACTCTCTTTTGTTGCATGTGTTGGATAGCACCTCCATATTTTCAGTCCCCAAGAAAAAAAAGGTTCGTGATATTTTCAGGATCTAGGGGTAAAAATGTTAGAATGGCTTTCGTTTATGATTTTTAAAAGCCACATAAGATGCATTTCAGGACATGATGGATATAAATAACTATAGTAGAATTCAATAAGTTCATCATGTACATACCTTATGGGAAACTGCAAATGCAGCCTGTTCTGGAGTCATGTCATCAAATGGTGTCAATGCAGTTAAAAGCTCCCACAGAACAATGCCAAAACTATAAACATCCACTTTCTTTGTGTGGTGTTTTTCTTTTATCATTTCAGGAGCCATCCAACGGTAAGTGCCTGTGAAACCTTTTGTACTACCACATTGAGATTCTGAGCATGAAATACCAAAATCTGCTACCTTCACACTCATATCTTCGCCTAGCGGTAGATTTTCTGATTTCAGATCCCTATGAAGTATCCCCTGAGAATGAAGATATTGCATCCCATGTGCAATGTTGAGGGATAATTTCAGAACTAGGCTGAGTGGAACAGAATGTGGCTCTTGGTGATGGAGGTACTTCCTTAATGGACCCCCAGCCAAATACTCTGTGATGATACAAAACACAGGAGGTTTCTTACAAGCTGCAACAAACTGCAAGAAGAAAGTCGAAAACATAAAAACAGGTCAGAACAAGTAATCAAGTCCGACTAGTCTTCAGCTGTCAAAATTTCCAAGGCCAACAGTTTTCTTGTCTCAAACAAGAGCGTCCAAAAATGTAAAGTATACAGGTTGACTAGATCATTTGGTGAAAGATACAAATAGCAGCCACCTAAAACAAACTGAAACCAACAGTCAAGATGACACATCTCATACATGGTAATATTTCATTAGATAATGATCAACTCTTTGACAAGGAATCAGCATTTCAAATCTCTACAGCCTCAATGCCGTATTCCTCATCAATTTCATTGCACTAAGACAGACTTCTCACCCCTCCTCCAAATCCTTAGCCTCAATAATCACAAAAGCTACTAACTGGAAAACTCCTGATTTCTGCTAAAAGTTCAACCTCGTTTGCCTTCCTCATAATTACTGATTTAGACCAAAGTCAGAATGGATGCCGCAACTCGGCATTGGGAGCTCTGGTAACACGTCCTACCCCTTGCTGGCAACAGTAATTCAATTGAATAGGGATTTCAGCTCATCATTGCTGCTGTGATGACAGTCTACAGAACTGACAAAATACAAATAGTAGAGGATATAGGAATGAACTTTTGACAACATTAGACTAAACTTCATGATTCTTAATTCAACAAGAAGAGTAAGTTCCATAGTGCTGGGTTCAAAGACCGCAAAAAAACCCGAACAAAATAGCAGCAATATAGAACTTCATATCACACGTTACATTAGAACAGGACCACAACCTTCATTATTGCATAGGACCTGAAATACAAGCATGTACTTACAAGCCATTTAAGAAACAGAGCTTACAGCGATGATATTCGGATGACGCAACCGAAGGAGCAAAGCAACCTCCGAAATGAACTGTTTCTCGAGAATAGCAGCCAAGTTCTCGTCCTCCTCCGGTTGGCTTATCAGTTTAATAGCCACATCCCTCTGCTTATATATCCCTCTATAGATCCTACTATGCCTCCCTGAGGCAAACTTGCTACCAATTAATAACTGTGACAGATCCGCGCTCCAATGTTTCTCTCCCTCCTCCTTTATCTCCGCCCCCGATGACACCAAGTACTTGGACCACGACACCGCACGGTTGTAATCTCCGAGCGGAGTATCCCTCATGCACTCCCGACAGAAGACTGCAGCATTTGCCACTTCTGAGTGGGTGGGTTAATTAATTAATTAATTAATGTTATGTAAAGTAGTAATTTATAAAAACAACTTTAGCCTTCTTAATAGCAAGTTTATATATATGGGTTAATTATATTTTTCCCCACAAACTTACACCTAATTCTCAATATTCCCTTAAATTACAATTCGCGAAACCCGCCCCCATTATTTACATTTTCTGTCCCAATCCCGTATGAGACCCTGATTCGGTGTTAAGTCTCACGTAATCCGTCACATGTGACCCCTATACGATGTGAATAGTCCATCTTGCCCTCAAGAACAGTGTCGTTGCATTTGGTTTAAGTTTTTACGTGCCTTAAACGCTGCGTATGGGTTACTTTGAGGTGCTCTGAACTCCCGATAGAAGTGGCACACCCGAAACTTAGTAATTTGGATCTGCAATTAGGGAAGGCTGAGGAAACATCGAATTCGCAAGGTAATGCCTATAAATAAATTCCCTTTTTATAAATCTCCTTTTCGTGTTCATTGTAGTTTTTACAATGTAATGCCCAGAAACACCAGAACAAGGGTTCATCTTGACGTGTTCGTTGTAGTTTTCATAAATCCACTTGTCACTTACCGAATGACCTGAGAATGCAATTATAGAATGACCTTCTCTCATTGGTACTTTTCTTGAGCAAAAGATTTTCAAAGTTGAACCCGTGTTTCTACTATTAGCCACAAATACGAAAAAATTGCATGAATTTGCCAATGATATAGGTAAATGGTTGTTGTTTATATTCTGTAGTTTTTACCTTACCTTGCAAATAATGTATGAGTAAATGCTTTGTGTGTGTATTGTGCAGCTTAGTCTTCTTCCTATTGTATGGTTATGTCTACTTCCAATGCTAGTTCAAGTTCCTGAGCTAAAGGTGGGGCAAGCTCAGAGGGATGTCAATGTTATAGCGATGTCTCTACGTACATGAAGACATCGTATACTGAGCAAAATTTTGGACATCGATTCTTTAGTTTTCCCAACTATAAGTTGAAGCGTGCTTATGGGTTTTTTGCTTTGGTTGATCCTCTAATGTGTGAACACGGGAAAAGGGTGCTGAGACATATGTGAGAGAGATAAGAACGATTAAATGTCGAAAGCCTAAATGTGGACATGTTGAAAGGGGAGATTGAAAAACATCACAATCTCGAGAAGAAGTACAAGCTTGCATTGGGATTGTTGTTGATCGTAGTAGTAGTTCTTTTGTCTATTTTGTGTCATTCGGCCAAATATTTATGAATTGTAGATGATGTGTTGTGTCTAGGATGAATTATCAATGTAAATTTTCAGTTTGTAAGGATATTTTAATATGTCATTTTGTAAGTTTCAACTTCAATGAATGGATGAGTTAGATGCTGTCAGTAATGTGTTATCATTCAACTTTATTACCTGTGTAAAATTGTGTAGGTTGGCAGACTTGTAAGGATACAATTACAAAATCAGCGCATTCAAAACATGACAAAGTTTGATCTCATTCAACTTCCTTCTTTCATTGTTTATAGAAGATCTTACAAAAATGTAGCATATAACCCTAACATAAGATCTTTCATCAACAATATAACAACCAAAATAACCCAACATTTTCACCATAATAACCCAACCTATTCAAAATAACTCAACCTTTTCACCAACCTACTACAATGGCCCTAAAAAAATTACAGCACATGGCCAATATATATCTAGGTCCTACATTGTTCAAATTTACACTCAAGTTCACAACCAAAATCTCAAATAAGTACATCAGAAACAAATCAATGTGGATGATCCTTTTTCTTCTTTGTCTTCCTCAACCTACTTGTGCTCTCATCATATGGGCCATTCTTCGTCTTTTTTGTCTTCCTCAACCCGTCGTTTTCACCTTCATTTTGTTGTCCACTCGCCTTCTGACTTGCTTGGGTACCTGGTTGGATAACTGGATCAACTTCTAACCCTACAACAGGTTCAGTGAGGTCAATAAATACCGGTGATGTTCGTTTTGAAGGTTTTTGTAGGATTTGGAGAATTTTGTGAATTTTTAGGTGATGATAAAGTTGTATTGGTGTTTGTGTAGAAGTTGGTGAGGTGTAAAAAAATGAATGATGATGTTTATAGTTTTTTTGTTTTTTTTTTCCGAATTTATTATTATTATTTATTAAAATAATAATATTTTTATTAAAATAATAATATTTTAAATAAAAATTTAAAGAAAAAACGAAATGCACACTCAAACCGATGTCAGACGAGCACAAAAGCATGCAAAAGCCGACTTTTTTCTGAAAAACCGATGTCAGGCGATAATAAAAGGCAGGCGAAAAGTTGAAAAAGGGGGCGACTGCAGGCGACATGTCAGGAGGTTGGCAGGCCGGCTGCAGGTTGTTTTGAAAAATTCCAAGTTTGCCCTTATGTGTTTTTAGTTATTAAGTTGTGGTGGAGGGTATTTTAGTAATTCAATATGAACTTTTTAAGGGCAAAAAAGGAAAACAAAATGCGGAATCCTTGATTTTTTCTCAAATCTGCCGAACAAGGGTGTTTTAGGATTCGATTCCTGCGTTTTTTAACGAAACGAACACCACCCAAGTCTTGTGTTTTGCTCTAAAGATCAACTTGAAACATTGTGTTTTGCTCTAAATACCAAGTCCTGACCAAGCTAAACGTTGTGTTTCATGATTTTAAGTCTTTACCGGTAGTGCAATAAAAAGATTTCAAGAGTTATGACTCTTGGAAATGTGGGCATTCTCATATTTCTACAAAGGGAAGGGACATGTGCAGGTCACGTGGAACGGAAATCATCCGAACTAATGACTTCTTTGCGGACTGGGGATGGAATTGCAAACAAAAGCGAGTTACATTTTACAAAATGCTTTTGAGAATATGATAGTAGTTTGTGGGGGTTTATTATAATTTACCCATAAATATATTAGACCCTAAACAAGTTAAAAATCAGTCCCACCTACGACGCTTAGATACCAATTTACAAGCACGAACTAAGCTCACTTTACCAGCTGCGTTAACATCATCACTATCTCATGCTACGTAAGCAAAATATGAGTTGAGCCTTACAGTGGCTAGAAGATCAGAAGGATGTCAATTGTCAACCTTGGGAAGAGAAAATGGTGCACTTAGGCGTTAGGATTATTTGGTATATGTAAAATAAAAACCAACTATTGGGCCTTTTCCAAGTCTCTATAGCTAGCACAAGGTTTCTTTTGTCCCATAAAAGTAGACTCCAATACGTTTCAGTAGGCTCTTGAGCTTGGACCACTTAGATGGTAACCCACTCGGCCTTAAAAGTTGTCCAGTTCTTTGTATGCCTTGTCACTACGTGTCCATATATTCACCCACAAGAGACCTGACATTGTTAGTGTACGATATGAACACTGGGTGCTTCCAATGTAATGGATCAAACGAAGGCTAGAAGGAAGTAATGCAGTGGATCATTAACGTTCTGTAAATAACAGTTGTGATTTAAGAAAAAAAAAATGAGAAAAGAACGGCTATGACAAACAATAAACCGGTTTCCACTAAATATTCAAGTGGAATCAATACATTCTCTTATTTGTCTAACTAAGAAGAAGGGGAATATATATATACCATTCTATCTGCCTGTACAACATGAAAATATGTGACATGCTCTTCAATCATGCACAACCAAGACTGAAGAGACATAAAACTGGTTACAAGATTAGGTAGATGTGTGGGTACAGAGATCGTAACCGGATAGGAGGGAACTGAAGGCGAAGGCAACAAAAGCCAGAAAGGACATCCCGACGGACGCACTAGCCATCTCCGTGAACTCGTCTTTTCCCCAGTTTGACTGCCAATCGTCAACCCGGGTGGCTGCTGACGAGGATGATGACATGAGAAGATATGCTAGTATCTGCCAGAAAAATTAACAAAGAAAATAGTATTTTTCAGTGCACAACAAGTAGCTCATGACTCGTGCTCAAGCAAAACAACAAAAAGATTAAGTTCCTAAAGATCAAAGATGGCCATGTCCAAGGACTGGGAAGAAGGTCAGGGGAACACCAGTAGTAGTTCCTAATGGTTTCAACAGTTTACTTAATCTCCACCTACCAACCATATTCATTAAATTATAACTTGTGAAGATCCTCAATTATATAGGCTTAAACCATTAACAATGCATATCTAACAGCAACCACCACCAACAAATCAAGGATGTCGTCTGACCCATTCAATGTCCAAGGTTCATGCCTACCATATTACAATAAAGTAGTGCTCCTAGAATGAGCATGCTACATGGCTACATGCTGTAACATGTTGCGAATTGAAACTGGAAAACACGAAACCCACGGGAAACTAAATCACAATACTTCAGTCCCCAAGGGGGGGTTGCCATTGTGCACAAAACATAGACAGAATTTATGTGCAAATTATCAGCAAGGAATAAGATAAGGAAGCTACACAACTTGCCTGATCCATGAAGAAAACAAAGTGTCGACGTAGGTAGTGGCGGATCACATGTTTCCCAGTGACCAGATGGTAGGCTAGATCATATGCTTGGAACCCCGAATACACAAATGCAATGACATTGACAGATAAACAATACCTGCCAACGAATGATCTCTATCATCACACATCGAATCTCTGACAATAAAATAATGAGGAGGCAAATAATAGAAAAATAAAAAGGTATACGAATCTAAATTTTCTTCTTTGAAAGTTAAGGACAAATAAAAGAGAAAACGTCAGCAGATAGTCAAGCAGGGTTGTAGCAGATAAAAACCGTGCATTGCTACTCCAGTCAATCATCTATGCCTATTTTTTAAGTAACAACTAATCAGCAAATCAAGTGTTGTGATATGTAAAATTGATCCGAGGTAAGTTAAGAGTATTATGCCCTTAATCCATCTAGGAGCATAGACCACAACACAAATCAAGGTGAAAAGGGTTCTGCAGAGTCGTCGCAAGCGCGCGAGATGTTAGCCTTAACAACGTAGAGAAACTAAAATTAATCTACATGCATATAATCCTCAACTTAGAAAGTCGACTTGATGAAATTAATCATACATACAGAGAAGCTGATAACATCAATTAGGTGAAAGTCTTAAGATTTGTGTTCAGTAATGTAGCCTAAAGTCAAGAGAGACCTGTAAATTGTCCCTATTCAGATAAATTAGCAAGAACTTCACAACAAAAATTGACATTAGGAAAAGCCTACAGATAAATAGCAATAAAACAATAAAAGTGCGAGAGAGAGAGAGAGAGAGAGAGAGAGAGACCTGTATTCCTTGTAGCGGTCAAAGGAGTCGCCGCTCCAACCCTGGGTTTTATCGGCTGCCATAACCGAAAAGGAAATCAAGCAGAACACAAACTCGCTCACCCTAAACCCAAGCGCAGCCCTCTTCACTATCTCCTCCCTCTTCGACCTCCTCAGCATCGACGCCACCGTCCCCGACCTCCGACCATCCTCACCGCCGCTGGGTCCCACCTTCGTCACTGACTGAGGAGGTTCCTCCCTCATGTTCCGGCTGAACACCAGCACCGGGGACGGAGAATTCGCCGCCTGGGCGTTGCTGTTCTTGTTGGCGTTCTCCGACGGCTTCTGGGGACCCCAGGGCGACGGGAGCGGCGAGTACTGCGTGGACATGTCGACGACGACGAGCGCCTTGGAGCAGTCCGGCTGTTTCTCAGGCGAGTTCTCCGGAGACTTGTAGGGTGGACTCTCGGGCGGGTCGCCGAGCTCGGATCGCAGAGGCGAGTGGAAACGGAGTGGCGAGTGGGGCGAGTCCATGTGAGTCGACGATGACTCTGAATTCCTGGACGAAGATTTCTTCATTGTTGCTTTGCGTTGCGGTTGATGTTGCTGTTGTTGGGTTTGGATGTGAGCTTCCATTCTCAAACTCAGAAAGTGGTCTGTGCGGGAACTCGGGAAAGAGGAAGCACCATTCCCTTTTAACTTCCTTTGTTCCACTGTGGGACCACGCCACCTGTCTCAATAGTTGTTAGTTTTATTATTATTTTACCTTCAAAATTAAAATAGATATGGAAATGTTGAAGAAGAAAAATGGCAACATTCTACAGTGTCACGATACGACGCAGTATATTTCAATCATAGGCCAATATTAATAAATTAATTTTAAAGTTACATGTCATGATTTTCGTAATTGAGACCTATACTTGACATTAATTGAAAATAAAAATTAAAAAATTTCCAATAAATAAAAATCCATCCAAAATTAGAATTCTCAATTTAACTCAAACCTTCTTATATTTAAATTAAGGAAAATTTGTTTTTTAGTCCTTAACTTTCAACCTTCAAATTTTTAGTCCTTGAGTTTTTTTTTGTCGAATAAATAGTCATTCCGTCAGTCTGTCGTCCATATACTTATCGGACCACTTTGACACGTCACGAAAATTAAAGCGGTCGACCGGTACGTTCGCTTCATGTACCGGTCGACAGGTGCAAATTTGACGGCAAACTGACGGAAAAACTAAATTTTACAAAGATAAAAATTCAAGGACTAAAATTTTGACCCACTAAAATTCATGACTAAAAATAAAAAAAATGTAAAATTCAAGGACTAAAAAACAAATTTCCCTTAAATTTATAATTTACTCATGCTAGGATTAACATCTACAAAAAGATAGATGGATTAATGTTTGCGTCTCAAGTTTTGACTATTAATTATAAAATAATCATTTTATTGTCAAATCATTTCTTAATATTATCAAAAATATCAAAAATTTACAAAAAAATATCTTTATCCTTATTTTTTCATAGACTGATTAAACCTGATTGCGGACTCGTTCAATCCAAGCAATGCAGTGAAGCTTCGAGTGGAGACTGTGTGCGCGCGAGTTGTGACAGAATGGCCACAAGAGTATGTAAAGTTCTCTTCTTGGGTTGCTTTAGGAGTGGGGTATTCTTTTGTGACAAAAAGCCATAAAGAGCACAAACTCCTTCCCGTCTTTTGTTTTTTTTTAATCTCTCTTCTAGTAAGCAGATTCTCCCACTCTGCTGTGTGACAGAAGATCACAATCAGAGGAAGCATCCTACCTAGTTGTAATGGACCTTGCGTTCTGCCCACGTATACATTACTTTTTACCAATACTCCCACAGATTTCAACATCAATATACCTAAATGGAACAAGAAAAGTATCATTCCCTCAATCCCAAGCTCTGAAAAAATCTTCAATAATTCTGCCATTATGTTTTACTTAATAAAAAGAAAACAACAAACACTTGTTCTCTCTTTACTTTTAGGGACTAAAATGATATTTCGCAATCTACTTGTTCACCTAGGATCAACAGCCGCAAAGTTCTGACTAAAGAAGAGACTGTTTTGATATTATTTTGTCACACTATTTTCATGGTTCGGCAAAAATGATATACAGCTCAGAAAGGAAGCCAAAAAAAGATGAGAAAAGTTGAAAAATACTGGATGAGAAAGAAAAGTTTTCCACAAAGAAGGGAAGCACAAAAAGGTCAAACCGCCTTCTTTGCTAGAACATGTTACAGATTGAAATTCTTTTTCTCAACTTTGAATGCTCGATCTAATGGTTCACTCTGGTAGCTTTAATCTGTTGAAGAGCACAAGAAAACTCTGCTCAGGGACAACATACATGAAACCAAGATCTGCGCCTTTGACATATGGTCCAATGCCCTGCAAAAAATGCAGAAAACAAAATAAATAAAGGAAATACAGCTGACTAATTCGAGTTAATCAGGCTCACACTCGGAAAGCAATGCCAGCACAATTAGTCAGCAGTCTCAATACCCTGCCATTTAATTGGAGAAGTTCTCCATCTACCCATTGTGGACTTCGGAACCCAAATTCTGCTATTCTTCCTTGACCTTTGTAACTTGCAACCTGGGAAACAAACAATATCTGAGAAGTCCAAGGTGACAAAATTGAATGCAGCCTAAAAGAGAGTACAATCATGAACACAGAGAACTATCTATTGCAAGTAAGATTACCACTCCTAATTCATCCGGATACATCCCACGGCTGGACAAGCGATTTCCTCTCCCAATTCTAGCACGAAACGTCACCTGCATATCCCCAAACTGCATAGTTTAGTACAACAGTCTGCTTTAATATGATTCTATTTTCAGCTGCATACAGAAAGTAAACCAGCATAACCATCAGAAAATACTAAAAGCCACACACCTGGCCGGCAGGAACGTTAAGATCCCCAGTCAGCTTCACTGCCTCAACATATTCAAAAAACTCCATCTCAGAAGACTTGTCTTCGTCCCCACCATTCCAGTGGCCAAATTTACGCCGTAATTGTACCACCTCAGTGCCATAAGGGCCAAATGCACCAACATACAGGCCTACACTTCAACCAGCAGGTTGCACTATCAAAAGGATGCGCTTACATTAAATTTAAGAGGCCAATAAGATAAGAAAATGGAAGATGAGATAAGTCACCTGAAAAAGAATCTAAATCTCCTTTGGAAGTGGTTATTCTACTAAAAGTTGTATACTCAGATAATCTGCTGCGTTTTTGTGCTTGACTAACAGCAAGCTTTACAATTTCGCGCACATTTCTGGAAACCTAAGATTAATTTAAGAATGAATACAGTTATTTGTCAACAAAAGCATAACATTGAAACCAAAAGTAATGGACTGCAAAAATGAGGAGGGCGATGCTATCCGACATTTTACCATTGCCTAAAATTATTCAACATAAATTCTAACTACTAACCTATTTTCATATTTAAAACCATGAAAGAGAAAGTCTACACTGAACCTCACCTTTGAAGAAACTTTGTCAGAATTCCAGAAGGCCTTCGCGACATCAGGAGGCATAAGCTCAGAGACACCTTGAGCTGCTAGAGCTGCCACTTTGACTCTGGACACTTTACTTTCTCCATTGCCACGATCTAAGCTTCTCCCAGGAATATGTAGCATGAAAGAATCTCTGTCCATATCTTTTATTTCAGCAGGAACGTGCAAATACTCTTCCTTGGTAGGAGTGTCATCATTATTATGTACAACCCCACCAATAAAAAGCTTCATATCCAACTCCTTTTCATCCTCTGATGTATCACTGCCTCCTCCTAAGGTGACCCCGTCAGGCTGGATCTCATCTAAACTTTTTACTGCATCTTCAGAATTGTCGGCAGATCCAGTCTTCTCATTGTCATCTTGCATCAACTGCTGTACAGAATCATTATCCTTTATCACTTCTTCGGAAACATTGACATTCATGACTTTAACTTTCAATCCCGGAATTTTTTCTTTTAGAAAATTTATCACACTTTTAATCCCCTCCTCAGTCACTCCCTCAATGTTAGTGCCCTTTTCCTCATTTCTCTCTGGTTTTCCTTCATTTTCCGGGATATCCACTACAGATTCATTCTCCACTTCGGAAGTAGAAGGGCTTTTTGTGACTTTGGATGGTAATATGGAATTTGTTGAATTTCCTTTGGCTCGCTGCAAGTATACTACCTGCCAACAGATAACACATTAGAAGCACTTCACATAAACTGCCATAGAGAGTTGAAGAAGACAAATCCAAGGAAGAAGGCCCCCACTTAAGCCATGTCAAGAGACTAACAGATGTAAAGGGAGGCGGGTTGAAGCCCAGAGGGAATAGGTACTTCCTCCATTCATTATTCAATAGTCTTTAAACAAGCAATACAATTTGAGTAGAATACAACACTCTAATCCTGCCATCTTTGGTCCCTTGTTTGAACCATTGGCCAAAAATTTCATCCAACCACACAAGACAGTATTAAGGGTCAAATTTCATATCCAACACATGAAAACTGCTGTTTCTTAAATGGGGAAAAGCAGGTCACATCAGTAGAAAATCATGGCCTATAATTGATCAGGATTTGAACAGAACAATGTTGTGCTTGTAACGGTAAGGGCTCCAAATCAGTTAGCTGTATTGATTTTATGAAATGCACAGCAATTCAACAAGTTTTTTTTCCCTCTTTTTTCAGTGGAGAGAGCACAACCACAATTATTTAATCCTGCTTGAGACTTGATAGTTGTGCCTCAGATCTATAAGTTCAAACTAAGAGACCTGAATCAAATTAGGAACAGTACATTGTCTAAGGGCTCATTAGAATTGAAAGAGTGAAAGCATTTTCTGAGACACCAAACCCAAAAAGGAAAAAGGAAAAAGAAAAAAGTTTAGTTCAGAATATGTGACTCTCCATTTGAACTATCTAGTCAAGGTCAAAACTCCGAACTACCAGAGCCAAATCAAACTACAAGCTCAATAAATAATCTAGTCAGGCCATGCCATACCTAATTGAACAATAATCTAACAGAAGCATCAGTAAATAACCTGCATGACATATGTCTCGTCACTATCTTTGACCACAAAAATTTCAAATAACGGTGTGCCAGGAGCTGCAGTTACCAACTGTCTGCAGAAAGCAATAAAGACATTTAAAAAGATAACTAAATAGATCATATATGAGAAGAAGAAAGAAAGAAAGAAAGAAAGAAGAGAATGGAAGAGAACCTTACCTTGGACTGTAACTCCTGCCAACAAATCTGCCCACACCAGGAGTGATGCGAACTAATCTGCCAAAGGGATCGTCTAAATCTTTTGAGTATCCCACCCACCAACCTACCTACATTTATCACAATGTAATGGTTTAAAGACAGAAACAAACTTAATCCACAGAGACATGTCTCATCAGTAAGGCTGCCAGTAGCATTATCATTCGAGCATCAAACAGAACCAAGTCCTTTGTAAAGGTGCTCAGCAACAAAGTTTCATTTCTATACGTAGACATTACGATCTAACAGAGCATCCATTTCACAAAGGAGCCACATAACAGGAGTCCCTTAAATTATAAATAGACAAAACAGCTTTATAGAAATGAGTCCAAACTGCTCAATGTCACAGACCACTCTTATCAGGTAAGTAGTGCAGAAAGAAGATGCATAACAGAGCTCCATTAAGTTGGAAACCAGAGTCAACTTTATTCTATCCACATTCTGCACTACCTGTAAAAGATAATACTTTCCACCATTTATAATTGTGCCAGTGCACTAGAATTCTCAAACCCATCTTGCAACACTTCGAGATAAACGAAGACAAAGCAAGATGCTTAAGGCCAAGGAAGATAATCATAGCAAGTAAACAAAATTGCAAACCATGTTCCAACGACTGGAGTAAAGTCTCTATTGAATATAGTAGCTAACAGTTGCTATAAAGATTACCAGTCCACTTCCTGTGTACCTACACAACCTCGAGGCATCAAGGTAACGCTCGTCATCAATTGCATTCTGCAAATAGACAATGGATCAGATCAATGGCCAAATTTTTATGTGTGCCAGTCCGCACATCTAGTGATTCAAATGTTGCTCCGACCTCCAACTGAGACATGATTTCACCAACACTGTCCTTTGATGTAGCTTCTGCAATAGCCATTTTTAACCTCGCAGCTTCTTGGAAGTCTTCCTTCTCAATTGCATCTTCAAGTTGAAACTGCAAAGCATGGCATTCCATCACAACTAAAAAAACATGGTAGCTAGTATGTGCCAGTCTAAATAGAGCAATTTTTAAAATCTTTATGGCAATATTTCAACCTCATACCTATACTTACCACAACCAACCCCAGCCTCGATTCAAGCCAAAGCCCAAAGTGCACTTTCAGTATGAATTATACCTTTCCATCATTCTATCTGTGTCAGCTCTAAATATTGTACTTTCCAAAGAAAAAGAAAAGCCTTAACAATCGTGGTATAAGCCCATAATGTGAGAACTACTCAATGTCTACATATTATCCACCACTTTAGAATATCTTTAATAGGATAAGTAAATCTAGAATTCTAACTTGCAACAGACAAGCATTTAGAGCATTTCTGACAGTGTAGACATGAACCAGTCTCTATGTAGTTATCCAAAAACTAAACCTTTAGACCCCTAGAAGTAGGTAATAATTTCCAGATTATTGGTTCCCGCGTCGACAATATCCCTTGCAACCTTTCAGAAGAGAGTTCCGTACATAAAAGTCACTACATTTTTCTCTAAGCTTTTCCCGCTGAAAAAAAAAACTGAACACAGAACCCGAAGAAAAAAGGGAAAAAAAACTAATGTACAATATTGCACTTTGTCCAGCTCTTGAATAACATTAAAGCATCAAATTATACCATCCCCTATCTCATTAGGTCATGCTTAGTAGCTTTCTCTAAATTAGCAAAATTGGTGCTCCCTATTAGGAATCCACTCAGAGGAAATAACAAATAATTCAGAACAATTACGAAAAAGAAAAAGTGGAACCCTACACCTCTCTCTCTAGCACACGTCGAAAAGAGAGAGAAAAAGTGGGCACCTTGAGAACAGAGGCAAAGCTTTCGGCCTGTTCAATCTCGGAGAAATGGCGATTCCAGCGGTCCCAATCCCATTCCAAAGAAGAATTATTATGGATGCTGTTGTTCATGCTGCTATCGGAGCAACGGCAGTGGAGGCCGGAGTTCTTGCGGCTCTTATAGGATGAAATAGCGTGCTTGGTGTGGACGGAGCAACAACCCCAACCAAAAACGACGTTGAGGTTAGCTTTGGATTTCTTCAACATGAAATCAGAGCAACAGTAAAAGAACGGCGGTCTCAGGTGGAGCATGGGGATTGCCTGTCCCACGCCCCAAGCATTAGCCACCGCCATCTGTCTGTTTCTCTCTCTCTCTCTCTCAATATCAGAATTCAGAGACTGTTTCAACGGGGAGTAGAGGCTTCGTCTATCTCTGAAAGTTGTCGTTCTTGGAGGGGCTTTAATTGATAATCCGGATAGGAACCGGGAAGAGGGAGCCTGGGACAGGGAGGATAAAGTTGAGCCCAGATGGTATATTCACTTTGACGGGTGCATCTGAAAATTCGTGAGTCTTCAATTTCGTAGCTGATGGGGGTTGATATTGGGCTGCCTTCTACTAAGCTTCTTACACGCGTCGCCACATCTATATGACCAAAATATTTTAAGGCATTTTTTTTTTTTAAGTGACGAGGAGAAACTTAACACGACAAACCTATTAGAGTGAATCTATCTAACGGGCTAATAAATCTCATAAGGTTGTTCAGTGTCACCGAAAAATTCCGGTGGCACCGGCCCCGGCACCGGCACCGGGAACCCGGGGGACCGGGAACCGGGTTTCCCCTTTTTTTTCGTTTTTCAACAAATCCCCCCCGCATCACCCCCTCCCCCCACTCCCCATTTTCATTTCCCCATTCATACCCTAAATCTGTAAATCCCCCCCCCCCCGGCAGTGCAGAAGACATTCCGTTTTTTGGTTTGAGGAAGAAGCTGAAAAAGGCGGAGGAGATAGTGAGGGAGGAGTTCGAAGCGGCGGAGAAGGGAGTCGAATCAGTGGAGAAAGAAATCGAAACGGCAGAGAAGGGACTAGTGTCTGCGGAGAAGGGGATTGAAACGGCAGTGAGCTTCGGGGTTATGTTGTGCAGGGAGAAGGGTCTCCAATTGTTCTTATTCATGGGTTTGGTGCTTCAGCATTTCACTGGAGGTTAGTTCTTTCACTCCTTTGGACGCCTACAGTTCCACATTCCGTTAACCCCTGTGTCGATTTAAGCGACTCTTTGCAGCGGCATGTGATTGCCTCCAACTTTTTGGACCCTACTTCGGAGTATATGTGTCCTTGTGTGTGTGAGTGGGAGGTGAGAGATAGAGCGTTATGGCTTTTAAATCTATCGCTTATGTTCTTGTTCGGCTATGATGCTGATTTGATTGACCTCAGAGGCTCAGAGGTGTGCTGTAAATTCTCTCTCATTCATATGTGCAGGTACAACATACCTGAGTTGGCCAAAAGATACAAGGTTTATGCCATAGACTTGTTAGGCTTCGGGTGGAGTGACAAGGCACTTATCGAGTATGATGCCCTGGTATGGAGGGATCAAGTTGAGGACTTCTTGAAGGAAGTAGCGAAGGAACCCGCAGTTTTAGTTGGAAACAGGTAAGGGCCAAGAATAGGTGGCTATTTTTTGCCATTTCGTTTCGTTTACACAGGAAATTTTGTCATGTCTTGATCTCTTCAGTTTGGGGATCACCATTTTTTGCCACTTGAAATGCTCGTTCCCTTATGCCTCTTTGAATGAGGAAAGGGAGGATGGCTAACAAAATATTCTGGATACTACTGTAAATAACCATTGCCTGTGGATTCCTGCATTAATATATGGTTAAATTTAAGCTAACCTCTTTTATGTCTTTGTTTCTTTTCTTCTTACCTTAAGCCAAATGAATTATGTGTTGTACATAAATGGGCATGACTCCTCACATCGTAAGAATTTTGGGAAAAACAAAACACTTCCAATCTCTGTCTTGCAATTATTCATACTTGACTGTGGTTTGGATGATTTTCCTTTAAGTTGCCATACAAAATGGTAATTACATAAATCGTGGCAATTTTTCAGCCTTGGAGGCTTTACTGCTTTGGTTGCAGCGGCGGGGTTGCCAGAGCAAGTTGTTAGAGTTGCACTACTAAATTCTGCTGGACAGTTTGGAAATGCAAATAGCAAAACTGATGAGTCTGAAGAAACACTGATACAGAAGTTTGTCACAAAGCCACTGAAGGTTTTTATTCTGGCAATCAAAGCAACCAGCTCGCATTGAATCTGTCTTGAAGAGTGTATGTCTCTTGCTACCTAATCTTTCATTTCAAAGCTTAATAGTTATTTGAGCAGCTTAAGATTCATCTCTGTTAAGCTTATAAAAATCTTGATCTTCTAGCACGCCATGTGGTAATTGCTGATTACATGTTGAAATTGCTGAAGAGAGTGCAAAGAAATCTCTTAATTTCCATCAACTTAGCTGATTACATAGTTTTCATCAAAGAAATCTCTTAATTTCCATCAAAGAAATCTCTTGAAGCTGTATAATATTAGTAGTAGCATAACCTATTTTTTTGAAGCTGATACTTCATCTTGGTATTCATTTGAAGCTGATACTTCATCTTGGTATTAGATCTTACAGCAGTCTCAAGAACTATTTTTTTGCAACTTGAATTCCAGTTTTTTTGCATGCTCTATTCTCTGTCTTTTCTTTTCTTGTATTATTTTTCCTTGAATGTCAATTACATTACAATGGGCCAAATGCGTAATATGCTAAAAAAATTGTCTAATATGAATGTAGGATAACCGGAAACCGCCACCGCTAAACCGCCACCGCTAAGGGCCGGTTTTTGCCCTTAACGGTGTAGGTGTAGGTGGCAATTTTTTGAAAACCGGTATACCCGGTGTAGGTGCCGGTTTTGGCCAAAATCGGCACCTACACCGGGATTGTACAGCCCTAAAATCTCATACCAGTGCAACCCCTAGACTATACAGCCATGTAAGTCCGACTTTTGTTGTGGGATAGTCCTAAGTAATTATTTATATTTGAGGAGAATTGAACTTGAGATCTCGGAGAGTATTCTCCTAGACTTCAGATTTTGACCACCTAGACCAACTTTTGAGAATAAAAATAATTAAAATTAAGAAAGAAAAAGGTGGCGTTTGTTGCCAAAACTTCATGGAATATTCTCAAAGTTCTGGAAATCTTTTGGATATTGAGATTTTATTGAGGTTTGTGAAAAGTTTAGAGTGTATGTGTAGATTAGGGTTGCACAATCGGAAATCCGGTCTGACTCTTAGACCGAAATTTGGTTGGACCTGATTTTCAGTTGTGCCTAAAATGAAGGACCAGACCGGACCACTTACCAGTTTCATTTTTTTAAAGTTTTTATTTTTTTCCTAACTTTTTTTTTGTAAATCAGGAAAACATGAAGACTTAATTTTGAAGGGGATGCTGGAAGGGACTCAAGGGACTAGGAGGGCGTCAAAATGCATAGTTTTGACTTAGAGATTTTATTTTTTAAGTTTAAAGTTTGTATCAAAAAATTAATGGGAAAAATCATAGTTTGTCCCATATTTATGGGCAAACATCAATCTGGTACCTGCTATTTTGAAAATGACAATTTGAGACCCTTAACTTTTAAAACTCATCAATTCATACTTCTCATCCAAATCAGACGAAAATAGATGAAAAATGACCGAAATGTCATTCCAAGATAAAATTCATTAAAAATAAAAATGACATTTTTTTAAAGTAATATTTTTAAAATAAAACTATTGAAATTGTATTTCAATAATCTATTTATTTTTAGGGTTAAATGCATGGCATGCCCCTGTGGTATGCGGTAATAGCAAATATGCCCCTGAGATAAACAAAGTCCTTTTCATACCCCTGAGGTAAAATTTAGGAGCAAAATGTCCTTTCATACCCCTGAGGTAAACATAACGGAAGAACATAGTTGCTCCTGAATGTTTACCTCAGGGGTATTAAAAAGACTTTGTTTACCTCAGGGGCATATTTGTTATTACCACATACCACAGGAGCATGACATGCATTTAACCCTTATTTTTAATTTATTTCTTAAATTTTAATTATTTTTATTTAGTTCTTAAAATTTAGTCTTGAATAGGCATTTCGGTCATTTTGTATGATTTTTCGTCGGACTTAACGCCTAATTGGACGAAGGCGTGAATTGATGATTTTCAAAAGTTAAGGGTCTCAAATCCTCGTTTTCAAAATAGCGGGTACCAGATTGATTTTTGCCCATAAATATTGGATTAACTATGACTTTTCTTCAATTTTTTTAAAATACTATTTAAATTAATAAATCCGGTCCAAACTGGACCGGATATAACCGATTTTTCAAATCTGGTCCAGACCAGATTGAATTTGGACTACTAAGACCATAAATCCGGTCTAATTTTACAATCCGATTATGTGCAGCCCTAGTGTAGATGTTTGAAATTTTAGAGTGTATTTATTTTGTTCGAAATTTTCACATTTCGAAATGTTGGGTAATCAAATATCAGCTTTACATATGCATGATGCTTGTGATTACTGTATATAATAATTTAAAAATATCCATTGGGCAGTAAATTGGAAAATGTCTATTTGACACGCAAGGACTCGAATCTGGTGAGACAAACGTTGTTTGCTTAATCATTGTATGCACCGGCCGGCATACGAGGAGAAACTTGGCTTACAAGTGCAAACAAAGTACGAGGGGAAAGTCATAATCGTGTCTTTTGCATCACTCAACGAGTGGTTGAGAATTAAATATAACATAAAATTTGTGTTCTTAATTGGATGGGATTCTAACCTTTTTTTTTCTAAATAGGATGGGATTCTAACCACGTGCTTTTGTTTCATCTTTTCAGCTCCTCAAAGAGATTTAGATTCGACGACATGCCCCGTGTCCAAGTTCCAACCATCATTGTCTCAACATGTTCCAACCCCCCCCCCCCCGGGCCAATGTAAGGCCACAATTTAAGAGAATTCTATTGGGACATAGACGGGAGGTCTGAAACAAGTATGAAATATGGATCATAAGAGTTTTTCTCATGAAATTTTACCCATTTTTGATCAAGATGGATATCTCTAATGAGGTGTTGAGATATCAGAGTTCAAAAAGTTTGGCAATGTTTTATAATCTAAGAGCCCTGTTTTTTTCACCTTTCAGACACTACTACTCCCTTCCCAACCATTCCAACAAACAGATATTGAGGCTCTGTTTGCATAACAAAATTTTAGTCATCATTATAAAACACTTTCCTCACTTTTTCATCAATTTTCATACATTTTTTCACTCTCTCTCCTCACTTTTTCATCTACCCCAATACCTAAAATTTTACTTCTCAAACACAGCCTGAGAACTGAAGTAATCTGCACAACACAACACAACTCCAATTCTAATCTCCATTGGTTTAACAAAGAGAAAAATGCATTGGTTACAGTTTTCATGTCCATGACTCATTTACTTGGATCAATCGAAAAAACGCTCTTCATTACAATAAGAAACCACCACGAACCTTGATGACCGATGGACAAGTATTATTTAGCTTGTCCTCAGAGAGGGTTAGGAAATCTAGCAAAAATTATGCGACATGGGGTAAAAAGCATGAAGTTTAGGGCTGTAGAGGGTTGCATTGACCAACAACCACGTGTTCAACTAGGGGGACTGGCTCAATGCTTGAAACTGGCTCAATGCTTGATGGGTGCCAACTCATCACAGGCACACCCCATTCTCTAAAGTTTCCAAAGAAGTTTCAGCATCATCGGCCGCTCCTGCATTTCCTGCACGCACTGGACGAAGCAGACCCTGCAATCTCAACAGGTAGCTCTGGCTGGAAGGTTCTCTTATGTATCTGTTGGTTGTCACAACACTGGCAGATGACCGTTCCGTATCGGGATGAAGATTAGATAAAGCGCTGAGGTCAAGATTAGGGAAAACTGAGCAACGGCACCGAGGACATTTCACATTCAGTCGAAGCCACTCGTCAATGCACTCAACATGGAAATTGTGAGCACAAGGCAGGCCACGAACCTGCACAAATTTTCGTAAGAAACTTGGGTTTAACTGCCCTAGTAATAATCATCTACCACTTGATATAGAAATTTGTGTATGCACGAGCCTAGGTGTGGTGGCCTGCACCTCATACCAGTACAGTTTTGCATCAAAGTTAACCTCTTTTAACAATTTTTCTTTTGAAGGACTTAAATATTCCTTGTATCTACAGGGGGTCCACATCTTAAAGAGCCAGACGCCAAAGCTGAACAACTATAAGAATTTATGTGACCTAGGAGGACCCCACGTACAGCCAGATGACCAGAAAGAAAGTCTATCCAACTAATCCCACATTGTTCGATAAAAGTTCATTAACATGAATAGATAGGTTTTGCTTTGAATAGATTCAACCACTTTGATATGACAGGAACAATGTGGATGATGATACATGAAGAGATTAAGAAATAAATTTTGTGAATATATTATTGCTCCATTGCTTTAGCATGATAGATACTTGGAGCATAAACTGGAAATATAACTGATTTGTTTGAAAGGATGAACATTAAGTTTTTACCTCATTTCCCACATGAAACTCTTCTAAGCAGATGGGACATTCACTGCAATCCGTTGGAACAGCCTTTAGCCTGAACTTTGGAAGTTCCTGAATGAGTGCTTCCACTGCTTCTCTCTGTGGCAACCCCCCCCCCCCCCCCAAAACAAAGGGTAAAAAAAGCGTACCCTTCAAGATCCAGAACTGGATAATAATGAAGTTCATAAAAGCAACATGCTTATAACAACGAAAAGAAAAGTGGAAGTATTATGAGAGCATCACAAAGAGTAGACTCAAAACAGCCTAATATAGAGTGGTAACTGATGCATCCTTCAAATAATCAAATACCCATGCCCTAAATCTGTAGCAATGTTCTTGTAGGTAATACACCTCAGCACGTGCACATACAGCATTAATGCCCTTAAAATGCTCTTTATTTTATGATCAGCCCTTTTTGGTATGTCATTCACACTTGCAGTTCACCTAAATAGATCTCTGGGACTTCAAATGTTTTAACATCATGTTATCTAGGCAATATCCAATAGAAGGATAAGGATAAATTCTAAGCCAGATGAAAGCTTACCTGAGCTGGAGTCAAGTAAAGTCCAGGATGGTATGCAGCAGCATCTTGGCCCATGCCTCTTGTTTCCTGACCAGCAGCTTCAAATGCCCAATCTGGTACACAGATCATGTCAACCAGAACCTAGGACAAGGAGGGAAACTCTTCTTATAGGTGCTTAGCCTTGTTTAAGGGCAAACAAGCATGAGTAACATACAAATATATAAAATTTGAACTAAAAACTATACTGATCATGCGCGTGTTATATTGGTTACATTGCATCATATTGACATAAGCAGGTATGATACATGCTACATTGGACTAACTTATGAAAGTTCAAACACAGGTTTTTAAAGGAAATATTAGCCTCAGCCGCAGGCTAATGGTGATGAATGATGCCTTCAAACAAATGTTCTGTGCTTAGGGTACAAAATTCAAGTCTTTTTCTCCCCTTCAGATCACACTGGTCATCCCTCCCCAGACATTCCATTCTGATACAGTATCAGTGGAAGACGATAAAGAATCCCTGCTCTCTTGCGGCATACAGGTACTTAGTAATTATCACCATACTGATAGCAAAACCATACAAAATATTAACATGTATGACAAACATGCAGAAACATCAGAGTACAAGATGGAAGATATTCAAGAGCTTACGCCATATTCTGATAAAGGAATCCCTTGTTGAGCACGCAGTATATGTGCCTGTCTTCGTGTCAACCACTGCAACAGAAATATTCAACAAAACAAGGATATAACAAGGAGCTATATCACTAAAGTAGGGAGCGCAATAGACCAGCCGAAACATGAGAAGACAGACAGCAGTCAAAATATAAAGCAGAATTAGTGTTAATATAAAAAATTCCAAAGTAGAAAGAACACCATTAACCTTTCCCAATGACATGCAAGCAATGCAACAAAGTCCACAGTAGCTAAAAAGCAACCAAATGAGGAAACCCCATTTCTGACCTTCAGGCAACTGCAAGCATTTAATGCATTGATTACATAACCAAGCCATTTGCAGATGTTGATTCCGCTTATAAGAATGGAACGCAATAGCATGGAGCAAGGAGTTCCAAAATAACATACACAATCTTTTGCATGTTTGAACCAGAGGGTACCAATTACAGTCCAGGCCCAAAGGAATGGATATAGCAGCAGAGATAGAATGGAAAGCACCACTACCCGTCCACAGAAACGGGCATACCTCTGTTGCCACCCAAAATCCCTAAAACCACAGCAAAGGGCATTGCTTTTAAATTTTACTACATGAAAGTGCCAGGAGGACACTAACAAGAGACCCAAAGAACAACCATAGAGCCACTCTGAGCAGAAATAGAGTAGAGCACAAAACAATTACATGATGAAATATGAGCTAACGGGCAAGGAAACAAGTTAATTCAATAAAATAGTAGCTGCGGCTTCTAGAACATTAAAGATTATACACGCAAAACTTCTGTACACCTTATGTTCATGATTAAAACCCAAACCTAACTCCACTTAGGTATGTATAGCTTACAAGCCAGTACTTGTCTCAAGGTAAAGTATGTATAGACACAAACAAGAATACAAACAAAGAAGGCAAAATGCAACCACTACGATGAGTTTCATACGAGCCATTAATTTTTTTTTTTTGACAAATTGAATCACGTACACAATGTATGTACTTTCACCATCAATGACCTTTCAATCTATGGAACAAGCTTGTCAAGCCTGATTAGTAAACTTAAACTTCAAGTTCTTCCTAGTGGAAAACAATGAGCAGAAACATTTCAAGCGAATGCAAAAACTTGGAGTAGACCATCCAAGTCATATTGAATTTTGTTGGAGTACTCTGTGTCAGGTCTCAAACCATTCGAGTCCAGATTTGTACTGGGGCCTGCTATTTACATGTTCAAGAGAAATGAATATGAAGTATAAGTGAATTCAATTAAATTTCCTAGGCTTAAACCTACCAAGAAACAAACCATTCTCATTCATTCTGATGATTAAATTACATCCAATCACAAATTTAACAAACTAGCGTACGATCCTCATCTCGAATCAACAACAACCTCAACAGTAAAAGAGAAAAGGCCTTACAAACCCATTCCAGCAGCAAATCCATTATCTACAAACATCAACAGGCGAAAAACAAACACGGTCGTGTAATCAACCTGAACCAACAAAGATATCACATAGCTCAGAAGATGAGGAAACAAAAGTTGATCTTAGAACGATAACACAAAGTTCTTAGAATAGAGAAAACCCACCACAATCCATATGTGCAACGGGAATGTACAAGAATGGTACCGCTTCCAATTAATGGCAACAATTACTCTATAAGCAACAACGTTAAAGAAAGCATGTGCAACAAATCAGTGCCTTTTTCACATATATCGTGGTTTTTAAGTTTGAAAACAACCGAAGGCATACTTAAGTGAACAGCACAAATGTCTTACAGGAATACATCAATATCTACTAGACTAACATTTTTTTTCGTCTTATTTAAAGAAGATAAACCAATTACTTTTACTCAGACTCCATAGAATCCATATTAGACCCCCTAACTATGCGCTGTAAGGATACACACTCGTAGCAAGCATCGACAAGAAGAACCCGTCATACCTGCAAAACGTCAATTATAGCTCATAAAAAAATAATCCAATTGCTCCAGATACGCGCGCGCCCACACAAGCGTATATATACGTATGTAATGGCAATCATTGGAAGCAGGATAAAGAACTGACCATTTGAAATCGACGCCTCTCATGGCCATGGAGCAGGAACAGAAGCAAAAGCCCTAAAGTGACGCAGAAGATTCAGCTTTCCTCATCTGAGGACGAAAATGCTTGAATCCGAGAGCGAAATCGAGATCCGGTCTCTCATAAACAAGGTCAAGACGATGCAAATCATCAAAATCCGAAAAAGAGAGATTTTTAAGAAAACGAGATTTCGAAAAGAACGAAGCTCCGTCCACTGAGAGAGAGAGAGGGAGAGCTGAGGCAGTGAGGAGTAGTAGTAGTAGTACTGGAGAGAGTCCGAGAGCCGAGAGGGGCTTATAGGAGACAGAACATTGACGGTTTTCTAGCGCCGTTACTTCACGACGTTAACTGAAGCCAGAACATTTCGCTCTTCTTCCTCTCCTCCCCCTCAGATCTCTCTCTCTCTCTCTCTCTCCGTTCTTTTATTTAGCTTCTTTTCCTTCTCCGGTTAAAACAGTTGGCTCTGGCAGTTGAGAGTAGCGGACCTACTAATCTCCTGATCATTATGTGCAAGACAGTTAGTATCAAATACTTTCTAATGATATTATGAAAAAGAAAGAAAAATAGAATTCAACCCTGCAAATCTCAAGGGGTTAACTCAGGTGCCAAGCCAGCTTAATAAGCAACACCTTACACAGTATAGATTATGTGTTCAAAACTCTAGGGTCCGGCGTGGTCCAGTAATGAATGTATAATACGGGGATTATTATACATGTTTTAGAAATTAGTTGAGATAAAGGTTCTGAGTAGAAAAGAAACTTCACTGCTTCTTCCAACTAGCTTTGGATTGGACATATATAAAAGTGTTCAATACTTTATAAAATATGATTTCGTACCAAAAGCAAGTGGATATAGCTTCCACGGGTGACGTGCTCCTACTATATTTGCTGTGTGGTACTTTGTTTAGGGGGTTAATTTTTTGGGAAATTGAAATTTTAGTACTTTTTTATTTTAGTCTTTTAATTTCAACTTTCAAATTTTTAGTCCTTGAATTTTCTTGTTTTGACGAAATGGTCTTTCCATTAGTCTGTCGTCCATATACAACACATGTAGTGGTCGACCGGGTATATGCGTTAAAAGTGAGCGATCAACTGCTTCATATAGTCGTCGACCGGGTCAAAATTGCTGACGTGTCAAAGAGCTCCGTTAAGTATATGGACGGCAGACTGACGGAAGGACCATTTCGTCAAACAATGAAAACTCAAAGACTAAAAATTTGAAAGTTGAAACTGAGGACTAAAATGAAAAACTGTCCAAAACCTAGGGACTAAAAAGTGAATTTCCCTAATTTTTTAATTGTATAGTTTGTAATGTTTACAGAAATGATATGTGTGTATGTGATCACTTACGAATATTCCATTAAGCAAGAAGGTATAACCCCGCGAATTGTTCCTCTTTATCTAAGGGTATAAAATAAAGTTGCTTAAGTTTTCAGATCTTTCTTTTAAGTCGGGAGTAATATTCCCCTATGGCTATTAAGACCATTCAACGCAAGACCTTTCATAGCACACTCTTTTCCCAAGCAACGACAGCCTTAACTCCCCGCATTTCAGGAATCCTACCAAAGTAGATGAACCCCCCGTATATGTGCCTCTCCAATAGTGCATATGGGTTTGGAATGAATTTCTGTTCCTTCTCCTCTCTTCCTCTCGTTTTCCAAACCCATATACAAAAGTTGGGGCCAGAGGCCAAGGATGAAGCTCAGAATAATGCGCCAATTTGGCCTTAAAAGCCCCAAACAGTTCCATGTGTAGGGTTTGCCAATGGCATTGGTTCCAACAAATTCTCCACACCACCAAGGAGCCTCACCAAAAGCCAGACACAACTAGCATTCACAATCTGAAAGATTCATAACTGGAATAGACCATACTGAAACTGACTGGATATGCTCATGGTATAGACCAAGGGTAGATCATTCATATGCATAGTGGATGATCTAATTAGTGACAAATATCAATCAGTAGAAAAATGTCAGATGATCTGCCTACATGTTTTCATCCACTGGCACATTTATGCTGAAAACAAAAAGTTCAGTGGGGGGTTTTGTATGTATATAAATACACAGGAAAATACAGGTTACTTTCATGTCGGTCCTAGATGCTCGGGAAGATCGTATTCTCTCTAATCTGAGACATATCTTCAGACATGTCTACAGGTATACTGACAATGCATACATACCTCCAGACGATAGGGATGTAAGAACTCCACCAGGCAAGGGGGAGAATAGAGAGGGAAAAAAGAAATTATGCTTCAAAAATCATAGTAATAAACCTACTTTCCAGCAGATTCCAACTTCTTAGTCTTAATGAGATATCACTCAATAAGCATCTAGGACAATTTACACCGCCACTAATTCGGATTAGTCAAGAAAACAAATTGTAGCATTATTCAAATATCAAAAAATAAAAAACTTTCAAAGTGTAGGTAAGGCCTTTCTCACCAAGAATCCTCTTCTCCTCAGATTAAACTTTGGACCTTGCTGTGCTGGATGACTACAAACACCAGTGGGGCTATGCTTAGTTTCGTCATAAAGTATTTGCAATTGGCAGCCTAATAGGAACAACTGGAAAATAAACGTCCATGAAGGAATCTGAAGAGCTAAAGAACATGAATCGCCACATGCTTTAATTCTTTTATGCTTTGAATATCTTCCAGAAAAGTGATTTGCATTGCCTGCACAACTGATGAAAGCCCATTAAAGAGTAGGCTGTGGTAGCAGAAGTTGACAAATCCCACTCTGAAGCATTGAAAACAAGTAATAGCAAATGATTTAGAAAACATAATAAGACGATGAGGGGAGAAAATGTCAAGCTTGTGCATCAGTCAATGTAAAATGGCAAAACTTGCCATCTCTTTGAATATACTAGATCTCTCTCTAAACTGACAATGCAACCTTTAGCCACACACAAACCTAAGTTTTCATTCAAAGAACAACCACACTAGAGGTCCCTGCTCAAATTGCATAGCGTCTCCAGTGACAGTCAATCTTAGGTAATGTCAACCTGTGTTAGAGAATATAATTCAAAAAAATAAAATCTATCTCTTCCTATCAGCTTAAGTTTTTGGGATAAGTGTTATATTCTCTAACAACCTGGGTGAGATATGAACGAAGCAACTCAGCCTGTGGTACATGCAGTCTTCCAAAACCAAGGCCTCTTGTTCGTGGCACAAAGGAGGGCATCTAAGAAAATTCTTGACCAAAGTAATAAGGAAACTAGCTTCCTCTAAAACTTGGGAATATCAGATACAATTCACTTCAGGTGAGAAATCACTTGGTGGATACATATATAAGTTAACTGCATAAACAACTACTCATGTACCATGCTTTTCTTCTATATAACATAAGCATGACTCTAGTTAAGCACACAGAGAAGGCCATCTCATGAAGATGTAGGCTTAGATTTTGTACCAGAACTCAGAACTAGCAAGTCTCGTGAATGAAAGACGTTGGAAACAAAAAGGGCATGATTCGAGCTTATATAAGCTAAACAACAGTCTAAGAAAGCATAAGAACCCACTATGAAACAAAGTTTAACCCTTTAATAGACTTCTGAAATTCAAGACGCTAGTGATGAAAAAGACCTAAAATTTCAATTTCCCTGACAAAACTTGGAAGAATGATTGAGAATACAAACCACTACAATGGAGCCCGTAAAAATGTCCCGAGATTATTTGACAAATATGCTTGAAACTAATAGCTATAAGAATTGACAATAAAGATATCTTTTGTCACAAGACTTGCTAAGTTTGAAAAGCTAGAACAAGATCTAAAACTGAAATCTATCTCACAAACTTCGTAGGAGTGATATAGAGAGCAAACTGCTACAATGACGTAAAAAAAATTGACATCAAAGCAACTACTTTCTGAGCCTCTAATACTGTTATTGCAATGACTAGGAGCAAAATAAATCCAATCCCATCAACAGAAAAGGGCCACTAATATTAGATAAGACGAGCTCATCACTGCAAAATTGGTTATCTATAAGAAGAACAGATAGTTCATAAGTTTTACTCTCTTGTTCTGTAACCTGGGCACACGAAATAATATAAGCCCATTTCTGAAATCTATTGATTATAGAATCCATGACGTATAAATGCAAGAGAACAGTCTCCAGACAATCGAATGATGGCAGGCAATCGCTGAAGAAAAGGTAGATAATCTGCCACATCCATTACTTCTGCTTGAATACATTAATTACAACATGGTAAAAATATTTAATTGCAATTTGGTGGCTTGAAACATTTATATACAGCAGAAGCAGGTTGCTTGTAAGCAGGGATGCTACTGGTGTCAACAAATCGGACTTCGCCAGGAGCAAAAGAAAGATCCCTATGCCTGAAATGGAAAAGGGGGGAAAAAAAACCCATGGCTTAGTTAATGGCAGTTTAAGCTAGAGTTTGACAAGAGTGGTTAATTCTTTATGGGACCATAATTCTAGTTATGACCTTCAAGTTACCTTCGCAGATCAAGCCCAACTAAACCAGCTTGCAGGATTGTCAGGTTATCAGAGTCTGGAGAGACAATAACGACTGTGTCACCAGAATACTGGGTCTCAAGAATTGACATTAGTTGTGTGACACGAACAAAAACATCTGCAACACTCTCATTTGGGGTTCCGTCATCAATAGCAGGAGGTTTTATACTGGTAGAAATACTATCTGATGCATATACCTGAAGCATGTGCAAGCCAGCATATTTGATATCTTTGAAGGATATGTAGATGCTTCTTACGCTAAAGGAGAGGAAAGATAGAAACCATTCTATTTTAAGAAGGTAATGAATAAAAGAGGATGGGCAGAAATCCTACTTCAGAAACAGATTCCAAGTTTTTGCCTTCATAAGCTCCCAATCCACGAGCATCTAGAAAGCTGTACTCCGGTACAATATAACTGAACCAACGAAATAGAGCAAGTTAACTATTGGGTTGCGATTATCATCCTAGTAATGATCTGCAAAATCATAAATCTGAACCTCCAATAAGATACTCGAAACAGGAAGGTAAGAAAACTCCCTTGTTCCCATAACCATGAAACAATGATGGCAAGCCAGATTAGTGATCATTCTACAATTAGTATTTAATTCTCTTGGATATTGTAAATTTATGTCCTCTCTCTTCCATAATTCCAATATATACTAAGCCACGAAATTGAGCACCAAATTTTACAGTATCATACCGATCACCATTCAACTCTCACCTTTTTCTTCGTTTAAATCAATAGAAAGCACCTATTCTTCTTTTTTCTCCCTGAACAATCGATTTGGTTAGAATCAAAAGTGACGCACCTTCGGCTGACCCCATTAATCGATGCAATAATCTCAGCCGCCTGGTAAGCTCTCTGAGTAATAGAAGGCCAAATCCAACATCCTTTCTCACAAGCCCCCATTGCCTTGAGTTCAAAAGCAGCCCTCAAAGTCTGCTTCTTCCCCTTCTCTGACAAACCGTTGTCCACTGAAGTCTTTGCAACTGGGTTCGTATTAATGATCCCCAAACTCTCGTATTCAGATTCCCCAGCCCTCACCAGAAAGTACCTTCCCACACCAACAAGAGTTACCAACACGCATAAGAAACAAGGACAATCGACAGGAAAATGTTCGAAACTACAACATCTATAAAACTTACAATCCCAATTTGACAACTTCTGGAAACCCACTAAAGTTAAGTTCTTTATCCGACTCTGCTTCAATATACACCGATATGGCTTAAATGAGGTCAATTTTTTTTTTCAATTTGCTGAAAACAAAAGCACACAAAACCATAACCCACGTAACCCATTAAATTTATTCGTTTCCCTTGTTTACTCAGACTTATTGTACACACACAGGATGAGCTGGATAAAATGAGGACAGTCCCTGGGTTTTATTAAGTTACCTATTAGTGAGACGAAATGGGGGCATCTGGAAGAGGCCGCGGGCCTCTGCGACCGGCACGAAAGGGGTGACAGAGATAGATATGGTGAGTGCAGTGAGGAGGTGGCGGCGGGGGGTAATGGGGATAGATGAATTAGCGGGGGGTTTGGAGGTTGATGATGGATAAAGAGACGAATGGTGTGAGAGAAGAGGCGTTGTAGCGGAGGAGTAAGATTTTCCAAGCATTTTGGCGGGTCCTTGGTAACTTCCGTACTGCTGACTGCTGAGACTGCGAGCATTGTTTTGGACTTTGGAGGTTGTTCTTACTTCTTACAGGATTCTCCACTTTCCGGATCCAGGCCACTTAGTTTTGGGCCCTAATAACATCTCCGACTTCAATATATCCATCCGTGCTTTCCCATCAGTAAATCATGACTCCAAAACTATTCCGCTGAAGTTGGATAAATTTTTTCTTAATCTCCGGCGTAGAGAGCTTCCCGAGTTATTCCTTCCATTCACCTCAGTAACAGAATTGCAATTTGCTGATGTTAGTTTTTCCCAGTTAATCCTTCTTTTCATCTCACTGTTGGTGATAATAAAAAATTAGTATAAAAAAATAAATGGATTAATTAAATGATTCATAAAATAGTAATTAAATAAGAAAAATAAACATAAAAATACTAAAAAATGAGAAAAAAAAAAATCTATATACAGTCGTGATTCTCAGTGCCTTGAACACATATCACAATATTAAATAAATAACTGAAAAATTAGAAGATAAAAAAGACAAAAATTTGAAATAAATTGTAAAAAAGCAAATCCAATGAGAAAAATGTAAAAAAATAAAATAAAAAAACAGTATGACTCAAATTATTTTTAAAAAAATTATGAAACCTTATGTTATTTCCCCTCAATCCAACCCATTTCGACGAACCCATCTAAATTTCTGCGTGATAGAAGCTTGGGGAGGTTGGAATCGATGGAATCATGGAAAGGTGCAAGTTTTATCATCACCCGCTTATCTTGGCTCCGTCGCAGATCTAAGTGTTGTAGTTGTAGTTGCAGTTGCAGAGGTAATTTTGTTGATTGGTGTGTTGCCCAATTTTGAAGTTGCTGTACAGAAATTGCAGATATTCTTCAATAATAGTGCCAGACGAGAAAAGACTTGACGGATCTCACAGAACACGTATATTCAACAACTGAATGGGGATTTTGTCGTCGGCTTCGACGGAGGGGGTAGGGATTTTCTGGTGGATTCAACGGGAGTAGCGTTGAAAGTGATGTAGACTTTTTAGGCTTATAAATATAAGCTCTTTGTAATGTTTTGAATATAAGTGAGTTAACATAATAAATTCAATTGGGTGTTCCCATAATTGGATGTCTCACTTATCAAAGTTAAATTGGGAGGGGTGACAATATTTCTACTCGGCTTCAACGCACAGTTTTGGTGACAGACATTGTTGACGTGGAGCGTATGTGGATGAGGGCAGATGATGGGCTTGCAGTGTGGCATCAAGGTGGACAAAATGTACACGAGTCCTCTTTCATTGATGCACACGTGGAAGATTAACACATTGCGATTAAGTGGAATGACGGAAATTTTACGGGAGATCTTGTTGTTACGCAATGTTTATTACAAAAACTACCATGGACAAACTTATATCAGAAGAACTAATTTGTCAAAAATTAGTAGCACAAGAATCTACTGTGTAATTAAGTATTAAATTATTAATTAATTAAAACAAAATCTCTGAAACGAAAATAAATAGAAAATTAGAAGGAAAAAAATTCAAAAAAGTAAAATTAGAAAAAAAAACTAAATGAGAAAAAAATTCCTTAACTTCTACAAACGTCTCAAATTTAAAAGCCTAACCACGAATTTTTTTTTTAAAAAAAACTCAAAAGTCAAAATAACATATTCAGGAAGAAAAAAAAAAGAGAAACAAAACTAAAAATACTAAAAAAATATGAAAATAGTAAAAATTTTATAAAAAGAGATAAAAATTAGAATATAATATTCAGAAAAAACTCCTCGGAACCCAACCTCCAAGAAGAGTGGGGTAGCAAGATGACAACTCCCCAACCAGCATCAAGTTTTGTTTTAAACTTCTAACTACCCCCTGGCATCAATGTGTATTAGGTAGGGATCGAGATTCTCTGCAACACGACTCCGACCAGGACCACCTCCCTCTCTTCATCTCTCACCAAAAATTCGGTCACTGAACTTGCAGTAAATCCCGATCCATTAAGTATTAGTAGTAGTGTAGTACCATACGAAGATGTCGACTTCTCACTGCCAGATAAGACTGTTGGGGTTGTCCCACATCGGTTGTAGAAGGGGCTGGTGGTCAGTTTATAAGTGTGAGGGAAAGTCTCACCTCTTAATCTAGCTTTTGGGGTTGAGCAGGCTCAAGACCACCTAACACTGGTATCAGAGCCCAGGTTTACCAATAAGTCTCAGACCCAACAGTCCATGGGAGAAACGAATTATCTGCATCCAACCTAAGACCCAATGTGTGAGGGGTAAATTATTGGGGTTGTCTTATATCGGTTGTGGAAAGGGTTGGTGATCAGTTTATAAGTATAAGGAAAAACTTCAACTTGAACTAGCTTTTAAGGTTGACCAGGTTCAAGACCACAAGACAATTCATGACTTTTATTGAACTACTTTTTGCAATCTCTCCAGTAGCTTCAGGTATTACACACATTATTATTTCGCTCTACTGGTACCATAAACATGCAGACTCTGTCAGACGAGTAATAACTATAATTAACTACTCGTTATTGCTCTCGTACGTTTAGGTATATGCGACTTAATTGCTGATGGAGTCGGGTTTTGTGCCTCGTACTGCCAATAACGTTAGGTCCAAAGAAAAAGGGTGCTTACTTCCTGCTTTTGCTCTGGCAGCCAAAACAAAAACAAAACAAACAAAGCATGGGGGATATAAGCGAGGGCCGGTGACTGTGGTCCTCCTAGGTACACGGGACTAGTAATTGTACTGTACACCACTCACTAGTCTAGAGCCCAGTGGGTGTCACTGAACTCAAAAGACTATTATAACTTGAAGCTCTGGAAATGCTCGAAAGACCATGGATTCCGACATTATTTTAGATATCCAAGCACTTTACCCTCTTGGTATTCGCGTCCCATTGCAACATGTTCCACACTCTGACTCCTGTTTCCCACAAATGATTTGAAACACGATACCTGTGGTCTGGAAAAAGAACCACTTCCTGCCACTAAAACTTTAATTCCTGCTCTTGATTGGTTTTTGATTAATCTACAACTCTCGATCCTCTTACGAGAAATATGCTTCTTCAAGGAAACCATATCATAATTTCGTAGGCAGATTTGGAAAGCACCATATTTTCTGCAGGAACTCGTACCGTAACTTTAAATTCGGTTAATTTGAGTGGTCCAAGACATGAGTTTAGAAATCTGTTCTTAAGTTTCAGGTTTCAAATTCGAATCATTTCCGTGCAAATAATTATAAGTAGACTGCCTTGAATTTATGACTGGGGCTGCACTTTCTCTGCATTTAAAGAAAGAAAGGAAAAAAAAAACATTCGCCACCAGTGTCAGGGGAAGGATATATTTGGCAACACACTCAAAACAGTCCTTTAAAGGAAAAGAAAACGAGATACCGAAACCACAGGCCATCTCTAGCTATTTCTGCTCTGCTCTGGAAAGACCATCTCTCTCTCTCTCTCCCTCTCCCTCTCAATGGACAGACAAACTAATAGGACGAGTTTTCTCTTGCACTTCTTGTTCTTATTACTCTCATCTTTCGATGTAAGTACATTTCCGTCTTCGTTGTTTTGGCTTTACATTACATAAATTACTTTCTTCTCTCTGTCTTCTTCCTCCTTATCTTTGCGTTTCTCATTGTTCAATTTCTCTGTTATATATACGCAGGTTTCTCAGGCAAACTCTACTACTGGTGAAATCAAACCAAGTTCGTCAAAGCTCCAAGTCCACCCATTCACGCCCAAAGCCTCTCTGATCCGCTATTGGAACAAGCACATCAACAACAACCTCCCAAAACCACTTTTCCTTCTCTCCAAAGCCTCCCCACTCAATTCCACCAACTCCGCCTTTCTCAACAAACTCGCCATCGAAAACTCGCTGTCTTCACACCTCGGCTCCTTCTGTTCCTTAGCCAACTTGTACTGTTCCTTTGATTCAAAGCCAGACCTGTACAAGCATGACAACAGAGACACCAACTTCGCCCTCTACTCCAACAAAGGCTTCGCTAACTACGGCTCATCCAAGCAAGGAGGGGTTGACTCCTTCAAGAACTACTCGAAGGGGTTGAACAACCCCAATGACTCCTTCGAGAAGTACAGCCGTGACTCAACCCGGCGCAGCGAAGCATTCACCAACTATGCAGACGACGCAAATGTGGCTAATTCTAACTTCACCAGCTACGGATCCAAGGCCACCGGCGGGTCCGGAGAGTTCAGTAACTACGACAAACTTGTCAACGTCCCGAATCTCCAATTCAAGGCCTATAAAACGGACTCCAAAGATCACAAACTCTCTTTCTCGAGCTATAGTGACGAGACCAACTCCGGTGCCGAAGCATTTACAAGTTACGGAAAGAACGCTAAAGGCGGTCCTAGCGAGTTCAACAACTACGGTGATGACTCCAACATAATTGCTTCGTCCTTCACGGGCTACGGTGAGTCGGGTAATGGTGCAAACGACTCGTTTGCATCGTACGGTCAGTCGGGTAATAATCCACATAACAATTTCAAGAATTATGGCACTGGAGCTAACTCGGGAATTGATAGCTTCTTGAGCTACAGAAATGGAGCAAATGTCGGAGACGATTCTTTTCAGTCTTATGCCAAGAATTCTAACTCCAGCAGAGTAAACTTTGCAAACTACGGAAGATCGTTCAATCATGGGAACGATACGTTTAAAGAGTACGGTACAGGGTCGAAACGTCCGGCCAATATAGGATTCAAATCTTATAGCATGGATCGAACGTTCAAAGAGTATACTGATAAGGGGGTCACCTTCTCTGAGTACAAGAATTTCAGCACTGCGTCAGAAGGTGCTCTACGTAAGATTGGTAGTTCGGTAAAAAGATGGGTGGAACCGGGCAAGTTTTTCCGCGAGTCCATGTTGAAGCAGGGGAATGTGATGGTGATGCCCGACATTGAGGACAGAATGCCAAGAAGGTCTTTTTTGCCCCCGTGGATTTTGTTGAAATTACCATTCTCAACCTCGCGTCTGCCAGAGCTCAAGGAGATTTTCCACGCACGAGAGAATTCGACGATGGAGCGCGTGCTACTCAACGCGCTGGCGGAGTGCTCGAGGGCCCCGAGCCCGGGTGAGACCAAGCGGTGCGTGGGCTCTGTGGAGGACATGATAGACTTCGCCGTCTCGGTTTTGGGCCGTAACTTGGCTGTGAGGACCACGGAAAATGTGAAAGGGTCGAAGAAAAAGGTGATGATCGGGACGGTCAAAGGAATCAACGGAGGGAAAGTGACGAAATCGGTCTCATGCCATCAAAGTCTGTACCCGTACCTACTGTATTATTGTCACTCTGTGCCGAAAGTCAGGGTGTATGAGGCTGATATCCTTGATGTGGAAAGCAAGGCCAAGATCAACCAAGGTATCGCCATCTGTCATATTGACACGTCATCTTGGGGCCCGGAGCACGGTGCCTTCGTGGCAATGGGTTCCAGCCCTGGAAGAATCGAAGTTTGCCACTGGATTTTTGAAAACGACATGACATGGGCCGTTGCTGATTGAGAACAATTAGCTTGGTTAATAAACTTTAGTATGTCATAAAAGGTCGTGACAACATTAATTAAGCTCGTCTGGAGCTTGGTTGGATTTGCCATTCTATGTTTGGAAATTAAATTCAAGCTGATTGATGAGATCAATCACTTTATTTTATTTTCTTGATGTTCTTGTTACTTAACGTAAGATTTAAGTTCCAAATTCCTAGGCTCTTTCAAACTTTACCGTTCCGAGACTGACAGAAAGAAGCCAAAGCATGTCTAAAGCAGAGTGCAACATAGAAAGATCTAGCTAGAGACAAAGGTCAAATATTGCCCAAATTATAAAAAAGGAAGAGAAAAGAGAATTCCAGTGCAGAAGATGGGAAGTTAAGGTTATGATTCTGAAAGGAACAAAATCCATGCTGGGTCCGGTCTGGTCTTTGTGTCCCCCTCCATGCCAAAGTCATATCAAAGCATTCTCTGCGATAGCCATTGAAGATGCTAAAGAGTAAAAGATGAAAGTGCGCATGCAGTAGCAGAAACATGCATCCAATTTGTTCAGCTTTGAGTGCAGCTAAAGCAACAACGCACCGTCAAAATGCTTGCTCTTGTAGCTCTTCATGGCATTGCATAGAAAGGTGCGGGGCAGTCAGGCCCACCCACTTAATGGCTTCTGCTGCAAGCACTCCTGCATAATTCATAAACCGTCCTTCACAGTTCGCGGCTTCACGCTGAGGTTTTGAATCTTTTGACTGCAGCCTGCGTTTTTTGCACCCAAAGCCATGACCATAGCAGTGACGCATCATGATCGGGCCCTCCTCTATTGCGGTAAAACTTCTTCATTGATATCCCAATTTCACGTTTTAATGATTCTTATTGAACATGAAGAAAAGGAGCACGTACAGTACACTTATCATGCATTGCACGCTGCATATGAATGGCCTTTGCATAACAACTGATGTGGAATCGGGACTCTTTTCGTGTATATTCTGCACCATTGAACGAGGAAAAAAGTTCAATGGCAGAATCGATGATGTCTACGACTTCCTCGAGTTCACATGAAAACGCCTCTATCGAACTGTCCAATGAGAAGAAATAGATCCCGTCTGCTGAACGTTCGTGGCAGAAAGTTCTCAATATATCTAAATTAGGTGTATTCATTTGCACCGACGGTGGTCGTTTTAACTCTCAATATATCTAAATTAGGGATATTCATTTGCATCGGCGGTGACCGTTTTAACCGCTATAACCGTCACCGCTACCAGTACCGTAACCGGTAAAGGCGGTTATTGTGCCTTAGCAGTGCGATAGCGGTGTCAAATATATGGTGACGGTTTGGCGTAAACCGTCACTTGCTGTGAGACCCCGATTTTAGGTCTGTCAAGTTATTGCTTATGACCTCTTAAGTACGTATTATTGCAAGTGTATGTATGATTGAATTTGTGATTTTTGAGGTAAGTGTCGACACATTGGAGCATAGTATCGACACATTAAACTAACACCCGAAAGTTTACCTTTTTCTGGAGCCCAAAGTGAATTTTGACTAAGTGTTGGAAGTGTCGACACCTTGAGCGATGGTGTCGACACATCCAACTGAAACCCGAGAGTTCGCCTTTTTCCAGAACTCCCGTGAATTTTGACCAAGTGTTGGAAGTGTCGACACCTTGAGTGATGGTGTCGACACATCTAACTAAAACCCGAGAGTTTACATTTTTTCCCACTTTGACTAAGTGTTGGAAGTATCGACACCTTGAGTGATGGTGTCGACACATCTAACTAAAAGTGTTGTAAGTGTCGACACCTTGAGTGATGGTGTCGACACATATAACTACATTCCGAAATTTTATCGGATTGAAATATGTGAGGTGGAATTCATGTAAAAAGGGAAAAGAAAGGGGGGAAGGGTAGTTTTGCCTTTTTCCTTCCCCCAAGCCCCTTTACGTATAAGCAGCCCCCCCCAAATCAAAAAAGTCATTTTGCCCTAGCTCCCACCGAAGAAGAGAAGAAAGAAAGAAGAAGGAGAAAAGAAGAGGAAGAAAGGAAGAAGAGAAAGGAAGAAGAGAGAAGGAGGTGAGTGGTTATGGCCGGCCAAGCCTTACCCATTTTCACCTATGTTCTCTTTTTCTTTTTGAATGGTTGTTGGTTGTGTTGTTAGATTTTCTCTTTGAGATTCATGTATTTTCTTTGAGGAAAATATAGATCTAATGAGCTTTAGAAAGTTGTAAGGATTGTGCACAAAACCATGGAGAATGTGGTTAGATCTGGGAATTTATATACAAGAGAAACGAATATGCACCCTAGGTGTTTGATGAAAAGCCTAAAAGAGGGCTGAGATCTATTTTGAGCATGTATGGCCGAATCTATTGGTTGATGTAATGCATATGAGTCTTGTTGAGAACCACCAAGCCCTAAGTGTTTGATATATGGTTAGATCTGAAAGATGTTCAAGAGAACAAATGATACACCCTACTTGTTTGATAAAAGCCCAAAAGAAATGGGCAAATGCAATAGTATAGCTTGATGAAGATGGAATCATAGTTTTGTTATAAACTTTGAGTTGAAGTTGTAAAAGTGGAAGGAATGTGAAATAATGGTTGCTGTTATGAGATGTTAAATTAGCCTTGGATGTTGGTTGTGTCATGAAGAGATTAGAGTTTTGGTTGTTGGAAGTTGGAACGTTAAAAAGATTGTTGTGATGGCTGGTAATTACATAAGCAGATTTCAGAGCTGGAATAGAGAGTGTGTTTTGATGCATTTGTAGTTATCTCTTGATATTGAGTGGATCCTAGATTGAAGGCCTAGGACATGGAAAGATTTTAAGTCATACCTTGGATGATTGTAATGTATTGATTACTCTATACGTCTAGTAACCTATGAATAACAAAGGTATGATCCAATTGTAGGTAACGTGACGTTCAACACTCAAGCAAGCGAAGGTAAGAGGAGCTTACGTTTGTAAGTGAAAATCTTTACAAAACTGGAATGATACACTGCATGAAAAATGTTTATGAATAAGCATATCAAACATGACATTACCAAGCACGACATGAATGCATCATGATCATTTGCATTCATTTTCCTCATGAGAAATGAGACCTTTTATGCAAATGAAAGTACCATTTTTATGCTACTTTATGACAAGTTAATTAACGAACCCAAGTCGGTCGGTACCGTACCAAGTCAAGAAGGTGCATCCATACCGAAGGACGTTTACGAGAAGGGTGGATGTCACCTTGGACACCCATACCGAAGGATGCTTGCAAGAAGGATGGGTAGTCCAGGAGGTATGTGCAATCACACTGAAGGATGCTTGCAAGAAGGTGTGAACCTCCAAGGGTCATGTCTAGCCACTGAAGGACGAATGCGAGAAGGTGTGCTAGCTTGACCATATGTAAGGTCCCCAAGGGAAATAGGGGACAGTTCCAACGGGAACGCACAACCCTGATGCCAGGGGTAAATGGAGCTCAAGTAGCCCATAAAATTTTCCAAAGCAAGAGCTTTATAAGTACAAATGATGTTTTCAAAAGCAAGTGCATGTGCATATGCAACATGAGGTATATACATGTGCATCAAAATTCATGATCATGCATGAATTACATACGTTTACATGATATTTCAAGGTAAGTGCATGCTTATGTTTATGAGTTCAAGTGCATGCTTACGATTTCAAGTCATGAATTCAAGTTATGATTTTAAGTTATGTTTTCAAGCTACGATACTAGTGCATGATTACAAGATTATGAATTCAAGTTCAAATTTCAAGTTACAAGTTCAAGCTATAAGTTCAAGTTCATGATTTAAGTTCATGTTTTACAAGATCACGTTTACAAGTTCTTTCCTTACTGAGTCTTTTGACTCACGATTTCAAAATGTATCATTCCAGGTTTGCCGGGTGGCAGGAGTCCTGAGGATTTCCTGACTTAGTAAGTAGTAGATTGTGATGTTGTTGGACATAGGCCTTGGGAATGTACTATGGGTCAAGAGTTGGAGAATGTACATGGAATCCTAAGAGTGCTTGATATCCCACTGAGGCGGCAGGATGCTAACAAAATTGTAAGGTATATACGGATTCAAGATGTTATGAGTAGGTCTGTACTTCAGCCATGCAGACATGACATGTAATTCGGATGCTTTCACTATTGTCGTCGTAGTCAATTGTGTAAGTTGTAGTTTATGTAAATCTCTTTGGCCCATCTCTCTCAGTTGTAGGTGTTTATGTATATGTACAAAAAAAAATCCGCTGCATGATTAAGAGAAAACGCTAGAACATTCATTGAGTGGATGTTCGCGGCTGTCATTAACCCCCTTCGGGCTAGCGTTCGGGGCGTGACACTTGCAGTACCGTTAATCACCCCTAGTTGAGACTTGAGATAATTATTGATTATGTGACATACTTTTGTTGGGTTTTTGTTGAAATATGTTAGTTGGTTTATGTCACAATGTTGGACACTTTTATTAGATTTTAGTATTTATGTTTGAATATGATATTATATTGGACTTTTGGACAACTTATTATATTTGTTATGATTATTAATGATTATGATATTGTATTTGAATATGCTATGATATTTGTTCATTTAATATGATTATCGATTATGATATTATGTTAGAAATTTAAACAGCCCAAAACAGTGAAAAAAATGAAAAAACTCAAGGAAAAGCCTATTTTTTTGGCACAACGGTTATACGGTTTAAGCGGTTATCGTATAACCGTTACCATTAATACTGTCACCGACAAGAACAGTTATTGTACCTTAGAGGTGCAGTGACGGTGTCAATTATGTGATTCCATCAATTACGGTGAAGATAACGATTTTTACTAAATCGTCACCTACACTACCGTTAACCACCCCTAATCTAAATCCCACGTCGTGAATTTGGGAAGATACATCACGGAAACTAATGTAAACAAGTATGCAAGACGTGGTCAATTATATGAGTATATAGTCTGAATACGGACTTCATTTTAGCCCTTGCGCCCGTGGGCTCAACTACCTACTTGGTCCATCTAACAAAAGCCTTGACTTCTTCAACCAAGTGGCCCTTGACCAAAGAGGGATTAGGGGGGACCCGGTAAATGAAATCCAATGCACATAACTTTATGAAGTTGCTACAAGTGGTGGATTAATTCCGAGTCTCTCAAGTAGGTGTCACCTAATTAATTAAGCTCATATATGCTACAATATCCTACTTGCCATAGGATAGAAGCAATTTCTTTTGTTGTGGGAAAATAAACCAAAGTGGCTAGCCACTTCCAATAATTTGGGCCATACTATATTTTAATGATTGATTTATTCGGATTAAATATTATAGAAGATTATAATCATTTTTAAAATATTATAGATATTTAAAAAGTCAAATTTTCGATAACATTGATTAGTTTGTCATTGATGAGCAAAAAATGATCGGTCGAGTTGGCTCTAGAAGATTATAATCATTTAAAAAATATTATAGATATTTAAAAAGTCAAATTTTCGATAACATTGATTAGTTTGACATTGATGGGCAAAAAATGATCGGTCGAGTTAGCTCGCTCCAGCTCGGGAAACGACAAGCATGCCCTACCAAAAAAACCCATGGGTCGTGGAGGTCATGAACTTACTCGCGAAGGGGCTCCCTATAAAAAACCTTTGAACTTGGGAAGAAGGCCGAGAGGGCCCTAGCCAGCTAAGCAATATCTCATCCGCTGAAAGGGAGCTTCTATGTCTTGCTCTCAAAATCACCTCCGCAGAAGGCGGCCGCCCATGGCTGACCAACCCTGAGACGTTCTCTTTTGAAAACGCTACAAGTTCTTGTGCACAGCACTCGCTATCAGTGGCAGAACCAAGATTTAAAGCCAATCATGGCGAACTTTTAAAGTGAAACGACTGAATTTTTTTTATGCGTAATGCTAAAAGCTGTCTTAGAATTACAATATAAAAAATTAAACACTAAAAATATTGAAATACACATATCGTACTATGTACTATGACTGAGAAGGGGCAATTGAATCATGCGTTTCTGCATCTTCTGAAAATTTTGCAAAACGACTTCGTTCTTTATAGTTTCAAAAATTTCCCGCTCGATGTACACTACCATGCAATCATTCATCCAGTCATCTCTCATCCTATTACGTAAATCAGTCTTGATAATCTTCATCGCAGAGAACACTCTCTCAACGATTGTAGTCGTAACTGGTAAGACTAATGTTAACAATTATCTTCCCATGTAAATTGTAATAGCAGATATAATGATGAATGCTATGAGACGCCATGGTGATATCTAGAAAATAATTCAGACGTCTACGACGCCACAATTAAATATGACAAAATCCAATCCTGCAGCAAGGTCTGAATTAATCAAGGAAACAAATCAGGTTCTTTACCACTGGTAACTACTGGACTTGCGAACAAATGATCAAAGTACTGTTCGTGAAAACCCTGCCTGAAACTTTGATTCATATCCCATTTGGAACGAGATATTTAATTATCTGAATACTTTCAAGTCAAAATGTCAAATACTCAAAAACTTCATACTTTTGAAAACAAATCAACAACTAGAAAACATCTTGCGCAGAGGCCAGGGAGTGATTCATGCCACCCGGCGACTCCTCTGTTTTCTAGTCGGTCCCCAATTGACTGAGCGACCCCTTTATTTTTGCACTTAAATGAAAAACATTCACCAAAACGATTCTATATCATATATAAGTGAACTATGTGCTAATGGCTAACCTGAGGCTGAGGAGGCGGCCTGCCGCATGCTGCTGCTAATCTGAGAGAGAGAACCGCGTTGTGTGTTTGTGAGAGAAAATATTCTAAGAGAGGCACGACCGCCGCACAAATAGAATTGTAGAAGGTTAACAAAAAAATTGAAACGGTGCATTTGCAGCGTTTCTAGCTTCAGGCGTGAGAGAAAATCTGGAGAAGGCTGAGAGTGAGAGATCAGATGCACGGTGAAGATTTTGAGGCTTGCGGTGCAGCATGCTGTTTTAGAATTTTTTTTGGCTGTCAGGTTGTGATGTCTATGGGTTTGGGCTCAAAAATAAAATATGGTGGACTGGACAACTAATATTATGGGACTGAAGTAAGCTTCATTGGCCTGGGCCCTAGTCTCAACCATAGCGGGCCCATGCCAACTTATTTATAAAAAAAATTACATGTTGATGAGAATACGAGCAAGACTTCAAATGAGTTAGTTCAAGATCCCGTAGAGATTACGAGAGCACGAGACAAGGAGTTCAAGGACGCACTCGCTGAACTCATTAAAGACATATGGGCCCAAGCCCATTCATGGAGGCCCATTCAAGATGATGCACATTCTAGAAGGAGCTGGTCAAGGCTAAGCTTCAAATTGGCAAAATTGACATATCTTTGCATGCCAACAAATTGCCACAAAAGATTGCCCAAAGTTAAGATTAAATGGGCAAAAATAATTTCCTTTCTTAGAGACATTGCAATCTCGGTCTTGCCAGGGGGAAAACGTTACTTTATTAAAGTGATTTTGGCATGTGCTCATTTAAGCCAATTGTCTTTACGTCCAGGTTTGATTTGTCAACAAAGCAATATTTTATTTCCTTAGGATTGTTGTTTACGTGATCAGCTAGATAGCTAGGCAAGTTTCCCTTTCCTTTTGAAAAGCATGTGTTCAGCCAATTAAATGGCTGCATCTTTTCTTTCCTTTATGTTTGCCGTGTAGGATCAGCCAATGAAATGGCTGGTTGTTTTTGTTCTTTTGGCAAAGTAGGAGTTACGTACAACTTTTGTCAAAATAAGGAAATAGAATCTTGCCTTAGCCTTTTACATCAACGTGTTCTAACTAGCTGATCTGTTTCCATTTGCTTTTAAGCAGCAAGTACAATTTCAAGTCCATAATGGTGATGTCAAAATTTTCAATAAATGTTAACATGTTAGGAAACAATCACATTTTAGTAGATGCAAAAAGTCTTGGGTACGTACGGGCGGCCGGCCGGCTGGCTTTACAGAGTAAGACACATATGCAGTATGCACGTAGCGGGAAGTCTTTGTTTTCCCATAACGATTGTCAAAGACCAATAATTCTCCATGAAAACGATAAATTCAGTACGTCGTGAAAATAAATAGAAAAGGATGTCCATCAAAGGCACAGCTACCATAACTCCGACACAATCCTTATAATGTGTTTTCGTTAACCACGCAGGACTTTTGTCATCCAGATGCACGCGCTACTTGACAAAAAGGGTCGTATTGGCATAATATTATTCTACATAGACTACTTTAAGAGAAAAAAAATACCTAAGGACTAGTTTTTTATTTCGAAATACTACGGGTGCATTTGTGTACCAAAATTTTATCCCCTCTAAAATTTTAACACAATTAAATATTACAATATAATCTCTCTCCCCATCAAATCATTACTATTTACTACAAAAATATAAAAAATTACCTATCTCTTTACTTTTTCACTAAACCCAATACCTAAAATTTTAACAACACTAAAATTTTACAACACAAACACAACCTACATTGACTAATGGAGTAAGGTTGTGTTCGATGATAACAAATTCACAAAAGTTGTAAAAACTTCGATACCTGTGTGAATATTTAGGTAGATTGGAGTTTATAAAAAGTTGGTAATTTTTTTAAAGATATTTAATTGTAGATTGATTTTTATCGAAGTTTATAAAAAAAATAAAAATAGATGATTTGATAAAATTTGTTAATAAAAATTATTGAAGTCTGCAAAAAAAAAAATATGAAGAGAAATTATTTGATAGAGGTTTTTTTTAAATAAAAAATGTTGTAGTTTGTATTAATTTTTTAAAAAGATTTTGGATATTGTTTTGACGTGATTTTCTTTTTATTTTCAAAATATTTCATCAAAGGGATAAATATTTGTTAAACAAACATCACCTAAGCCTAATTTTGTGTCAAAACAAAAATCGTTTCAATTTTAGACTACACGCACTCACCAAAATATTCATATTTTTCATGCAATAGGTTGAACGACGTTAATGAACTCGAGACTTCGAGATTATATATAGGGTATGTTTGTTTGTCAAAATTTTAGAGTATATTCTCAAAATTTTAAGAATCTTTATTTTATTGAGGTTTGTAAAAAATAAAGTTTTTATGTGTAAAAGTTAAAAATATTAGTGTGTTTATTTTACTAGAAATTTTCATGTACCGAATTATTGGAGAAACAAAAGTCACCTATAATATAAATGAAATTAATGTCCAACTCTCAAAGTCTTTTCTGCTTATAATAATTAGTCAATATTTTATTATTTATTTATTTGTAAAGGTCAAACCGAGTAAGTCAACACAACTGTAGTACCAGGAATAGGTCGTGGGCCGTGGCACGTGGACATGATATACCTAGCTACTCCGCGTGAAGTTTGGGAGAATTCTCGGTGGAGGCAAGGTTAATTTTCAGAGTCAAAAAATTGGGATCGAGTCAAAACGTCAAGAGACAGTTACCGGTAGCAACAATGACCTGCCTGCCCATTCACACGAGAGCTGACAAACTCCAGAATTAACTCAAGGAAAAGGAAAGGACAAACCAGACCCAACCACGCAGATAAGAGGAAATACGACGCAAATAAATTTGTTAGGTTTGTGGGGACGCCCTGCATCTGGACACTCTTTTTTGTCTTTTGACGAGTGACGAAGTCAGCCGTCAGGGATCCTTCCAGTGTCGTTCCGTTCACTAGCTCTTTGCGTCTTCTGAAATTCAAAGCCTTGTATTTGTCTTTTACTATGGCGGACTTCTATATAAACGCGTAGGCGTCGAACTCAAACCTCCCAACAAATATACACCTCTCTTGTTGTCTATTACAGTACTCTGGCTTCAGAGGTCTCTTGCTTTTCTATGCTAAATTTGTAGTACGCTGCTGTGAGAGATCGAGAGAGCTAGCTGAGGGGCCCGTAGTCTAATTGATCAGAGTTAAAAATGAAGAAGGTTAGCAGTGAGGCGTCGAAGCTCGATAGAAAGACAGTGGAGAGAAACCGGAGAATCCAAATGAAAGGCCTATGCTTCAAGCTCGTTACTGTTATACCTGACCACCACTTCAAACACTCCAGGGTATTCACTCTCTAGCTTAAATTCAAGTTACCATAGTTGCAGTCTGTATTATTTGTTCTTTTCGTTTTCTTTGGCCGTCAGAGCTAACCTGATGACTCTGTGATCTGCTCCTTTATTTTTCGTTTTGGTTTCTCCACTTAACGCAAGCCCGCGAATCAAAAGATTGGAAGAGTACTTCAGGTGGAATGGTAATCAGAAATCGTAAAATCGTTAATACGGTGTTTAAATTAGTTAGTAATGGTATAATTAAGGGTAATAGTTCAGAAGTTCTGAGAGAGACACGAGTAAGTGATCTTTCTAGCTGAGTGTTAATTTTTGGAAGGAATTAAAATCCAGGTTACAAAAAAGTACTGCTGTGGGTATATCCCGAAATGGCTGGTGAAGATTTAATGCCCCTTTATTTTAGCTCTTAGACATGTATTGCCGTCTGTCGAGGGCACAGGTTCAAAGGCCTTCCCTTCCACACGAGCCACCAAAATATGATCATGAGCGCCCACATTTCTTACGGTTCCTATGAAACTAATATCGGCTTCACAGCGAGTACTTTCACTGACGTGGAGATACTGAACCAAGAGCCTAAGATTCTAATATGACAGAATATATACAAGTCTAATAGAATTCTGTATAAGCTTCTAGGACCAATGATACTGCCCTCAGTAGAATAGGATCTAGGACTGCTTGGATATTTATACTACCTACTTTCATGCTTGCCAGTAGCAGTGACAGACTTTCTGTAAACCTTATAATTTAACCTCTTCTAATTTTTCTTCTTCTTTTCTCTTCTTGATCATGATCAGGACATGCTTTCACAGCTAGATCAGCTCGATTGCGCGGCATCCTATATTAGGCAACTGAAGGAAAGAATAGGAAAATTGCAGGGAAAGAAGGAACAAGAGATGAGTATAGGCACTAGAAAGAATGAGATGAATAGCATGAAGATCGGCTCAAGGTTGCCTGTAGTCAATTTGCGAGATTTGGGTTCCAGTATAGAAGTGATTTTGATAAGTGGACTGCAGAAGAACTTCATGTTGTACGAAGTCATTAATATTCTTCAGGAAGAAGGCGCAGAAGTTGTCAGTGCCAGCTTTTCCACCGTGGGTGATAAAGTTTTCCACACAATTCATGCTCAGGTATAACACCCTAAATATACTCTTTTGATCAAAATCTTGTTTCCCCAAATATATCAGATAGGATATCGAGTTCCATATATATGCAGATTAAGTAGACTAATTTGATATATATGATCCAGGCCAAAATTTGTAGAGTCGGGGTTGAGACATCGAGGGTACGGCAAAGATTGCAGGAACTAGTATACTACTGAATGCGGTCTGCAAATCATCACCAATTCTCCCTGAGGAGTTCTCCACTAGGACGATGCGAGCCAAACAAAGAGGATATATATACCCATTACCCACTACATATGTTGGCCATCAGATAACCGATCGAGAGATCATGCTCCAATGTTGTAGTTAACGGCATTAACTAGCTAGTATTTATATATATATATATATGCAAAATTTGTTTTTAGCTCTTGTTGTATATAAGCATTTAAAGCGTAGTTCTTTATATATGCAATTACATGTTGTATTGTGCTAGAATCATCCTCAAGTTTCAGCAAATATGGTTAATTAGGGCCGGTTTTGGTTCCTATTTATATATATTAGTAGTGCAATATATATTCACAATAACGTTGTTATCTTTTAATTAGGCAGTTGTTAATCAAGGAAAACAATTAATATAATCGAGAAAGGGCACCGAGATATTATCATATATATACTTACATACTACTAGCTAGTTAATTTCTGAATAATATCAAATAACATCCTTGTTAAGTTGCTGGTGTTGATAAGCGAGATTCCATCCCAAAACCCTTCTATATGCCGATCAAGAAGGAAAAGTTTTTTATATATAAACTAATCATAGACAATTTAACAATATCCAAAGCACTCGTAATTAAATGTGAGGATCTTGAATGGATTATATATATATATATCTACGTAGTTCAATATGGTCCAGTTGCTGCTTAATTGGCATTCAGCATATATATGTGAATAGCTACTTAAATATATTTAAGTAACCCGTTGTTCGAACCTGGAGTAATAATACTAGAGACGTTTTGCCATCTACAATAATTCCATTAATTCCGTAACGAGAAATCACTAAAATGGCCGGAAAAAAAAGCCTAATGAAGACCTTCTGTGAGGGCCCTAGATACGAGGGCCTAAATAAATTGTTGTCATGAGAAAAGTAGTCAAAGGAAGTATCCTGTTCCCCCCTGAATAGGAAAAGAGAATGAGAACTCACAAGTTGTCAATTAGGACCAATTAATACTGCACATGATCTTGGCTAAACGCCAATCTCTTAGAAAGTGAAAATTGTAGGGGAGGGGAGGGGACGCGTTAAGCTAAGAAGACAAGAATGACCGCGACGTATAATTATATGCGAATATGCGTGCCCATATTTTAACAAATGCCGTACAATGACTACTGGGGTTGACTAGCTATATTGGGTTATTGCAACCTTGGATATGTGTCTATCGATCGTGGAGCCCCCGCGTAGATATTTTTTCCTTCAAACTTTCAAATTCGTCGTGACTCGGCATGACTAAATATCAATTACTGGAGGTCAAATAGTACCGTACATGTTGAACGTTCAAAGTTAATTTTGCACGTTTACATTTGTCGCTTTTTTCAGGATATGCAGACACACTTTGGTCTTTGGGTTTGAATTCGGTATTAAGAAATATGTTAAACAGCGTGGTAGTTCGACTGGTACAAGGTCTGAAATAGAGCGCTCAGGAAAGATAGATCTTTAGGTCCAACATTCTCGTCTCTAATATCACTTGCACGCTAGTGAAACTACGGTGACAGTCATCTTTTTACTGGGCAAGTAACTATGGATCAACCCACATGCTACTATTTAGGAGACAAAACCGCGCAACAGGCTGCATGCCTTACGTCTAGTTTTGCATTTCAATCTCATCATGTGCGGACTAACTGGGGTATGGACAGGGCTGTTCATTGTCCGGTTCAGTCTGGCCGGTTTAAAAAGTATACCGGATCGGTCCGTTCCCGGTTTCACAGGTCAGGTTTGGGCTATATCATTTTGGGTCGATTTTGGGCCGATTACCGGTAATGACCTGTTTGAAGTGGTATACTCCAGTCTAATTCTGGTTTTCCATATGGGTAACCCAGAATCGAACCGGAATATACCGATCTCGGTCCAGATTATTCAAAATCGATCCGATTAGGGCCCGAATTTGCCAAAATCAGTCCGATCCGGCCGATTTTTTGAACAGCCCTAGGTATGGTATTGGAAGCTTCAGTACCCCACATAGAGGACCAACAAAATTGACTTGTGAGTATAGCTAAGTTGATTATACTTTTGTAGAGTGAAATAAAAAAAAGAATGTTTTTGGGTTCGAACCTTGGGCGAAGGTACAAATATAATTTTATAATTGATAAGTCAAGGTACAAATATAATTTTATAATTGATAAGTGCATGCATTAATGTAATTGCAGTAGTGTAGATGAATCTACGCTACCTCTCATAGGTTTAACTGTGTATTTGATGGATTCACTCCGCGTACCGCACAAGATTTTTTCCCGTTACCACGGTGATCGAAAGTCTTCAACATACAATATAAATACCTTATCCTGCTTATAATGGCAGCCTCAGAATATTGCGTTTCTTGCTTCAAGCCTTCAACTACCTCATAAAAACAAGATAGGCAGTCAATTTAGCACGTGTGCGTTAATTATGTGATGGTAGCTGAGAGGGGATGCAATATATAAAAAGTTTGGTCCGACGTGACGTCTACATGCAAAGCCATTTCGTGGGAAGCTACGTCGATCAAGGGATCACTAGGGGACCAAAAAAGCATTAACCTTGTATCGTTAGGTAGTTGAATAAAGAGTGTTTTTGGCTGGGTCAGAGGTTTTCGTGACAAACTTTAGGATTTCGCTCTCCAGAAGGGACACTTCTCCTTTTTATGTATACTTTACCACATGCAACGCGTTCTACAAGCAATATTATTTTAGCCCTGGAGGCTGGAGCCACAGTCAAAAATAACTGCCTCTGTTCCAATTCCGTCACCCAGATCAGTTCGTTCAATTGTCACATGTCATATATAACAATTATGTGTTATCCAATTAAATTTTTAATTACACGTGAAGTCATCCGGAGCCGTACACAGTCCTTATGGAGGAGGGGGAGCTCCGACTCCATCTTAATCTTTCTTTTTTCTTTTCTGTCTCCCCTCTCCCCTCTCTCTGGTCCGGTTGGTGGTGTTTTGGTTGGGTGGCTTCCAAGCGATGATCGTTGGTTTCCGCCTCTTTTGGACACGCACGCGCCGGCTGGTTGGACTCCGCACTCCGAGAGCTTCGAAGACCATCTTCTCCGTCACTCAACAGGCGACACGTCTTGATCCACGCGCGCCACGCGCTACTTGTGGATCTGACGCGCCGAAGCTTTGGGCTGCTCATTTGTGCCCCTCCGACACCTGAATCATGCTCTTCTCCTCCGGCGTGGACAGTGCGGCTCTTGGCCTACCTTTCCCACGGTGGATCTCCATCTCCGTTCCTCATGCGCCGCCGCCTCCGCCGCTGCTGTAGCAGACTTTTTGTCCAGAGCTTTCCCGGGGATTATGTTGCGCTTTTTCCCTTTTAGGCCAGCCTCTATGTTTAAGGCTTGTGTTGATTTTTCTATTGTCTTTTTTCTGTTTATAGGCCTAATAGCTATTGACATTTGTGGCTTTTCTGAGGTCTGAGACCGATATGCTTCTTGTGGGCCTTTGTAGAATCTTCTGGTCCGTCGGCTCTTCAGAGGTCTAGTCCGCCCTTTTAAGTTTCCTGAGATTTTTAAACCTACTTAATACTAATCTCAATATATATGCTATTATGCTTAAAAAAATAACGTTTAGTCCATGTGTCTATAGATGTGACTTCTGTGCGATGGCAAATCGAGGGGAATGCTTAATGTATTAGAAGTTAATTGGATAACACGTCGCATTAGCTCTCGATGACGGAGTTTAAGATATTTTCAAAAAGGGGCGAACCGGAGCAGTGTTTTGCAATATTTTAGAAACCCAGAAAGAAATGGGAAACATAAGCATAGTTAAATATTGTCTAACCAAGACTGATCACATGCAGCTGTTCAGTGAGTCTCTAGTAAGCAAAGAGTGGCTACTTCGCTGCATAAATGTGAGTAAAACGTTCACTCACTTATGCTTGAGTTGGCCCAAACCCAATGATATGGGAAACTTTTTTTCAGACAACTTGGCTCCTGAAGTCTTCTGCTTTTGTGGCCCAGTTCTAAGTCATTCTCAACAGATCTAAATTTCAGCCCAAATAAGGTAAAGATCCAATCATCGAAGAGAACGGAGATCTGATATCTGAACTCTTCTGCTTTTGTGGCCCAGTTCAAGTCAAATGCTGGAGGCTTTACACTCCAATACTTGTGGACCGATTCAGCTTCCAACAAATTGTGAACCAATTTGGATTTAGCTCTAATTGGACTGTTTTTCTCTTAGGCCTTAGCGGCCTACCGGGTGCGAACTTTTTGGATTCCATTCTACTCACTTCAAACAAATTTGTCCACATTTTTTAGACATTATAATTTTTTTAAACTCATAATAGATGTAATTAGAAAAATCATTATTCAAAAAATAAAAAATAAATCTCAATTTACTGTAGGACTCACATGACATGTCTTTTTATATTCGAATTAGACTATTCAATTCGGACAATAAATTAGAGAGGATATTGATCAAAGACAAATAAGAAAAAGAAACGAAAAGAAAAGAAAGGGACAAAGATCCTCTCCCAAACAAGAGTGGTGACTCAATTGGTTTGGAGGTCTGAAAAGGGGCACCAAAGAATAGGAGTGGGGATTGGAGATTTTTGCCTCCAAAATTAATTGCACTATTGTGGAATTGTGGTGACAGTTCACTTCTTTGGATGGTAGCTATAACTCAATCTGAACATTATGCAGCCGGTAGAAGTTCTTATGATCATATTCAGAGGGAGTAGGCTACGTACACTTATCTCCTCCCCTCTCCAACTATTTTGCTAAGAAAACAAAAATAAAAAATTCTCTAATTTTTTGTTCAAATTGAATTGTCTAAATCTGAAAGAGATGGACATATCACATGAGTCATACAATATTCAATAATGTCTGTATTATTATCACGCTGTGTAAACTCTATTGTATGGCACACAATATGTATATGTCTCCTAATTATAATTCAGACAATATACTAAAGAGGACTTCGATTCATATTATGTACCCTCTGTTTTTTTTTTGTCTCGTTACGTGGTAGTACTGGTTGGATGTGCTAAACCGTAAAGGAGAGATTAAAAAAAAAAAAAGACTAAAGGTAGGTCGGTTTGTTGCTTTGTTTGCGGCTACGACTCATTAAGAAGCACTTATGCCTATCAGTTCTAAGGTTGCAAGGAAGCCCCCATTCTTCCTAAATTCTCAGAATTAATCTTAGAACATCTTTTTCCATGTATGAAAGGCGAAAGCTTCCAATAATTTCAGATCTCTCCAAATCTACCCCCAAAACTTTTTTAAATTTCAGTGAGACAATCACACCCGAGACTGTGCTCCTACTGGACCAACCTTAACGACACGACGGAGGACATATTCAACCCCTTTTGATGGTTTGGTACTCGGTACTATACCCTTTTACCCGAAAAGGTAGTCTGTACCTTATAAGACATGCAACGGATCTTTACAGGGTTGATACCAAACGGTCTTGCGTACCCAAATGAAATTCAAATCTTTGACGAAGTTTATCAAACTCATTGTCGTCCTTATCTGCTTCAAGAAAAATAGAAAGACGACTCTACTTTACCTGAAGAAATGGGGCATTGCATATCTTCAGATATGTTCGCCTAGATGAGCCCGGACAAAATGGAGACTTTCCTAAAAAGAGTTTGACCTAAACCCTAAAGAAAATGACATTCTTTGCATTAGGGTTTGCCCACATCGATCCAATGCCCATATTTCTTGCACGATCATGAACCTGCAACGAATCAAAATGATCAAATTATTGTCAAACACTTGCGGTGGGTTTTGGGTCATGCCTAATAGTTTCTCTGTCAAATCCTACGCTTTAGATTCTTCGTCTTAACAATCCTTTGGACACGTGCAGTTCCCTCCTCTTGTGTGCATATTTCTTAAGAGGGATAAATTTGTTCCACTAGGTAACTCCTGACCCAGATATGCTCTTTCTCAGATGACAGCGCTGTTTTGAGTGGAAAATTAAATACAATGGCAGACATATCTGATCATTCGGCTACTTTCTTTCGGTGTCGTCTTTCGACGAAAATCACTTTCAAGTGCCGAGCAGTAGTTAAAGGATGCGTTTGTTTCCAATTTTTTCAAATAATCATAAAATAAATTTTTTTTTATTAAATTATAAAATAATATTATATTATTCAATTAAATCTTATCTCTTCTTACTTTTCCATAAAATACTATGCTTTTTCACAAACCTCAATATCCAAAATTTCTAAAACCTCAATATTTCCACAAACAAACACGTAGCATTTGTACAACTTTCAATTGCGGATCTTGACATTTTGCAACTCAATTTTTTTTACCGTGATTATTTTATAAGAATAAAATCTTAATATTTTAGATCAAAAAATAAATTTCCATTGACGGAAAATTTAAATAATATAAAATGTTTTAAATCAATCATTGGTGAATATAATGTGATAAAAATGATTGATCGGAATACAAAACGTCAAGATTTTCAAAATTAAAAAATACAAAGTATATTTATCCGAAATTATTTTTCTACGATTGTGCAGAATTTTGGGAGCTGTTCAAACTCGTAGAGCAGTACTTTTAGCACCCGATTTATATATTCTAGTTCTAAGTTAGCATATATATACTTTACCCGGACTAAATATCTGATCATGAACTAATGAAGCTAAAAGGTTACAGTTACAGATGAAAAACATTCCTAGCTATACCGCTACAACTAGAATAATGAAGCATCCAAATAGGAATATCTCCAGATTTCTGGAATTTTAATAATTAGCCGCCCATCTGGCAAGACTTGGGAGCTATGGAGTTGGCTTGTCGGTCCACGGCATCTTATAATTTGAGAAAAAACAGATATGACACGTACAATGACGTGACAGTTTTAATACATAGCTAGCTTCTACAGACTTATAATTAATCCAGGCTGCAGTTTTATTTGAATGTACATCTTTGATTAAATTAATTAAATATATTCAGTAATTGACTAATAAAAGTAAGACAACCCAATTGAGTTATTAACTAAGTAGTGGACAATTTGACTGCAATTTTCCAAATGGTTGCTTGCATGAGCCGGTTACGTTCTTATGTGTGAATATATAAAATTTTAAACATCGTGTACAAATAAAAACAGAGAACTAATTCAGACAAGAACTATATATATATATAAATATAAATATAATATAATATAATATCCATGGTAGCTTCATGAAGGTTTTGCTTTTAAAATAAACTAAGAGATCTTTGACATGATCCATGCAAGCTTGATGAAATATTGTGTCAAGTGGCAGTTGATCTTTACATAATATGTATTAATTAATAGAATGAATTAAAGGAGCTTATTATGATCCCATCCTAACCCTTTTGGTAAATCAGCTACCTATCTACCTCAAAGGTTTGGGATGGGATAATTAAACAAAACAAATATAATCAAGTATTTGAAGTGCGAAGTTAGCTTTTGAAGCTAAGATCTCTGATATTATGTCAGATTATCATTTATTTCAAAAATTTAGATCGATAAATTTATTATTTAAAGTATATTTTTTAACCATATGATCTTGAAAATCTTGATGCATAAATAAACTTTTCACTTATTTTCACTCAATAATTTTGTCCGTAATTCATTGGCCACTGTCGCTAATGTGTTCGAAGTAAGACCAGAAAAGAAGAAGAAAGAAGTGCTCGATCGTTTAAAGTAGATAACTGAATCGTGATGGAGAAAACTTCTCTTGGATCAGAAACGTATTTAAAAAGCTGCTAAAACTCCAACTACGTTAACTTTAGAGGCCGCCCAAAAAGGGTTTCTGACTTCCTTTCGAACCAAACAAAACGATCCCCATAAAGGCACTGGCAGATGGATTGATTCATAAAAAGTATATTGACCGTGGACCCCCCCCCCCCCCCCCCCCGTCCAATTCAATCTTTTGTCCTTACATTTGTAAATGGCAAATTAGTACATAAGTGATAAGTCCCTCCAAAAGAATTGATGTTTCACCCGCATCCCTATCTCCGACCGTAGCTACTAGCTATCAACTCAAGATTGGTAATTTGGTATGGCAGGAATAGAACATTGGGATGTTAGTTTGGAAAAAAAATTGCAAGATTTTGATAAAATTGTGAATATTTAGGTGATGTTAAAGTTGTATTATCATGTAAAATTATTAAAAGGGATTGATGTTTGTAAAAAATGTAATAAAATATTGTATCGAAATATGTGTGGTTTGTGATATTTGAATAGTAAAAAGAAATATGATGCAAATTTAAAAAAAAAGTGATAAACGAACATCAACTTAGATATTCGATTACCCAAAAAATAATTTTTTTATATTTTAGATTTTATTATCTTGTAGTTGAAGGTTTGAATGTGAATTTGAAACCCCCAACCGAAGATTACAAGCGCCCTTTGAATTCAAAAGTTGAGAACTTCTTAATTTATTTTTAAATTTTTTTAGATATATTTTTTTAGGTGTTTATGAGAGTGACGTGAACCATAAATCAAATATTCAGAAAGAATTTCTTTGAAATTCAATGAAGATAAATTTGAATGAATATTCGATAATTTTTTTATTAAAGATTAACAATTATTTTTAATGTGAACAAATCGTGTTTAGATTACAAAACTATTTTAAAAAAATAAAAAAAAGTTTTATAAACCATTAAACAATCTTAGTCGAAATATTATTATTTTTCAACATTGCAATGAATTTTTCTTGTAATTAAAGAAAACCAAACTAAAAAGCTCCAAAACAAAAAGAAGTATCTACAAACATCCGGGGAGATTATTAAAATTGTAAAAAATACCAGGAAGCAAATGATATATAGCCACCGTCAATGAAATAAACATGTGAAAAAGAGAAGAAATTGATTAAATAGGGAGGAGGAGAGTAGGGGAAGACCAAAGTGGGTCAGAAGCACACGTTATGCTCAGGCAGTTCCATGTGCCCACATGGATGATGATTGGCGAAGAAATACTGATCCACAGCAAATTTTTCACATTTTGTGGAAACCAAAGCTAAGACGAACCATTTCGACAACAACAACCACCGAGTTAAACTAGCATAGTGCACGCTTCTCGCAGTTCTCTGATCTCAGGCAGACAGAGGTTGAAAGAAGGAGAAAGTAGAAACAGAAGCAAAAGATGGACAAGACTAGTGATGGGTTTGTGAGGGCGGATCAGATTGATCTGAAGAGCCTGGACGAGCAGCTGGAGAGGCACCTCAACAAGGCCTCGACCCTGGAAAAGAACAGGAAGAGAGAGGATGACGCTTTTGACAATACTAGTAGACATAATAGTTTTAGCATGAATGTCACGGCCACCTCCAAGACTCTGAAGAAGGAGAGGCAGGAGTGGGAGATCGACACTTCCAAGCTCATCATCAAGGCCGTCATTGCCCGTGGCACCTTCGGAACCGTTCACCGTGGCATCTACGACGGCCAGGATGTTGCCGGTCAGTCTCTCTCCCTGACTCCGCCACTTGTAATTTTAGCTCTCTTTTTTCTTTTTTCCCCTTCTTCTATGTGTAATTTATCTTCCTTGATTGATTGTATTCTCCGTAAAGTTTCGTAATTTATTGCCTACCCGAAGGAAAGCAAATTAGTTTTGGGGTAGTTTGTTTTGTTCTACTCATGCTTTGAATTATATCTCAAACTTTTTCTTCTCTTAATTATCGTACAATTGAACTGATGCCCATTGGTTTTGCATAAATGCATGCACTTGTCTTTTATGAATTTGGTTGATTTTGATTTCTATTTGAACATGTTCGGTCCTTGTCGTTTAGACTTTAGGGGGACCATTCTGTCTAAGGCAAGGCGAAACAGTGTCTTGGTATTTGAACCGTATAAGAGAACTGAGTTCAGCTTTATGACGGGATTGGCGATTGGCCGTTGTAAATGTACTCTTATGAAATCCGTGACTGATACACGGGTTCAGGGTGAATTTGCTGATGGCGGCAAATTACTTGGTTGATGTTGTCGTATTGCTGAACTTTCATGTGATCACAGTTGGTTAGTTGAAGTCTTATCAGCAAAGAGAAATAACAATTAATACATGGCGGTCTCCAACTTTTTCGATTGGTTTTATCGTCCTTACTATAATGTCCATCAACTTATTTCAATAAAGCTAAGATCTATTTCCTTTCTTGGGAACGTTAGTTTAGCCCCATTTCAATTCATTTGTTATGCTGATGGATTGCTCCCCTTTGAAGTCATTTTAAGAAAAATATAATTAACACCACTTTTTTCTGGTTTATTTCTTGATCACCAGTTAAATTGCTTGACTGGGGTGAGGAGAGTAATAGGACAGAAGCTGAGATTGCCTCATTAAGGGCAGCTTTTACGCAAGAAGTTGTGGTGTGGCATAAGCTAGATCATCCCAATGTTACTAAGGTTACTTTCCAATTCTTCAAATTTCCTGTCTTCTTTTATATATGTACACAAGTGCCAATCAAATTTTAACTAGCTTATGCTTGTATATCACTCATTACTATTGTGTTACCTCCTATCTTACTTTCATTTTGAAAGTGTGTAGTAAATTGAAAAACATGAATTAGTTAAGTTGAATCAAAAGAGTTCAACCATTGCTGCCTAGTTTTTGATGACCATTTTTCTTTAACTTGATATTCTGGCCTGTATCTCTTGTCTCCAAATGGCATTATAGCAATCCAAGAACGATTGCACTCTGACTTGGTTGGAATTTATCAACTGATTTAAAAAGTGGATGCATTTTAATGCTTTATAACTTTTGACTGCCACACTATATATATTTAAGGTCGCTTTTTTTTTCTCCAACTCGATTGTTTTGCTAAAATATTGTGTTTATTACAATTACTCTCCTACGTTGTATAAATTGACATTATGATCTTTTGATTTTCAGTTTATTGGGGCAACAATGAGCTCATCAGAGCTACGAATTCAAACTGATAATGGTCAAATTGGCATGCCAAGTAGCGTGTGTTGTGTTGTTGTTGAATATCTGCCTGGTGGTGCTCTGAAATCTTACCTCATTAAAAACAGGAGAAGGAAGCTAGCTTTTAAGGTCGTCATCCAGCTTGCGCTAGATCTTGCTAGGGGGTACCCACCATCCCTTTCTTGCTCAGTGTTTGTATAGTTGTACTCTTCGCAATATTGTGGTTTCCAGTTCAAAAATGACATACAACTTTGAGTTTTTTATACTGTGAGCACTTAGAAGCTGAATATAATCTGTATCTTGTAGGTTGAGCTATCTTCACTCGCAGAAGATTGTTCACAGAGATGTAAAGACCGAGAACATGCTATTGGACAAGACACGTATAGTGAAAATTGCGGATTTTGGGGTTGCTCGTGTTGAGGCTTCAAATCCTAATGACATGACTGGGGAGACAGGGACACTTGGTTATATGGCCCCAGAGGTATTACTGGATAATTATCTGAATAAGACTCCAAAACTATACCAAAGATGTCTCATTGATTCCTCTAGGATTTTTGCCTGTCTATATGTGCTTTGGGAGCAAATAGAGATCTTACCGCCGGGGCGGGGTGATCATGAACACTTCATAATATTATGCAGTTGGCCTTCATGTTGTCTTTGGTTAACACTAGTTCTCCTGTTGGCACAATGGGGGTATTGAACTACAGGCCCTAATGTTTCAGTTAGAACTTAGTAAGGACTATAGTAAATTTTAGGGATCACTTGGAGCATGGTTGCTTGAATAAATCAATTGTGGAGATAAAAGCACCTACCATTCTTTAAAGGGCAGCTTAAATATCAATACTAGAATCTTACATCTTTAATGAATTTTTTCCTTAAAAATCAATACTCAAATCTTGCATAGTCAATAAAGCTTAATAGTTTTTCAAAAACAAAGCTACATTTTGAGATTTCTGTCTCAAGATTACCTGTCACTTTTTAACTCCTAATTAAACTATCTATCTGGGTTACCTCATCTTGTAAGTTTCTCGTGGACCATGTAAGACAACTTCCTTTTCTGGGGAACTTAGAGCTAACTAGGAAGGTAATGGAAGATACAATCATTTAATGAATGAAATTTTTTTGACTTGTCAAACGGGTGGTTGACAGGTTCTCAATGGCAATCCATATAACAGGAAGTGTGATGTGTACAGTTTTGGCATCTGTTTGTGGGAGATATATTGCTGTGACATGCCATATCCCGATCTTAGTTTCTCAGAAGTGACTTCAGCTGTTGTTCGGCAGGTAACTTATAGGCTTGTACACCAATCATTATACACTATATGTATCAAGTCTTTCTGCTTGATATTTGTTTGATAAGATGATTTTTTTTTATGATTGATCCTTATCTTTGGAAAAATTGCTGAAACTCCCAGAATCTGAGACCAGAGATACCAAGATGTTGCCCAAGTTCTCTGGCAAATGTGATGAAACGATGCTGGGATGCCAACCCCGACAAGCGGCCAGAGATGGAAGAAGTAGTTTCCATGATCGAGGCCATCAATACATCAAAAGGTGGAGGTATGATCCCCCTTGATCAGTCTCAAGGTTGTCTTTGCTTCCAGAAATATCGTGGGCCTTGAGTTATTTTCTCCCGCAAACAACGTGATGATGTAATTATTTTGAAGATCAGAGAGATCCAGCTGTAGTTACAATGGAGAAAATAGAACCTGGGATATCTTGATGGGAGAAACAGACGGTGGTGGGTATATGAGGAGGAGCTGTGCTACATCCCACTCTGTTAGATGATGTAAAGCCTTTTTTTTAACCCTTTTTAGATGCTTTCTAAAGATACGTTTTGAATTTACCCAATATGTGTATCTTATTGTGGTTGTTGGACTGGCCCTGCAACGTCTTTGTAAGATCGCCCTTTGATATTGTATTGTTTCTTCTATTGTTATGATAAAGTTGAACCTTATTGCTATCTAAATCTGCTTTGCTTTATACGATAAAGCATTTGGTCTTAAGGATCAAAGCGAGGCTTTATTTTTGATGTGATGCATTAAATTTATGCCAAGTGCTTTTGGTGTGAAGAATTTAGTTCTGTGGTACTTATCAAAAAAAAAAAAAAAGTTCTGTGGTAAGATAAGCTGCATGCTAAGCTATTCCCTAAAGCGCACTCTGTAGGCGCGGGCTACTCTGGCACAGGGTTGCTACCTCTGGACTCCCCACCCCATCTCCCTTTTTTGGAGAAAGAGAGCCAAAATCGAGCGTATTGTCTGCCTGTCCCAGTTTTCCTGTGAGATGATGGCTGGCCCCCTCGTCTCACAAGTTTTACAAATTGAAAAAAGGAAACGAGAAAAGAAAAGAAAACACCTCCTTGCTCATCCGCTTACAACATTGTTGGCTACGTGTTTACATTTTCTAATAAGATTGCTTGATCTCTCTCCTCTACTTCTACGTGGGGACTATCCTCTGGTTTGAAGAAGTGAAAAACCTGGCTCACACAGACGAAAAGATTGAATGCGGCTACCAGATTGAAGCAATGAAACGCTTATGCCTGAAAGAGTTGGGTCTCACTTTGTGTTCTGTTGTCCCATTCGGTCGTCCGGTAGTAGCTGGCGTACAGAATGAGCTGCAGCAAACCAGAAAAAGCTCCTAAAGCGTTGGGAATCTATCACAATTCAGAAGAGGAAATATGTTAGTTTGCCTAATGACACTCAAAGCCTCCCAAAACAAACTCAGGCACATTATGTAGAGATCGAACTTTGGCAACTAGAAACTTCTTTTTCAGGCTATAAAATTACCAAGATGTAGAGATCGAACTTGAGGAGTGAATAAACCGCCCAAACGAGGCCATTGCAGAGGTTGGCCAGTGAGAGAAAGAAAGGCATGTACTTCACACTCTTTGTTTTAATGACCATCCGCTGCCAAAAGAAAAAAAACCAAAAAGCAGAGCATGATTTTAGTGCCCAAGATATATATGATGTACGTGTGCAGCACTGGGGAAAAGATATGCTTACCATCACGGTCAAGGGTGAAGCATACATCACTATGTTGAAAGCAACACACAATATCCCGACCATCATAGATCTGTCTTTGGTGGTATGGAAAAATTTCATAGTAATGAAAACTACCAAGGCAAAGAAGATGATTTCAGTCACAAGAGCGATGATGATCTTACGCTGAAAGCAAGCATATATCAAAAATGAAAATCTATTCAGATAAAGGAAGAACATGTAGCAACCAAGGAGCAACATTGAATCACAACCCCCTCCAATATTACATCTTGAATCACGAATTATATATCCCAAGATCTTAAAAAGCGAATATTTTAATAGAGAATGTGTACTGTGATATGATATCAGCTTTCGCTTACACGGTTAGACGAGGAAGAGTAAATGAAGAAGAAGGTAACATAGATCATCTCGATTATTAGCCCACTGCCATTGATTGTGATGACAAGCAACCTGTCTGGATGGACAAAAGGGAGACCGTAGAAGCACCACATTGCGCAATTGAGTACAGTTGCTAGATAAGGATCCGGCTTAAAGTCTTCCACCGATTTTGCCTTGCGAATTTTAAGGAACGTTGGGCTGCAATTCATATAATGTGAAAACAAAATACTAAAACAGTCAGGCGAGTGCAGGTGAGAATTGATTTGTCTGCGTGTGTATGCGTTAGAGACAGAGGGATTACATTGGGGAGGCAAATAGTCCAAAAGATATGACATTCCCTGCACAGAGAAAGGAAGACAAACTGATCAGGAATAAGGTGACTCTGTATCATGTCTGTAACTGAAGTTTAAGGTCCTCTATATTTAATATGAGGAAGGTTGGACGTACTAACCGATGGCGCCCACAATGGTTCTAGCTGTCTCAGTGTTAACCATAGCTGCAATGCCCAGGAACGCGAGAGATCAGATGCTTTGAACAAGACGAAGTCGAAGAAATAGAAGCAGAGATCAAATTAAGAGTCTGTGCATTTGCTGGTTTATCCAAAACTGAAGCTGTAACTGTCGGAGCAACAAGATGAAATGAAATGCCACGTCCCAATGAAAACTTGACCAGACGCAATCACGCAAATGTCGATCGAGTGTTGCATGCCAAGTACTGTCAGCAGGTCGTCAGTTAGTTAACAAGAATGTGTCGTGCATTGCTGTGTCTTCGTGCTTGAATCATCAGTAGCCACACATGCAGCTTGATCCTTAATTTTAGATTTGTCCTTGAATATATTCCTGTTTTCCGATCTATATCATGTCTTGATTTTTGATACTCGTTAATTATCAATAATTTTCAAGAGATTCAACTGATCAATAGAAAAATGATAAAGAAAAGCAGCTAGCCCAAGTATATGTGTTTGTTTTTGTATGTCAGTCCAAAGAATATTAGGAGTTCCAAATTATTAATCTCTCTCCACCACCCATTCATGTGATTTCGATTTCATTCCCTTTTCTCTTATTTTCAACAAACAGAAAAAAAAAAAAATTCTCTAATCCTTTTAACTCATTACATTACATTTGTTTAAACAAAAACCAAGGTACGGAAAATTATAAACACCAAACACTAGTAGAAAATTTGGTTTTAGGAATGAACGGTTTTAGGGAAGGACTAAAATCCGTCCCTAAAGGTGCCTTTTAGGGACGGGCACAGGAATCTGTCCCTAAATCCATCATTTACGAAAGAACTATCTGTCGACTAATAGATTCTAACGTGTTTATTTAGGTTCGAACTTATTAAAGTCAACCGGTTGACTGGTAAACACAGGTTCGAACCGGTTCAGCTGAACGGGTTCGAATCTGTACTGTACAGACTCAAACCTCTTATGTGAACAGATTTCAACCTCCTCTTCAAGGACGAACTTAATGGGATTGGACAAGAGGTTCGAACCTCAAAAAGATTAAGTTCAAACCTATTCCTTTAGGGACGAACCTCATTTGTCCATCCCTAAAGCCCAAATTTCTAGTAGTAAAATCACAACTAATTACATTTGTCTAAAGGTAGACAGCCCAAAACTATATATTGGCTCCAAACTCTCCTAAACCTCATTTGAATACTATTCGCTCCAAACTTTGGTAATAAATCTGCAACCTAATTTGAAAAGGCAAAAAAAGAAGAAGAAGAATTTATAGAGTAAACAATACCTGATGGGAGTTTCAAAAGAGGCTCACATTCATCTCCTTATCTCCGAGACCTGCAAATATGATTAGGAACACAATCAACTATAGTGCTCGAGTCTCATCAACTTGGATTGCTAAGCAATTTTTTAATTTGCACATCAGACTTCCAAGCTTGATATACTACTCGAACTATCAATTGCTTTACACTTTACATCCATTGTGAAGATCTCATCATTAAAAAAAAATATTAAATTATATCCATCGTTGTGATTTTGATTCCATTAATCACTTTTTCTCGCATTTTCAAGAGAAGAAAAAAGAAATATCTCTAATTCATTACCTAATTACCTTTTCCAATAAGATTATATAGAATAAATAAATACTTAATCATTATGACAGGGGTACTTCGCTGGAAGTAAGCCACGATTTTTTTTAAAAATAAAATAAAATTTGTACATGACGTCATCCTTTGAAGAAAAAGTGACGGATTTTTATCTATTATAAAAAAATATATGTAGCAGCATGAGCCGTGAGGTTTTACAATTTACACATCCCAAATATGAAATGCCCTGTGTAATTAAATTTCTAATATAAACAAGGACGAGCGTAAAGAGATTCTATTTAAAAAAATAGAAAAACAAATTATCGGGGAAGACCGAAGACCTTCTTAGGGCTAATTCTTAGCTTATTACGCAGGCCTTCCATTTGGTGGTGTTTCACGTACCTGTCTCACAGCAGGTGGGATACCATTACCACCCAAGCATAGGCGGATCTAGCTAGGGGCGATGGGGGGCAGCCGCCCCCCATCGCCTGAAAAATCCCTCAAATAGAATAATATGTTAGAATAGCATGCCTCCCATCGGCTGAAATATCCCTCAAATAGAATAATATGTTAGAATGGCAAGCGACAAATGGGTAAAGTGAAAGCACTTGACGCAGCTCTAGCACGTTGGTGGTTATTTGCAGAGAAAGGACAAAGGAGAGAGGAACGTTGGTGGCTAAAACCTGAGAACTACGAGATTAAGAGGTACCTCCAAGTGACGATCGAATATAAAATTTCAACCTCTAGAATTATTTGGTGTATAAGCAACAGTTTCAACCAACGTCAAATCAATTATAATTTAGTGGTTGATTCTAAAAATTACATTTACTAAGTAAGCTGTTTTCTAGGACTTTGAGTTTTTTTTTTCAAAAAAAAAAAAGAAGCTGCATGTATGGCTACTAGCATGCTTTTAACTTGTATATGATATATAAGCATGTGCAGGGGCGGAAGCAGGGAGGTGCGAAGGGTGTCGGCCGACACTTATTGCTCCCCCCAAAAAACAATTTATAAGTATTTTTTTTTATAGAAGATGGTCTGGACCCGATACCCATAGGCCCAAGCCAACTTGGGGAGACCGGTGGTTCGATCTAGGTCTAGTGCAGCCTCTCTTGTGTGATATCTTTTTACTTGTTTTAAATTTTTCTCTATTTTTTTTTTTGAAAAATGAGGTTGAGTTGTACTTGAGTTTTTTCTTCCCTCTCTCTTTCGTGTTATATGCATGAAGGAAAAAAAAATATATCTACAGTATCTTAGAATAACCGTTTATATTTATAACAGGAAAAATAGATTATATAGGCTAGCTAGCTATTTTTTATTCCTCAAGTTATTTCGCATCAGCTTGAATCACAGATTGACACATTGCTGATGTTACTTGGCATATATTATCAACTGCATCATTGGCATGTATAATTTTTTTTGTTGATGAATATTGTTTTGTATGGTAAGTGTATTTCAATATTTTTAATCCTTAATTTTCGATATTTTAACTTCAAAATACATTTTTGCATTACGTAGGAAAAAAAATTTTGTCATTTCGCCTTAGGAGTTCGCCCCCCTTTAATCTGGATCCTGGATCCGCCACTGCACCCAAGTCTACCTCGAGATACAGTACTTCATCCAACCGATACAGATCTGTCATTTCAACTATTCAAGGATGGATCTGTCATCTGTCTCCACACGAAAGTTGAAGTAATTCCCGAAAGATTGAACCCTTGCGTGTCATTTCAGGTTGTGGAATTAGGATCAGCGCATGAACAGTGCAGTGCAGTGCAGCCACTATCAATTATCGAACAGAAAACACCTTATAAATTGCTCATAAACAATGACGTACGTTAGCAACCGCACCGAATGGGTTACACACCATTGCACCTGCATTTGCAAACATACTCAGCAATGAGATTGACGCACACCCAACTTTTCTTGTACCTCCTCTCCAAGTAATTCACACATTAAAAGATTAATTACATTTTGAACCCTTATCTTTGGGATCATTTTAAAATAACACCATGATCTCTAACTTTTAAGATATTAAACTTAATAACTTTTAAATTCAGACAAATTGCACCCTAGAAGCAAAATCGACTTTAAATGAAACTGTTCAACACGTGTAGCCAAAATCAACTTTAAATGAAACGGTTCTCGTCAACCCGTGAGTTATACGTGATTTACTTTTATGTGAAATTACATTTTTGCCCTTGAAAACTCGAACACTTTGCATTGACAAGGCCCATCCAACCTTTCTCTCCCTATGGATGAGTGCATTGACAAGGCTGAGATACCCGCAGATTGCACCGCTCACTCTCTCCTATATGACGTTGTTTCCCATATTGTTCGTCCCCTCCTTCTCCTTACAGACACTTGGTGCTCCTCCGGCGCCATCGACCCGGATGGGACCTTAATTCAAACTAGAGGTTTTTCTAAGGGGGAGATTGTGGTTCGCACACTCGCAGCTTGCGACGACGATACTTGCGAGTGGAAAGAGCTGCCCAAGGGATTAAAGAATCGTCAGTGGTACGCGACGAACTAAATTTTATCCGACGGGTGTGTGATAATCATGGGAGGTCTTGTAGCTTACACGTATGAGTTCTTCCAAAAGAGCTCGGTAAATGACACCACTTATTTTATGAAGTTCTTGATAGAGAGTCTGGACGGTTACGATGGTTAGACACCGGTTATTGTGTGAGTGAGGTTATTGTGTGAGTATGTGAATGGACGAGTGAGATTAGAAGTTGAGAAATCTAATGGCTTAAAAAAAGTCACGTCATTTAATGAAACCGGGTCGATTTTGCAAGTCGGGTTCGAGGGTTGGGTTCATTAAATGACGTGACATTTTTTCAGCTATTAGATTTCTCAACTTCTAATCTCAACCGTCCAATCACACACTCACGCAATAACTTTTGCCGGTTACGATGACGGGAACAATCTTTATCCTTTTCTGCATCTCGTACCGGATGGGAATCTTTTCGTCTTCTCTAACAAAAGGTCGATCTTGTTGGACTATAAACGTAACAGGGTCCTGAAAGAGGTGATGGTATGCGGAGGCGCACCACACGGTGCGTTCAACCTGTCAGATAAATTGCGGGTGTTCGTGTCGGCGTCCAATACCTATGGGAGGCTGAGAGTGACTGACCCAGAACCCAGTGGGTCATGGAGGAGATGCCAATCAACAGAGCAATGAACGGGACAACTGGTTGGGAGGATGCCACGAACCTGGCTTACCACCCAGTTCTTTACAGGACCAACGGACTTCACAGTCGACGCACCAGGTTCATGGTGCTAAGCCCGTCAAGGATCCCCAAGATGTACCACTCGTCGCCCGTTCTCCTGGCAGATGGCAGGATATTAGTGGGAGGAAGTAACCCTCACCCGAAGTACAATTTCATAGCTCATCCTTTCCCGACAGAGCTGAGTCTGGAGGCTTATCACCCATATAACCTGTACCCACGACTCTCTCCTCAGCGCCCTTCGATCGTAATGGTGGAGTCAAAGGTGATGACTGTATTGTATCGGCAGACATTATCCGTCACGTTCGTGTTGAAACTTACCGTACGGAACGAGTGATATCGGTGGCGCTAATGGCACCGTCGTTTACCACACACTCGTTTCCCACGAACCAGAGAATGGTTTTCCTGGAGGTGGTTGCACTCGAACAGTTGTCGGTGTTCACTTATAAGATTACAGCCACTAGGCTCCCAACTGCCACTGTGGCTCCACCTGGTTACTATAGAGGTCGGTTATTGTGTGAGTGAAACTATTGTGTGAGTGTGTGAGTGGACGGGTGAGATTAGAAATTGAGAAATCTAACGGCTGATAAAATGTCACGTCAATTAATGAAACCGGGTCGGTTGTGCGGGTCGAGTTCGTGGGTCGGATTCATTAATTGACGTGACATTTTGTCAGCCATTAGATTTCTCAACTTCTAATCTCATCCGTCCACTCACACACTCACACAATAGCTTTACTCACACAATAACTTTTGCCGGTTACTGTATGTTATTCGTTGTCCAAGCTACAATTCTGAGCCACACTGTATGAGTGAAGGTTCAGTGAATAGGAGGACCTAGCTCCACGTGAGTCACAAATTCGTTGTTTTGCTTTTATGATTTATGTGGAGTAAAAAAAATTTAAGGACATTTTGGTCGATCAGAGTGTTCGAGTTTTCAAGGGCAAAAATCTAACTTCACACCGAAGTAAACCACGTGTAACTCACGTGTTGACGTGAACCATTTCATTTAACGTCGATTTTATCCTTGGAGTGCAATTTGTTTGAATTTAAAAGTTAATGGGCTCAATGTCTTAAACAGTGGCGGATCCAGGATCAAAATTCAAAGGGGTCGAACTTTAAAGGTAAAATGACAAAAAAAAAATTCTTCGTAATGAAAAAATTGTCTTAAAGTTAGAATATCAAAAATTAAAAATTAAAAATATTAAAAATATTAGAATACATGTACCGTACTATGTACTGCTACTAAGCATTAAAATTATTTTTACTATGCAGTTAAGTCACTTAATACAAGAAGAACTATATTTCTCGGGACAAAAAAAACACTTTTTACACACCTATATAGTATTTTTGCACTTTGTATTGAAAATTTAAGTTTTTTAAATAAAAGGTCAATTATGTCTTTAAAAAAGTCAAATTGGTTACATTTAAATGTCATGAGGCCTTAGTAATCCCTCTATCTAGCCCAAGGCCTGAAGTAGATCTTGACCTTAGTGTTGTTTGGACGCACAAATTTCAGGGTTTAGCAACAATGCCTATCTGGAAGAATCCCCAGTCTTTGATCATCTCACACATACGAAGGTGGGATAGGGGGTTGGCCTGGGCCAATGGGTGTCGGGCCCCCATAGGCTCAGGCCAAGTTATGAATTAAAAAAAAGTACATGAAAAAAAAATTTGGGGGATGCAATGGGTGGCGGCCGCCCAGGGCCGCACCCCCTGCATCTGCCACTGGTCTTAAAATTGAGACATTTGTGTGCTATTTGAAAATGAACCCAAAGATAAGGGGCTCAAAGTGTAATTAACCCCACATTAAAATACCAACAAAATGTGGTGTGGTGTGGTGGTAAATTTTACCCTTGTCAAGTGATTTTTTTTATACGAAAAGAAACTCAACTCGACAAACCCACTGAAATAGAACTCACCTAACTGGTTGGTAAATTCCATGTCAGTGCAACTCTGCCATAAACCCAACAGGTCAGGTAAGGTATTGATTTTCTCTTTTAGAAGTATATATGCCATAGTTGAGAAACAAGTTTCAATCATAGGCTTATTCTGATAAGTCTCATTCTATTAGCTACAATCTCATTGTTTGCCCAACCGCAACTTTAGTGGGGATACATTTGTAGAACCATCTTGGATTAACTCAGAAAACCATGCGTTTTCTTTCTCAAATAAATTTCCCAAGTAAGAATGTGAAGAGTTTTTTTTACCCAAAGATGTCAATCGGAAAAGAGAATAAAAGAAATAGTAAGCTTATTGTCTCCTGCAAAATTAGGTCATGCATAGTCGTTAGTTTTGTACGATCTACTTCCTCTGATCATCGTTGGTTTGTGATTTTTGTTGACGATTGCACTCGTGTGACATGGCTCTACCAACTGAAGACCAAAGATGAGGTTTTCTCGATTTTTCAAGCATTTCATGTCATGATTCAGACTCAATTCTCATCCCAAATTCAAATCTTTCGTTTTGATAATGGTGGGGGAATTCATCAATCATAAATTCTAGGCATATTTCGTACAACATGGGCTCCTCCACGAGACATCTTGCTCCCAGACACCGCAACAAAACGGTGTTGTTAAGAGAAAAATTCGGCATATTTTTGAAGCAGCTCGTGCTTTACTCCTTGGAGCATAGGTGTCGAGTTGCCATTAGGGGGATGCTATAGCTACTGCAGTTTATTTAATACATCGTATGCCTTCGAAAGTTTTACACTTTAAGACTCCTCTACAACTCCTTTGTACTCATGTTGCCTTACCTTCTCCTAGAATTTTTGAATGTGTTGTCTTTGTCCATCTCCATAAGAATCAACTTAACAAGATGGTTCCACGTGCAGTTCGGTGCTTTTTTTGGTATATGGATCACATCAAAAAGGCTATTGGTGCTATGATCTCATAACCCATCGTCTCTATATCACTTTGGATGTTACATTTCTTAAGTCTGACACCTTTTATCCATCACTGGTATCCAATTATTCTCTTCAAGAGGCGACTCATATTGAAGAGCAAAATTGGATGATGGCTCCTGGAGGTGAGAATGCAACTAAAAAAATAAAACGCAAACTGCAAGATGCAGTACCAGACAATGAACATGCAGAAAATGAAGAACCTATAAATACAGAACCCCCTCTAGTACCCGAAGATTCTCCTCCTGGGAATATTCCTGAGGTAAGTACTCACACTATACCTTTACATACTAATTCTTCTGCTGGTTATGTCTTGCCTTTCAGACACAATCGTGGGAAACCACTAAATAGATACTCACCAGATGAGGAAGAAAGAAAGTCCAAGTATCCAATTGCAAATTACGTGTCTACTCAAAGTCTATCCAAGCCTCTTAAAACTTTTACCCAAACGCTATCCTCCTGCCATATTCCCAATAGTGTTGAAGAGGCTCTATCCGATTCAAAGTGGGCACAAGCGATACAAGAAGAACTTGAGGCTTTGCAGAAAAATAACACCTGGAAGTTGGCCTCACTACCAGAAGGGAAGAAGACAGTGCGATGCAAATGAGTGTTCTCTATAAAATACAAGGTTGATGGGTCCATCGATCGATACAAGGTGAGACTCGTGGCAAAGGGTTTTACTCAGACATATGATGTAGATTATTTAGAAACTTTCTCACCAGCAGCCAAACTGAATATTGTTAGAGTTTTATTATCTATTGCAACAAATTTGGATTGATCACTACACCACCTCGATGTGAAGAATGTCTTCCTTCATGGTGATCTTGAAGATGAAGTATACATGGACCTTCCACCAGGATATACGAGATCTTCCGAGACCAAAATTGTGTAAATTGGAGCGGACATTGTATGGGTTGAAACAATCACCCCGAGCATGGCTTGGGCGTTTTAGTACGGCTATGAGAAAGTATGGTTATCACCAAAGCAATTTTGACCATACACTATTCCTGCAACACCAACAAGGAAAGGTGACGACCCTAATAGTCTAGTAGATGACATGATAATTACGGGGGATGATGCAGAGGAGATCTCTAGGCTGCAAGGGAAATTGTCTACTGAATTTGAAATGAAGAACATGAGAGGGCTTAAGTATTTTCTGAGAATATAGGTGGCAAGGTCACGAAAAGAAATATTTCTCTCCCAACGAAAATATGTACTAGATTTATTGTCAGAAGTGAGACTATTGGAGTGCAAACCTGTGGATAAGCCAATTGTCCAAAATCATAGGCTTGAAGAATATTCAGACTAGGTGCCAGTTGATAAAGGAAGGTACCAAAGACTAGTGGGTAAGCTCATCTACATCTCTCATACATACCCAGATATTGTATATGTCGTAAGTGTAGTAAGCCAATTTATGCATTGTCCTAGTGAGGACCACATAAGAGCAGTAATTCGAATCCTCCGCTATCTTAAGTCATCACTAGCAAAAGGGTTGATGTTCTCTAAGAATGACCATCTAAATATTGAAGGGTACACAGATGCGGATTGGGTAGGGAACGTCTTGGATAGAAAATATACTTCTTGCTACTTTACATTCGTGGGAGGCAACTTAGTTACATGGAGGAGCAAGAAGCATAGGTAATAGCTTTGTCCAGCGCTGAAGCTGAGTTCTGAGAAATTGCTAAAGGACTCTGTGAGCTCCTCTGGCTTAGAAGATTACTAACTAAAATTGGTTTTGCTCCTAGCTCTCCAATGAATCTGCTTTGTGATAACAAGGCTACAATTGACATATCCCATAACCTAGTCCAACATGATCGCAACAAGCATGTCGAGGTGGATCGACATTTATCAAACAAAACCTGGAGGAAAAGATCATTAAGTTTCCATATGTTAAGTCGGAAGACCGGCTGACAGACATACTTACAAAGACAGTTTCAAGTAAAAACTTCTATGACTCACTCGTCAAGTTGGACATTAGAGATATTTACATACCAATTCGAGGGAGATTGTTGGCGTGAGTCACTTGAATGAATGACAAGTTATGGAAATCTTAGCCGTAGAAATCTCTGCACTCAAGGGTAGAAATTCCTTTATTCAATGGACAAATAAATCCCATGATTATAACAGTAGATATTGTACATGCAAGAAATAGCCTCCAAAATTATCTCCTTTTTATCTATATAATCATGTAATCAGTTCTGAAAATATATCTACTGAAACATCTGTTTGACAGAAACAACTGGAGGTAGAATGCAAAGCCTCTATCTTTTTTTTTTTTGGGAAATATGATATTTGATCACTAGGTTTACAACACTTTTACGATTTAGTAACTATGTTTCATTTTTTTACTAAATGGTCACTGAGAATATATAGTTGTGACGATTTGGTCTTTCCGTCGAACATTCATTAATTTTTAACGGAAAAGTATGCGATCGATCGCTTCATGTAGCGCTCGACCGCTACAATTTACCGTTGCCACAACAGTAAACAAACCGGTCGACCGCTATTACGGTTAAAAATTTAACGGAAGTTTGACGGAAAGATCAAATCGTCACAACTATATATTCTCAGTGACCATTTAGTAAAAATATAACTAAATCGTAAAAGTGCTGTAAACCTAGTGACCATATATTAAATTTTCCTTTTTTTATTTTTTTTAGCAATGCAAAGCCTCTATCTGTTGCGCGGAAAAGAACTCGAGATTAGGGGTGAATAGCGGACTAGTCGGAAGCGAAATTTGAAATTCCGACATCCAGTCCGCTAACTAGCCGATGGCCAAAATAGAGTCCGCTTCCGCTTCCAACTCTTAGCGGACTTAGCGGAGCGGATAACGGAATTCCGACAACTTTTTGGTCCATATTTTTTGGCCCATTTAAGCATTTTTTTTTTCAATAAATGAAAATCTTACTTATTCATCACAATTCACAAAATAAAATCCTAAAACATGTAATTGACAAACAAATCTAAAAATAAATCTAAAAACATGCAATTCAAAAAATCTCATATTAAATAAATCCCAAATCAAACTTGAATAGAAGTGATTCCTTTCTGTTAACATTCACTCAAATAGCAAGTTCTAGTATGAGATTAAATATCTCACTTCATGAGTTATGGATGCTATCAAATTTCAATGGCAGTTCTAATGAACAAAAACTAACTTGAAATTGGCTTACATTAAGCCACAGAAAGATTACAATGCATCAACTTCACAGTAAAAAACAACTTGCATTTCAGAAGAAAACGACAGTGCAAACAAACCACTTGGTGTAATAATAGCAGCATGAGGAAAAAATGTTCAATCAGCTTCTCCCAACTCTCTTGAACTTCAAAGCAAATCAAACAACTTTCGTATCAATTCTAAGAAGTGACGAATTCACTTTCTTCAATCAGATTCGGCAGAAATGCTTTAAACATGAGTCAAAGCCTGACACATGAGATTTACACCCTACAAACCTAAGGTCCAACATTTACGATGTTGATCCCAGATTGGTCACAGAAAATAGAAAATAATGGTAAGCATGGCCTTCTAGACCATTTGGAATTTTGACTAAAAAATGATGAATGTTCTGATGATAGAAGTTTCAGGTAGATAATATGTAAAAGAGTTCCTCAGGCAGCTTCTTTCTGGACAGCCAATGTAACATTTTCAAAGTGGTCGATACCAATTTCTCTAATCCATATCCACTAGGAAAAAATTCCATTAATTGTAATACTGCCAATCGAACCTGTTACCCTGCCTGATTAACCTGTGCATATTACTATCTCCATTGCTTCTCCTCTCTATATCTCTATTAGTCAATTTAGGCTAAAGAAATAAACAATTAATTGACGAATTTTTCCTTACTACTCCAAGATATAGCTTCAAAGTATCGTCATAATACGAAAAATCTCATTTATTTTTCCTTAACACATTAACATATTCGTATTAACACATAAACTAAGAGAGAGAGAGAGACATACAGAGAGAGAGAGCGCAGCAGTGGAGGCCGGACTGCTGGAGAGAGAGAGAGGTCATTGACCCTGTAGGGCAGCGGAGGGCTGAGGACTGAGGGCCGAGAGGGTGGGAGGGCTCGGGGTGACCTGGGGGCGGCTGCCGGCTGGGATAAGGCTCGGGGGAGGGAGGAGGGAAAGACTCGAGGGTTTTAGAGTTAGGGCAGTTTTGCGTGGATCAAAACGACGAGTTTTGATCCACGCATATGTTATCTTTAAAAAAAACAATCAAAACGACGTCGTTTTAAATTGGGGGGAAAAAATAAAAAAGCACCGAAACTGGATTTTCCGCCGAGCCAGCGGAAAATTCCGCTTCCATTAGTGGCCCAAAATGACCTCTGACTCCGGTTCCTGGAAAAGATGGACCTCTTCTTTCCGGAATCGGTGCCGGATATGGAGCCGGACCTCCGTCGGAAGCCGGACTGGACTTACGGGCCTACTCGAGATTGTGTGTTTCGTTAGTTTGCCACCTGTAAAATTTTAGTTTTGTACCTACTGACCGATGCACAGAAACTGGCCATCTTTTTTTTTCTACGTAACATGGGATTCAGCGAACGAGGGAGGCCTACAGTTCCCTTGATTTTCATGAACAATAGCAGCTGGCAGATCCTCCGCGTTGAACTTTCCTGTGAGTTTGTTTTGAAGACCCCACCTGGCCACCTGGTGAGCTAAACTATTCCCTTCCCGAGGAGTCCACCGAAAACGCCACTGAGGATGAAGCTGCAAAATAGCTCTCATCGTTCTAATCTCAGCAAAATAGCTCTCATCGTTCTAATCTCTGCTTCTTATCCCTGAACTCCTCCGCCATTACACAGGCCAGACGCGCAGCCCATGCTTCCCCCTTGATGGTACTGTCTCCTCGTGCCTGAAGAATTTGAACAGAGACAATCTCCCCTTTCCATACTGGCCATCAATTGTCCATTTTCTCTCGTCAGTTGTCACTGACTTTTCTGAAAATTACCATCAGGCAACTTTGGGTGACTTTTTTAGTCTATCATCCTCTAAACCCGAAAGGTCTCTCTCCCTGTGGATGCGAAGAGACCTGTAGCACAGGCATCTCTCCCGAGGTGAACCAAACATTAGTCTTTTTGGTTTTCTAGCTAAACATTAGTCAAAAAGCAGGTGGACAAAATGGAGGGAACTCGTGGGTCTCTAGTGGTCTATGAACCAACCATCTTCAAAAGATCAACATGAAAATTCAATTCAATGTGGTTCTCTAATATGGTAGCTAGACTTTTCAAGTCCCAGCTCACAGAGCACTAAAGAATTTCAAATTTATATTCTCCTAAACTACTAAGCTTTGATTAGAAATAGGTAAATCAAATTGCTATTTTTTTCCCATTCTTTGAAATGAACAGAATTAGACTGAGTCAGACTGATCAATTCCTTGACTATTTCTCACACCAATTATTTATCATTACAAAAAGAATCTAAAGTACATGAATATTTGTATCTGTACAAAAGCCTCTGGCTCTGGCATAGAAATTAGCTCGTGAAAAAACTGAGCTAATTTCGTACTTTGGAACTGAAAAATGAAGAGCAAGAAACCAAATATGTAGACACCAGAATGTGTATACTGGGAGGGTATACATAAGGACGTCTAGAAAAGAATTGTTTCTGCCTACTGCACATGAACAACTGGTTCTTGTGGAATTGACGAATTCATCAATTCTGAAGTGCTTGTCTCGTGAAATTTGTGCAGAATCTTAAGGAGCAAACGTGCCTTCTTGCTTGTATGAGAGGTTCCCTCGGTTGAGAGGTGATACAGGGGAGCCATTAGCGAAGGGTCCTTCGCTAAAACAGCAACAACTTCTCTGCCACCATTGATGCACAAAGATAGCAACATAGAAACACAATACTCTTTCCCGGTTCGTGTCGTGGAAGACCGCAGAATCCCAGTTATCAGACGCAAAGACGAGGTGTGGACAATAGATTGTGTTCCCTCAACCGTCTCAGCTAATGTTGCAAGAACTGCCAAGGTGTCTGTTATAAGCTCAGGTTTGTCTGATGAAGCTAAAATGTCAACTAGCAACGGGACAGTGCCCGCTTCAAGCACCCTCTGATGGTTCTCGGGAAAGAAGAGAAGCCCGAAAATTGCAACCACCGCATTCTTTTTCCCGCAGGTTGTCCCTTCCTTGATAAGCTTCACTAACCCTGGGATTGCCTCCGGTGCTTCTCCTAGCAATTTCCGGTACTCCTCCACCGAAGAAAGGTAAAACAGTGTTGCTGCGGCTAGTTGCCTCGATTCCAAACTTAGTCCCATATTGAGGACATTGATAATCAAGCTCAAGCCCCCATTCTCAATTATCTCATTCTTGCCAGTTATGTGCTTTGAGAGCTTCAGCAAGGCCGCAATAGCGTTCTCTTGAGTTGACGTGTTGGTGGAAGACAGAAGGTTTAGCAAAGGCAGGACTGTTCCCTCTTTGACCAAACAAGATCGATTGAAAATGTTTGACTTTGCGAGCAAACGAACTTCATAAGCTGCCTTGTTTTTCTGCTCAATTGTTCCAAAAACAAGCCTTCTAGAAAGAAATTTTGAAAGATATCTCATAGCTTCTGCTGCCACAGCACTCTCCGGCACGATAGTTCGTGTTATGTCACGACTCCGACTTCCGGACCTGACATGCGAAATACCATTTTTAGCGCAAAACTGATGGATAAGCTTTCTCAGAGAGGAATTGGGGACCAACTCCGTGCTTGTCAGCTTCTTTCCTGTTTTGGGACAGATCACGTTTCCAGATTTCAGCCATTTCTGAATTGAACAACGATCGTACGTCTGACCAGTCGATACAGTAACAGGATCGGTCATTAGCTCCAGCGAAATCGGGCAGCGAAAGTCCTCGGGATTCAAGCAACTCAGCGTCTCCAAGTTACCCTTCGCGTCGGTTTGTTCTTCGGCGTTTCGGTAATCAAACGTGTCAAATATAACACCCCTGCAGTAGCTCATCAGTCCTACCAAGCTGCTTAGAAATGAAACCTCTCGCACCTCGCAGTCAGAGCACTCGAAACCATTTTCCTCCTCCAAGAACTTGATCTCCTTGTTGCAATCAGCCCAGCTTCGAATTTTCAAATAATCTAAAACCCACTTCAAATCCCTTAGCTCAGGCTCAATCCCCTCCTCGAGCTGATTCAATATCGAAAGTACTTGTCTTGAGGCCCGTTCGTCACTTGGATCGAGCTCAAACTTGGCCTTGCGCGCTTGGTTGGCTATTAATTCAACCAATTCCTCCACTTCTCCGCCGACATCGATCAAACTTAACGGCATAACGTCAAGAGCCGTGGCAACCGCCCGTATCAGAACCCGGAATTGCGTGGCGATGAATTCAGACTTCATTAGCATCCAAAGCCGAGCGCCTTCTCGCGAACAATCTTCTAATAAGAACTGAATTTTCTGGTATGTAAAGTGGAGCTCGGACAAGCAGAGAACAATGGAATCCGATAGACTCAAACCGCGGTCTCGGATTTCCTCCAGGTACATAAGAAGAATCCCAATTTGGCGAATCGTTTCTTTGGCATTTCGTCTTTGTGTCGCAAAGAACTTCGATTGGTAGTTGCATATGTCTCGAGAGAGAGCGATCACGGAGCTGAGAAGTGTTTCTAGAGCTATTCCCTCGCATGGGTGAACCGCCGGAAATGTTAAAGCCCGGCGTTCGGTCCGACTGAACCTTTGAGTCATTGATGTACAGGAATGGAATAATGGGGGAACTCTGTTTTCACTCTGTTACTCTGCTCTCCGAACGCAACAGATATATATAGCTAGTAGAGGCTCACCAGAAAATCATAGGACACGTGGCTTCAAGACTTTGAGTGGAGATAGATCTGGCAGTTGAGGGACTCCAAAACTTGTGATGAAACACGTGGCAAGGTGGTAGTGGACAGGCGCGGCTTCTTGGATCCTGCCCTACTTGGCAGCAGCAGCCAGCAATTGAATGTACGGGCAAGATTATCAGCCTCAGGAGCAGAACTGCAGAGTGATGTCTCGTGGGTCCCCTAAACCGACCTTGAAACGTGGACTTATCGGGCGGTGACATGCTACCTAGGGAAAAGGGAAGATGTCAAAGCAACGTAAGCTGACTGGGATATAATTTATCCAAGAAGCAAAATACGTGTCTTTTATGCAATAAGAAAAGAAAAACTTAAAGTGATGTTTTACACAATAAAAATGTTCACGTTTTTCAGAAATTTTTTAAAAACATATTTTTTTTAATCAAATCACAAAATTTTCACACAAATTTCAAAATATTTGTATAATAATTTTAATATTTTTTATTTAATAAATTATATCAAATATTCTCTCCCTTTACTTTCAAACAAATTTCATTATTTTTTTATTAAAAAAATTTCATCACACAGCTTGTGTTGTTTATTGCAAGATTAAAAGATAATTAGTGTTAATTAGGTCCACAGAATTTAGGCAATATTTGGACCGCTATTAAGGTTAGTTTTAATGACGTCATTTAGCCTCGCCATCCGATCGTCCTCTCAGCTCATCCTAGCAAAATTATTTTCATAATTCATCTTTATTTATTTACTAATTGCAATTAAACTTTAAACTAGTTACCATCAGTAATTTTTACTTGTCAAAAGTTTTGTGTTTTGGGTACAATTTTTTTATTTTTTAAAGAATTATACTCCAAGTTTCAAATTGTTTTCCAAACTCTCATGCAGGATCTTTTACTGCTTAGTTTAACACGACAATTTTATAATTAACACTTCTAGTGTAAAGGTGCTAAACAGTAATTAAATAGAAGCACACGGTCTGGAACTATTGTATATTTAAATAAAAGTGTGGAAGCTCTGTGTAGAATAACAATTTCCGGCCGTTTTGTTATAGAATAGTAATTTGCATTTGAATCAACTGTGAGAGTGCAATTAATAAAGTTTTGTCGAGATGAGTGCTCCAACAGGTTATTCACCTCTTCTCTCTAGACTCTCTCCATCTCCCCCTTTTTCGAACCTCCTCTTCGCTCTCTCTCAGCTCGTGGGCAACGGTTCTGCCCCCCTCCTGGTCGACAGTCTGCCGATCGGGAGTTGTTTCTTCGCTGATGTTTTTTGCTTTCAATAAATGTGGTGCTTTCTTACTTTGGGTTTTGCTCCGATGGAGTATGCTTGGTGGCGGTGGGACAGATTTCGGCGAGCTCGCACCTTATGGTTGGTTTCGGCAGCTCCGGTGCTTCATTGTGGCCCCTGTCCGGCATCCCCCTCTAAGCCTTGGTCTTCCACGTGCCACTATTTAAGCGCGTGAATCTGATGCGCATGAGGTCCTTGGCTCCCTTTTGGCCAAATTTCTCATCTGTGGGTGTTTTTATTGCAGGTGTTGATCATGATCCTCCTCGGCGATGGTTTCTGCCGTTCTCAGTGTGGTGGAGTGGTGTCCCGGGTCTGTGGACCCGAGTTGAAATTTTGGGTATGTTGATCCGGTTTTTAGAGGCCCTTTTGGCATGTAGTCTCTTGACCTTTCAGGCCTTCATGTGTAATGGCCTTCGGGCCTTTGAAATTGATGTAATGAGCCTTTGTGCCCCTATTATTGTCTCCGGCCTTAGATGATTATGTAATTAGTGTTTGTAATTTACCTTCTATTAGCAATGAAATCTACCTTTGCTTAGAAACTCAAACTAAACAGTTATCAAAACTTGCCTTGCTAGAACGAAAATGTATAAGTTATGAGTTGCATTGTCGGTGGATCGGTGATGTCTTCTATACCAGCACGCGAGGTGCTGGTGCTACGATAAAGATGAGAACTAATTTAAGGATGTTCAGGGTAAATTTTAACTGGTGATTAAGTGTAAACTCTTAGTAATTAAATGATAAAATATACCAAAATCAAATAATTTTGAGTGTAAAGTATCATAAGTTTAATAGTCATATTTAAACTAATATTTTAGTAATTAATTCATAAGTTTTAAAAATTACACTTTATACCCTCTAATTATTATTTTTATGTAAATCAAACATCATGCACATCAACTATATGGCACGCTAGAAGCGGTGGACTGAACATCATTCAATACATCCTGAGGCAGATTCTCAAGCCTAAAAAAATCAGAAAAATTATGACTACTAGCACATCATCTGGCTAAGTTATGAGCGGTGGTATTGCCTTCTCTAGGAGTCCACACAAAGCTCCACTCAGGGTGGTGATCAAGCAGACCTCGAAGTGTGTCCACTTCGCCATCAATCTCCCAATCAGGTGGTCGCCTGCGATCATGTACTTGATTAACAAGTTCTAGGCAATCTCCTTCTAGACTGATCGAGACCCCGGTACACCACTCAGCACTAATACACGCCAGTCTTGCTACCCTCGCCTCCCATTTGATCCGGAACGAGCTTAAAGGACCTCGCCTCTACTATTTCTGGTAATGGATGTGAAAAAAAGAGACCCTGCCTGGACCACCACATCATAATTAAATTTGAGCTTACCCTCTAATTATATGAGTATTAACACTTTGCATTCTCAATTATTACTTTTATCATATTATACTCATCAACTATTGATTTCAAATATTTTACACATTCGTTAAAATTATTATTATTTTAGTAATCTTATTCTCATAAAATGATTAGTCTAAAAAATTATCAACTAATGGGGATAAAATTATCACTTCGTGTGATAGAAAAATTATTTTATATTTAAATTGATGATAAATTTTGACGGAAGTTGTAAATTGTCTGAAATCAATAATTAATAAATGCAATGTGATAAAAATAATTAATTGAGTTACAAAGTATTAAGACTCGTATTTTGAGAGAGAAAATTGTATTTATTCTAATTTATAATTAAAAAAAATTAGATAACAAGGAAACTCAAAATTCACTAGAACAAAGCTGCCACATCAGTAAATATGGAGCACCTTTACCATTATCCCACATCCTAAGCTGCCACATCAGTAAATATGGAGCACCTTTACCATTATCCCACATCCTAAGTACCAAGTAAGTTCGGATATTGGAACATCAACCGAGAATGTAAAAAGTATATCACTTTACAATCAAGACAGTTCTTAAAAACTAATCACTTAGGCTATTTTTGTTTAAGTTCTCAAAAAGTATTCAAAAACTTCTCACTCATTTTTTCATCAATTTCAATACATTTTCACCAATCCCAACAATTTTTTCATCAATTTTCATATATTTTCACCAATCTCAATAACTTTTTACAAATTTCAACAACTTTTAACTAATTTTTCACCGATCCCAAGAGAATTTACACTACTTCCAAAAAAATACAAAAACAAAAATTATTTTGAGAACTAAACCAAACATAGCCTTAGCCTCTAGAGTATGAAAAAGATAACAAAACACATTAATTTTTCCTAGGAGATTATTGCTCTGTATTTCCTTTTTGCAATGGATCTTTGTCGTTTAAAATTTAGAGATTAATTGACGGCTTCGACGATTGTACTCTTGCGCATTAGAAGAAAGAAACAAAGAAAGACAACTTGATCTGGATCAGTATGCTCTTTTGACTTTCGAGTGCTACATGTCTTTTTTTTTTTCTAAGTTGAGTGCTACATGTCGATTGCATAGCAAGACAATCTAATTAGAAAATTACTAATACATCCTTCATGGGCACAATAAAAGACAAACATGCAACCTACCCGTGTTGGGAAATGATTAGTCATTCAAATTTTACAACTTCGTGACCTCAAATGTTTTGATCTAATTTGTGTTGATTTTTCTCTGCTTACACAAATCATTATGTTGAGTAATGGACGGGACCGGCTTTGACGTGGACCATTCATTTGACGACTAATAGAACGCGGTTGTTCTACTTCTTTCTACATCAACAAATAAATAATATTAAAAGCTCTTGCTAAACTCTTTTTCTCTCTCTAAGTTTTATTTGCCAATAATAATAACAAAAAGTTAGAATTTATCAAAACAACAAAAAGTTATATTTATCAAAATAACCCATCCGATCAAGTTGCTTTCAAGAAAATAGATGTGATTTTAGGATTGTATTATCCGAAATTTACGTTATGTAATTTTCACGTCGTTTGATCTATCGTGTCGAGTTTCACTTCGACATTAAAAAAAAAAAGCTTAATTATCTTACAGGTCTTTGTGGTATCCGATTTTTACAAAATAGTCAATGTGATCAGTGGCGGATCCAGGATGGATTTTCATGGGGGTCGAACTTTACATGCAAAATAACAAGAATTTTTTTTCTTCCTAATGCAAATAATTTTTTTTAAAGTTACAATATCAAAAATTAAATATTAAAAGCATTAAAAATAATAAAATATTAAAAGCATTAAAAATAATATAATACACGTATTGTACTATATAGTACGACTGAGAGATAACAATTGAATCCTACGTTTTTGCATACTTATCCATTATCTAAACAAAATAAAACAAAGTGAAAACAATCAATCAACAATTTCACAAACCAATTCAAAATATGAAAACAATTTCACAAACCAATTCAAATAAACAGTTTCACAAATCACATATATCTAAATTCTAAATCAATTCAAAGAGAGACGTTGTGTGATAAAGTTGGCGACAAACATAAGAAACTAAAATTAACGATCTAAGTGCATTCCAAACATATGATCCATTAAACTGCTAGTCCAACATTCTAACCAAACCAGAGAATGCTATTTTTCTTACTAAACTCTGTTTTACAATACTATTCCAGTGACAATTAGTAATATATGCTCCAATCATTTCTTTTTATTCCTGGTCCACACTTCTCCAAGAGAGATGAATACCAATTGAATCAAATAGCAGTATGCTGCCGTCCACATAACAATAACAACAAAATGGATTCCAAAGATAAACATGCATACCTCTTTCTGCTCTAACAGTTTATTCAATTCATTTAACTCTTTGTCCATAGTATTTTGCAGGAGTGTGTGCTCCCACTCCTTTGCTACTTCATCATCAATTTCCCTTGAATCACCTGCCAAAATTCAGGAAGTTTAGCCTATAAAAAATGGCTCCAACCAAACTTATATTGCTGTGAACAAGAAAAACAGAGATAAAACAATAAAGGAAGAGGGGGATGACAAATAGGTAGTGGACTAAATACAACAAACAGAAAATGAAGTTTTAACTTAATTAGCAGCTTCAAGCCAAACAATCCTTTCCTTGAGAACCTGCACAATTAGTCTAATTAAGTAACTTATCTAAGCACATACATTGTACACGCCTTGCACCCTTTTTTACCCCTTAACATGGCCCTGTGCAACTGCAAGTTCTGGAAAATGATGGTGCCTTAACAGTAAGTGGAGGTCAATATTGCATTCTTTCGGGTCCCATGCCTTGCACAATCCCTTTTCTAACTTCTTTTTTCAGACGCTACCATATGCAATGTGGAAGGAGAGGCTGCAATTGCAGACCACGAAGTTTACAAATGCGTATGACAGACTACTTGATTCCTACATAAGTCAGAAACCTAGCATAATTCTGCCAGTGTATGATTTGAACTACTAAATTCCTTTTATCCTGCATCTACACAAATCAGTTTCTAGTATCAAGTCCTCTTTTCACAATTGATATCTTCCATCTCTTTTCCCTAATATAGACCAATCCGAAACCCAATGTAAAATACTCAGAATATAGCTACGGTAAACCAAGGAAAAACTCAAATTGTTGAATAAATTGCCCTAAATCAAATTGCCCTAAATCTGCCCTAAATGTAATCTGCATTCTGCCCTAAATCTATTAACTATAAATTGCCCTAAATCCAACAATTTCATAAATTAACTATGCTGTATGCATTAATCATTATAATTCCTAACTAACTATTAACTAAAGAAATTAATCGGTTAAGAAATTAAACCGTTTAATACTGCAAAGTGCAAACTGCAAAGGCTACTGAGTACTGGCATAATTCGAGGGAGTGAGGGAATGCGGAATTCTCACCGATGAGGGACGCGGCGGCTCACCGCTCACGGCTGGGCAGCTGGGCTGGTGGCGGCCGGGTGCGCTGTACGCTGGTGTTGCACTGCTGCAGGCAGCGGACTACGGTTCAGGGCAGGCAATGTCGTGGTGCGGCGCAAGCGGGGGTGCGGTGGCGGTGGAAAACGGCGTCGGCGCAGTGGAAACGGTGGTGCGGTGAGGTGCGGCGCGGCGGTGGGCGAGAGAGAGAGAGAAACCAGTCGAGAGAGACTGAGAGAGAGGGATCGAAGAGAGAGGGGTCGAGACGAGAGAAAAACACAACACGTTTTGCTTCTTTTTTATTAAGGCAGAGGGTGAAACGGCGTCGTTTCACCCTCTGCCGGTTAAAAAAAAAAAAGGGCCTGGGCCAAAAGGGCCCAGGCCCTGAAGAGAAATATCTGGAGCGCCTGGGCCAATGGGGGTCGGGCTCCCAAAAGCCCAGGCGCTCCAGGGTTGGTCTGGGCCTATGGGGATCGGGCTCCCATAGGCCCAGACCAACATAAAAAAAATGGTTCATGTGGTATAGTTTTGAGACAAATTAGTCTCTGTAGTATGACTTTCAACAAAATAGTCTCTGTGGTATAGTTTTGAGACAAATTAGTCCCTCTGTCTAACTGTCGAGAGAGTGTTGTACATGCCACAGCAACATCATTCATGCATTAACACGTGTTTTTTAACATTAGTATCCAAATCATGAGTGATATACTTCTTTTAGCTCGTAGAATTAGTCTGAGCCTCAACCTCAGACTTGATTGGTTCGATTCAGGACTGCTGATGACGTGTCAACGCGTGAATGGAAAGTGACATATACAACACTCTCTAGTTAAGTGGTTAACGACAATTGGACGGAGGGACTAATTTATCTCAAAACTATACCACATGGACTAATTTGTCTCAGAACTATACCACAAGGACCATTTTGTTGAAAGTCATACCACATGAACTATTTTGTAAAAGTCATATACCACATGGACCTGTAAGGTAATTAAACAAAAAAAAAGGTAAATGTGGGAAAGAATCATACGACTTAATGAATGAAGGTGATTTCCCTACCTAAATTTGTGAAAATATTTAAGATTATTCTATCGGGAGTGGGACTATTTGATATCATCTTCTGGTTTGTCAAATTAATTCAACAAACCATTAAAAATTAGAAAACGTGATGGGGATAAAATATTATAAAACAAACATTATTTGAAAACTCCACTTGTCCAGAAAGAATCAAGATTCACGTGGCAATACATCCCATAGTCCAATCTCGCCAATCCGTGTTGGTATTTTGACCACGTAGCATTGTCCAATTCCCATGGGTTTATTTGTACGAGGTACTATTCCTCTAAAAGCCCATAGATGCTTTTGGCAACTATGTAAAAGAATTCAAGTCTACTACATGGATCGTATTTGTTAAATATGTACATACTGATACGTACACAGTAACATACATAAATATGTGGGTGTATATATCTTTATATAAGCTCATATATTATGTATAGTGTTTTAAGTTAAATAAGTATCCAAGTGTTATTCTAGGAGAGAGTTTGATCAAAGTCGCTTTACACAAAACAATATACATGCTTATACACATTAAAAAAAAATACAATTTCACCCATCAACTATAGAAATTCTAACACTTTATATCCCGAACTATGATTTTGTTACATTTCGTATTAACAATCAATCGTGTACACTTTGCACCCTCTTAATAGTAAGGGTAGAATTGTCATTTCTCTTGACAAAAATATCACATCATCCAAATAAACCAATATCAAATTCCATCCAAATGAATGATGAGAGGTGCAAAATATATACTATTGATAGTTAATTGGTGAAATATAATGAAATCAATAATTCAAAGTGTAAAGTGTAAGAACATCGATAGTTGATAGACCAAAAAAAAGTATTCTTCCTATAAATTTAATAAACTAAGTCGAAAGGAGTTCTTGAGAGTTCAGGAACCCAGACCTTTCTATTGAGTTTCGTTGATCAGTAACATTCCCAGTGTTCTTCTACTAGTTTGTAAATGTAGTTCAAGCAGTGGATACGGGATCTGTCTTTAGTTATTAGCTCAGCCAACGTTCTACTCCATTTTCCTTTCAAGAGGCATACCTAAGTAACCACAGCTTCTATAAGCAGTGACTTGCAATAATAAGCCGAACCTCCTGTTGTAAAATTCTCTATATCAAGGGAAGGACTCACTTGAAAGGACCATTTGTTTCCATTATTCAAGTTCATGTGAAGCATTTGAGCGATGCAATGTTGATCCATTAAGCACAGAAAGATACTGTCTAGAGCTGAAACTACTATGCGTTGGTGCAGAGAATAAACACAAAGTTACAATGAGTCCACAAAATTTAGCTCAGTTCTTCTCGGTATTGTTCTCAAGTTCCTTCCTCAGCTGCAGAGAGAAGTCATCATTGACATCATCATCATCCCAGTCATCTTCCCACTGCTGCGTCACTTCTTTCCCTTCCTCCTTCTCCTCCCACTCTGTTATGAGTCATAGAGGTTACAAAAAGTCGGAAAGCAGGAAGAAACTATGCTCGTAGAACTAACCGTATAAATTTTCATCCATAAGTAATCACAGGAAAAAGCCAAAAAGAAAAAAACTAATGACAGGAAACGAACAAAAAAAAACAATAAGAATTTAGCAATCCACTTGTATTAATGAATACAATGATGAGAGAATATGAAATACAAATATCAATGCATGTAGAAGATTGAAAGATCTGCCTCTGCAAACATTATAAAAATCCATTGTCCTAAAAAGAGTGCTGCTCAAATCTTGTCAAATTCGAATGCAAGAACTCTCTGAGTCGCTGTGGGTGGGTGGGTGGGTGTGGGGGGCGGGAAGGAAAAACCTATAAACATATATTTTGATGTACAAGATTGAAAGAAGTACAGAGCATCATCACAGTCTCATCGTAACTTCCTATGATACATGACAAGAGATCATGGTTACGAAGATCTTAGAGGAATGGAAGTATTTAAGCATCCTTAATTGTGTCTTGATGACAATACAATTTATCCAGCCAAAATTTATCTGCTAGACGTATCCATCAGTGTTGACCAAAACAGATATCCCTATTGTATTAAGCCCAGCCCCTTAGCACAAGTGTGTTTGTAAAGCTCGCTGAAATAAGTACTGACAAATTTCAGACTTCTCTTCTCACATTTTTTCCTGGAGCTACCATCATACAACTTTTGGCAACTTCTCTCTCTATCATTCTCAAAAACCAACCCAAGATATCATCATCTCATGTGGTTGTCAAGAGACGGGTACCACATGCATCTCTCAAGTAGTGAACTAAAAGGAACTCAGAATGTTGCACAAAATCGATGAAACTCCAGGTGATCCAAATGGGATGTTTTCATATTTTACTCTCCTCACATAATAATGCTCAAAAGAAGAGATTCTGATACTCTGTCCTTGTCTCCCACAACAAACTAAACCAAGGGTAAAGATCAAGATGAAAATGCAATTCTATATCACTACCTAATGGTTGCTAAACGCACAAGTCCAAAAGCAAAGGACCACATAATAGAATCCATCAATCTTCTCTGTAGCCTCCATTGTCAAAGACAGACAGTAGGGTAAACAGAGTATTGACTCCTAGAAATCAAACACGGACAACATAACACTTACAAAAATGTAGCACTTCCAAAGTTCCAATTTCTATTCCTTTCTCTCAGCCTTTTAAATGAATTATAGTTCCAGACTCTCCATGAAGATGAAGGCATAGAGTGGAAATTTCAATCCACCAAAAGGCTTAAGGCCTTCGTGAATAATTTAGTCAGATTAACCCCCCCTCCCCAAACCAACTCTAGAGCCAAATCGAAAAACAATATAATCCTCTCCCCAGCCGTAACCATTTGACGTAAACACCAACTTACAATAGAAAAAGCATGATCCTAATGAAGAAAATTTCAACAATTTACTATCTTTTGTTTAGATCGCGGAGAACACTGCTTTTAAGAAAAGCTTTATTTGTTTTCACCTTCATTGATTTCGAATTCTTCGAACTCATCATCGTCCTCAAACAAATCGATCTTCGCTTCCTCAGTCACTGCCTTGGGCTCTGTCGCCATTGCCAAAGCTCACACTAGTAGTGCCTGCGGCCAAAACCAGTTTCCATGAAAACCAATAAATACTGCCTGCACATATATATACAGATATCCTCCAAAAAGTACATCACCAAACATGGGGAAAAAAGAAATTTGGGTCGATTATGAGTGAGCTACACTGAAATCGGATTAAACAAAAATACTACTTTTGCGAGTTGCAGAAATCAGACTTACAGAGAGAGAATGCTCGAAAAATATCCCGCAATGTTCTGGTTAAAGCGAAATATCCTCAATTATAATTTATAGGGCATCAAGGGTTTTAAGCGACGCATTAGGCAGGTAACGGCGTCGTTTGAGTGGAGAAGACCTTTTTGTTTTGCACTGTTCAGAATTTCGATTTAATTACCCGCTTAGAAGAAGAAAACAAAAAGTTGACTGTAATTATTACCCAAAAAAGAAGATTCCACCGTGCTAAACCAACCACAGGAAAAAATCGAATGTGTCCAGTAAACGGAGATACGAATGGGCACATTCGTATCTCCGTTTACTGGATGTCGTTTTCCCCACCCACTAAACACATGTCGTTTAAGCCCTTCCTTCAAACTTCTTGTGAGATCTGCCATTGTCATGCTATTTTGGAACTACTATACCGTGCATGGTGCATCAGAAAAAAAGAAAAAGAAAAAGAAAAACAGCAACAGTCTGTCTAGTTCTTTGCATACCATGTCGATGGGAAACCACCTATATTGTCCATAAAATAGCAGACAGCTTTTTATGTGACAGAACTCGCTTGACTAAACCTAAGAAATAACAAGTTAAACAGTTTGATTCTGTTTAGTTTTTATAGTACGGAATGATCATTTCGCATATGAGATTCACATTTTTTATATTTTTTAGTTCTTCCTTTAATTGGTTCACGAATCTGATAGTAAATATCAAAACTATTGAAGTGAAAAGAAGGAAAAATATAAAGTGAAGATTCAAACACAGTAGATGAGTAATGGGCCGTTGTCGAGTTTCGTCCAAATATCGGGCCTACACTGCAAGAGAAATAGAACCGAGCTTGTCCGTAGGGTTAATGCTTATGCTAGAAAAATATTATAGAGAGAAAAAGACTAGTTCAATTGTTGTTGTATCCTTTTTTTTTTTTTTGTACGGGGAGGGTTTTATAGAAGGTCGTTTTACACACTATAGACGCCTGAAGGTAAGTAGATGGTGGAAGAGACATTGCACGTCTCCTCCTACTGGTCATAGACTCCCGCCCTTTTTCTGCAGGCGGAGTGGTGCTCGGTGCGGGGAAGTGGGTGGGCGAAATGACAACTGTACATGGCGCCTCATTGTGTTTACGCGAAGTAAGGTCCCTTGCTTTGACTTTCGAGGGAAGATGATCACCTCATTTGTTCAGAGGTTTCTTGCATGGCTGATTGGACTTGCCGTGAAAGGTCTTTTCTGCTTGAGAAACTTATTTTCGGCGGGTGAGGCACGGCACTGCAGGCGAGGCGCTGCTCCTGCAAGCCTATGTCGTTGGGTACAGGTATCTTTGGGCTATGGTCTTCTTTGTGTGAGAAGAACCCGTTGGCCCCTTTTTTCTCTTGGGAGCTCTCTGCTGGGTTAGGCCTGATCAAGTGGGCCGAGAAATATCTAGTAGTCTTGAGGTCGAAACAGGTCCACAGCACATTTCTATGCCCTCGATTAGACATGACTCAGGTTTTTGTTTAGTCTGTTGTTTGATTCCCATAATTCTTGTAACCAGCTTCTGGTCTGAATTTTCTTTAAAAGGGCTTGTGGTCCATTTTTGCAGCTCCTTTGCATTTGTTTGGGGCGGCCTGTATGAGTAGTACATGTCTGGTTGAAAACATAATGGGTGGTAGTCTACCCCATATGTCCAGATTTAGTTGGCGCTTAAAAATACACTCCCAAGTTAAAAGATAGTCGTTTAGTTGCAGCAACCACGCTTCTTTATCACTAGCATTTCATATAGACACATATGAACAAACAAGTTCTCTTGAGGAAGTTGTTGCTCTTACTCTCTACTCCTTAATTACATGCTGATCATTGGAAGCTGTCTCTTATTTAAAACAGGAAAGGTGAGAGACTGCAACATGGTGGAACTGAGAGTACACTTACAACCACGCTGGCTTCTTCAAAGGAGTAACAATAGCCTTAACTTGCAAGTAGTTTTTAAGGCTGTAGATTCCCTTCTCCCTGCCTATACCACTCATCTTGTACCCACCAAAAGGAATTGCAGCGTCAAACACATCGAAACAATTAACCCAAACAGTACCAACTCTTAGTGCTCGGGTGATCATGTTGGCGGTGTCCAAGCTTTTAGTAAAAACTCCTGCAGCTAGACCATATCGGGTTGTATTTGCCCTCCGTACTGCTTCTTCATTATCCCTGACATAGAACCCAAAATTTAAGAGGAGATGTTTAGGTATAATTACTAGTAAAGACTCTTTTTTCTTTGTTGGTCTGCAACCAGTTTACAGTTTCTTTTCCGTGGTGTTCTTAATGTGTGTGTGTGTTTTGTCTTCTTCTTTTTTTTTTTTTACAATAAACTTCCACAAATAGCGTTGCCTTTGGGAAATATGCTTCTGCCATAGCATCTATTTTCAGAATATGATAACATAGTATTGCAAAGGATGGAAGTGTTTATGAAAATTTTATCAGATTGAAGTTCTAAACTCACTTGAATTTCAGGATGGATTGCACTGGGCCAAAGATCTCCTCCTTTGCTATCAACATATCATCCTGGTTTATGGAAATATCAAATTCACGTTACACTACACGATCTTTCAAGCATAATGGTTGAGTATATTAACCGAGAGCAATTATTAGTACCTGAACATTTGCGAAGACAGTGGGCTGAATAAAGTGCCCTTTGGAGCCTAATCGATCGCCTCCACACAAAAGGGTGGCATTGCTTTGGACTCCAGATTTGATGTACCTAAGGACTTTCTCAAATTGCTCCGGGTCGATCTGTCATTTTCACAAGGTACAGAAATAGCATGACTTGCTTAATCACACAAAATAAATTTAGCTCATAATATTCTGCCAACCATGTCAGCCTCATCTCTCAGTACCTGAGGACCTTGTTCCACACCTTTCTTGAAGGGATCTCCAACAATACGTCTCATAGCACGTGCCTTTGCTTTCTCTATGAACTCATCATATATCCGTTCATGTACAAAGGTACGAGACCCAGCACAGCAACACTGCCCCTGGAGACAATAGAGCATTTATCTATTAATTAAAGCATTTTTTTAGCTATTAATTATAGCGTTTGCACCTATAAATCCATCTCTGTGAGATAATTGTTTGAACAAACCTGATTGAAGAAAAGAGCAAAGTGTGCAAGCTCCACAGCCTTATCAACATCCGCATCCTCACACACTATGAAAGGTGATTTACCTCCTAGCTCTAGTGTTACCGGCTTGAGATTGCTTCTTGCAGCCAACTCAAGTACAATTTTTCCTGTGTCAGTTGACCCTGTGAAAGCTAGCTGCAAAAACATTGGTAATGGTTTCAGGATGTGAACATATCCAAAATAAGATTATTGCTTTAATTTTCCAAATCAGAGAATTTAAGAGTGTGATATATAGACAGTGGTGTGAAACACATGAAGGCTAGCATCCTTGCAGACTGTGGCAATGAAAGTATATATTTGTTATGATTAGAGGTCAAAATTGATGGATAGCAGGGTAGAAAAATAATTCTGAAGATCAGATGAGGCAGCTCTCAATACAAGTGACTCGTCAGATACAGATACAACTGGACACAAGTTATAACTTGTAGAACTATCCTTTCAACTTACCTTGTCCACATCCATATGGCTGGCAAGCGCGGAACCAGCAGTTGGACCAAAGCCAGAGACAACATTTAAAACACCTGCAGGAAGACCAGCCTGTCACAAAGGATGTAGAATAGATTACACGATGATACCTTAGGATTTCCAAAGAAAAGATATGCATTTGCTCTAAACAAACATACCTCATGGAATAGCTTTCCTGCAAAGAGAGCAGTCAAAGGTGTTTGTTCTGCTGTCTTCAACACAATAGTGTTACCACACGCTAGAGCAGGCCCAACTTTCCAGGCAAACATGATAAGAGGAAAGTTCCAGGGAATGATTTGTCCTGCAACTCCAATTGGCTCATGCAATGTTTGCACATGATAATCTCCATCAGCTGGAACTGTTAGACCGTGAATTTTATCTGCCCAGCCTGATCAATACAGAGGGGAAGCATTAGAAGAATACAACTTACCTATGCTACAAGCAAATAGTATTCGACTAGCTCTACTGATCTCACCAGCATAGTATCGAAATAGACGTGCAAGCAATGGTAATTCAGATTTGGCAGACTGTTCATAAGGCTTCCCGTTGTTCCATGTTTCCAGAGCTGCAAGCTCTTCAGTGTGTTTCTCAACCAAATCAGCAAATCGCAACAATATCCGCGATCTTTCCTGAAGAGAATATATTGGCGCAAATGCGTTGTCACTCAATAAGATTTATCTAGACTAAACAGCAAAGCAAACTAGGAGGAGAAGGTGGATTCTTCTCACATAAGCAGTCATCCTTGGCCATGGTCCCTCATCGAATGCCTTTCGAGCAGCAGCTACAGCACGGTTAATGTCTTCTGCATCCCCCTCAGCAACATGGGCAATCGCTTCCCCAGTTCGAGGGTCATATGTTGGAAATGTTTTTCCTGAGAACAATGGGAAGGCCACATAACTCCATCATATGCACTATCAGTGACAGAATTTTGAATCATATCAATTGGATCAAGTACTTTATGAAAGAGAAAGAAAGCAAAGCCACATATCCAATAAAACAAATTTACCTGATGCAGCGTCTACAAACTGGCCATTAATCAGATTCTGGGTGTAACTTATCTGAACAGGTGGAGTGATTAATTCCTGGGCCACTGAAGCAGTTGTAAACCTCTTGATGCATCTCCCCCAACCAGAAGTTTTCCCTGAAGATCACATACCCAGGTACACAACAAAAATAAATAGCAAGGGAAAAGGATCGCATCGCACTTCTGGTCTACAATTGTGGTATTTGATTACTTTCAATAGGCACCAAACTGTATATTTACTTAAATCTTTTTTCTGCTTTTAGTTAGGGTATTTTAATACGAGTCATTGGCCTTACCCTGTGCTTTTAAATAACCTCTAATAAGAAGGAACCCCATCACTGAAAAATTCGGAATTATTGTACCTAGTCCTTTACCGATCTTCTTTCATCATCATCGGACCCAAGTAAGATGGATATTTGTATCAGGCTGCTTGAAAGTCATTTTTACAATTCTCTTTTCTCATTCCTTATAAATTGAAAAGGATTTTAAAAAGGCAAACAGGATATTTGATGCATAATTGTAGGTCTTTCTTTTCCGTAGTGCTGTTTCAACGAAAATACGAGCTTAGACCAAAAAAGTTCCAAGCTTGCGAAGCTTTCACTGCTAAAATTCCCAGCAAACCTTTATATGTTATGTTAGGTGGTCTTGAGCCTTCTCAACCCCAAAAGTTAGCTCAAAAGATGGAGTTTTCCCTCACACTTATAAACTGACCATCAACCTCTTTCACAAACGATATGGGACAAACCTCAACAGTCTTCTCCCTCACACATCGGGCCTTGGGTTGGGTGAAGACAACCCGTTTCTCCCATAGACTATTGGGTCTGAGGCTTGTTGGTAAACCTGAGCTCCGATATAAGTGATGGATGGTCTTGGACCTTTTTAACTCCAAAAACTCCCCTCACACATCGGGCCTTAGGTTGGGTGAAGATAACTCGTTTCTCCTATAGACTATTGGGTCTGAAGCTTGTTGGTAAACTTGATACCAGTGATGAGTGGTCTTGGACCTTTTTAATCCCAAAAACTAGCTCAAAAGGTGATGTTTTCCCTCACACTTATAAATTAACCAGCAACCTCTTCCACCCCGATGTGAGACAAACTCCAACATTATACATTAACAAAATTTTGACCATGATGAATACTCAGAGATGGCATCACGCATGCCAAACGAGACAGAGAAAAAGCAGCAGAATAATAGAAATCACAAGCAATCATCTTCATGCAGAGTGAAAGTGAAAACTGATCAAGGAGAGCAAGGTGGGAACGGTCACCTAGGGAGGAAAGCAGAGAAGCAGATCCGGAAGCAGAAAGAGAGCGAGGCAGCAGCGAGGAGAGCCTGCGAGCAGCCATGGCCACAGATTACCTCGAAGCCTTGGGCTCTTTAACGATAAAACAGAGTGCTGTGCTTTGAGGCTAAAAGTTGGGATAGAACTCTCATGTCTGTCTCTCGGACTGTCACCTTTATATATGTGGAGAGCGTCCTTGATAATTGGGTTAAATAACTTAACTTAAAAGAAAGTGATTAGATTATATATAACCACTATATTGGTCCTGCAAAAACGCATTATGTGCATCGCTGTTCTCACCCCACCGGACCCCACGAGTGTAGTCCCGCAATTTCTTTGACACGTGCAAGCTATCCTGTCCAAATTTTGCTGTTTATGCGTTTTCTTTTTCCCCTAATCGTGCCTGGCTTTTTCCTAAGCTGCTTCTTTTGCCTTATGATGTTCGTATTATCCTCTATGGGTCTCATTTTCTTTAGCTTCCAGTTTTGTTTTGTATTCCTGAACCTTTGGCTTCCAGATTTTAGAGTATGCAATATTTGTTAAAAAAAAAGTAAAACGAAACATTGTTAGCAAGGCAAAATTATGCAGCGAATAGTATAACTAATAAATACGAATAAAAACACCTTCTGCCAAAAGAAATTAAGAAATAAGATAATACAAAGCTTGTCATTTTCGGGGAAGTAGTCTGTTGGAAGTAATGATAATCACTGAGTAGTTGGAGTTGAATGTCATGAAAAGCTCTTCTTAACCGAAAGGGATTTTGTCACCTTGAAAGTTTTACATTACCGACTTTTGTTTTACTTGTCTCCTGGGGGCCAGTTTGGTTGGAGGGTCGTCCAAGTTGGAATGACATGGATGTAGGATTGATGCTCTTGTTTTTGGACGAGTTTCAGACTAACTGCTCACGAGAATGTGGACCGATTCGGTGCACACCACCTAAAAGAAAACTACATGCAGGGCCTACATCTAGCTGGCATCAAAATTTGATTGGAACAACTTTTTTTTAATAATACAGATTTGTGCCCACCCTATTAAATTAAGCTACTGTCTACGTCCTTCATCACGGGACTTGGATTCCCTCCTAATAGGGATTGACTAATGGGTCATAATAGGTCATTGGATAGATGACAACACATTAATGAATTCATCCAATGGTCTATATTATGTCCATTATTTTTTTTTCATTTTGTATTATTTTGACATTTTAATACAGACCATTGAATGGATTCATTAATGTGTTGTCATCCATCCAATGGTATGTTATGACCCATTAGATAATTCCCTCTTAAGAGAGAATCATTTCCCTTCATCACGAATCTTTTTAATTAGACAAATCAAGAGTGAAAGATCGGAGGAATTGCAACTTATTGGTTTCCCCGGGGGGAAGACATTATAAGTAGTCGAGTATAAGGTTTTTAAACGCCTTTGTCCTCTTGTATCTTCTTGTTCTAATGTAAGAGTCCGGAAGGACCCTTGGATTCCTTAACTTGCTCATTTTATACCCTCACCTTTGATAGTTTATGCGGAATTAAACTAAAACAAACAACAAGTTTTCAACAAAACATCAATCAGGATTATAATTGCAATTGCGGATTCGATTACCTACCTGATACAAGAATTCAAGAATCCACAAATCTCAAGTCGTTTTACGATTCAATTCAAAACTCCAGCAATTCAGAAGAACAACTCAGATGCGTTGTCTCCTAAGGGATTTATATCACTCTATCTTTTTGGGAATTCTCTAATAGGTTCTGATGGTCAGCCCCTTGAATATAACAGTTATATTTTATAGACCTTGGAAAACCATAGAGAGAGCATGAGACATAGGATCCTTAGGGATCTCAAATTCCAGCCGTAAGATAAAACTGAAGAACTCTTCTTCTAATAAAATTTAAGGCTTCTACTAATTACAATCAAGTTCATCAACATATTATAATTGACCCCTGAAATTTGAGATTATTGTAAATATGTTCTTTTACATACAATTAATTCAATCCACCAATCTATATTCCATATGAGATATTATGACTAAATTAATTATTTGGTTATCGAGGGCACATAATTCTAACAACCTCTCACTTGTCATCAGAGCCAAAAATCACCTTCATGACTCTATCTCATGTAAACTTTGATTTCTTAGTTCACAACTTAGTTGGACCATAAAAAAATTTTGAAATATATATAATATATTTTTATGTATTCATAAAATAGCTTTGTAAAACACACCGGCCGGATTTATTTTAGTTCAACTCTTATATGAACACTAACTGAATATATTGTCTCTCCAAGAGATTCATGGATTCCTTGTTAAACATTCATATAACTCATCCATAACGCACACAACCCAACATGTCCGTATATAGTCCTAAATGGACATCACCGGTTGACAACGTCAAAGTATGTGTACATAATACATGAATAAATACAAACATCTCATGTCTAAGGACAATACCGAATTGTGATAAAACAACTTTTAACCTGACAATGATTATTCCAAAATACGTTTTTAATCGGATCATGTTCAGTGTATATACTTGTAATACCCCTCTTTTGTTTACTCGTTTGCTAAGTGTGTATGTATGATATATATATATGTGTGTGTGTGTGTGTGTGTGTGTGTGTGTGTGTGTGTTTGGCTCGTTTTATTTAATCTAGTTTTTATGTATATGTTATAATAGTTGTGCCCATTTTCTTGTGTTTATTTTTTTAAGGGTCTGACAGGGCAGGTGTTTGAGTCTCGGGGTAAATGAGTTGAGTCCGGGGTAAATAGTAAAGGCCAGGGGTATTTTGTGAAAGTCCGGGAAGGAGAGGGAAACATTCTCGGGGTCAGCAGGGACCAGGGGAACATTTCTGGGGTACATGAGTTAGGGGTCGGGGTTACCAAGTGGAAACACCCGGAGGCACCGAGTAGAAAGCACCCAGGGAGGATGGGAGATAGTCTCGGGTTTACCGAGTGCAGCATGCCCGGGAATTGGGACACCCGAGCGCTACTCGGGAGACCTAGACCCAGGAGTTAGCACATGCCCGGGGCATCATTGCCCGAGGCTTGTTTTTAGTCATGTACGTGTTTCTGTTTGCTTTTTACTTTTTACGTGTCTTACTCATGTGGTGGGCAATAAATGCATCCTTACCATATCTTACCTAACCTCTTAGGTGGTGCTTTGTCATTGGCGCATATGTTAAGGGAGTTAATGAGATGATTGTTAAAAGAAACGTGAAAGTTGGGAAGAGTAGGTCACTGCTTGTGATTGGCTATATCAAGATATTCGACAGATTTTCTCTAGACCTCTAGTGTAGGGTAAGTAGATGGGTCAGGTGGAATTCACCAGGGAGTTACGTTCGGTTTATATTGTCAGCAAAGATCTACTCGGCTAAAATGATAACGACATTAGAAGAGAAATTGACTGAAAGAGAAAGAGAGGAGGGGAAAGGGACGTGAAACACCTGGTGATCAAAGAGATTGACCAAAGGATAAGAGAATAAAAAGACCAAAGAAAAGGTGGTAAGTACGAGGAAAAGTGAGGTATTTCGCCTGCACTTTTTCTTCCCTTCAGCTTTTGACGTTTCTCTTCCTAACATGGTATCTTGCTATTTTTAGGTGTTTTAATCCTTCAAGAAAATCATACAACAACAAGCTAAGGTAAGGGTGTATAGTTTGTCTTACATAGGGGTATTGGGAATGTTCGGTTTGTGCCTAAAACAAATGACTTTTGTCTTGACATGAGATGAGAAAAGACAAGTAACCTAATCTGTGTTGGATTGCTTTGTTTTTACATATGGGAATGACTTGTTTTTACCAAGAATGTGTTTTGCATGCTCGGAAAGGACTTTTGTTTTAATACCGAGAATAAGAAAAGTGTCCGATGAGCCTTTTTGCTAGCTACTCAGGAGATTTTTAATAAACGTGCCCGATGAGCCTTTTTGCTAGCTACTCGGGAGAGTTTTAACAAGCGTGCCCGGAAGATTTTGATAAAACATGCTCGAAAAGTTTTAAATTGAAAATGTCCGGGAGGATTTTTTTTTGAAACTAGTCAAGAGCCCTAAAATCCTTTCTTTTACATATAGTCAGTCCTTATTGGGTTTAACACTAAAATAAAAGAAAAAGTTGTATAAGTTATTGGACTTGCCTATTTAAGGTTGATATGTTTAGATCGTTGCAGCCATGATGACTTAGATGATGATTGACTATAGTACATGAACATCACTTAACATGGAAATATTAGGCCTTTGTTCTTCATTTTTTTATATGTGTGCTATATGAAATCCATTGATAATTTAATTTGCTTTATTTTCATATGCCTTGTGAAATCCATGGATCGTCTTTGATTACATGACTTTTAATGAAGCATGTATTGAAGCATATGAGACATATTGCATCATCATGTCATGGATCATGTTATGGGGATGGATAATCTAATAACGAAATAACAGAAATGAAACTCATTCTCAGAGGTGGTCCGATGAAAGAGTGACGGTACCGATCACAACAGTGGGATAGTGCAAGCCACCACTGAAAGGTGTGGTTGGTATCCCTGGCGTGAAACAATATACGTTTGACAGGGTCCTGGTGGCGGGGCACGGGACAGTTCCAGAGGAGAGGAGGGACGCACAACCCGGTCTCTGCGGGGTGAAACAAAAAGACTAAGGGCACCTCTGATGACCTGAAAGAAAGAAAGAAAGTGAAATGATCGGGAAACAGATGCATCATCCCTTCATTTCATCGATCATACTATGTTAATCTGCTTATGGTTATCAATGCTTAATTCTTATGATTGACATGTTATTATAATTGTTCATAACATGTTCCCTTTTCTCCTTTGCTGAGTCAGTAGGACTCACCCCTTTATTTGTTTACTTTTCTTGTATGTACTACTATGATTGCGAACCCTGGACGTATAAGATGTTGACCTTTTTTAGCGAGGAATTTTTGGATGCTAACCCATACATCCTAGTGATGACGATTTGGACGTTTGTCACTGACTCATTTGAGGTTTATGTGGGGTATGAGTCTCAATGACCATAAGGACCCTCCGTCAATCCCAGTTCACTTAGTTGAGGATTTCGAGCTAGTTGATTTTGACTCCACTCTTTTGTATGACGTCCCTACTCCATCGATGCCGCCGATAGAGGATATCAGGGAAAATGAAATTATTGACCTAACCTCCGACACAGAGTCGAGGGTGGATTAGATATCAGTTGTAGTAGTGTGTTTTATTTTGGGTAACTAATGTACATACTGTTGTAATCTGTTGTATAGGACGGAAAGTTGTAGACAACTTCCACTTTTGTATTCATTTTCTTTTACTGTTGTATCCTCACGAAGGATTTTGTTCTTTGTAAATATGCTAGTGGAAAACTTTGTATCTATAAGCTTCATATTATTCTGTTTCTTCAGTAAGCTGCAAGGTACCCTTTCACCCAAATACCAAATTGTGTTTAAAATATATTTTAAGCCAGTTATTAGGCCTTTATAGGATTTATTCGCGCAGTAATCCCGCTTGTGTGCATTCTATTCTCCGTCTTTGATTCATTAATCTCTAGCATGATTTTTTTATAATGTTACCTGAACAAATTTACATACATAACATCTCATGTTATGTATAAAATCACAACAACAATAATATATGTGAAAAACAAATAACCTTTTATTATCAAATAATAAAGGAAAAGACAAAACGTCAAACTCAATCATATATATATCTCAAACTCATATCCTTAATATGTTTCTCAAATATTTTTTGAGATAAAGGCTTTGTAAATGGATCAGCTAAATTATCAGCTGATGCAACCTTCACCATTGTGATATCACCTCTGGATATGATATCACGTATTAGGTGAAAACGACGTTCTATGTATTTTGTCCTTTAATGAAACCTAGGTTTCACTGCCTGTGCAATTGCACCATTGTTATCGCAATATAAGGGAATAAGCGCCTCAATCGAAAGATCAACTTCAAGTTCTTAAATGAACTTAAGAATCCACACAACTTCCTTTGCAGCTTCACTTTCAGCAACATATTCTACCTTAGTTGTAGAATCAGCAGTAGTACTTTGCTTGAAACTTTTCCAACTGAATGCTCCTTTTCCAAGAAGGAACACAAATCCGAATGTTAATCTTCTATCATCAATGTTTGATTGAAAATTCGAATCTGTATATCCCGGGACAGTCAGAATCTCTTTGCCATACACTAAGAAATAATGTTTTGTATTTCTTAAATACTTGAGGATATGGTTCACTCTGACCAATGTTCTGGACCTGGATTGGATTGATATCTACTCACAACGCTAACTGTATGACTGATATCCGGTCTAGTACAAAGCATAACATACATGAGACTCCCAACAGCCGAATCATAATGACAATTACTCTTCTTCTCTCTTTCTTCAAGTGTTTTTGGACACATCTGCTTAGAGAGATGAATTCCATGTCTAAAGGGTAAAAACCCTTTCTTGGAATTTTTCATGTTAAATCTAGCCAATATCTTGTCAATATAATTGACCTGTGATAGACTCAATATTCCTATTTAACAAGTAAACAACGGTTTCCAAAGCATGTCCCCAAAATGATATGGACAATTCAGACATGTTCATCATAGAACGAACCATATCCAATAGGGTTATATTCCTTCTCTCTGGAACACCATTATGTTGTGGTGTGCCTTGTGGTGTGAGTTGAGATATGATTCCTTAATTTTTAAGATAAACTTTAAAATCATCCAAGAGGTATTCGCCTCCCCTATCGAAACGAATAATTTTAATGAACTTTCCAATCTGTTTCTCAACTTCATTGTGGAATTCCTTTAACTTTTCAAAGGATTCCGATTTATGATTCATCAGGTATAGATAACCATACCTGGAATAGTCATCAATGAAAGTAATGAAATAAGAGAAACATCATCTTGCCATGTGGTTGAAGGGACCACAAACATCAGTATATATTAATCCTAATACTTCTGTGGCTCTAATTCCCTTTTCTTGTAAAATGACTTTTGGTCATCTCTCCTTGTAAGTAGGGCTCAAATTTTCAAAAATTGCAATTTCACATCCCTTACCAATCTTTTGATCCTATCATTATTGGCATGACCAAGTCTTAGATTTCACAAGTAAGTTGCATTAACATCTCTTTTCCTCTTAATGTATAACACACTGGAATCATCATTCTCAACATTATTCAAAGAATTATCGACATTCAAAAGATAAAGATCATCATAAATAATTCCAGAAGCAACAAATTTATTTTGAAGCTTAATAACAAGCTTGGAATTGAAAAGAAATGAATATCCAGATAAACCAAGTGTTATCAAATTTCTACGAACTTCTGGAACATAAAGACAATCTTTTAAAAACTCTGATGGCAGTCGCTGCAACAGTTGGACATGTTCCCATCTTAAGGATCAACTCCCTTTCATGGTAGGGTTTCATTTAAAAAATTAAAAATTAAAAATTGTTTTAGGTTAATTTCGCTGAGGAAAGGCATATAAAAATGTAGAGTTTTTAGTTTAGATTAAAATTAAACTTTTTAAGTTTGTAATTTGTATTAAAAATATATAAATATATATATATTTTTTATCTATATTAATAAATCCGGTCTGGTCCGGTTTGTCAAAAGTCATGGACCGAACCACATTTAAAAAACAAGACGGGACCGGATTGCAAATCCGGTACGGTTTTGCGGTCTGGTCAGGTCTGCGGTCCGGTTTGTTCAGTTCTACTTCATGGAACCTTCTAGTCTCGTTGAACCCCTGCAACATATTGCAGATGTGATATGTAGAACCAGAATTCACACACCATGAATTAAATGGATCATCCATTAAATTCAGTTCAATTACAAGCATATCAGACATACCGTCAGAAGGTTTGCCCTTTTTAAGATAAGCTAAGTAAACTCGGCAGTTTCTCTTCCAGTGATCGGCTTGCCGCAATGGAAACAATTTCATTTGCCTTTGTTCTTGTCACCTCCTTTGTTTCCTTATCCACCTTGGACATTATTAGCTACCTGATACCCCTTACTATTTTTCTTGAAGTTCTTAAACTTGGATTTCAGTGTCATAGAGGCATTAGATTTCTATGTGACCATCACAGTAGGTTTGTCCTTCTTAATAAGCTCTTGAGCTGACTGCAACATATTGAGAAGCTCTGACAATGTCACACTCATATTGTTCATACTGTAATTAAGGACAAACTGATTGAAAGAATGACGTCAACTTTTGTGTCATTATCCATCCCAGCTCCCAAAAAGTCCAGCTCGTTGATGAAAGAAATCATCTTCAAGACATAATCCTGAACTTGGCTCCCTTCTACCATTTTGGTGGACATCAAATTCTTCATAGTAGTCTGCCTAGCAGATCTACTCTGCTCTACAAACATTTCTTGGAGATACAACATAATGCCTGCAGCTGTAGCTATGTTTTCACAATCTTTCTACAAAACAATTGAGATTGAAGTCATAATATAACATTTTGTCATATTATCATCATCATGCCACTTGTTAAAGACTTTTTTTTCTTCTCCAGTGACATTGTCCAAGGCAAGCTCAGGTGTCTCAGAGGTTAAAATATAACCGATCTTATCGGCTGAGAGAACAATTATAAGATTTGTCTTGCAATCAATATAATTCGGTCCTGTCAACCGATTGTCATCCAGAATCCTATCCAAATGATTAAAAGTCATTTTGAATAAGCAAAATAATTTCACACATGTATTTCCACTATATTCAGGTTTTTGAATTACTAATTGTACCATTCATTCTAATAATAAACAGATATATCAAATATATCACAATAATGAGAAATATAACATTTATATTCATGACATTCTAAATGGGTATCGAGAACCTCTACCTTACACTGGGCGTCGTTTGGCCCCATGGCCGCCTGGGGGGCGCCCAGGGGCGCGGCCAGCCACGGATGGCCTCGCCCTACCACCCTTAGGCTGGTGGGACTCCGACCAACATTTGGTCGGCCACCTCACAGCCTGAGGTGGCCGTGGGAGGCAACGAGGAAGCCTAAAAGGCCTATACCCACGTGCGCCTGTGTACCCCGAAAGGGGTACACCATGGCAACAACCATCTATGGCCACCAGGCCACGCAGTGTCGCTGTTATGGCAGCCTGGGACCACTGGATGTGGTCCCCGACCATTTGAGCCACCACCAGCGACTGGTGGTGGCCAGATTTGAAAGAAAACCTCTCTCCTTTCGCGATTCATACCCATCGGGAAAATAATTTTTTATCCAAGAAAACACAATCAAAACATCTCGAATCCAATCTTTCTCAAAAGAAAACATAAAAGGAATCACAAGCACGTCACTAGAGTCAACAAATTTGATCAAATCGCAAGCACGTCACTATTGAACATATGGCTAATTTCAATTGTTATGCTACTATGTTGATGGATGTTATATGGTTTAATCGAAATCAAATCATTCATAAAAAGAGTCTGGCATATGAGATGTTAGCACCATTCTTTGCACAGAATCCAAAGTTTTTTTGTTGAACATTCCAAGGCATGGTAAAGTGTTGCTTTAGATTAAAAAAAAAATATGCAAATGGTTTCCACCTCTTTGCAATGATTGGAAATTTAATTACGATGCTGCCATTAAACCTGATTTTTCCATCCTTGTGGTGTGCAAAAATAGTAGTGGCAATGTACTCTTTGCTTGGACAAAGAGAGTGCTTCCTGGTACTCCTCTGGTAGGAGAGGCTCGAGCAGCCTTATTGGCTGTTCAGGAGGCTTATTTTCTTGACTACCCTTTTATTGTTTTTGAAGGAAGACAACCTTCAGGTCTGCAACACACTCAATATGCCAAATTTCCAATCTGATTGGTCTATAGCTTCGCTCATTCAGATTATTAAATCTCTGCTGGAAGATCATCCCCGTTATTGTTCGTAGAATTCTTTTGTGTTTATGAATCGTACTCATATATTTAATAGTCACCAAGTTAGAAATTGAACTTTAAGAAAGTCTCCCTATGGTGGAAGATTTTTTTTTTTGCTAATAATGCAAAAGGGAGAAAATACGATTGTCACTCTCAATTTTTTTATTTTTAAGATGCTTGAATTTATGAAGTTTTGATTTTCATCATTTTGTACTCTCTATTAAACTTAGTTGTTAAAATATATTAGATGAAAAGTGTAAATCGACCACAAACAGTTACTCACAAGAGAGACGTTCTTTATTTTCTATCCGTTTTGACAATAACTTGGATGAATAGTACAAATAGATGAAAATTGAAAATTAAAAGATTCAATGTCATGAAAATAAGGGTTAATGGCAAAAATAGTCCCTGGGTTTTATACCCTTTTATCGATTTGGTCCCTGGGTTTACATTTTGGTCATATAAGTCCTTAGGTTATCCTAATTTATCGATTTGGTCCTTTTGTCCAATTCTGTCTACTCCGTGCACAGTCAGCTAACAGTGGGCCACGTCACCACCAATAAAATCGAAAACACGTGTTTTTTTTTAAAAAAAAGATTAATGTCCTCTTGGAATATTCGTTAAAAAAACGAATGGGGGAGACCCCCTTCGCGCAACAGAGGTAGCCCAGATTTGGGCTCCCCGTCGCCGGCGTGGGCTCCCTCTCGCCCCACCACCGCGAGGGAGCCTAGATCTGGGGCTCCCTTGCGCGATGGGGACCCCTGCGAGAGGGAGCCCAGATCTGGGCTCCCCTCGTCGGGGCGGCTCGTGCCGCGAGAGGTGGCTGCAAGCCACCCTCGCTGCTCCCCCGTCCACCCCTCGCGAGCCCCACGGCCACTCGGCGCGAGCCCCCCCAGCGACGGGGAGCCCAGATCTGGGCTCCCTCTCGCCCCACCACCGCGAGGGAGCCCAGATCTGGGCTCCCTGTCGCCGGGGTGGGTGGCTCTCGACCACCCCCAGCGGTGGAGCTGCCCACGCCGGCGACGGGGAGCCCAAATCTGGGCTCCCTCTGTCGCGCGAATGGGAGTCTCCCCCGTTCGTTTTTTACTAATATTCCAGGTGGACAGTAATTTTTTTTAAAAAAATAGACGTGTTGCGATTTTATTGGTGGTGACGTGGCCCACCGTTAGCTAACTGTGCACGGAGTAGACGGAAGGACCAAATCGATAAATTAGGATAACCTAAGGACTTATATGACCGAAATGAAAACCCAGGGACCAAATCGATAAAGGGTATAAAACCCAAGGACTATTTTTGCCATTAACCCTGATAATAATAGACGTAGTTGTAAAGTGTATTGTTCTTAAAAGCAAAATAACAATCAGCTTATACTCAAGCAAATGGATCAAGTGAAGTTGGTCTCGACTAGCCAGTTGAATGGAGACTTTTAAAAACTTGGCTGGCATTGTTGTTCAAACATGCATCACGTCATATATTTCAGTTCACTGCAGTTTTCCAGGGTTCCAAACTCACAGGTAAAGGGAGAGAGAAGGCACTTAGGAAAAAAAGAAGAAGAGAGAAGGCTGAAGATGGAAATGAGCTCACATAATTGAGACTTTTGGGGCTCATAACATTTTCCATACGACATTCAATCCACCCAAACAATGCAAATTGGCATGTAAAACTCCATCACGGGGAAGTGGGAACCGACACCACCGTTGCGTAAATGGGCATCTTTTGGTTTTAGCGAAAGGGGCAAGAGAATGAAGACGACCTCCCCACCCAAGAAAAGACACTTTCCGTGATTCTAGAGAGACTCTTCCCTCTCTCTAGAGTTCTTTTCATCCCCTCCTTCTGACCTCCACCCGTACCCCCAGCCAGCCAAGGGAGGAGCTCCGGATTCTGTTCTATTTGTTTTGTTTCCGGCCTTCTCTTGAAGCTATATTTTGTAATCAAATGAGACTAGATCTTGATATCTCCGGTGATCTTTGGTGTGCACCGCCCCCGTGCTCGTCCTTCACCTCCCCCTTTCTGCTCGCCAGTTTTGGCTTTTTTCTTCGATGGTTCTTGTTGTCGTCGTTGTTTTGCTCTTCGAAGCTGTCGTCCTATCTTCTCTCCCTTTTGTAGTCTTTTCAAGCTAGAAGATCTGCCCGATGGAGTCGGATTGGTGCTCCGTCCGTCTTTCCTCCGGTGGAAGCCATCGTCGTCTTGTGCGATGGTCTGTTCGGACCCTTGTGGTCCTTGTTGGTTTTTGTTGTCCCAACCTTTGTGGTCTTTTCCAGATTGTGTTGTAACCCAGTCCTTGAGGTTGGTTTGATCTTGGTTTTTGTCGCCATTACCAGATCTTTTGATCCACTAATTGTAGGACCATTGGCCCATTTATGTTTTTTTGCTGGCCCTTTGAGCGTGACTCTATTTGGATCGGCGGTTATTCTCAAATTTTAATATATTCTGTACTGTTGTTAAAAAAAAAACTACCCACCCCACAAATATATATACCAAAAACTATCTTCGAACTTAAATTTGCCTGCAATATAGGAGTCGCATGCGGCCATACAGAAAACGGTAACGAAAGGGCCCCACAGACCAAAAAAAGGGACAAAAGATGTGTACAGTTGGTTCGGGCCGTGCTAGTATTTCTTAACCAATGACAAGGCCGATCATAGAGACAGACCATAAATCTACGGAAGCTTTTGTAAAACTTTGGGAGCATTTGAAAGGGCTACGGAAAATTAAAAAGACTGATAGTGAAACTTACCGAGGATAGAATATCCAACATATATACAGATCGTAGTGGGTCCCCTGTTCTTAGGGTTGTGTTTGTGTTGAAATATTTTTTGTATTGGGTTTTGTGTTGGTATTGGGTTTAGTAAAAAAGTGAAGAGAGAGGTAATTTTTTATATTTTTTTAATTTTTTATATTTTTTGATGAGAGAGATTATATTATAATATTTTATTGTAAGAGAAATAATATTTTGGATAAAATTGTTATATCCGCGATGGCTACCGATACAGCCAGCCAAATTAAGAACTGCGTTGAGAGGGACCGGCTAACGTATCCAGTAGGAAATTAGCTAGGAATTCATATCAATATGCACGTTGAAACAAAGGCATTAATTATGACAGCAACCGGTTGGGGGACTCGGGAGGACACAATAACCATTCCATAGTAATTGCAGTGGTGTGGTTATTTGTTTGTTGTCTATTTTAGAATATAATGTATTTAATAAAATTTGTAAATTAATATTTAAAATTTTAATAAAATTTATACAGATACAATAATTTTTACACAAATTTTAACAACTTTTCATATAAATTTTAATATCTTTAAAAAAAATTCTAACAAATTTTCTATTTTCGTACTTGTCTACCTAATTTTAATATTTTCTATTAAACAATTACATCAAATCATTATTCTATATCTTTTTTTACAAATTTCAATAAAAATAAAATATCTTAAAAAAATTTCAACACTATTTATACAAAAAATCTATATATAAAATTCCAATCAACCTAAATAATCACAATTATAGCTAAAGATGTTAAATATAAATATTTACAATTATATCTAAAGATGTGCAAAGATATTATGTATTTTATAATTAATTAAATAATCATAAACTGACTGATGCATGTTCAGTACTCAAAGGTACGTAGATCACAATTGAATGTCCCATCCTCAATAAATTTGATGCATAAGGCATTTGTATACGTACTTCCAACTCACACTTGTTTCGGATATGGGCAAATGCAAGGAAGAAAACTGAATGAAACGGTCCTTGTACAACGCCACTACCTTCTTGGTTTGCGGCAGGATGCGCAAATATCTTTTGTGTTTGATGAATATTGCAATCCTCCTACGTTTTGGCTTCTGTATTTTCTGAAACACGGTACGGTTCTTTTACAACTCAACTATCTTCATCGTCTGCTGAGAAATCAGGCTCCTCTGGCTTTAACAGCTTGGGCATGCGTAAGCTGCTTGCATCAGACCTGTGTTGATCCCCTCTTCTGGTGTTTGCAACAAATCTGGAAGCCAAAACTGTAGCTCGTAAGTTCTGGACATTTTGTGCAATCCCAGGTGACAAGTTATTAGCACTGCTATCCTCATACTCTGCGCCTGATCCACCCCTATGGGTGAAGGCTTTTTCCAAAAGATGTGCATAAAAAAAGCCCTCCTGTCTTGCCAACTCCGTTTCCCTCTTTTTCTTCACGTACCGTCTCCATGCAACTTGTATAAAGCAAGCTCCCCATGTCCTCCACTGGTGGGAGTAGTACCTGAAAGCGTGCTGGAGTCTCTTGCTATGAAGGCACTTAAACTGACTGGAAACAAACTTGAGGTCTTCAGCTGGAAGTGCAAATGCCTCAACTTCAGTTAGGGACTTGACTGTTCGAGTTGATGAAGGACGGTTGAGACTAGAGGTGGGCATGAGAGCCCATGTCAGTAACTCTTCGCCACAAAAGTCACCGGCTCTGAGGGTAATAGAATTGAAGAATCCCGACCTTCCACCATCAGTTGTGGAGCTCTCTAGTTCGCCTCTAATGATGAATAGCATCTCGTTCACTGGATCACCCTCCCGGATGATATATGTATCTTTAGTATTCAGGGATGAGACGAGGCGTTCACAGATGGCATCTAAGAGAAGCCGATCCATTTGTTCAAAAAATGGAACCTGAAAAACATGATAATTTTCAAACTCGGGAATTCAGATTACCGCATTTCGTCAAGCATAATAAATAAGAGAGTGGTCTATATAAGTTGAGGATATCAACCGGCGTTTAATTATACCAACTTTAACCATTTGCAAACACAAACAGTCTGAACAGATAGAATTTACTGGCTCGAACAAGTTTTCTGTAGTGCTGCACCTTGATACAAGTACACTATAGTATGATGTGGGTACTGCGAGACAGCACAAGTGACAGTCAGCACACAGATTTGTTGATGGTATATGATATATGGACGGTTTGATTTCCAGGCTTATAAACTTCCATTATAGATATGGAATACTCACCGAGTCAGCAGCTGACATCAATCACTTAAAAGGTACACCAACAGATTCTTGTTCTTTTGTTTTCCTGAGTGTTCACCAAAAGATTCTGATTTTGAAAGAAATATTGCTTTTATTTTCATGCTACATCTGGTGGGTTATGGTTGAATGCTTAGATGTGAAATCCAATGATACTTAAATCATATATATTTGTATCTTCCATAACCTGGCTCAATCAAGTGCCCATGTAATGAAATTGATCTCGGGGCCCTTCCACTTAGGAAGACGATTGCTCCTCCTAAGCTCTAACACAAATATTGAGCTTGTTTAGTCTAGGATTTCAATTGTACTCACAAAAATAGAAGTGACATATAAGTTATCGTGTGAAGAAAATTTCGGACCTTTTACAATTCTCAGGGCCCTTTTGACATGAAAATAAGGAATGCGAATGGGACTTACACGGAGGAGAAGGGCCATACATAGATGTCTCTTGATTTGGCGACGGAGGTCCAAAGGCAAAGAGCGCAAAATGGATTCTTCATCTACGCCTCTTGTGGCAAGCCATTTGTATTGAACAAACCGACGTACACGATTTTGCAGTTCTGGAGGTAGTTGACGGTGCCTCATCCACTCCTCTGTATCTCTTCGTTTTACCCTCCACTCTTCTAGTCTTGCTGTTGTAGATTGCAGATAGTTCTTGAAGAAAACAAAAGTTACCAGGATTACACAACTATAAAAAAATTGTCATCTCACCATGAAGACAGATAGTCGGCTCTAAAAGTAAATTAGCCCCTAATTCACCCATTTCTCCTGGATGCTACTCCTGCATCACTTATCTATGACGTCTGCAGCAAGGATCTTTTTGACCCACTTGAATACAACCCTGTTTTTTCTCTTTTGGTTTTCTTTTGAGCTGACAGGTTGCAAGTTCTGCATTTTTCATTTTATATGGTTCGATCATAAGTTATGAACCACACGATCTTAATCCTAAAACCTTCTTTTACTATTTCATCACGAGGTAGTTCAGGAATACTAACAATGGGTGGTAAAATAATACCTGCATATTGCCTATGAGGTGGGAGAACAGAACAAGACCAGCTAAGCAAATACTCATGCTGAACACTATTTCACCGCTTAAATTGCTTGTAACAAGATTTTGTCCATACGAACTGCATATGATAGCATCATTGAGAAATTAGAACAACAATCAAAACTTGTATTTGAACTATATTCATGTATTATTGTTAGCCCTCAGTCAACTTTCTACATGCTCTTTCGAGGTAGAAAAAACTGCAAATTGTCTACACTTAAGGAATGAACACACATGATGATCAAATAGTAAGTCATGGGTAGGGCTGCACAACCACACCGGAAATTTCCGGTGGAACCGGCACCGGGTTGCCGGTACCTGGCTTCACCGGTGCCGGTGCCGATTTGAAGTTTTCTACAAAATCCGGTGTCATTCCCGGTTCCCGGGTTACCCGGCACCGGATTCCCGGGTAGCGAAAACCGGGTCTTGTTTGTTTTTAACAAAACGACCCGTTTTGTTGTTCTTACAGTCTCATGGGCAGGGCACATGCTTTTGAGCGATTGTGCAAGCCTATATCTATATGTAAGTCTACAAATTTGGCAGCCATCACAACCTTCGACTTCCTTTAAACCGACTCTTTAGCTCAAAAAGATTTCCATTTAGCACATCCAATCTTTGCTTCATGAACCTGAGCGGAACTTAATTTTGACCATTAACTGCTCTCTGAAGGCTTAATTCTCAATCAATCAGAGATGTAGTTGCAAGAAAATGGAGAAGTTTGTTACTCTTGAGGGAACTTGATCCTTAAATAGTAAATTAGTCAATGTCCTACAGAATACAAACATACAACGCTTAGGCTGCCAAACCAATTTATGACAGTTGCCAACCTTGAGACTTCATGAGAATGATTCAATCAAATTATTGAAGAACCACTGATGCAGGGACTGGTTAGGACCTCAATTGCATCAAATATTTACACTAAATAGTTTTTACCTATACAATCCAAATATGCCAATTAGCAATTACTGAAATCTTTATGTTACCAGACCAATGTACTTTTAGATAAAAGAACTATCAATTTATATCAACAGAAAACATAGAATACTGCATCGGATTCTGCCCGTAACCGAACATGGGTTAAACAACCATACCTTAAACTCCTCAAACCCCACCAAAGGCAATAGAAGTACTTCTCGATGAAATTCGAAGAAGCAACATCATTTGTAAAGGCATCAGCAAACATTCCAAAGTGAAAATAGTAATCATTTCGAGCATCACAACTAGTGAGCAGTTTAGTGACATTTAACCAAGAACGGCGCTCGGGATTGTCCATGCTATTGCAATCAAGAAACATCGGATGACATGAGGGAGAGCGTGTGGCATTCATCTCCTTTCTACATTCTATACTCCAACACTGTTGCTGTCGCTGAAGTGAACACAAATACCACAAAGCGCCAGCAGTCTGCACTGACATTATACAAAATGGTAATGAGAAATATTGACACGGTTTCAGTTGGAGTCATAGGCAAAAAAGAGGAAATTAAGTGCTTACATGGCTAGCTAAAATATAGAGAAGGAGATTGTATGCGGCCCCTGCCCAAGCATTCTTGGCTATAGACCCCGTAGTCTTAATTATCCGCTTGTGCAAAGGAAAAATCACAAAAAATCGAGGAATATACTGAAGGAAAACAATCAGATAAAGAGTGTGGTTCGCATGAGCAGCCGTTGTATTTTTCACTGCTGGAATCACAAACCATATGACAATCTGCCAAAGAAAATGAAAGTAATAAATACAATTCATAGAAAATCACAACGTGGCCCGAGATCAAAGCTGGCCGCTGGGCATGATGATGGTGAGTGCAAGTTAAAGAATTTCCCCTCTGTATATCCTCCGTTCTCAACTATCCTAAATATAGGTCCACGTAGTGTTAGTCTGTTAGAGTCTCACAGTGATTAGGGAACATTTAATCTTGTGCTTCATATACCTGTTGGGCCACCTCTTCTCATTGCCAATTGGTTTTGGAATGAAACTTGACATGGTATCGGAACCAGTTTTAAATATTTGTTTTGTAAATCTACAACTCATCTCATCCCAAAAGCTTAAGTTGATAGGAAAATGAATATGTTATTATTTGAATTGTATTCTCTAACATTTCTCTCACGTGTGGGCCGGACTCTGTTTTAATTGAGAGACCCAACACATGTCATATTTAATTGAAATTGGAGTGAAGTGCGGAGTCAAGGTCCCTGATAACATGTGAATTTTCATCCCAAAACCAATTGACAATGGGAAGAGGTGGCCCAACAACAAGTATATGAAGCAGAAGATTACATAATCTCTAATCAATGTTATACTCTTACACAGAGAAATCCATACTTCTTGAATTCAACGATTAGAAACTAGAATCCAGATTCAATTAAGGACAGTGGTAACACATTCCACCAAAAACATAGTTAACATAAATAAGCTGAATAGGAAGGGCTAAAAATTCGATCATGGGCAAAATAAAAAATCTTGCTTTCGTTCTTCTTTCCTTTTTCAAATTAACGGCAACAAAAAAAAAAAGACTTCAGCTTTTCATTGATTCACCTGTGGGAGAGGCAGTGACGCGGCGAGATCAACCAAGAAACCCGATTTCAAATATCGCAAGGCGATTTTGGATGGGTCCTTCACTAGCTCGCCCCGGCCGAAGACTCGAGAGGTGGGAGCCACGAAGGCGGTGCGGAACTTCATGACCATGTGAAATAGATGGAAAAAGTCGGCGACTGTCCTTAAGCAGGTGACGCCAATGCGCAGCCCGATGTCTATCTGCATGCAGACGGGGCCGCCGATGACTGGAAGGTATAAGTAGAGAGGGTCGAGGAACAAGGTGAGGAGGGAGATCAGAAGGAAAAATTGGTTCCATTGGGTGACGAACTTGGAATCTGGGTCGAGGATCCAAGGGACATTACGCCGAAGGGAGAAGGACCTGAGGAAGCGAGAGGCGCTAGCGTCGAGAGGCTGAACGCTATGCATTTTCCATGGCGGGAGAGAGAGAGAGAGAGAGAGAGAGGGGGGCGTTGGAAGTCTAACAAGTTTTGAGAGACTTGTGGAGTGCCAACGGAAATAGCAACGGTTTCGGTACTGCTTTCAAATGACGGTTAAATATCCAACGGAAATTGCGCGCCAGAACGATAAAGAAAAAGCATTCAAATAAAGAATAGAAGGAAAAATAGTGCAAATTAAAGGTAAATAAAATTATTTAAAACACATTAAAGTGAAACAGTATGAATAAGCAGAAAATCTAGACAATAAATGACAAGCCTTTAGAGAAGAAAAAAAGCCTTAAAATGCATAAAAGACCATAAGTAACTTAAATAGGTCAGTTTAGCAGCAAGTTTGAGTTCTGAATAAATTAAGATCGAGGCCCAAGTCGATCCACGTAGAAAATCCAGCGTAATTGATCTTGAGGCAAATCTCTTAGGCTGGAATACCTTCGTAAAACTTCTGTCGCATTCTTTGCTAATAAATCTGCAACTAATTAGAATCTGTTTTCTGAAAAATTTCTGTGCATTGATGGAATATTAAACAAATGAAGTTGGAGAAAGAGTAAATCATGTTCATCATTCCTGGTAGGAATGGACTCAACTCGCACTATGATACACATTGTTACGGTCTTTCTCCTCCATGCATGTGAACTGTTTCTGATGGAGATTTGAGTTCCTCTATGGCCGGGCTATGTAATTTGGAACTTAAAATTCACATCTTTGGGTGCTGGGTGCTATTCCCACTTGCCACGGGAGGACCAAGTCATCGTCTTCCTTGTTAGATTTTACGAATAGAAGCCTTGATAATTAAGATCGTTAACTTTAGCGGTCAATCATGAGCACATTCCCATTCCACAGATTGCAGTATATCATAACAGTAATGACAGCAATGAAGGCATGATATATATATACATGCATATCATTTCATATATGTCCGAATAATTCCAATTTCTTATTCCTTTCATTCATTGTGTACTGCTGGCATGTAATGATTGGAGATTGCTTCTTATGGGAAGTGGTCTTCAATCAACTATGACCCGATGGGAAGTATGGTAGGGACGCCTCTTATAGAATCTTCCTTGGCGATCCATCTGCACCCATTTTTTCCTGGTTAAGGTTGCCATGCCATGTCAACGAAACTTCTTCTTGGTCTCTTAATTTTCAGGGAACTGTAGAATGTTAACCCATCGGGTCGTCATAGAAATTACTCGACAAAGAAAGCGACATATATGAAGCCAAAGAGACCACAAGTCTCCATATTTAGCCGCAAAGAGAGAGAGCTCTGGACTCATCTGGCTTGCCAAATCTGAGGATTCAATAGCCCGGATGTCCTATAAAAGGGCAAACCACGAGAGCAAGGTTGGCAGATACAAAGAGTAATTAAGGTGAAAACGACCCTCATGGAAAAGACGACTAGGATGGTTTCTGCCACATTCTCTGCGGATTTGCACTCAAAAATGTCAAAAGAAGACATGGTGATCAGTAATGGTGAAAATGAAATCTCTTCTCAACCAGACGTCGCTGTTGAAGGGAAAGACAAAGACTCTGGTGATGATCCTACGCATCCAAGGATTCCTGGTTGGTTTGCTGAGCAATATTGTCCAATTTGGCCAGGTAAGTTCCCCATTTTCACTGAAGCTCTCAAAATCTATGACACCCTTGCACTGGATTATATCTTAATTTGTTTAACTGTTTTAAGTTTTCTTGCTGATAAGTTTCACCCGAGTAATTAAGTTATAACTTTTTTTGTTACTTTATCAGCAGTTATATTCTTTCATGATAGAATTCTCTTTTGTCCATCTAAAAGAAATGTACTGATCACCGCCATTATGGTTTTCAATTTGTGGGGCAGTATACAGATGTAGGCCCCAAACTTAAGAGTACTGCATATTTATGTACATATATAATGGAATATAATTCTGTTTGGATGGTGGAAACTGGGTTCTTACATTGAGGCCTTTCCAGGCACGTTACTTCTAGCTAGTAGAAAGACATCGCAAAGCAAAAGTTGAGACGCTACAGTAAAATGAACCACCTGTCCAGACAAAACGAAGACGGCAAATTTGGGTCATGATGCCATGGTTTTAGACCACTTTTCATCTGTTATCTTATAACCATGGATATCATGTGATCAGTAATAGGTTTTGCAGTCTAAACATGCGTCGCACATAAATTGACCATAGCCGAAAGGACGTACATGTGTTCCACGTTGAGTTAGGGTGCTTTTTGTGCATGCTTCAAAGACAATATTTGCCGTACTACTCTTAAGCATATTGACCATTTCGCTTTGACATTCAGTAAGACGTACAGAAAACGCATTAACTATTCTCACTATCTTATCCTACATCTCACACAAATTAAAACATCAGACAAAACTTCATAAGAAATCCCACCATTCCCCCCCCCCCCAAGTAATCGCACATTTGGTGAAGAGACAAGCTTGAGCATGCGTGTTCAGTTCAATGTAAAAGTCGCCAAGCCATTAATTTTTGCTTTGAAATTCTTTTGCTTCACTTGCAGTAATGGACCATAATCCACTCGATATGTATATATCTTGTAGGGCAAGCACACTTTTTAAAAGTTGAGAAAATTCTGTTTCAAGGATCGTCCAAGTACCAAAGTATGACATTGGTGTTTCAGGTATATGCAATATTATGGCCTGCAGAGTTTTAGTTGAAGATATTGCAAAAGCTAGCAACTGTTTAATGGCGCAACTTAGATATATATATATATATATATGCTGACTCTTCACTGAAGTCATCAGCATACGGTAAAGTTTTTGTCCTTGATGGAGCACTACAACTTGCAGAGAATGATGAATGTTCTTACCAAGAAATGATGACCCACCTTCCACTTTGCTCAATTCCAAACCCGAAGAAGGTTCCTATTATAACCTCTCTATAATATTTTAAAATTTTGGCAATTATTTCAAGAAAAATATAATTCTCCCACCTGTCAACTTCACCAATTTTCCTCTCAGGTATTGCTTATTGGGGGAGGAGATGGTGGGATCCTCAAGAGAAATTTCTCGCCACTCCTCCGTTGAGCAGATTCATATTTGTGAAATAGACACAATGCTGGTGGATGTAAGTACGAAGCAACGAAACTCTTAATATTCTGGATATAAACAGTAGAATCTAGATGGATAATTACCTGCCCGGTATCCTACGAGAAATTTCGTCCATAATTAGCAACTAGCTGTTTCCTTCCGGACAAACACTTGATCAGTGCAACGGTTTTGGTTTGATTTTTCAGGTGTACAAGCAATTCTTCCCAGATATAGCAGTTGGATACGATGACCCTCGCGTAACTCTCCATGTTACAGACATGCGTTCCTTACCGACTCACTTAGAGGTTCTTGTTTATATATATAACGACTGTTTTTTCTCCTCGTCAGGAATTGCATTTTTGGTGTCGAATGCAGGAGGAAATTATGATGCAATAATAGTGGATGCATTCGACCCAATAAGTCTCTCTCTCTCTCTGAGACACACAAATTTCTGCCTCCCGACAAAGTCATATGTATGATACAATTCAGGGCCTGATCACGAGCTTTTTGAGACGTCATTCTTCGAACTGGTGGGAAACGCTCTCCGCTCTGGAGGAGTATTGTGCATCCAAGCTGAGAGCATATGGTTCGATTCCCTTGACATCGAGAAGCTAGTCACGAAATGCCGCCAGGTATTTAGAGGCTCAGTCGAATATGCATGGACAATAGTTCCTGCATATCCAAGGTACAATTCATTCCGATCTCACCTCACCTCTCCTCTATGAAGTTTTTTGTTTTTATTTTGACATATACGCCTTCAAAAAGAATACATCTTGTAATCATGTTTGCGTAAAAGAAGAAAGAAGAAACATGTGAAACTCGTTATTCGCAGCATATTAATGGGTCAAAACCAGTCTATCCAGACCTTAAGCACGATAGAAACTAAAGATGATATACATGCGGTGGGCCCTTTTGCTGAGATCTCTTTAGCAGCAGCCATCGATTCATCTTGGCAAGCATATGTGCTTATTGAACTTTGGAATTGTTCATTCCCATTCCCACTTCGTATCTTATCCAATAGAACTAGTATGTCACGCCTCAATTTCTACGACTTGGAAGGAAAGACTTCGTAGCGACTTCCCAGCAATTCACACCTTAAACTGAGATGATATTTTCACTCTGCCTGCCCAATTAAAAAGCACAAACGTGAATCCGAATAATCAAGGTGCAATTGGAGTTTGAGGTGCATTAATTGGGGTGAATATGTGTTTTCCCACCAATTAACAAAATAATAATAATTTTTAGGGATAATTACACTTTGTGCCTCTTATCTTTATGGTCATTTACAATTTGCACCCCGATGTTTTGATTTTGGGACATTGAGTCACTTATCTTCAACATTTTTGCAATGTGCACCCCGTACCTGATTTGGTCGTCTAAATTGACAGATTTCGTCAACACGTGAACCGTTCAACCGCTTCAAGTTACCTTTGTAGTGGTCGACTGGCTCGTCGTGCCTCTCATATGAACCGGTCGACCGCTATGTGTTAACGAAATTCATCAATTTAGACGGCCAAATTGGGTAGAAGGTGCACATTATAAAAATGTTGAAGATAAGGGGCTTAATGTCTCAAAATCAAAACATCGGGATGCAAATTGTAAATGACCTCAAAGATAAGAGGCGCAAAGTATAATTAATTTTAATTTTTAAAACAAGTTCTAAAATTGTTCAGTCTAGGTATGCATTATGATCAACTCAGTCAACAAATAAGCAACGAAAAATAAAATCAAACATCAATCACACAAAGAGACAAGAATTTGGTGATGAAGTGAAAAACCTTTGAAATATCATTCAAAGGAAAAGTCACTCTGGGCTAGCAGCCACCTAGAATCCACTAAGAAGAAAATCTTACAAACAGTGATTCAGACAAGGGTAACCCCAGTTGCTTGACTCTGACAATCCTGATGTAATAATTTAAGTCTGACTGCTTAGACCCGCTCCATGCGGCATTCCCCTCAAACCTTTGAGGTTCTTCTTATGGATTTTTCACCGAACACTCTTGTTTTTCAGCACGCCTTCAACACCATGAAAGTTACAAAGATATTTGATAGAAGAATAGAGAAAAACTCATCAATCTTGAAACACAAATCTTCTGAGATTTTTCTCTCAAGGAATGAGGCACAAATATTCTCAATGGAAGCCTCAATCATATTCTAGACGGCCTTCCTCAAAACCTAGTAGGGTTTCCCTTGGTTTTCACAAGAAAAGTCCAAAAATTAAGTAATTTTTGAAATTCGGCGGAAGTTTGAGCGCTCTTCGAACGCTATGTTTCTGTATAAAATTATAACTGAGCGTTCGAGCGCTTTTTGAACTCTAGTTGAAAGTGATTGAATTTTTTCAAGGGCGCTCGAGCGCCTGTTCAACTCTGGTTGAACATGATGACTCCGTCTGAAGCGCTTGTTGACACTGGACAAATCATCAGATCTAACTCTTGAACAAATGTGGAACCAAAATTACAACTCGATCACGACATATTTTGACACGAAATAATGTCAACACAAAAATACCCTAACAAACTCCCCATTTGGCAATTCCGTGATAAAACCCACATATATAAAATAAACAAACCATAGATCTTTGCCAATCACCAAGACAAAGATCTGTTTACAAATTAAATCCACCTATGACCTAGACACATGTTCAAGAGTCTTTGAATCGGTTACCTGAAAAATACAATCTCAGAGACCAAGTGAAAGCATAAGAACCAAACAAAAATATATAATTGAAGTTAGACCAATACAAAAACAAAGTATTTGCTCTCCCTTAATCTATTCTCCCCCTTAGCCAGTTATTCATTACAAAAATTTTCTCCCATTTTTGTCACGAATGGAAAAAGCGAAACAAAATGCAAATACCCATTGGCAAAATAAAATGCATGCAAACATGAAAATGAGCATCAACCAACATAAGAATTACATACCACAAATAAGATAAAATAAAGGCATAACCGAAGCACAATCAACCAAAACCGACAACAATGCACAAAGGAAGAGGCGAATAAAAAAGGCAACACGCAATTTGATAATGAGATAAGGAAAAATTATTGAAATAAGCAAATGATCAAATGCCAAAAATCAGCACGAAATTCATTGAACTAAAAGACAACCAAAATTCTCAAGAGTATGGAAAATCAATACAAGCTCATTGTATGATCATGGAAAATAATATTCATTTATTGTATGCAACATGTCTCTAAACAGTTTTTTACATCAATAATTAAAAAATGTGAACTGCATACGTGAGTGAGATACAAAACACAATCAGAGAGGCGTAAAACCTTAATTTTGTGAGGGAGGTCAAAGATAGCCAAATGAAACCATGAGTGAAAAGAGAGACATATCACATCAGATAAAAGTCAAACTCAATGCCACTAGAACCTGAGTATGCAACTTTGTTGCTTGTTTTTCTCCCCCTAAATATTTTGCATCTTTTGCTTTTGTTTTTTCTCTTTTCTTTTCTTTTCTTTTCTTTTCTTTTCTAGAATAGTAACAACTTCTTTTGAAGTGGAGATAATCTTTTGGAGACTTTGACTCTGAGAGGGAAAAATAAGGTCAGCTAGTCAAAGGTCAATTCAGTCTGATGAACATAATCTCTTTCACTTATGGCTGCAGACCCAAAACTCACACATGCAGTCAAGCCTCTTATAATCATATTCAGTGTGCATTGTGATTGGGTATGACAAATATACATTTGAAAATCATGTCATTTAATACCAAAAAGATGCAATAGGCATGACTCTCAAATCATATGATAATCCATACATAAATTGAGAAAGTATGTAAAAGATCATGCTCGAAGTCTCAAGTATGTCAATCAGGCCAATGATCAAATGTGCTGACAAAAGGCACATAACAATCATCAGTTTTTTTATTTTTTTATTTAAAAAAAAAACCGAAACAGAGAAATAAAAGTACATGAACTCACAATATAAGCAAACACACAAGAACATTAATATAAATGCAACTTATGATAAAGCATGCAAGAACAAAAAAGATGCTCAGGAAGAAGAACACGTACCAATGACCTTCATGTTGGCTAATCAGTTTTCATCATTTTCACCCAAATCTTCTTGACAAATGTTGGTTGTTTGGTTAATTTCTCCAACGTTGCATTTATAATCATGGTGTGCTTAATGAGAACCTTGACTTGGTTCACAAAATTTGTATGCTCAGTGTTGTAGAAAGGGTCACTATGTGTGTACTTTTGTGCTCTCAATTTAAAACAACTAGGTCTGATGTGACCAATTTTTCCACAACAATGATACGTAGGAACAAACAGATGTGAAGTGTGTGTTTTAGTTGGAACAATATGAGAACGAGTATTCATGGACTGGGAGTTAGTCTTTTACCTTCACTCATCTTTCTCTGAAGAGCTTTAACTTCTACTTGTTTGACTGGCAATGATGTCGGAACGAAGACAGTGGTTGAAGTTGATGTTCCACTCAACTCGTTGTAGCCCAAACCTTTCATATTTCTAGGTGTTGCTCTCAAGCTTAACATGTGGTCGAGCTTTTTAGACCCACTAGAGAATTGCTGAAGTTGAGCATTAGATTTCTCTAGTTTGCACTCTAAATCTTTGAATTCATCTTCAATGGTCAAGTTCTTCAGTTTCAAGTCATCAGACAACTTGATGTATTCTTCAAGCTTAGCAATGAGGTTATCCCTTTCAATTTGAGTCTCATGAAGTTTCTCTAGGGTCTTTTTATTCACCTTATGCAATTTCAGGTTTTCCTTAAAGAGTTTGTCATACACCATTTGTAAGCTTTCTTCAGCATCAGATTCATCCTTAGATGTCTCCGTTTTAGAGTTAATATCATGCAAATCACAATTATCAGTACTAGACATAAAAGCCATAAAATTTATATGTTCTTCATCACTGCGGGAATTTGATTCGTCGCCACTCAGTGAAGCATTCATAGCTTTTCTTTAGACTTGAGATATGTTGGGCATTCTGGTCTGACATGACCAAACTCTTGACACTCAAAACAAGTCAATTTTTTTATTCTTGGACTCATTAGCAATGTGCTTATCTCTCTTATCTTTTTTGAACCCATTGGAGCTACCATGATTCCTTTCTGTACTCTTGTTGAATCGTCGTTGATCACCCTTTGATCTCAAAAACTTTATGAATTTTTTGACTAAAACACTGAAGTTCTCATCATCAAAAGATTCATCTGACTCAGATTCAACTTCTTCTTTACTAAGTCTCAAGGCAATAGACTTGTTCTTCTTAGGCTGAGGCAATGTCTGTTCATAGGTTTGTAAAGACCTAACTAATTCTTCAATCTTCATCGTGTCCAGGTCTTTACTTTCCTCAATTGTGGTAACTTTGGGTCTGAATCTTTCAGGAAGAGATCTCATAACTTTTCTCACAATCCAAATTTCTAGTATCTTTCTCCCAGGTTGTAGCTCAAGTTAACTATGTCATTTAGCTTTGCATAGAACTCATCAAATGTCTCGTCTTCCTTCATTCGAATTTCTTCAAACTTTGTAGTCAACATCTGAAGTTTTTTTTTCAACATCTTTTGGCGTTTTAACACCTTCAACCTCAGATGTGAGTGTAGACCACACTTTAACACAAGATCTCCAGAAACGTTCGTCAAGAGATTTCAAAAAAGTTCTCATGCGAACTTTTCATTAAGCATAATTGCTTCCATCAAAATATGGAGACACTAACAATGACTGAATTTTGTCCATCTATACTAAGGGTCAAGGACCGAGTTTAGGCTCTAATACCAATTGAAAATTTTGGTTTATACCCTAACAACACCTAGAGGGGGTGAATATGTGTTTTCCCTCTAATTAACAAAACAATAACAATTTTTAAAACAAGTTCTAAAATTATTCAGTCTAAGTATGCGTAATAATCAACTCAATCAACAAATAAGCAGCAAAAAATTAAACTAAACACCAATCACACAAAGAGACAAGGATTTGGTGACGAAGTGAAAAACCTTTGAAATATCATTCAAAGGAAAAATCACTCCGGACTAGCAGCCACCTAGAATCCGCTAAGAAGAAAACCATACGAACCGGGATTCTGTAACCTAAGGATCCATTTACATGAGCTCCCAAGCCTTCTCATTACAGGCATGCAGTACTTGGATTAATTCAGGATTCTACTATAATTAAACCAATGCTTCTTGGCAATGGTCGGCACCGGTTGCAGCATCAGAAGCATTAGGCGAAGGTTCATAACCCATATTCATTAAAGACCTTGGCCAATTAAATGCAGCAAGAGTTGGGAAAAGGTTTTAGCTAATGGAACCAAGGAGAATAAAGTTATACAGCCTTAAGAACGCGGCAGTAAAAGAGGTGATCATATTTACACTGAATCCCCGATATGCATGCCATCTTTGATATGTATGACCTTTGATCAATGGATGGTGTGTGGAATCCATTGACCCAAATGTAGGTCATGGAGACTAGGCATTTTTGGCTTTAGGAACCTAAGTTGCTATACAACTTCTCTTTATAATATCGATCCTCTTAAAGTTTTTGGGGGTGAAACCACAATTGCACTGTCGGTCCTATAGTATTGGATAAAAAAAAATCTCCAGGGTAAGAAAAGGTATATGTGGATATTTGTAGTTATGTTTGGGTTAAAATCTGATTACTATATTCATCCTCATCTCTTTTAATAATGGCAAATGCAGATATAGAAGAGCAAATTCCTTATTCTTCTCTTGAATATACTCATAGATAAACCTTTATTGAAAGAGACGAAGATGGATGAAATAATCAAATTTTAATGAAAATACGTGACCATAAAGATTTGATGCATCTCTTTTTACCCGAAAGACTATTTTTATAACTTTTTAATATTACAAGAACTACAGATATAATTATACATTCTTAATAGAAGGAAATTTTTGATCCTAGTCAATTTACGGCAAATGGACAGAGGAAATAACGAGCACCAGAAGATCCAAGCCTCGGCCAAGTAGCTAGATCACGCCATTTTCAATGTTTTGTGAGGGAAAAGTAGGTACCAGTTAACTTTTCTTTGACTTTCTTTTACCCACCTTCTTGTTTTGTTTGGCTCAGCGTTGAATATTCGTCAAATATCTTATTTTTGAAATGTGATTTGACCGACAAGATACTGCGAGCAGAAAACAATGTCCGTGGTGTTGGTGCTTCGATCTGTCCCTCATGGATCATAGAATCAAATGATTGGATAATGTTCTGTACGTTGTCTTCGGTCCAAGTTGAGGATAATAATGCTGATTTGGTTGGAAGGCCACTTAACTCAAAGTTGGAACTCTCATCAACCCAATAAAAACTTTTATGGGGATATTTACTCCAATAGATTGTCGAATAGACAAGAGGATCCAAAATAGATTGTCCAACTCACTTTGTCTCCATATCAACTTGAGCAAATTTGAACCACATCTCGCTGGTGATTACATGTACATAGGAAACATACTTGCTAATAAAACAGCAAAAATTTATATATCACGAGAAAAAAACTAAAAAAATTAATGTCTAATACTAGTAATACTAAGTTCAGTAAGTCGAATCAAACCTTTAAAAAGGAGAGACATCTGTTTAACGCCTCATACCTGTTTGAAAGGCTCGTTGTCTTTTATCCTGTCAAAAAGTCTGCTACTTAATTATCTTGTCTATATCCAGTTCACCACCCAAGATGAATCACACTTATCTCAACTTGAAAAAATCTCATCTCCTTACATATAGCCACACCCACCCGCAACTCTGCCTCACTAGTTGGCTTGCATAATTTAGTCCAAGCACACCAATTCATTATGAGTCTTCCATTAATATCCAATCCAAAAGAAAGTTTCTTGAAAACTACCTCAGTCACATTAAGCACATATAACAGATGAGTATAGGCATATTGAAGAGGACATGCCCAGGGAGAACAAAGATATCCTTGAGAAAGGAGCTTCGTTTGTGATTTTCATTGTACTTGCGTGTACTGCTTTCAAACCACAAAGGCCACGAAGCATTGTAGTGACCATGTGGTGGTTGTGGTGGTTGATATTATGGTGCAGAGATGGTGTCATGTCATATCCTGCACTAGCATCATCAAAGTTCTATGTGTTGGTTGGAGGTTCGGATTCCATCCGGATGGTACGAATCCAGATGGATCTGACACTCGGCCACCAGCCGCCTCTCCTCATTTGACGTAACAAACCCAGTGTCGTATGATTGAGTGGGATTTAATTCCGTCCAAAGATACTTTTTTCCGTAAAATTATTTTCATTCCTCAACAAAGTTTTCCACTGATCATTAACATTGTTGACAAAAAATACAAAAACTCAAAACAATTCCTCTTAAGGGCACGTTGATTTTAAGAAAATTAGTTGATTTTAAGAAAATTGTGTGAATATTTAGTTGATATCTTAGTTGTATTGATGTGTATAAAAAAATAACGTTGAGTTGTATTGGTATGCGTTTACAGATAATATTAGTATTGTAAATTTAAAAAGTTATATTCAAATTTTAAAATTTTTAACCCAACTAATATGACCAAAAATTCTACCCAAACATGCTTTCATAATTTTCGCATCCTCCAACAAATATATTTAAAAAAAAAATTCTCATCTAAACATCTTTTAGCTGAGTCCCACCACTTTTACAGACTACCAACAAAAATACATCTAAAAAAATTCCTGATCATTACAAAAAAAAATGTTTTCAAGTTTGTTACAGGTGTAGAATCACTTCAACAAATCAATGAAGACAAATTCCAACAAATATAGGAGCTGATGCTTCTTGATTCATAACAGATTGCAGGACCTGAATCTTTGTGCTGTGCGCCCAGGCTCAGAGTATTTATTCAGCAACATTATGTTGGCAGATGGACGTTGGGCAATTATCCCATTTATGTGGAAAACACCATTAAAGGGGAATTTGCTGTGTGTCAAGATCTCTTGGGTACAGGGATATAATACACAAACCGTGAGGGAGAAAAAAATAAGTGGCCAAAAATACAAGCACTCCAAGGTCAGCTTCTTCACCAACTGCAGGCCGACGAGGATTAGCCCAGTAGACTTGACTTGCACACCATAAGCAGTATAGGCTTGCTACAATGAGCGCAAGATTCATTGACTGATATGATTGTTTTCTTGTGGACTTTAAGGACTTCACTCTGCATGCCAGAAAAATAGTAAGATGACAATGCCAGGAACTGAGTGTGTCTGTAATAATTTAGAAAAAACTTTGGATGGTGTCCCAACAAAACAAAAGCAAAGTGAAAAAAATGAAAACACCTGTTGATGTAAATAAAGCCCCCAATTAAGCAAATGCATAAGAAGCCAACTACAACAACGGCATCAGGGTTGATAGGTGCTCTGCCTTCCCACCAACCAGTGCTCAATATCCAACTATACATCCTCGAATGTCCATTTTCCTGAAAATTTAGGACATAACATCTGGTTCATCAATTGGAACTATAGACGACTCCAGAGACCCAATAAAATTGCTGCATAAAAAAAGGTATTATTTCTTTCAATAAGCATAAGAAGGAAATTCTTTTAGGCCGAAGAACATTGTTTGGTTTCCTGTGGCCGCAATTGCTGTGTGGTGCTCATAATGTTTCAGTAGCCCAACCGTTTTACTAGCCAACAAACCATCCATGATGGTAGCTAAATGTTGAATTTCCCTTTTTGATATGAGACTCATACAGATATATACAGAACATTATGATACGTATTGATCGTTGGCAGCTTTAAGCATAAAGGAAATTTTCTCAATCTAAAATAATGCCTTGTGGAGTTCCAAGGCTAAAAGAAGCAGAGTTTCTGCTAAATTTGGTATTAAATATTTATGATTTGAGTAAATCCAACTCCAGCACACAGAACATGGTAACAGCCGAGTTTCTGCTAAATTTGGTATTAAATATTTATGATTTGAGTAAATCCAACTCCAGCACACAGAACATGGTAACAGCCGACCCCAACCAACTGAATTCAGTTCACATAATTATCTTTCACCATGACTATCTATCGATAAGTCTTATTCTTCTAGACTTTCCAGTAAACTCAGCCTATGCGACCTTGCATGACACTTACCCTAGCAGCAGTATGACTTGAACCTAAGGAGAATGAGCTCAACCAAATTAGGGGTGCCAACATCCATCTTATTCCCCATTATCACGGCCTCCAGCTCTCTCAACACTCCAACTAGGCAACTAGTGACAACCTTTTCCAATTTCTTGCCCTTCATCTGATGAACATCCTCCTGCTCATTTCAGAGCTTGTTGGTGAATCAATTTCCAATCAGTGTGATCGAACATGGCTAATCCTCGCTGCCATATATATCAACCCAACAACTAAAAGCCATCAGTAAGGCAGCCCTACTTCAATCCATCTTCTTGCGGAGGTCTTTAGACAAGAAAACCAAAGCCACATACTTTCCATGCAGGAAGTCAACCTGTCACCTCAAAACTACCTTATCCAGAAATTTTCTCGCCATATTTTTGACATGATACTCACCCGATATCCCCTAGATATGGCCTGTTAATATCACTATTCAATTGCTAGCAAATTGTATATACTCTTTTGCATAATTGTGTCATCAAGAGATCTTTAAAAGGTAGATTACTTCCCCCATAAACTGCCTATAAGCAAGATTGAATGATCAATGTCCCTAGATCGAAAACAAGTGATTATCCAACACTTTCTTTGCCCCTTGTTGATTTTCACTTGACTATTTTCTTCCTACCTGCTCCCATCTTACAAGCTTCATACAGTAATAGATTGACCAAAATGAGTAATAGATTGACCAAAATGAATACAGCCTGCATTTGCACTTATAGACAGCAGACCACTTGCACGCCTACATTCAGCGCATTTTCTTCTCCTTGCCCAGACCAAACCACTAATTTGAGCAACATGCTACAACTGAAAACCTTTTCATGCTTCATTGTTCTTGAGGCTTCCCCAATTTAAACAACTCAACGCTCCCCGACAAAGTCACCACCATTGTGTACACTAAAGTTACAGAAATATTTCGTGAAAGCAAACGACTAATTACAGCAAGATTGCACTAACTTCCACATACCTCAAACAAGTGATCTAGGAAAAAGTGCGTCAAAGAACCTGCTGAGACCAACAATAAGCATTGCTTCTTTGTAAGCGGCACCTGCGCAGCATAAAACCCAAGAATATCATACAACAACATTTTCAACTGCAGGATCATGCTTTACAAAACTAATTAACCATAACTATAATAACTAGGATGCAAACCACTCACTCCCGTGCAACTACTTCAAGTGAGGGAAGCTATTTGCGGGTAGACAATCACCTCGCCAATGCATTATAATATGAAAAATGCAATTACTTGGCCAATTATTGCGCAGGAGACATCACAGTTCTCCCGAATAAGGTCATTTCTCCGGGAAGCACCCAGAACTAAATCGGACCAATACAAGTTACAACCATCTGAATTTTTGAAGTTCATAAACGGAATTCACATAAAAGCATAGTTTTAAAACTTGTCTTTTTGTTTTCTGCATTGAACTACAAACAACAACCCAAACTGGGAGTCAAGCTCTGCAATCACCTTGTGATTCTCAGAAAAATCAATGAACTTATCATTAAAAACCAAATCCCATATCTTCAAACCACCATAAATCATCCCAGTCACTCAATCCAGACAACCAAAACATTTCAAGTTCAGAACCAAACTCACCCCAGACACTGAATCCAGAACCCCTTTTTGCAGCAATACACTGGACAACCAAGAGTAAAGAAAACACAGAGGGAGCCCAAGAATCAGGACGTAGTAAAAGGGGTGGTGGACGGCATCGGCTAAGGCGGAGGCGAATGTCTGGCCGAAGCCGAGGGTGGAGCTAAGCCACTCGGTGAAGGAGCCGATGTCCGGGCCGAAGAAGGCATTGAGGGCGTATGTGAGAGTGTGGTGCGGGCTGAAACGGCCGTTGGTGAGGGATGAGAGGGCCAAGCCCGAGCCCATGGCGTACATCATGTGAGGACCTGGGCCTGGCATGGCTGGGAAGCAAGTTCCTCCGCCGCAGCGCGCACCGCCGCAATGCTGAGCTGTTTGAGACAAGGAGTTGATGGCAGGCGTAAACCTAGGCTTAGATTACTACTGTAAATTGGACTTTCCGGACACGGTTAAACCCAGTCCTCAGCTTAACGAGGCATAGAAAACTCAAAAGTCAAAGCCCATATCTTCTCGGATTACACTTTCCATATTGGGTAATCGAAGATTTTTATCCAAACATTCGACCCAGATTTTATCGAAGAACAAATTGACAAGTTCCAATGCCAAAATTTCCCTCTCATCAGCACATCTTTAGCTTAGCATTTGTCTGGAAGTAATTTCTGAATTCCAAACTTCGAAGTTATATGAACATGGACTCTTAACGGTACACATCTCAAGCAAGCAGGCTCTCGAGATGACTTGAAAATGGGCCTGCTCCTGGGCCTATCCCTCTCAACCCAGCCCATGTTAGGATAAATGGGCAAAGAAGGCATTGGCAACGTCAGCAACTCAAAAAGTAATTTGGTAAGGCGTAAACATAAGGGAATGGATTCCCTCCGAAGGGTGCATTTCCGAAGGCTACCGAAGGGAAGGTGGAGATTAAAAGAAAAATCAATCAACGGTTAATGCATGTCCACATCGTTTAATGAGAACCATAACTACTCTCTATTTTTTTTTCATTAAATGATGTGGACATGTATTAACCGTTGATTGATTTTTCTTTTAATCTCCACCTTCCATTCGGTAGCCTTCGGAAATGCACCCTTCGGACAGAATCTGCTCCCGTAAACATAAGTAGGGGTGTAAGTCCGGTCCGACCTCCGACGGAACTCCGGCTCCGGTTCCGTCACCGGTTCCGGGAAGAGGAGGTCCGTATCTTCTAGGAACCGGAACCGGTGGTGGATTTGGAGTTTTTCCGGAAGCGAAACCGGAAGCGGAATTTTCCGCCGGTTTAGTAGAAAACCGGTTCCGGTTATTTTTTATTTTATTAAATTATATATTAAAACGACGTCGTTCTATTTTAAATAGAACGACGTCGTTTAGGTGTTATTTTTTGAAAAAAAAAATATTATACCTATTTGATTCCAAAAACCCTAAGCCCTTTCCTTCGCAACCCTCCCTCAGGCCTCAGCCCACACGCTCTGTTCGACGTTCTCACTCTCAGCCCTCAGGCGGCCAGACCTCACTCCCTCAGCTCTCTCTCAATCTCTGTAACTTCCATTTCTCTCTCTCTCTCTCTGTGCTGAGGGCTTCTCCGGTGACGCAACTCCCTCCACCACCATGTCCTCCTCCATTTTTGAAAGGAAGTAACAGCTCTAGCAATATAGCCCTCGTATGATAGCAACAGCCTCGTGGCTTTCAGAACCAAACCCCCAACCAATATCATGATTCTCATCCGTCGTTCCTTATCAGATCTTCAAGCTGGAAGAACGGAGGCCACGGCTCAAGGAACACCGTTCACGGAGGCAGGGGGACGTGGATGCCGGGGAGATCGCATTCCACGGGCTGGCTCAGTGGGTGGCTGTTGGCAACCTTGTCGGTTTCTTTTCTAGTTCCTTCATTCCCAAGCATATCCGATTTTGTGCATCGTTAGTTTGCTTTTTGTTTTTTGAGTGGTTTATTCAGCAAAAAAAAAAAGACTTGGGTATCAGATCATCATGCCGAGTGTTGATGTTTGTTTTGAGTATACTTTCTAGGTCTTTATAATTATGCCCTTGATGCTTGCCAAAGTGTAATGCTAGAAATGTTGCTATGTGACTTATGCAATATTTTTCACATGTTTCCCCACTGCTAATGCTTATGGTTCTGCTTTGATCTCAATCCCAGTGTTGAGTTGCAAGCAATGTCGAGTTTCACTTGATGAGATCATTTACTCTATTCTTCTCCTTGGAAAATGGAAGTTGAAAATTTGTGATGATATGTCATTGTACTGAGAGTAAGTGAAATTTTAGGCAGTGTTGAGTTGCAAGCAATGTCGAGTTTCTGGATGATTTTGGAGGTGACTTTTAATGAGGTACAAGTTGGGAGTGTTTGCTGGATATCTTTTTATGACATTATGGTTTATGTAAACTTGCTGGATATCATTGTGTTGACTCATTGTCATGGTAAGGTCATATGCTAGCAATTGAGACTCATTGTGTTGGTAATTAGATGCTAACAAATATCCCCGAGAGCTTGGAAGACTGCATTGTTTGTTATTGAGTATTAATGATTGTTTAGTTTTAATCATAACATGGTTTATACTATATAGCATTACAATTTCTTTTTAATGCTGCTGTAGGACAACCTGAACCACCCAAAAAATAGATAATACTTGGGCAAAAATCAACAGGAAAACCAAAGGAGTTATCGGTGCACATCTAAGACTGAGGAGTCATAACTCAAACTCAACTCTACTTAAGTATTAGTCTCAACTAAACTTTTCATACATCTCTTTTTCATTGCTGATCACTTTATTTAGAGACTATCTGCATTTGCTGCACTTTAATTTGCTGAATGTTAGTTTGTTTTTCTTCCTTGTACTTGGTAGAACATGCTTGTTGAGTTAGCAAGTGTATGTGCTTGTTATGTTGTCATATTGGTGTTCTGACTATGTTGTGCTTGAATATGTAGTGGTTAAACGGGTTATTGACAAAATATAGACTATGTTGTGCTTGAATTTAACGCCCTGATCTTTTCTCCATGAGATCAGGTGGAATTAAGCTCTACAACTTGCTGGATATCTTTTTATGGTTTATGTAAACTTGCTGAATATCTTTTTATGACTATGTTGTGCTTGAATATGCGTTGGTTGAATTTTTAGATTTATTTTTAGATTTATTTGTCAATTACATGTTTTAGGATTTTATTTTGTGAATTACATCTTAGAGGACTTAGCGGAATTCCGCTATCCGCTTCCGCTAAGTCCGCTAAGAGTCGGAAGCGAAAGCAGACTCTATTTTGGTCATCCGCTAGTTAGCGGACCGGATGTCGGAATGTCAAATTCCGCTTCCGACTAGTCCGCTATTCACCCCTAAACATAAGCAACATCTTCTTTTTTTTTCTTTTTTTTTTCTTTTTTGGTAAACATAAGCAACCTCGAATAGTCGAATGGGAAGGATAAGAGTGGTGGAACATTCCTATCAACCTGCGGGCCCACGACATTCAACTGTTTGCTCTTTTAGTGGATAAGGATTGAAGGACCCCACTCCCCCCTCTTCCACACGCAATCACAGCCCCCTGCGACGCATTGCCGTGTAACACGGAGATACCGGATAAGGAGGGTCCCACGAAGATTTTCGCATTTGGAGTTAAGAAAGAATATAAATTTATTAGCCTTCGATATCATCCGACGTTACGTGGCTCCACCTGACCAATCACTCTGCGGGTGTGCTAGATGACGTGGACCTCTTGTCTGTGTGGCATCCTTCGTGGGCTCCACTAGAGGATAAGATATGTATATATTTTGCGACCTCTAATGCACGCTTGTCTCCCATGCACACCCTCAATCTAATCGATGGGCACAATAAGCTCTTCCCTCCTTATCTCAAGACTTAAAATATCTAAACTTTGAATGAACAATTTTGTTAATGTTTTTGGTGCTATAATAAGTACAAAATTGTCCTTTTTTATACGTTTTGTTAGGGAAGCATTCTACCTAGCAATACTTTTTTGGACTCGACTTGTCTTTAAAAATAATTTATATTAAAGTTTTAGATAAAAGCTTTCATGATAAGATGATACGTGTGTTTTGATAATCTGTTGCTTCAAGGAGACATCAAGAGCTTGTTCGGCACAAAAAAATTCTCAAGATTTTTTTGAATACAAAATATTCACAACCAAACATCATTTTTAATTTTACATAAAAATAACTACAACACGCATGCCAATAAAGTTAACATCACATAAAAATTCTCAAAACACAAAAAAATCCTCAAAATAATATACAACCGAACAGCCCCCAATATAAGGTCCTTTGGATTAGTTCATGATGTTTTATTATTGCTTTCAAAGACCTTATACGTACGCTGATAATTAAATATAAATCCTTCACAATTTTTAAACTAATATACTAAATGATTAGGAATATCTATAATTTTTTATCTATTTTTTATAAAAAATAGTAGTGTGTATATTTTGAGATGTGTTTAAAAATTATACATAACCAATGAAAATAAATAAATAAAATTATGCGTCAAAAACTTGGTTGATTTTTATATTAGAAAATAGGAAGGGGGAATATGCTAAAATTCTAAAAGAATTCCGATGGAGTTGGAACCTCGTCCCATAAATTCTTAGTGGTACGCAGAGGTGGCCTGGAACGTCCAACGAAAAGGAGGCAAGTGCGGCCTGAGTTGTCATTGTGGGGCTCGTTAGGTGTAAAGATTGTTGTTGAGTTGGTATTGGCTTTCGAGGACAGGAGTTAGTTTGAAGTGTGACAGTCCGTACGAGATTGTGGGAGGAGAAGATAATAGGATAATGTAGGACCGTAAGATGAGGAGAATGGATGGAGGTAGCTAGCTGTCAGAGAAAAAAAGAAAAAGGCATTTAAAGATCCTTGTACCCTTGATTTTATCCACATCGCACTTCGCATCTAAAGCATGCACCTCCTTTTCCCCCACAATTACATTCTTGCCATCCTCCTCCCAAATGCTGCTTTTTTTTCCTTCTGTTAATTGTTTCTGGGGAGAAAATATATTTTTTACTTTTATAAATTATTATAAATTTTTCTAATTTTTAAAATAAATTATTATATTTGAGATATTATATATTTTAATTATTAATTTCAATTTTTTATCAAAATTTTAGACTATAATAACGATAATATTTTTCACTCATTTTTAATATACTGAATATATTATTGTCAATTCATTATATTTCGAAAGTATTATTATCAAAAGAAAGATACAAAATGTATAATATTAGTAGTTGAAGGGTGCAACACGTAAAAATATGTAATTTATGGTAGAATGTGTCGAAACTGATAATTTGAGGGTGCAATATATTAGAACTTGTAGTTTAAGGTGCAATGTGTCACAATACTTTATGAGTGGAAAATTTATTTTTTCTTTATTTTATTCTTCCCCATTTTTTAACTCAACGGACTTTTTTTATATGTTTCTTAAACAATTATTGGGAATAATTAATGTGTCTTAAACAATTTAATTTTAAAATTAATACCTTCATTGGAGTTAATACTCTTTAGATTATCTTATCCTAAAAATTGAAGTTATGTCTTCTACTAGTGCTTGAAATTATGGTAATTGACTTCTTTGCATAACGTGGCTTCTAATGCCAACGGTTACAACTTATCACGTTTTAAAAAAGCTAAAAATTTTAATACCATGATATATACAATTTTTCTATAACTTTAAATTCAAAATATATAGTATAATTACTATAAAGATAAACATAATAAATATATATTATGCATTAAATATTGTAAGGTCTATATTTTCAAGTAATTAGTACGTGTAATATTAATATTAAAAGGTCCGCTTGATGTGTTATCTTTCTTTAAAAATAATTATAATTCCTCTTAAAATTGAACCACACAAAATAGTATAAGAAATTATAGAAAATCTTAATTTTATTACAACTTATGATTATTCAAGCAAAATAAAAATGATTTAATAGCCTTAATTAAGGGTTAGTAGAGATTGTGCTAGTTGTCCAGTTTAGATGATGTTTGAGCTTTATTGACATGCGTGTAAAAAATATTAACTTATATTTATGTGTGTAAAAAGATAATAATTAATTGTATTAAAATTCTTATTTTTATAATGTTAAAATTATAATATTAAAAAATAGAATTTAAATCTTAAAAATGTTAAAAACGAACTTACGTGCCCTTCAGTTGTGTGCTTTATCCGAGCTTAAAAACAAGGGAAAATGGTTTAACGGTCTTGGGTCCGAGACTGTGGGTAGGAAAGGACAAATTGGGGGGAAAAAAAGAGGAGTGATGAAACGTTACGTTAGGGGGAATGGGGGAGTAAAGGAAAGTAAATGCGTGTCTTATCCGAAATGTGAAAAAGCGTGGTCGAGCAGCCGCGTGCAATTACAGGTCACGCTTTTCTACCCACAGTAAACGTGACTTTCCACCAGCTCATCTTTACCCTTTGCCCCCCCCCCCTCCCGCTCCTTAATTTCCTGTCCTACTTTTCCCCCTATCAAACCCCTATAAGTCTCCAAATAGCTGTCCCTATTTAGTTTTTTTTTCTTGAAACAGTCCTATTAGTTGTTTCAATCTGTACAGCACGAGGACACATTAAAGTCTCCATCTGTAGGCTTTTCATCTACCTGATACAATGAATATTTCCAACCATCAAAGTTTGGCAAATGCGTCTCTCTCTCTTTTTTTTTTTGGTATTAAAGAGGTATTTTGATAATTTTTTATAGTTTAACAGATAATCGAATGGAGAATAAAGATAAATGACTTTTTCATATTTATAAGAAGTATTTAGATAAATTAAAAATTATAAGGCCGAATTTAATTCTGAGTAGCATATGTGTTCTCTTACTATTATAATATACTAATAATTTATTGATTACTATAGTGTTCTTGGTAGGGCGGAACAAAAGCGGACCGGATCTGTGGTCCGATCCGGATTTATTAATATAAATAAAAAATATTTTTATATATTTTTTAATATAAATTATAAACTCAAAAAATTTAATTTTAACTTAAACTAAAACTCTTTGTTTTGACATGTCATCTCTCTTCAAAATTAGCCTAAAAAATTAAAAATAACAAAAAATAAAATCGATCTAGACTGGATCGCTTTGGACTTGATTGGATCGGACGATTTATAAATAGTTCGATCCGTTCCTTCCATATAAATAACCTAAAATTCGGTCCCAGATTATCTTAAAAATGGGACCAAATTTCTGATTTTACAGTGCTAATTGTCGGGTACGTTAGTTCCCCACGTTACAATAGCTGGATTTAAGAAATTTGGACCAGTCCTTTAAAAACTTAAAAAATATAAGAACGACAAGGGTCACTTGTGGGCCTACTCTATGTTTATCCTTAGGCGGATTAATTATATATATATTGTCAGCTTTTATCCATTACTTATATTCTTCTGGAAACCAAGCAATGGTCAATCATATTCAATTAACAAGACAACAATAACATATCGGCAGAGCAAAGTTAAGGAAGAGTACAAAAGGATAATCTTCTTTATCATAACAAATGGACCTCTCTTTTTCACCTAAACAATTTATTTTTAGTCCCCCAACTAAGCAACCTTTCTCATCCAATAATCCTTCTTTACGCATTGTGTAACGCTCCGTACAACTGATGTTAGATACAGATATCATATACCTCAGTGCCATGTTGGTTTGAATCTCAATTTGGTTTACCATATTTTACGAAATTATTATAATATCTAAAATAAAAAATACTTTTATAAATGAGATTACCACAGAACAAAACAAAAAGTAATGAATGGTATCATTTTGAGTAAGGAGAGATCCTGTCAGCTAGCTTTGGCTCGGTTGTCATTTCTTCTTTTGTGGAAGGTCTTGATTCGGGGATCAAATCCCCTGCCCCTAATTTGTCAAGAAAAAAAGTAAGGTGAAATCCAAAAAAAAAAAAAAAAAAAAAAAAAAGAGGGTAAGGTGAGATCCCGTGACCTTGGGCTTAGAAGGAAATGAACAAAATGGAAAAAATAAAAATAGCAAAAGAAGAACACAAGAAGGAATGAAAATGAAAAATGTTACATACCTAATAAAGTTGAACTCTAGGGGTATTTATGGGTGACCAAATCCAGGAGACTATAACGTAAGACCAACCAGAGTTGCAATCTAACTCTCTCTCTCTCTTTCTCTCTCTCCAGCTGATATAGTGATATATATCTTTCTTTTTTCGGACTTTCTTCGTCTTTATCCATCCAAGGACCAAGAGCTTCCTTTGTTGAACGAACAATTATCAATGAGAAAATATACAAACACCGACCCAAACGGAAACTCCAATTATTTTTATATTATTTTCCACATACTTTTTTCAGTCGTTTTCTGACCCCATTTAAAGCACCTCACAAATCTTACCAATTTCGAACCTAACAGAGTCTTTAGCATTTTTCCTTTGATAGAATCATCATAGAAGAGTGAATTATTTTCCGTAATATTTTTTTTTATCCTTCGTAAGGCTGTTGTCGTTGCTTCGAGGATCTGTTTGGTTGCTGGGAAAATCTAAGGACGTTAAGTGGGTGCTCGTGATCTTTCTTGGTATATCGCCGGTTGAAACTTGAATCTGCTTCTGTGGGATGATGCGGTTTTCTTTTCTTCTCTTCTGTCATTGATTTCTTGGGCGCTAAACAGGAATGCGATTGGTTATCGGTTTTGCGTGTGATTTCTTCGCGGAATATTGATCGTTACTGCTATCGAGCAGCTAACTGGACGCTCTGTTGCTGAATCAGTTCGATCTCGTCTCAGGTAATTAATCTCTCTCTGCGTGTTTCTTTGGTCCCATGGGGTGGTATGCCTGTATCTATGTAGTGTCTGCATATATATGTCACCATGTATGAGTGTCTCTAAGACTCTAAAGCGAGCTGAAGGGACATGACTCAGGAGAGATATTCTTCGGCAAAGTAGATACGGGTCTTAAATGGAGCCTTGAAAGAAGATAATTTGAAGACATTTAACTATTTTTCACATAAATAAAAATATTGCACGTGAATATTTTTGAATGTATAATTCAGTCATGGAATACGTCGCGGTTAGGGTAATGTTTTTGCTTTTGATTCCACTATTTGTAGTAGATGGAGCCCTCGTGAATAGAACTCCTCCATGGAAAAGGTCTTTTTTTTTTAATAGGTTGGTTAATTACATTTTGTAGTACATATTGGATATAAATAAGAACTACTTAATCAGCGGAATCCAATTCATTAATCACAAACATCAAATTCATTCATTAGATTGAATAAATTGCACCTCCACAATCAAAAGATGGATAAGGCGATTCAGTGGTCTTGGTGGAAGCCTGAGGTTGAAGTATCGTATTGAATAATCTATTGCGATTGCTTTTGATATTCGAATAATATTCTTCTCCATTCCACTGGTTCCAGAAATTTTGCCCCGATCCTGATTTCGTAGGAAATTTATTCAGACGTAAGTAGCAGTAATGTGGAGGTTTCATATATAAAGACGATGAATCGTTGAAAAGAATGAAACAAGGCTCTTCAGTTGCAAATTTACCTAAAATCTGGGTACGTGGACATACATGTTTGCATATGTTTCTTTTTTTAGTCTTTCTTTCTACAAAAATGTCAATAAAATTGGTGATGTGAACTCTTTTTTGTTGATGGTTTGATCAATAGATGATCTATATTTTGGGCTGGCATAGATTGTCTCTTGGATGAGTTTCTTAAAAGGAAGTAGCCTCAAAATTGTCCTCTACTGTTCACATATTTGAAAGTCTTAACCTTAAGCGCTGACCGTGTTCCACTTGTCTTGGAGAAATGAATGCAACTTTTTTTTGTTTATACTACAATGGAATATAAGACATGAGTCAAAACATTCTAATCCTTGCAATATCTGATGCAGTTGGAGCTACAGTTGTAATGATTTTTGTTGGGAAGATTGTGTCCCTCTGACAGCTTTAATCTGCTTATTAATGTTCATGGCGTAACAGCTCTGTTTCTCCTTAGCTCTTCATCTTGATCGATATTTAACATATGCACTTGATATGAGCAAAAAGTATCTTGATCAACGAGGTAGACTTTATAACCATGCCACTTCAAGAAATGACGTGTAAGAGCATATATCTCGTGTGCCTTTTGACAACCTTGATTTGCAATTAACCATCAGAAGACATTACATCTAAATTTGAACATGTTGGTATGTTTATAAAATAAGAAACTGGAAATCTTTGATGGTACCTTAGCCAGGATCATGCGTCCAACAGAATCCAATGTTCTGGCTTCTCTGTTCTTCTCATGATCTCTTATTTCTCTTCCCAGTTAGTCTGGCCAGGTTCTGTTTGCGTATCAATTGGGAACTCTGATTCTGATGAGTTCCTAGTTGGGCATGTGACAGAGTGGGAACTCTAATCATTACGGTAGCAAACATAATTTAGATCTGAGTCATTCATCTTATAGCAGAAACAGTTGTCTTTAGTGAGTTTTGCGGTTTGTGTGGTTTTTGCTGACAGAGAAACTGTTGCGAAAATTAAAATGTATCGTATCTTCGAACCAAATACTCCCGATATATAGATTTTGACGACTAGCTGACCGTGAAGGTCCGTTACTAGAATATTTGCTTTTACTGAAGTTCATCTAACTGTGCAGGGTGGTTAGAAAGTCTTTTCCAGCCTTCCTGAACGTTTCTGGTTCTCTATAATTTGGACCCAATCACCATCATTTTGGTGGAAAAGTCTCCATCCTTCATTGTTCTAAACCTTTTGGATTGAACAGACGGATATATGATCTCCAACTGGCAATCATGGTGTTAAGGTCTTACATGAGTTTGTTGGAATTGGCATCTGGGGACATGTTGAATTTCTCTCAGACTCCTAGAATCCTTCCGAAGGTGATGACCGTTCCTGGAATTATTTCTGATGTAGATGGTGGTGTAGCTGAAACCCGGGAAAAGAAAATTATAGTGGCAAATTTTCTCCCTCTACATGCTCAAAAAGATCAAGAATCTGGCAGATGGTCTTTTAGTTTTGATGAGGATGCACTTCTGTTACAACTTAAGGATGGTTTCTCATCCGAGAGTGATGTTGTTTATGTGGGATCTCTGAAGGTTGACGTAGATGCAAGTGAGCAAGAAGAAGTTTCCCAGAGACTGCTAGAGGAGTTTAATTGTGTCCCAACATTCCTCCCTCCTGAGCTCCAGAAAAAGTTCTATCATGGGTTCTGTAAGCAATATTTGTGGACCCTTTTTCACTACATGTTACCCATCTCCCCAGACCACAGCAACCGCTTTGACCGGATGCTTTGGCAGGCCTATGTTTCTGCAAATAAAATCTTTGCAGATAAGGTTATGGAGGTGATCAATCCCGAAGATGATTATGTATGGGTTCATGACTATCACCTTATGGTTCTACCTACATTTTTGAGGAAGCGTTTCAATCGTGTTAAGCTTGGGTTCTTCCTTCATAGCCCATTTCCCTCATCTGAAATCTACAGAACTCTGCCGGTCAGAGATGAAATACTGAAAGCACTGCTTAACATAGATTTGATTGGTTTTCAGACATTTGATTATGCTCGCCACTTTCTCTCTTGCTGCAGTAGAATGCTGGGCTTGGAGTATGAATCCAAGCGGGGCCACATTGGACTCGAATATTTTGGACGCACAGTGTATATCAAAATTTTGCCCGTGGGAATTCATATGGGTCGACTTGAATCTGCATTGAATCATCCTACTTCTTCTATCAAGGCCAAAGAGATCCAGGAGCAATTCAAGGGGAAACAGCTTATTCTTGGTGTTGATGACATGGACATATTCAAAGGCATCAGTTTGAAATTATTAGCCTTGGAGCAGCTTTTGCAGCAGCATCAAGAGTTGCGTGGCAAACTTGTCCTGGTACAAATTATAAATCCTGCGAGGAGCACAGGAAAGGATGTTCAGGAGGCAATGAGGGAGACATACATGACTACCAGAAGGATAAATGAGATTTTTGGCTTTCCAGGCTATGAACCAATTATCCTTATTGATCGGAAGGTCCCTACCTTTGAGAAGACTGCCTATTATGCTTTGGCAGAATGTTGCATCGTCAGTGCTGTGAGGGACGGTATGAACCTAGTCTCCTATAAGTATACCGTTTGTAGGCAGGGGGCTGCAAAGATGGATGAAACTTTGGGCATTGCTTCTGGTTCTCCTCGTGTTAGTACTCTTGTTGTATCTGAGTTCATAGGATGCTCGCCATCACTAAGTGGCGCAATTAGGGTGAATCCATGGGACATTGATGCCGTAGCTGATGCACTAAATTTGGCCATAACAATGCCTGATCTAGAGAAGCAGTTGCGGCATGAGAAGCATTTTCGTTATATTAGCTCTCACGATGTGGCTTATTGGTCCCGCAGTTTTCTGCAGGACTTGGAGAGAGCATGCAAAGATCACTATAGTAAACGTTGCTGGGGCATTGGCTTTGGTCTGAGTTTTAGAGTTCTGTCTCTATCTCCAAGCTTTCGGAAGCTTTCCATTGACCACATTATCTCTGCATATAAGAGGACGGAAAGAAGGGCTATATTTTTGGATTATGATGGAACAGTAGTGCCCCAATCTTCAATTATTAAAACCCCAACTCGTGAAGTTATCTCTGTTCTGAACAAGCTGTGTGATGACCCAAAGAACACTGTGTTTATAGTCAGTGGTAGGGGCAGAAGCTCTTTAAGTGAATGGTTTTCTCAATGTCAGAGTCTGGGTATTGCAGCCGAGCATGGATTCTTCATAAGGTATCTCCTGGTCACATGATGAATGTAGTTGATAACCAGGGGCACTGATATTTTCTTTAACTTGTTTTCCTAAGAGAAATGGCAGTGTTTTAATGGTTTGGAGATCATATTAGCTTTTCCTAATATGCTATTTGGTTCCATATGTGAATGCTAATTTTAGGTGCATATCTGAATTTGTTGTGGCTCCTCAATCAGGGCAGTGATTTTCACGTAATTGGCAACGGTGTTTTGTAATTTCCAATTCATTATGGTTCTTCTTGTAGGTGGAATAGGACATCAAATTGGGAAACCAATCCCATAGCCATCGATTTTGATTGGAAAAGAATAGCTGAACCTGTAATGCAATCATATACAGAAACAACGGATGGCTCCTATATAGAGGCCAAGGAGAGTGCCTTGGTATGGCACCATCAAGATGCGGATCCTGACTTTGGATCTTGCCAGGCCAAGGAGCTTTTGGATCATCTTGAAAATGTCCTTGCGAATGAGCCTGTAGTTGTTAAGAGGGGCCAGCATATTGTTGAAGTAAAGCCTCAGGTATGCATGTTTTCTTCCTCTCGGTGCATCTCTGCTTGCTTCTTCAAGGTTCTAAAGTTGGCATTACATTGCAGGGAGTTAATAAAGGGTTAGTCGCAGAGAAAGTTCTCTCCACAATGATCAGTTATGGAAAGCCACCGGATTTCGTGATGTGCATTGGGGATGATAGATCTGATGAGGACATGTTTCAAAGCATAACAACCACAGCTTATAGCTCAAGTCTCCCAGAAGCTCCAGAGGTCTTTGCGTGCACTGTTGGCCAAAAACCTAGCAAAGCTAGGTACTATCTTGACGATAGTGTGGATGTTGTGATGTTGCTTCAAGGCCTGGCCACTGCTGCAAATCTAAAGTCAAGGTCTAGTTCGCAAATTCAATTTTCTTTCCAAAGTAATGCTTAAAATGCAGGCACTGATGTAGGGTTCAGAATCAATGTTGTGGGTATGGCCGAGTTCAAATGGAAAGCTATGTTCGATAACCTTTTGCTTCCTTATGACATAGATGGACAAACTTTGGCAATTGGGATTGTTCTTCGCGTGTGATGTTAACTTATTCATTGTTGCAGCTCCTGGTTCCTTCCGAGAGGAAGACAAGCACCTGGGATTATGGTGGTCTGGAATTGTCGCTGACTGACATAGAATTTTTTTATTTATTTGAAAGGTGGTCTGGTCAGTGTATCTGTTGGCATCTAGTAGAACCATTCATTAGAGGGGTTTCCCTTTTTAGTACAAAGATCCAGATGTTACTTTCAGATATAGTCAACCAATACCAAAGAATTTCAACTGGTTTTGCTCTAAGTCATTCTCGTATGGAAGTGTTCCTGGTGCCAAGCTTTCAGCCTGGCAATCCCAATGAGGATGGATGGTACTTTTTTACTGTCATCCCCACAAAATGAATAGGTTCCTGGAGTGAGACATTGTTGATTGTACATAAAACTTTCATACTTTTCAGAATGTCAGATCTCACTTCTCTTTGTAATTGTCCTCTAATCACTCGCTTCTTTCCTCTTCTCTTTATAGATTCTACTGGCATGGTTTTTGTCAGTGAAGCACTTGAATAGCATGCCCAAAAAGTAAAATGCTCCTGTTGTTCTGTTCGGCCTAGAAAACTGTCCAAAAGGGCTACTATGGACCGTAGCTTAGCCCCGTTACAAAACGGGAATAGGAAGAGAATATCAAATTTATAACAACCTTATATCATATCAGTGCTGAGATAATTTTCGAACTGGAAATTATTACAAAGATTTTTATCAAAGGTGGAACCACACGATCATAAAGTTGGGGATACAAAATTTAAAAGTTAGGCTTTTTGGAGATAGTATGTAATTTTTTTTTAACTCAGTAATAAGTCTACTTTTCTTTGCTCTCATACCTCAATCCTTTCCAAAATTAGCTAAGTTATGAATAGAAAATTGCCGATCAAGTATTGTAATTTATTCACTTAGGAAAAAAAGTATTGTAATTTATTCGACGTCACTTCACCAACGCGTTACGTGTTACGGGAATATTGTACGTTTTCGAGGAAAAACGAAATCCAAAGGAAAAGGGAAAGTGTCTTCTTAGGTTTTCACTTGGTGAAGCAGAGGAGGTGACCCAGATTTCGTAGTCAACACGTCACGAAGAAACGAACACACAACCTGAAAGAGGAAAAATGTCTTCTTGGCGTTTCGCTTTCGTTGTCTCGACCACTCTCTTCCTCGCGATTTTCCCCTATATTCAGGTAAAGAGTTTGTTATTGTGCGGTTCATTCTTTCTCTCTCTTGATTTGCTCGAAAACCAAAGTGGGAGTAATCAACTAGTTGGTTTGGGTAAATCTCATTTCGTGTAGAAGAGCCACGCGGCAAATGAAGTGCATGAGGGGAGCTTCAAGCTCTCGTTGCCATTTTCAACAGCGCTGGAAACCCTTCAGAAGCAAATTGGGTATGCCTTATTCGTTTCTGATTCTCGCTTTTTCCACTTCTAGAGTATCAATTCCGTGTGGTTGCTGATGAAGAGAATTGCTATGTGGGTTTTGTTTTTTTTCCTCAAAGCAAACCGACAAAAACCAAAACTTGGAAATTTCCTTTTCGTTGATTTTCCTGCTTTTCTTATGCTTGTTAATGTCTTAGCTTGATATACATTCCACACCCCCGTGGTTATTTATTTATTGCAAGTTTCTTATATATGTTTTTGTTCCGTTGGCTGGTTTTTGGAAAATTTCGCACGGTAATTGTAGTATCAGTGTTTTGGGGTGCATTGTTGCCCATTTTGTTAAATTTTAAGCTTTATTACTTTCCAGAGTCGTGGAAGCAGAATCTTTGGTGGTAAACATTTGGATTTGGTTAACTTTTCGCCAAGAGATTTTGCTAACGTTCTTTTTCCAATGTTTTCTCTTTTACTAAGTGGGTTCTTACCAAGGAAAAAAAAACTACTTGGGTGGTATTTGCAAATGCCAACATTTGGTTTATAGGAGTCGAAAAAGTAAAAATTTAAGTGAATTCTTTTATGTTTATTGTAATGGGAAGATATATTTGATGGAAGAAAAAGCTTATTTTATAGTTCTTTTATTATTATTTTCTGTACCAAACTTTTGGGATGCAAGTACCACTGGTTTTTAATTACTTAATTCCAAAAAAGAAAAGCTGCTCTCTTTGTTTTTTGTTTTTTCAGTAGTGTGCTCCTTCTATCTTCAGCTATAATTTCCAGAGCATTGGTCTTCTTCGCCGTGCCATGACTCACGCCTCCTTCTCTGAAGAGAACAACCGAGCATTGAGCATTTTGGGTGCTAATGTGATCGAAACGACAGCCTCTCTCCGCCTACTTGGAAACGATATTGATATTTCTGCAAAAGAGCTGAACCTCCGTTTAGCAGCGATCACTAAAGTGGAATCTTCCTGTGTGACGGATGGGATGCGGTTGGGGTTGCAGAAGGTGGTCCGGGTTTCTCCGAAGACTGATTCTTCAAATCCTGCACTGGTTTGTGGTGCTTTTCGAGCTATCTTTGGTGCTATTGCTATTGACGCAGGGAAGTCTGATGATGCTGGAAAGATTTTCTGGAGTGTTCATGGTGGTGATGCAGGGAAAGCTCTGGCAGAGTAAGTTGAGCTCTGTTACTGTGGGATCACAAGAATATAAGCTAATTAACTACTATTTTCTACGCTGGAGTGCTCATAGATCCTGAATCTGTATGATGTACTTAAATATTGGAGGTTGTGGTAGGCTGTAAATATGTCAAGTCAGGGTGCATTTTGATTCTGGTTGGGTGCCTTTTATGTTGTGTATGAATAATTCTAAGATTCCTTTTAGCTTACCTATGACGTATTTTGGTTTTGGAAAAAAAAAACTGTTTTCCTTTGGAAATGGATCTTCTCCTGGCGACTTCTGAGAGCTACTGGACTGAGAAAGGATGCAGCAAAGGTGTGCTAATGACCGTGAGTACTCCTGCAGAATTTCAGCTTTCACTAAAATATGAGAAGAGGTTGAAACAATGCAGACGAGCTGCCATTTCTTATTGCCTAATTGAATGAAAAATGTGGAGTATACGTGAATGAATACCTTTTGATGGAATATAAGTTGTAGGAAACTGAGTAAAAGATCTGATCACCACTTGTCATATGTACACAAATGTGTATAGAAACTTGCAGTCTTCATGCTGCGAAAACTGAGATGACAATTTTTTTAGTTCTGGTTGAGGATCGTGACAGAATGAGCTTAATATCATGCAGGCTCAGTAATGTCCAAATTAGGATGAGAAGGTTATTCTCCAGAAGTTTTACTCTTTTTTTTTTAGATAAATACAGAATTCTTTTAGGTAATTTGCACGAAAATCAAATAAATGTCTAAAGTTCAAAACTCATCAAATTAGTTCTTAAGGTTTAAAGGCATAAATCCACCCAGTCTTGTGGTATAAGAAAGTTACAAATCAATCTCTAAGGTAAAGAAAGTTGTAAATTAGTCTTTGTGGTAAGGTTTATGTTAAAAATATGTTTTCGTTAATGACATGTGCTAGTGAACGATGAGGTCTATGTTGAGATCTCACATTTCTTAGGAGAGTCTGAGTAGAAAACTCAATAAAAGGGTATGGATAACTCTAAGTTTAATACATGTCTTTTGGTCTAGGGCCAAGTTCATCATCAATTGGTGGCCCATGCATCTTTCTTAGGTCATGTGGTGGCTGGCATGAACTTATTTTTTTTCGACCCTATAGATCCGGTACGGGCCAAGGTAGGCCCAAGTCCGGTGAAAGCCCCCTATGGAGGTCATGTTGGAGACGCAGACGACGAGGACGTCGGTCTTCGAAGGATGATGAAATGTTGAGATCTCACATTGCTTAGAAGAACCTGAGTAGAAAACTTAATAAAATGGTTCGGATAACTCTAACTTTAAGTTATGTTTTTTGGTCTAGGGCCTAATTCCTCATCAATCTACTTGGGTACGTAAGACGCTATGGATAGTGTTGACTAACATATGTCGTTAGGGAAAAAAATATAGATACATTTATGCGTTAGAAATCTTTTTAAAAGTTCAAGTACTCAATTGATTTTCACCTAAATCACGAAAACAAACTTTGTATTTATCTTGTTATTTTTTATCTTGAATCAATTTGCAGATACTTTTCTTGTGGTTTCAAACTTTGGAACTTTTATATATTTTCGCCAAGTTATTTTCGTTGGCATTGGCTACAAGGAAGCCAACGCAAGTCTTGGTGGGTGGCAGCACTGGCATATTCCCGATTGGCATTTGTAGACCCTTGTTCTCTGCTCTTTTGAAGTGGACCCTACCAAATATATGCTTGATTACACCTAAGCCTGGGCCCGCCCTTTACACTCTCTTATTGACCTGATCCCGCTTGCAAACCACCGATCATTGATCCCCACCGCAAAATCCCCACCGCAACCCACAACGGCTCTAATAGCAAACTGAATTTACCAAAATCACCCTTCCCACGTAACCATCCCTATATATAGATAGACTAGAGAAGTAGAACCACCGGGAAATCCAGGTGCTCTCCCGGTTCAATAGTTTACCTTGGACTCTCCTAAAAATATCCCTCCACCGGGACTTCCCCGTCGCTCTAATTTGCCGTAACAATCCTCCTCCTATCGCCCCGTATAGAAGTTTTAACTTCTCTCTCTCATCTGGGAGTGGGAGCGAGAGGGAATTAGGGTTCGTAAGACTGCATATCCCTGATAAACCTCGGATATTCTGCGGCCATGGAGGTATCGGGCCGAAATATGGAGCGCAGAGATTCTGAATCAATCAGCGAAGAGCGAACGAATGATGTCGTGGCCAACAGGTGTTGCAGCTGCTGTATCCCCTGCGTCGGCTCCCGGCGATCCTCCGCCGTCGGATTGACCTGGTGGAAACGGATACGATCGACTCAGTTCCACGAGGAGACCTGGTGGTTCCGTGGCGTTCAAGCCTTCAAGAAACTCCGAGAGTGGTCCGAGATCGTCGCGGGGCCGAAATGGAAGACCTTCATTCGTCGATTCAACAGGAATCGCAGCGGTGCTGGGATCGGTGGCGGCTTGAGCAGGCACGGGAGCAAGTTCCAATACGACCCCCTAAGTTACGCGCTGAACTTCGACGAGGGGTCGGGTCAGAACAATTGCCTGGATGCCGACGAGGACCACCCCTTGTTCCGGAACTTCTCGACCCTGTAAGCCTCGGTCCCGAGTCACATGCCGATGAAGTCTTCGTCGGCTTTGGATTCCGGGAAGGACATGGCGGTGTTCGCATAGTAAGATGCGCCGCGCCGCGTGGGCTAAGTGGCGCCAGTGGATGAGCTGAAGGGTTGACTGCCTGACGTCAACATGGCGGCGCCAGATCACCTTTTGATTTTACTTGTTTTTTTAATGTTGATATTTTAGATATTAAATTAATTAATTAAAAGTATCTATGTTTGTGGGGGTGAGGTGACGGTGTATAAATGGTTGTGAATGGACCAAAAGGTTGCATTATTTTAGACTTTGCTTGTCCTTGTAATACAAGAAGTTTACAGCTAATGGATGTAAACAAAGTCTGACCTGCTGGGTATATGTTGAGTCCAAGGCTCCAATTCTGCAAGTCAACTGGGAGTTATCCACGTCTCTAAATAACATTTTTCATTATAATTTTAACTGGGTGTTCGGATGGTTTAAGTGTATTTAAACTAATCTTGGAATCTAAAATCTTTATTATTAGTCTCTGATTTATTACCCAAATGTTGTCTACAGATTTGAACTACAAATTTAATTTTCAATCTACCAATTTGAACTACATATTTCTTCACAATTAATTTTTGAACTACAGATTTTATCACATTTAATTTCTAAACTATCAAGATGCATCAATGTTTAACTTAACACAAGCTGTTATAGAAAATCAATCTTGTCTTTCTTTATTTCAAAGAATTAAATAAAGAAAATCTCCAAATATTAATGTTACATTAAAAAAAAAAATCAAATAAAGAAAATCTCCAAATATTAATGTTACATTAAAAAAAAAAATCTTAAATATCACAAACCGATAACATGACCAGACTAAGCACATCGGAAACAGAGCAAATGCAGGATTACATTGACATGCTCCAGCTACCTTAGCCCCCACCTGATTTAAGCTCAGTACCCTTCCAAATGCTTTTGATAATCACCTTAGGAAGATTTTTTTTAAAAAAATGGACCAATACGATTGCATCTTACATGAGAACATGCAGCTCTAGCTAGGATTCGGGATAAGACCCTAACGGAGAATCAACTTAAACATTGCTTAATGAGGCACGTGGAAGGAAGCTCACCCTTGCACAAATATCATTAGTAAATAATGAAAGATTAAATATAAAATTTTGTTTTATTCGGAGTATAAATTGTACGGAATTAAAGAGTGTTTGGGAATTAAACAGTACTGATATGGGTAAAGTATCCCATCATTCCCTTTTAATTTTTTTTCTAGGCAAATTTCAGAAGCAATACAAAGCTTGCGGATAGAGGATTTGACCCCGGATCTTACACTTTTCACCCACAAACTACTGGGGTAGTAACACATTGCACCTCAAATTATCATCTTTAAGATATTGCACTCTCAAACTATCAATATTAGACACTTTGCACCTTAAACTACCAATTTTGACACATTACACCCTCCAACTAATAATATTAAACACTTTGCACCCTCCATTTAACAATAATATCCTTGAGAAATTAATAAAGTGACAATAATATCTTTACTATATACAAAATAGGTCAAGGGCATTATCGTCATTTTAGTCTCAAAATTTAAAAAAAGGTGCAAAGTGTCAAAAATTGATAGTTAGAGGGTGTAATGTATCAAAATTGGTAGTTTATGATGCAAAGTATAAAATCTATGGTAGTTTGGGAGTCAAAAATATATTTTTTTCATTTTTTTTTTAAAGTAGGAAGTGACAACTGAGAGTCTGAGCCACAGCTCAGCTCACTGGCTGACTGGCTCCCATCATTCCCTTGTTCGTTCGCTACTTCATTTCCCATCCTACCAAACATCGGTTACACACGTTCCACCTCTCAGTACCTTTTTTTTCTCTTTTTTTTTTTTTTTCTTTCCTTCCCTTGCCTTTTCCTTCTTACCAAACAGACTCGAATTTTTTTAAAACAAATTAAGGATAAAATTTTGATACTTTTGACTTTCTTGAGCATTTGTAATATTTTTTTATGAGAATATATTAAAAAATAAAGAAAAAAAAATACTTGATAAATTTTTTAATAAAAAAGTAACGGGGTGTATTAAAAAGTAAAAATAGAGAAGATTTAAAGTTGCGTAATGTGCCACGTCTCCTCAGCAAGAAGTAATTGTTCTTTTCGACGGTATCTTACTTCTGCGTAATCTTTTTATCCCCTCAAATTATTAAAACAACCTCTAACATAATTTTCAACTACCTTAATTAATATATCGAGTTTTAAAATTTTAGGTTCTTAAAAAATATATCTAACCGTAACATATATTATAAATAAACTATATGACAAAGTTTTGATCATGAGATTTTATTTGAGTGCAAATTAATTAAATTTAAAAATTTAATAAATGATAAAGAGGCCAAGAGTTGACAGAGACTTATTCCCTACTCCTTGCTTCGTAATAAAGACGTGGGGACACGTGTCAATCTGGTGTATTATTGAAAAGTCCAAAATTCGCCAATATTTCTTATTTAATTACCTTGTTTAGGCTGAATGAAGATAGACACCCTTTTAAATTTGGTGACAAAACTGTATGGTCAATTTATCAAACTCCCATAGAGAATAACACAGCATATGAGATATACATCAATATCCTAGGTAATTATCTATTCAAATTGTACGATAGAATTTATAATTTGATAAACACAATAAGTAGACTCTACACTATTTAATGCTATCTATATTTACTTATATAAAGTTTCGGACAATTTAAGCATTACAATAAAGCCTACTTGTGTTGTGTTTTTTTTATTTTTAAATTCTACCATGCAATTCGAATAAAAAGCGATAGAGGATCTCAATTCGTAAGATATACAACATTTTATTTCTATTCAAATTGGGTCATTCAATTTGGTCAATAAATTAGAAAAAAAAAATCTTTTATCTGAAAATCGGTTTATGTTACTTGTGGAGGCGGGCATTTGGAGGCTTTCCAGCTCAAGTAATCTAATTTCTAATTTTCTAGTGACGTACATTGCAGAGAAAGCAAACAAAACAAACACATCCCTCTCAATTTTTCTTCTTTTTGCTTTTTACATGATCGGTACGATTTTGCCCATAGAAAACATCTTTTAGGTCAACCTTTGAACTCCCAACAAAGTATCAGATTCTAAAGTCAATCTTTATCTACTTGGTCACCTTGATGCACTGCTCAAACAAAGCCGATGCTTTCCAAGTTTCCTTCGCTTACATCACTTAGAAACCAATCAGAGTACAGATACACAAAACTTGTTCTCCAGGTTACTTTGTTGTCTGGAACTCAGGAAACTGTCTCCTTTGTATAACGTATACTCAAGACTTGCAACGAAGATAGATAAGATTATTCTTCAGAATATTACATGCAACATCTGCAAATGACTTCTGAAAGTCGGCATTTTCAATCAGTGGCTTCAGGCACACATTTGGGTAGCAATCTAAACATCTGCGGAAATAATTGCCCTAAGTACCTTCCCAATCACATGAGATTCCTAGAATTTCTGAATGCAAATTGGCTATATACATGTTTCTGCACGAACCTTTCTGCTATTTACAGATTTTATGTTCAGCAAAATATCACCTAAGATCCACGGAAAGCTCAAGCAATTAAAACCTTCCCCGCGGTAACTTGGGTGGTAAGCTACATGATACCATGCTGAGGCCAGCTGCTGCTGTTCATTCATCTTGCAGCTATTTTCAAACCATTCTCTGGCTTCATTTTGTAAGTTCTTCACTGAGAGCAAAATCCGATCCTTCATATCCCCATATCTCCTGTTATCACGCTGCAAATATACTGCACGGCTCCGCAGATTACCTGTTAGAATCTCATCCTCACTCTCAACTCCATAATATGTCATTAAGGTGCTCATTCTCTCTAAATACTGTTCCTTGTGTCTTTCTGCAATTTCAAGGAAGGCCTCAAAACCATCTACTTCAAGTTTATGATCATAAACTGGTTGAGCAACCTCTTCCGACCCCAAGTTCAACCTTTCTTGCACTGCTGAGTCAACAATGGCACGGTAGAGTTTCCCCAATACCCCATTGGAGGTATACATGGGTTTTTCTACCCTCTCCATGAAATCTGGAAACTCCTTTGGTTTTAAAGCCCTCGGCATTTCAGCTGGTGCACCAGTCTTTGCAAAGTCAACAGCCATGGAGTGAAGGTTGGCCAACTCTAGACATTTTTGACTCCGAGCTTTATTTGGCTCCCGGTCAGCAAGAACTAAATGTGCAGTAGAGATGGCACCCAACGTATCATTGATCATGTAGTTAACAAAAAAATTTTGAATTTCCTGAATTTTTGTACAGAAAAGAATAAGAATTAAGATATGAAAAAAATCATGGGAGTTTAATTATGACATTGTAGGTTAAAACTGGTTTAGATATCTACCTCTAAGGTCACATCATGATCCATTACACGAGGTCTTCTCCCTGTGTAGTCCATGGGGGGTTCAATTTCACAGGGTATGAGATCTTCATCCCAGCTGATGAAGAATTGGTCTCCATCAAGATCACCACCAGAGCATTCATTTGGATGTGGCCTGAGGTCAAAAATTGTCAGCCACAATTATTATCCATTTAAGGACCAAAAGTGTTAACCATCTCTTCGTGCTCTACTATGTATGCTCTAATAACACAGAGCAAAAAAAAAAGGTTAGACAGAAAAAATTGTAGAAGGAAATGACATGTCCACTGCAGGTTAGGTGCTTCAACAGAACAGGATGGTAGGTGCATGAAGATGGTTAGACAGAAAAGCAAACTTGATTTTTTTTTTCACAGGGGAAGAAGGCTTCAGGAGTAAGTTGCTAACCAGGACACTAGGTAACCTGTTGCTGTGAGAAGGCATCAGATCAATTGTTGGTGCTATGACTGATTACATCAAGTTTAAATGCATCACCAAGGAAAAAGAAAACAGAAGTAAGAAAAACACTGGTAAACTCAGCTCAGCCCAGCAATGCCTTCCAGTTAAAAACTTGGTTTGGCTATAAATAATAACCAATGGATAATCCATGGGAATCTAAAGTTCCCACCAAAACTAAGTCGATAATAGGATATCCATATCTTGAAATTCTGTATAAAGTGACAAGATGAAAGTGTGGCCTGATCACATTTCATAGGCCGGAAACACAACCTGTCAACCTGATTCTGGTAATTCATAATGATCTGAAAACCCAAAACACTTTAGAATGGTGTACTAACATAGAAAATTTATTCTTCATGGTATTGCCAAATCATTGGGTAGGAAGATATTGAGAGCAATAGAATGGTTCTAGTAATTGCATCTCATATCATATCTGGTGAATACAAAATTGTTGACTCCAACACAAATGTAAAAATAATAATTGAAGTCTAAAAACGTGAGCTGTACCGTTTGCCTCTTCGAGGGAAGACGAGGCAATCCACCAAACCCTTCTCCTCTAAGTCCACTTCATAGATAGCCTTAAGGACTCTGATGTCTCCTGGGTGAAGACAAGGATTTTTGGTTACGACCACCTTCCCTACTACTGTACATGTTGTCTCATCCACCTTCTGCAAGCAACTCTGGTCCTGAGATTGTAGTTCAGCTTTTGTCATGGTAATGCGTACATAAACTTGGCCATAGTCTAAAATACCTGTTTCATCCAGGCAACCAATCAGGATCCGGCCCTTTGGAACAAATATTCGACATCTAGTTTTCAAATCAGACAAGAGGTTCTCAAAATGTGCTTGAAGCATCATTGAGAGATAAGCTTCCTGATTTGGTTCATAACCCTGAAGCAGCATCTTCACCAGAATGTTTCTAGAATCTGATCCATTCAAGCTCTCTAAGACATTTAAAGCCGCTTCCCTATTTGTCAACATTTTCCCCAGCAGACACAATTGTTCTTGTTGCATTGCCTCAAGTACTTCGTCCTTCACTCCCAAGGTAGATAAGAGGGAAATAATTTCCCGATTCAAATAGCAAGGCATGGAATCGCTCCATTTAGTGATGTTAAGCATCCTATTTTTTGATTCAAATTTAAGCATACTACTGCGCAAAGATAGCTTCCGGAATGAATTACGGTCAACAGCGACAACACCTTTATATCCACCATATCGAATTTGAAATGCTGAAGGAGTTTGATTTAATCCACACTTTTGAGCAACTTGCCTAGCAAAAGCCAAAGATATTTTTCCGATGCCATCTGAGAAGCAGTAGTCAACTCCATCTGAAGTCACTCTGACATCAGGAATAATCTCTACATCCTGTATGGGGACATCAAGAGTTTGGAAAGAGGAGCTGAACAATTGGCCCATCCTTGCAGCACATTTAGATATGCTTCGAATCTTGGTGAAACACCCCATCCATTCCCTAATATCTTCTGCTTTTACTTTTTCATTGGAAGCAAACATCCAAACAGAATTTGACCGGAGTTGACTAGCTGAAAAAGCTAGAAATTCAAATCTTTTCGTTCCAATGACAATCCCGTCTTGAAGAACAGTCAATATCCTATGATATATTCCAGTTCTGAAAGGTTTGGAAAAGATTCCTCGCTGGATACTTGTCGAAATCGCATTTACTGGAAGCTTACTCCAATCCTCTTCAACAAAAGTTACTCTCATAAAGTCTGAAGCATAGGATGCATAATTCTTCACGACATAATTGGAAGTTTCAATCTCAGGACCCAAGCAATAAATCTTTGTTGGGGTGATTAGGGCTCTGTGACAACTCATTACATTATGATCTGCTAACCTTTTGTAGGAAGACGGGGGAACACTTCTACAGTTTCTTCCTAGGACATGTAATTGGGTCTTTACAAATGATGCAGGCTCAAAACAAGTATAATTTAGCTTGTGCAACTTCTGAAGAATCATAAGAGCAGTTTCAACATTTATTCTGCTAAGTATCTCAATCAGATCAGCATCAGCTGCACCAAGACAAATTTTTTGGGTATGGACAAGGGAATTGAGCTGGAAAAGGATTTCATATGCTAAGTTAGAGCTTGATTTGCATTTGACAAGAGGAACTATCTCAGATGTAGAACAGAATTCCTCCCCGTCCTCTAAAATAAGCTCCCTTGTATCTTCTCTATAACGTGGGAAACTATTAAAAATATCTGAAGCCGATAATCCTCCCTCGATTTCCCAGAAAAATGAAGTTGATTGTCCAATTGACTTCGTAACAGAGAAGTCCGTTGTGCGAACCCAAAGAAAGTTGAAATCTTCCTTGCAGATATGGTAGCGGTCAGCACTAAATTTTGTATCTATCTCAGGCCCAGAAATCTTCTGATAGATCCTTGGCCCGTACTTGAGCTGGGGAAAAAGATTAGTACACTTTGAGTTGAGATAGAGATCGTACATAGAAAGAAAGCAGTCTGAAGCCATAAAGCAATAAATAAACGAACTGACATTAGAAGAGTTTCAAAGTATTGAAAGATGGCACTTTTATCCAAGTGTTGTATGCTAAAAACATGCCATTCCCATTTTTCCCTCTTTCACAACCCCAAGAAACTGTCATTAAAAGGATGAGCAAAACACAAAATTTACCATTGTGTTCATAGAAATATCCCATTAGGTTGATTAAGAAGCTATATCACCAAATATTTTTACACTCAACACTCATTCTGTTAAACAACATGGCCAGCTTAGGCCCCTATCATGTCAATGTAACAAAGGACCCCGCAGATAGCACAACAAAATGACTTATTTTCTGGCTCCAGCTGCCCTTTTAGCATTCTCTTGAAAATGTTTTTTTATCGCTCTGAGCTCATAAAGTGCTAGTGGCGTATTATGCCTGCCTTTTAGCTATATCTTCTACTTTCCATTTGTAAGGCCCTTCTTTCCCTTGGAGTAAGATAAATTTTCCATTAGCTAAACATGATGTTCATTGCCGTTCCTCTCTATGTAGGGCCATATATATAAGTGCTTGTACAGCCTCTTGCTCATTTATCTCCTACATTCCAAACAAAAACCTTTCCACCTAAATTGCACATATAATTGCAGCATACATGTAAATAACTCAGTAGATCCACCAAATGGTAAAAATCTCAAGAACCTACATAAATCAACATATCAAAGACTGCAAATCTAGTTTGAGGCAAACCACAGTTTAATTGATTTTGCATATGCAATGAATATAATGTTTAGGGATATCAACCAAGTTAGCATAGAAGATTTCATTAAAGGACAGAACAACAGGCAGAAATCCAAAAGAAACAAATAAAAAAAGACGCTTTCTTTCCCAAACTTCATCTTTCTTATTGAGTCATTATTTTTAGTATAACAGTCCAAAAGATGCAACAATACAGGTACAAAAACCATTAGCGTGCTTCATTTCCTATCAAATCTCCATCTACCGAAGTATTAAACCATCATAATATTAACAATCCAATCTTCCTTGAAGAAAATAAAATGGCACAAGTAGCTTCTTTCTTCTAGAAAAAACCGACACGTCCAAGCATAAAAAAACACAAAACAAAATAACACCAAACCCCACAAAAAATCATACCTTCAAAAGCAGCGCGTTGACATCTTCTCCTCCAAAACCACACCCTACTGCCTCCAAAACATCATGAAACATAACCTCTATTTTGTAACACTCCCCGCTCTGCCACACCCAGAACTCCACCCGTCCTCTCTCAGGCATAATCCAAGCCCTCACGCCCTCCAACGACTCCAGAACACTCATGCGATCATCTCTCGCCATAAAACCCACGTGGAGAATGCATTTCTCGAGACGGTTCTTGGGGTGCACGGGGCGGGCGACGATGTCGTCGAAGGCCTCGGAGAGCCTGAGGGTGTGGGAGTTGAAGGTTAGAGCAAGGGACTGAACCCTGGACTTGACCTCGAGGGTAGTGAACTGGACGCGGCCAAAGCCCCGAGATTTCCAATTCTTGCGGTCGGTAAAGATCTCGATAGCAAAGACTGAGTCGTGGCCGAGTGTGGACTCGAGGAAGTGTAGAAGGTCGTGGGCCGTCACGTTTTGGGGGATGTTTGAGACCCGAACTGTGGGTCTCTCCACCACGCCCATTGTCACTCACCAGAGAGTAAAAGAATACGAGGGAAGCGACAGAGAGATTAAACAGAAACTTTTGTCCTTCGGGGTTGTAGTGTAATCGGAAGAAGCTGAAAGACCTTGAAACACTCGCTCAGGTCACTTCTGTGCGCTTTTGTCCTTCTTTCTTATTGGCAGTGCGTTTCCCAGCTTTTCTTAAACAAAATTCAGTTTTTAATTTCAAAGCCTTTTATTTATTTTTTAATTAAAGTGAATTAAAGCCTTTATTATTTTATCCTTTCTCCCTTAATAAACTTTTACCGCATATTCTGCAAGTGCAAGTAATAGAAAAACCAAAACCATGGGCATGTTCGGTTTGAAGAAAAACGCAGAATTTGAATCCTGCTTTCTCCATGTTCGGTGACACTCTGAAAAAAAAGAGGATTTAGAACTTCTTTTTCCTTTTTTGTCCTGAAAAAATTAATATTGAATGACTAAAACACCCTCCACCACAACCTAAAAACTAAAAATAACAAAGGGTAAATTTGGAATTTTAAAAACACCCTGCAGCCGGCCTGCCTGCCACCTGACATGTCGCCTGCAGCAGAAATTTCGATGCTTTTTTGCCCTCAAAAAGTTAATACTGAATGACTAAAACACCCTCCACCACAATCTAAAAACTAAAAATAAAAAAGGGCAAATTGGGAATTTTAAAAATCACCCTGCAACCGGCGTGCCTGCCACCTGACATGTCGCCTGCAGCAGAAAGAATTCATGCTTTTTTGCGCCAGGCTTGACTTTATTTCCGTCGGTTTATGCTTTTTATGCTTTAGTTTGTTTTTTTTTTTAAATTTATTCAAAATATTATTATTTTAATAAAAATAATAAAAAATTCGAAAAAAAAAACAAAAAAAACTATAAACATCATCATTCATTTTTTACACCTCACCAACTTCTACACAAACACCAACACAACTTTAATATCACCTAAAAATTCACAAAATTCTTCAAATCCTACAAAAACCTTCAAAACGAACATCACCCATATATTTTTGTTTGTAGAGTAAGTATTAAGGCTATGTTTATATAGTAAAATTTTTCACATCTTAATAAAAATTACAATATAATCTCTTTCTTTTCATCACATCATTATTTTTTATTATAATAAATATTAAAAATTATCTCTCTCTTCACTTTTTCATTAAATTTAATACCTTAAAATTTAATTTTCCCAAAATTTTAACACTCAAACACAACCTAAGTAGTATGTATATGGCCGTGGATGGATGACAAGGTCAAACATTCTAATTAGTAAGTTTAATTTCGAAAAATTAATTTCTTTCGTTATAAAATTACGACTTTATAGCTAAATTATGTCTATATGTCTTTATAGCTAACTTATAAAATTATGACTGTCCTCGTTTCTTGAGTTGCTGCGTAACTATCCTTGATTTTGATCCCTTCTTATGATGTTTAGAAAAAAAAAAATACAACATCACATTGCCAGCTGCTAAGAGATTCCACTCACTCCGATTCCCATTATAACCAAGTGGAACACAATAACCAAGGATGAGGAGCTACAAAAAGCCTTTGAAAAACCTCTATGTGGTAAACGAGGCCTAGACAGAGAGACAGCAACATTGAAATAAAATGCTAATCATGACTAAAAAACCCTTCTCGCCACCATCATGACCAGGGATAGGACCCCCTAAGCCACTGGAAATTTCTAATGTGGCTTCGTCCCTCCCTAATCATCAGTAGGGGAGGGGAGGAAACACCTCCTCCCTATATCTTCCAAGCGCACAGAAATACTCGGGCCACATTCTCACCATATTAGATAAGAAGTCTACACAGTACACTCAAATCATCCTTTTATCTCAAAGAGCACAGGGTCCAGACGGGGGGTGGGTATTCAGATAAAGCTGGCTGAAGAACTACTACGTAATTAGTACAAGTGAGATACTGAATCCCGAACGGCGAACAGAATATTAGGAGAAAGAAAGATCGATTAACTAAAACTTGTCGATTTCTTCTGTTTCTTTGATTTCCATTTCATCCCCTGCACCTTAAAATATCAGTGCAGGCATCACCACCGAAATCTCTCGCATCAATCAATCATGATTCTACAGGCAAACAAACATCTACGTACAACCAGTAACAATCGAAATGGGTAAAAAATTATAGGGGTTTCTTTGCTTCTGCTATAGGGAGGTAATGCGAGAACAAAAGCCTTCAAATTTTCATTACGGGTCGGCGTGTCCGGCGATATCGTCATCACTGAAATCTCTTTCTTCTTCAGTGATGTCCTCTTCGCCACTGTCTACTTCAGCTGTTGAATTCGTTATACTCTCCTTTGCATATCGCTCACAGTATTCTGAGTGCACACATAAATAGCGGAAAAACTTAAATTTGTAATTCCAGAGTAAAAGGTTCACCTTGACCTTAGAATAATGTATAGTACATGTGTTAAGAAGCAATCTCAAAGAGAAGAAAACATCCTAATAAAACTTAATGACTGAAGTACTCCCCAAATGCTGCTATTCTTTATAATAGTGATAGTGGTACCAACTTATGTTGGGGAAAAAATTTTACCTTGGCAGTAGTGAAATTGAAAAGGGTATGGAAGAGAAGAAAGAGAGTAGAATTTAGGCAGAATCTTGCATCTGACCCTTAGGCAGAAAGTTTTTATTTCTAAAGAGATTCGTGGTCAAATCATTCAATTTTTCTGTTGTTGTTTTGTAAGGTTCTTCCTCTCATGCTATCTACACGAAAAAGACATATAAGAGAGTCCTTAATCAACTTACCAACATAATTTTCATGTCACAAACAAATGTCCTGGGTAACCCTCAAGCAAGCCCTCTGCAGAACTGCAGAGTGAGTTCCCAAACTGAACAATTTCAAATCGTTCTGGTTCTTCCTTGAAGTTGGTGTGCTAGAACACTAATCAGTATTATAAAATGAAGAAAGGTCGTTTATATCATAATCAAGTTTTCACCTTTTACTTTCTGATCATACTGCTTTCGGTCCTTCATCATCAATGATGCAGCATCACCATTGAGAGGGTCAGAAGGATTCGGATAAAGCAAGAGCTGTGGAAGGAAAACTTCAAACACATTTAACAGATCTGTGCCAACAGAAACCATAGTAATCCAAGTGAATCAAAAATAGTACATGGAAGTTCGAACACATTCTGAGCAGGGAAGGACAAATGGGTTTTACAACATGTAAAAAATAGGAATATAGACATCTTACAAACTACCCTACACGTCACTTTGGAAGAATTAACTGAAAATAAAGTTGATAATCAGTAATTACCAAACATTGGACTCCAAGATTGATTGATAACATCCAAGCACACAGAACCAGATCTGCAATCAGTGAAATAAAAAACTGAACTTCTCTTGACAACAAACTTAAAAGAATATCATCTGCAGTCATTTTTCAACAACCTATGAAACGTCAGCTAAGAAAACCGCATTGCCATTCATTGATGCTTCTTGAGAATAGTAGCCAGCCAGAGTGTTTTTCTTTTCGGTAAGAGGTAAGTAATATTATAAAGGAAAATGCATAGCTTGGGTGAACAAACACTCTTAAAGTGTTTAATCACAGTATACAAAACACAGCCCAGCCACATTGACTATTAGCCAATACCATTACAATACAAACCGATGCACAAAAGTTTAGTTGATTGCAATAAAAGTGAGCTTTTCATATGATCAAGCCAACCAGAGGTCCAGATGCTTTTTTTATTGCAGTTAAAAATTCCAAGAGCATAAAAGTATAGTTGAAAATGATAATAGATGTGATTTGCTTGAGGTATAAGTTGCTCACAATTCATCAACGTTTGGGTGGTATATCTTGTTCACAAACCCAATAGAAGGAGACTTGTATGGATAAGCATCAGGAAGCTCAACACGGATTTTCCAAACCCCACCTTCATAAAGGCCTGAAACCCACAGTTGAATAACATATAGAATACAACATCAAAGAACTATATTGTAGATAACCAAAACGGCTTTTACGAAAGAGGAAAAAGAATTTTCAGAGGAATCATTCACTAAAATACGAAAGAGAACAGTAAAAAACTGGATTCCCAAACCATTCTCTTCAATATCAATCACTCAAAAATCAACCAAAACAAAGAAATTTAGGATCAAAACCTTATCCAAAATTGAATTAGAATCTAATTTTCCATTATCTTTTAGCATCATGTAACTCCTGCATATCCATGGACATCAACCACACAAAGATAGCTGAACAATGCTGATCTCATAAAAAAAGTGTCACTGGATAAGAAACACAAATAATTTCTGGTGATATACATTAAGGATATTTAGCAATGTAGAAGGAATGGTAATGGGATCTATTTTCGTTCTGTAGTATTTAAAAGTGCACAGACACCACAATGTTTCAAGGACTTCACCTAGTATATATCCTACATTGGATTTCAACAACTAATTTTTCTGTCGTTATTCGTAGAATCCCAATATCAAAATTTACCCTCACGAAGATCATAACCATCAAAGCAATCACAAAAATGTAAATGACATGATAAGGAAATAGATGCATGAGAGTATGGAAAGTACTTTCTTTTGGACCATGGAATTCCACATTGAAGTCATTGAGTCCATCATTTATTGTCTCCACGTTGTAATCACTCATCATCCTGGAAAGCATTAACACATGTGAGAGGCGCCAAACAAAGTTCATTAGTCATAACTTCAGCATGCAAAATTGGGATTGCAAGCCTGAACTCGAACTCATTATACAAGGCCAGCTTTATCAAACTAAAGAGAAACAATTTAACTTTTCAGGGATATAACAATGATGAATAACTCACAACTTCAGCACATCCATCTCTCTCCTCTTGCTTGGAGAAGACATCTTGGTTTTATAAACTAACCGAGAACCTGCTATTGTCCATCAATGAAACTCATTGCTTTCTCAAGTGTTAATTAAAAGAGTTAACTCCAATGCAGTCACATACACATTTGTGTCCAGGGATACCTAGAGTTATAAAATGAAAAATAAGATAGTTTAGCATAAGAGAATAAGCACATACACCGTCTTTGCAGAGACTCACAAGATGTAATATCAGATGGAGAAGCAGGAAGCAGAACAAATCAGAATCCTCAAATTTTGATAGACAACTGAAACTTGGAACAAGGAAGGCACGTATCTGTTGATTCAAAAAGAAATTACAAATCAGAAATGGAGACATATTTTAACAACAGTTTAATCTTCCTTAAATAGAATTAGGCTTTGATAAACCCTGAGATCACAAAACAGGGTCTAAGGAATTATTTAAACTTCCACCATTAACATCTTCACATTGTTAGACTTTCAAAGTAGACCAGTCTACACTCAGACAAGCACTTAAGGGAAATCACCAGTAAAGTGCAGTGCAAAATTGAGTGGATGACATAAGACAATGGTAATTCAACTGTTAATGTGTTAGCAGCGGACGCATATAGCATAGGCAGGCCATGTCAATCATCATAGACCCATAAGAAGAAACAACATGAAGAAAATGAGACAAACCATTCTCATGATAAGATGCAAAGCTACATTATCCTGCTCCCGAATCAAGTAAAAAGAGCGTAGAACTCAGATTGCCTTCAAGGGCTTTCTTGCAACCCAAAAACACTAGTCGTTCTAGGACTACCATCTTCTCCACTACAAAATGACAGTGGACTCACTGTGGTAGAGTGGTATAGGGTTGTCCATGCCTCCTATGAGCTGGGTCATTAAGTAGAATGCATTCACACAAACCATTGCCCTTAAATTGCCAACATCTCAAGCTCAAACTGGCTACCTTGTCTTATGAAAAAGTATGCAGCTATACAACTATATGATGGTGCAACATACATGCATGATTGCATACATCCCTACATAATATACATAAATATGTAATGTATTTATGCATAGGCCTCTTATGTTGTCTTTTCAGCAAACAACACTTTCCCACCCATGCAGCAAAGTGATACATTATCCATCAAGGATCACTAAGGCAAACTTCATGAATCAACAAGTTAGTATTCTCTTTGGATCTATGATTTAAGGCCATTACGATACGGCTATCAGAAGTAAGCTGAAAAAATTTCCACGAAGACTAACTTTCGCGCAAGATACGTAACATCAATGAATGAAAAAAATCTATGATAATACACTGGCAATTAATCATTTTTAGATTAACAGAAAAGTAACTTTCCTTAACCTGCTCGAGTTCCTACTGAAATGAGGAAAACAAACACTGATGGTAGAATTTTTGGTCTTGATAGTAGCATTTCAAAAAGGGTATCATATTCCATCGTGACATGAACAGAAAAACCAATGCGTAGCGTCTAATCTGCAATGCAATCACTCAATTCACAAACACCTTGTACCATCAATCGAAATATAAGGGGTAGACGGAAAGATTTTGAATCGTTTTACTCAACCCAGTTCAATCCCATATCCACAGAAAATTTCTATGTTCCGTCCCTGTTCCGGCAAACAAATAGCGCATTACCAATTATATGATAATTTACAAAATAGAACATTAACAGAAGTGGCGGAGGTGTATTTATTATTCTTCAGAGCCAAAAGCTCCATCAAGTTCTGAGATTGTACACAGACTGGATTCATGACAAATCCCATATCCACAGAAAATTTCTATGTTCCGTCCCTGTTCCGGCAAACAAATAGCGCATTACCAATTATATGATAATTTACAAAATAGAACATTAACAAATAACAGAAGTGGCGGAGGTGTATTTATTATTCTTCAGAGCCAAAAGCTCCATCAAGTTCTGAGATTGTACACAGACTGGATTCATGACAAGATCTGTGGATTACCGCGTAAGCAAATCCATAGAGAAACAACAAACAAACCGTGCCCCATTTGACTGATTCCTGAGAAAAAGCTGGAAAAGAAAAAGGAAAACTTGGTGTCTTACGATTGCCACTCAGTTTCCAAGAGAAAAATCCAAGGACCCTTCCACGGGTAGGGGCTTGTGTTTCTTGATCGGAGAGAAGAAGTCCGATAACTAAACGGACAAAGATACGGGAAACAGGGAAAGTGCGATTTGAGAAGGACACAATACACTTTAAACTGATTGAGAGAGAGAGAGAGATTCGTATATACGCTACATAAGACATGTATGCATGTGTTTGTCTACACAGAATGGGAGACACAGAGAGAGTACGGAGGACGTGAGTTTCGACGTGTTCAGTGACACGCGTTAGGAATTCCGTGATTGTGTGATAGCTAACAATTTGATAAAAAAATTGAAGGGGAGATAATTTTTTATATTTATTATAGTGAAAAGTAATGATTTGACAGAGAGATTATATTTAAATTTTTTATTGTGTTAAAATTTTGAGAGGTAAAAATTTTTATTGCAAACATAACTTAGTAATTAATGATGATTAATATTTTCATTTAACTCCAGATTTTTTACACTGGCTAGGAAGCAACACTTGCGAATGGAGCAATAGCCACCCATCACTTGTCACAGCTCGTGACCATGCCATGAGCCATCGTGTTGTCAAAATGGTCGTGATATGTGTAAGTATGAGACCACTATGTGCCTCGACTCGTACTCTCAGACTGTAAAAAAAAGGGTACTCTCAGACTCTCGTATTATTATTGTTGGATCCTAAATCGGTCCATCATAACATTCACTGGACTAAAAATCTGAGGAAATTAAACTTAAAGTCAAGCACTTGAAGGAAACAAAAAGGGTCCCAAATCTCCTCTCTTCCCCTGCAAATAAAATAATACAATAGAAATCAGAGTCCTCCTGGGAGATCTCCGAAGCTATTATTAGTCCACATTGTCTTTTTCCCCTTGTTTTGTTTCTAGTTAAAAAATAAGAGAAAATGTTACTTTGCGGATCCCTTTCAGCATTATTTCTCCTCTTTATATATCTTTTCGCCCTCCCCTCTAGACCAGGCCATGTGGGCCTATATACATTCTTTCTCTTTTACCCTTTCTTTCTTCTATTAGCCCAAGCGAAAGGCGGTTCCTGTTCATGCATTAAATGGGCAAATTTTATTCTTCCTAGTATCAACTTTGTCGGGGAATATCCCCTCTTCTTAGGCCTAGTTTCACATGCTCGATGAGATCTTTATTTATGAGGTTTGTTGGGCTTTGATCATTGGGTCCAATCTCCAACTATAATAAATTTGTTTGTATTAGGTGGGTTCTAACTTCTTTTTCCTTCAACCTGGGCCCTGTTTTCTTTGTTATTGGGCTTTGACAATCCTTCCTTCGGCCGAAAAATCGTTACCCATCAATTATGCATTCCTATGCCATAAACTAAGGTTGTTCAAATCGGATTCGGGTGAAAACCCGAGGCAATCGAGACAAGAAGTTTGTAACCCAACACTAAAAAAAATTAAAACTATCATGTTCATACTCCTTTAAATATTTCGGTTTCGATTCGGGTTATAAGAAAAAAATACTTAAAAGTAAATAAAACAGTATAGTTTCGTTAAGGGTATAAAGTAAAAAACAAGTCATGTTAGAGACTCAAACCCGATTTCTCACGAGTTCATGTTTCAAAATCCAAACCCAATGTAACCCGACTCATTTCGGTTGACCTAGTCGGTTCCAGATCAAGAAGTTGGGTTTGTAGGTTTTTGCCCACCCCTACTGATGATGCCAAAAATCACCAATAGCCGGAGCCGATCAGACATGAAAAGAGACAAAGAAAGGGGCGACTTCGGATGTGAAGACGCCAATGCCTAAGTCAAATCTCAAGAAAATTTGAGTATTAGAAGAGCGGTTAACGCTTGAGAAAATATGAAGAGAGGTACTTGTCTATTTATATGTGGGGGGATTAGAGTCCTAAAAGAAGTTTTAATAATGTGGGCTTTAAGACTCCTTGAACAGTTGAGCGGGAAAATATAAAGGGGCAACATGCGTGCGGAGTGGGGTCTAGAAGGCGCCTGTGACATTAGGCGGAGGATCTGTGTATTTGAATGGGTTGGGCCAGTCAGATTTTGGCCCATCAGTAGTTCTCTCCTTTAAACCAAATTAAGTCAGCCGAAGTTTTTTCAGTGCAGTCATTATTATAAAAGTGGTACCTTTAGTGTTGCCGAACTAGACCAACCATCTGATGTGGAGGTGCCCTTAGCACACTGGATTCAAATCAGTCCTCCGGTGTGGAGGTGTCCTTGTTGTTGCAGATTTATACCTGTTCTTAGGTGTAGTGATGTTCTTGGCATTTGAGATCAACAATTTGCTAGTGTAGGGGCACAGGTTATCGAGACCAACTTGCTAATGTAAAGGTGCCCGTGGCATAGGTCGTTAAGGCCAATTTGCTGAAGCAGGGGTGTCCATGGTACATGTGAGTTAGACCAGCCGCCCGAAGTGTTCCGTCACGGGGGATACTCATTGAGGGTGCCCATAGCACTTTGCAGAGAATGACTATGTGCCTAAATTATTAGATAATATAAAACTAAAAGCTCGTCATGTTAGATAAAAAAACAGCGAAATTATCAGGGTAGGTAAAGAGATATTATCAATAGGATATTAGGGTCGCTGAGACCAAGTGGTGTCCGTGACACTGTATCATTAAGGATGCTCTTGGCATTGTCACTTCATGATGCTCTTGGCACTGTAACATTAAAAGTGCACACGACATTGTAATATCAAGGGTGTTCTCGGCACTGTAACATTGAGGGTGCTCATTGCACTGTAACATTAAGGGTGCACACAACACTGTAACACAATGGTGCGCTTGACATTGTAACATGAGGGGTGCACACAACACTGTAACAAGAAAAGTGCACACAATATTATAACATAAGGGGTGCACACAACACTGTAACATTAAGGGTGCACACATCACTGTAACTTGAGATATCAAGGGTGCTCTCGGCACTGTAACATTGAGGGTGCTAACTGCACTGTAACATTAAGGGTGCACACAACACTGTAACACAATGGTGCGCTTGACACTGTAACATGAGGAGTGCACACAGTACTGTAACATGAGGAGTGCACATAGTACTGTAACACGAAGGGTGCATACAACATTGTAACATAAGGGGTGCACACAACACTGTAACATTAAGGGTGCACACAACACTGTAACCTAAGGGTGCACACAGCGCTGTAACATTAGGGTGCACACAACACTATAACATAAATGGTGTAAACAACACTGTAACATTGGGGGTGCTTTTGGCACTGTAACTTCTTGGTGCTCTTGACATTGTAACTTTATATTTTTTGTGGAGATTTGGCCAAGACTTTTGCTTTGGTGAACAAGTTTCAACTTGAATATTTTCGCTTTTTAGAGATCGACCAGGTTGCCTTCATTAGCAGATAAGATATAGCTAAAAGGTTGTCATATTAGATAAGATAAAACAAGATTATGTTGAGATAAAACAAAATTATCAGATTAGATAAAGAGATATTATCAACAAGATATATTTGATCCGTGCATGACTTTCTCAGTTCCCTGATGCGAGGTCGGGAGGTGTTGCGGCTCTGAAGGTGGCTGGTCGCACCGCATAGGTCGTTGCGAGCGGTTCTTGCCAGTTCATCGTCGTTGATCTTGGTAGTGAGAGTGATCGACGTCACGGTCTATTTTCTGCCCCTGCTGGTCGGGAGGTGTGGAATGGAGACGTGCAGCGAACATGTCCTCAAATTCCATGTGTTTCTGCACTTTCGTCTTGGCATATGCAAAATTGGTCGTGGCTTTCCTCATGAGGGTCTTGAGGAAGTAGCTTGGCATGAGACATGTGATTAGCGCCATGAGTTTGACCTCATCAGTAGCCCGGGAGGCCGTGACGACCTCACGATTGAAGCGCATTATGTAACTGCGTAGGCTTTCCTTAAGGCTTTGTTTAAACATGAAAAAATAAGAAGTCAGGCGTTTGACTCGCCAATTGGATATGAAATGGCTCCGGAACTGCCTCCAAGGGTGTCAAAGTCGTCGATGGTTCCCTTCGGTAGACCAGAAAACCATCGTTATGTCGATCTCTTGAGAATCAATGACAACGCACGGCAAAGGATGAGATCTGCATATGACTGGACGTGCACGTGCAGGCAGAATATCTCCAGGTGGTCGCGGGGGCAGCGGGCACACAAACACTTTCGTTATAAATAGAGAGTCGCCGACGTTTGCTAGGATGGAGGAATTGTTGGTCTTAGGGTTCTCTACCTTGTTCAACTTCTGTTGGAGGAGCCGAATCTATTCTGCCAACCTGACCATTTGCTCATGGAGGGCGGTCCGCCAACCATCTGCTCTGTGTTTGTTGGAAGGAGATTGGTGAGTTGAGTGGTTGTCTGCAATTTCTTCTCCACGATCTGGACCAAGGTGGCCAGCAATACGTCGCTGTTAGGGGTCTAATGGGTATCGGGCTCAAGCTAACTTATGAAAAAAATACATGTAAATTATTTTTTTGGATGGAGCAATGGTTTGTGGCTGCCTGGGTTTGATACGCCTTGCGTCCGCCACTGATGCTACTATTCGTAGTTATTTTTCAATATTCTTATTAGGGAGGTAAATTTAAAATCTATCCGCATTGTATGTTGAAAAAAATTGATTTCTGGTCGATATAAATTAAATGTTAATGGTAGTAGTACAAGGACAAGTGATATTTAAAGATGATCACATTTTGAGAGGAGTGTGAAAGACTCTTAAGGTATTTACTTCGTTTTTTTATGGACGATGGAGTATCTAAAGTTTTGCCTCAATTAATCCTCCTCCTGAGCTTGTGCAGTCCTAGTCACAGGTGAAGGCAAGGGGGCGAACAAGGGCCACCGCCCCGGTTGGTCCTCCCCAAATTTTTTTTACACGTACATTTTTTTAAAGGCCTTCCCCCTTGGCCCACTGAAAATTCAGCGCACCCCCTTACCTACCCAGATGTCTCAGCCCGCCCCCTTAAGGCCCAAGAAGCCCAACCCAGCCCAATCCAACCCTTTTAAAAAAAAACATTAACATAGGGTGAAACTTCTACTTAATTTATTTTATCCCCTTATCCCTCACCTCTCGCACAATTTGACCTCTCTGTCTCTTTCTCTCAACTCCTCCATTTCCTCCCAGCTTCTGCTTAATTTGTTGAGATCTACAAAATTGAGCTTTTTGTTCCGTTATCATTTACAAAGTAAGTATTTTCTCCTTGCAATTCCAGGTTATTTTGTTGTTGATAGAAATTTCAATCCGGAGAAGCTTGTGTTCAATAAAACTGTCACACTAAAAGACAACTATAGCAAGAGTGCGAAGTAGATTTATGCCCTTGGATCCTTTGGATTCTTTTTGAACTTTGGATTCTTTTTCCAATATGCTTTGTTTTGCTCTTGTTATCTTTCAAGAATAAAAGAAACACAATAATTGATTCTTTTTCTCATTTATGTGTTCTATTTTTCTTTTTGCAGATCCTAACAAATTCAGCATGACTTATTGAGCAATGGGCACATCGTTTCTGACAGCAAAAGTAAGTACTTCATTTATGGAATTGAAGAGTTATAGTGCTAAAAATACTTGTGAAATACTTTGTTTCATTTATGTGTTCTGTTTTACTATATATATATATATATATTTGTGTGATTAGTTGGTGGTCCATTGGTGTCTTGAACAACAAGAATTTGATCTTTAATGCTATTACCACTAATTGGTTGATGATTTTTGTTTTCTTTTATTTTGTTCAGATAATGGATAAGTTTTTGATAAAAAAATTCAGCCAGCGTGGAGTCGTTTAATACTCTTAGCGTATATTTCAATATTTTTTGTGTTTATAGTTCTTAATTTTTTATATTTTAACTCTTAAAATATTTTTTTGCGTTACGTAGTAATTTTTTATCATTTGTCCTTAGGAGTTTGCCCCCCATCGATTGCATTCTTGGCTCTGCCACTGGTCCAAGTCCCACGTAGCTTAGTAATTATCAAACTACTAGTCATGGAGAACAAGTAGTAGAACTTTGAAGTTTAAAATTTTGAAACTTCAGAAAAAGCAAATTAACTCCCAAATTAATATAATTACTATCTTCACCGCAACCTCTCCGGCCGTCGTTTGAGAAGCTCCTCTCTTTCCATAATTGACATATGAGAGACGAAGACTTGAATGTGAATACATAAATTACTTCTTAGCAATATGACATGCATATTGGCACAATTTTGATTATAGATTAAGATCCACTATGGTTATAATAAGACGATTGACGAAAGAGAAAGCCTTTGTACGTCGAGGAAACAACATGATGGTTCAAATTGCAGCCTCATGAAATTCTGATCATAAAGAAGTCATCGATCGCTCGTGCAGTTAGAGAATAGATTATAAAACATGACCTTACTGCCTCAAATGGAGAATGTAATTAGCTGTTTGAACCAGAAGGTTGTCTGGTTCCAAACTGTGCCCACCAGGCACAATCTTTTGAAGCTTTTGGACCTTGGTTCAAGCAGCCCATTGCCTTCTCCTCCCTGATCTTCTCCTCAATTTCACTCCAAACATCTTGTCGTCCATATGGTTACCCAGATCTCTGCATAGACCCATACCCATCAACTCTCCAGCTCAATAATGGTAACTCTCATGCACGTATACACCAAGAAACAGACATATTTACAGAGTCAGAGGGAGCCGAGAGAGAGGTTATTGCCAGTGGACGTGGTGTCTAAGGGCTTTTATACAAGCAACGAGGTAGAGACTTGGATAGTGGCCATGTGAGGACTACTGGCTGTGGGTTCACGTCTAATGGTTTCTATACTATCAGTGAGATTAAGACTTGGCAAGTGGCCATGTGTAGTCGAACTGGCTGTGGGTTTGTGTTTGTAGAGAGGAATCACACATGCACTCAAACGGACCAATGATTTACTCCTATGTGGCGGAGAGACGGGACTTGTGAATCGGTTTCTACGGACTACAACCGCGTTTGGTGGCTTTTGCATGCGCAAATTATAGCCACCCACTAGTTTTGTGGGGATCAAGACAATATCCGTCCTAGTATTTTGACAGTTGTTCTACCCTAATCATGTGCTGGGATTTGGTCTCCACGTCACGAAGACCAATTGGCTGGCAAGCAAGAATGTGGGTACAACTACAGAGTTTGGATTCAGTCCAGACCGTTCGGTCCAACTGTCTGGATTGAATTTCATAAAATCTAACGGCTCACATGTCTCCACCTCATATAATGAGGCCTGTGAGGCATTAGCTCAGCTGAGCTCCTCGTGGAGTCGATCAAGCGCACATCAATACATTTTTCTCTCTCTTTAGCCGCACTAGTCTGACCACTAAACAAGTTGTGCGACCAGTTCTCCGATGAGTACAACTGGAACACGTGTTTTTTTTTCTTTTTTTTTCCAAATCCTCTATTTCAAACCCTAATTTCTAAATCATAAAATCTAAATTTTCCAAATCTCACGACTCTCCTCTCCTCTCTTTCTCGTTGCCGAGTTGCTTTTTTTTTGTTAATGAGAGATCTTAAGAAAATAAGAAATCGCACACAGGTCACTGTCAAAACGCATACTTATTACATGTCGTGATTTTTTTAATGTACATGTAATACATATAAAAAAAATGTTAGAGGTTTGGGAAGCCGATGTTTTGAAGTACTCGTATATATGATGCTAATGGTTGAAATTTGAAAAACCGATGTTTTAAAGACATGTTTTAAGTTTTAAAGTTTTAAAGAAATTTAAGAAGCCGAAGTTTTAAAGTTATTTCATCGTTCCACTTAGAATAATTTTGTAAAATAGTCGAAGTGCAGGAATGCACTTTGATGATGCACTGAAATGGTATTGAATTTAATTTTTACTGTTTGAATAAGATTTACAAGCATAAAGGAAAGGAATATGTCAATGATGAAAACTGCAAAGACATACTTTCAAGTGAATCCCTTGTGTATGAAATTTTTAGAGAGACAAAAATGACTTTTGATAGCCTCTGACAACTATGTTATTCGTATCCAATATAACAATATAACCATATTGATGTCATAAATAGGTTCCCTTAAAGATGTGATGCAATGTTTTTATTGTTAGCGAGACAAAACTCTGCTTGTTTGATGAATTTTTAAGCTTTTCCTTAACAAAAATAGACGAACTTCATTTTTTCCTACTTATTTTTTTTAAATAGAAAAACTTTCTATTTCAACTACCGATGCGGTCAAACCACTAGTTTTGTGCCCACTATTTTACATCAATGATTTGCTCATACCATTATCTTTTTACCTTAATAATGCAGTCAGTCGCGTGTTCCAGTCGTACTGGTCGAAGAACTGGTTAAACAAATTTTTTAGTGGTCCAACCAATACGGCTAAAGAGAGACAAATATGGTACTGATGCGTGCCTGGTCGGCTCTATAAGGAGCCCAACCGAGTCAATGCCTTATGGCCATATTAAATGAGGTGAAGACCGATGAACCGTTAGATTTTATGAGATTCAATCCAGACCGTGGGTCTGGATGTGTCTGGACTAGTACGGTTTGGATTGAATCCAAATCCACCGCTACAACCTATGACATTTAAAAAAAAACTATGACAATATTAGTTGTGGATAAGCTTTTGTTATTCTTTGCCTGTGATTGTACGGTTGTTGAATACTAGAACCTAAAAGCTGTTCCAATTGGCCAATCGAAGCTTGTAACACTTCTTGGCCATAGCTTTTCTGTCGATTTTTGTGTCTGCAAATTCTGCTAATAATGATAGAACTGGATTGGGGATGAGAATTCTCTTCAATTTCTATTCGGATTGCACGATGCAATTCGGAGAGAGATAGATTGAACAGGTGGACCTCATTGTAAGATCCATGTTGCCCGAAACTTTGAATGGGGCAGCATTAAATGGTGGGGGGTCCATCTGTTTGGTCTATCTCTCTCCGAATTGCACAGTGTAATTCGAACAGAAAATTACAGAGAATCTCAATCCCTTGATAGAATACATGCTTACGAGAGACATACAATTCAAACAGAAAATTGCAGAGGATCCTAGTCCCGAGATAGAATACATGATTTCGAAAGACATTTTTATTTCTCTCCAATTCTTTTTTCTTTTTTTTTGGAAACAAAATCATATCATTGATAGTGAAAACTAGAGCTTACAAATGATCATCACTTGATGTCAGAAAGGATTAAGTTTAGGCTACAAAAACCAGAGAAATGACTAGAGGCTACCCATTTTGCAAGCAAGTGGACCTGCTAAGAGTTGGAATACTACAAGGGATCCACTGAATGGACCAGTTTGGAAAGCAGAAAATAACACTCGTAAAGGAAGGATAAGAACTTCTATCTTCCAGCATGGAGCTTGGTCCGACTGGATCAGGTCGTTCCAGAGTTGTAGGGAATCAGTTTCAAATTGAACATGGGTCCAGTTTCGATGATCTTGAGCAAGCTCGGCAGCTGCCAAAGTTTCACCAAACAATGGGTCCTTGCCTGAGAACATAATATTGCCCAAAAGAAGCTATTGACATCCCATGTTCTTTGGAGTCACTGTAATCCCCATCCACCATGACCTTCCTTTGCTTTATCCTACTTGTAATTGCCCCCGAAAAAAAATTACCTTAAAGATCTATTAGAATATATATATTCTAAGCAAAGATTCATAAACAAAATAAGTAGTCTACGTACAATCACGAGGGAAGAGGGAGATTATCATAATCCAAAATGTCAATATATGGGGAGACAACTAACAAGAATTGACAAAACAAAATTTGCAGCAATAGCCCATTTAGCAAGGTTATGCCCCAGCGATTAGCATCATACCTAACATGAGCCACTCTCCAACGGGGAGGATCTTCCAGTAGAGATTTAATAACCTGAATGAGCGAAGCTATAGACCAATCAGATTGGAAATTTGGCATACTTAGTGCATTGCAGACTTGAAGGTTGTCTCTTTCAAAAAAAATAAGAGGGTAGTCAAGAAAACAAGCCTCTTGAATAGCCAATAAGGCTGCTCAGGCCTCTCCCACCAGGGGAGTACCAGGAGGCACTCACTTTGTCACGCAAAGAGTACATTGCCACTACTATTTCTATACACAATCGCAAGCATGGAAAATTCAGATCTAATGGCAGCATCATAATTAATTTTCCAATCATTGCCAAGAGGTTGAAACCATTTGTAGACTTTATCTAAAGTAACACTCTGCCATGCCTTGGAATGCTCAGCAAACAAACTTTGTATTCTGCGCAGAATGGTGCCAACATCTGCCTGTCTCTTGTTATGAATGATTTGATTTCTATAAAACCACATAGCATCCATCAACACAGTCGTATCTAAAATAAAGTGATCCAGTCAGAAATACCAAGGTCCCTGAATCGCAAAGTATGGAACCCCCAAGGAGAATCATGCCATGCTATAGAAGCCAACGGGTAGTAGAAAAATAAATGGACAAGATACTCTTCTTCCTCCATACAAAAAGGACATAATGAGAAATCAATACCTAAAGCAAGAAAACAATTAAGATTCAATTTGCAGGGCAAAAGATTCCAAGCAACTTTCCAAATTAAGAGCTTAAAACGATCTTGCAAGTCTAATCGCCAAAGTTTCTTCTAGAACCCCATAGGAATAGCAGAATACTGAGAATCAGGTAACCACACAAGCTGATCAACACTAGGTGAGAGAGGAAGGTACAAATTTAATATGAGAACAGCTTCCTCAGGACGAAATAAGTTTTGAACAACACTTTCATCCTACCTTCGTGTTTGAGGATGAATCGGCTCTTCCATTCTAATATCTTCAAACTCAGGAGAGATCACAGAAGGAGGTGAGGGTATAAAATGAGCAAGCTGAGGAATCCAAGGGCCTTTCAGACTCTTACATTTGAACCAGAAGATAGTATAAAACAACAGCCTTGTTGAAGGATAACACACATTATAACAATTCCTTTCCATAGCCGTGAGGAAGATACAGCAGGAGCATTATCCCACTGAAAGTGAGAATGCATGTATTTCGCCCGTAAAGCATGTATCCATGGTTTATCAAAGCCGGAATGAATAAGCCATCCAAGTTTCAGAATACGTGCTCTATTAACAGACCACATCAACTTAAGGTCAAGACCTCCTTCTATTTTTGGGCGGCAAATTGATGACCAAGCCATAGGCGTCCAGTGATGCCGCTTATCTCCACCAAAACCTCATAAATAGTGAGTCTAATTGAGAACATAGAAATTTGGGCAAAAGGAAATGAGACATAGTATAAGCTGGAAGGGCAGATGCAACTGCCTTAATCAAGCACATTCGACCAGCTTGTGATAAAGATTTGGCCTTCCACCCTTCAATACGATTCTTGACCTTCTCCACCAATTCTGAAAAGACTTGTTTCTTATTTTATCCAATGATAGTAGGTAGGCCTAAATGCTTCCCAGGATTGTCCAAATTTTGCAACTGCAGCATAGAACAAATTTCAGCCTTTGTTTCCACCCTTATATTCTTGCTAAAACTAACAGTAGACTTCCGCGGGTTGAGACATTGGCCTGATTAGCGTGCATATTTGGAGAGGCAGTTTAAAATAACTCTAGTTTCAGCTATTGTCGCACGAGAGAATAGGAGCAAATCATCGGCGAATAGTAAGTGAGTGACCGGCGTTGCAGCACGACCAATTCGAGCTCCATGAATAAGACGCTCCGCCTCAGCACGTAACAGCAGCCTGGATAACACCTCAGTTCCAATTATAAACAAGAACGGCGCTAGCGAATCACCTTGCCTTAAACCATGAGAGGGCTTAATCAACCCATATGGAGAACCATTCAATAAAAGAGAACAAGAGGCCGTAGATAAACATTGTTCTATCCACCCAATGAAATTGGAATGAAATCCAAAGCACCTCAAGGCCATTAAAATCAAGTTCCACTTCATTCGGTCATAAGCTTTTTCAATATCCGCCCGAATAGCCATCAATATACGGTTAGTTCTCCTTGTTTTTAACATATGAAAAATCTCATGCGCCATAATCAAATTTTTATAAATCTGTCTACTAGGAACAAAAGCTGCTTGAAGAGGAGAAATTATCTTGTCAATGACAGCCCGCAACCTATTAGCAAGAATTTTAGAAATCAGCTTGGACATTACATTACATAGGTTGATTGGCCTATTCTGAGACACTTGAGAGGGACAATTGCCTTTCGGAATAAGCAGAAGATGACAATGATTAATTTATTTTTTCGTGGCCCAAAAGACTTCAGCACATTTCATTTCTAGCTAGTAAAAATACAGAAACGTTTTAGCTCAGTATCGCATATATTAACTTTGTTTTTCCTAGTCAAGGAAATATAGGAAACCTTATTTCATAGAACGTCTTTCTGTTTTAGACTTCTGCTAATAATCTAACATATCATGTTCTTTCTCTTCATTCATGTACCCTCCAGCTGCTTCCCTTCCAACCTGTTCCGGCGGTTTTTGGGTCGGGGATGAAAAGTACCCCAGGCACTGACTCAGGGAAGTGAAACAAGGATGTGGATGGAGTTTTGAGAGAAATGCCTCGAGGCTGTTGGTTGATGGGGTAAGCATCAGCGGCTGATTGAAGTGATCAGAGAAATCAATTGTTGTTGACGAAGGGTGATCGACTGCATGGTTTGAACCGGCCGTAACCCTCGAATGATATTGATGGTTTGAACCGGCCGTAACCCTCGATACCCTGAAGATGGCATGATAATGTGTTTAGTCAAAGATGGTATGCAGCCATGCAGCAGCCTACAGGGGATAGCTGGCCATTCCTTTCTTCCACGGTTCCGGTTCAACTCGATGGTACTTGTTGGATTTGACAATGTTATGGTTGCACAAACAGGCAACTGCCCTTCTTACGACGCTCGGGTTTTGGGTGATCGAAGCCACACTGATTAAATTTCAAAGATTTACCAACGAGTAGTATAATATACAGGCTTCCCAAAATGGAACGGCAAAACCACTAGTATGATAATATACTGGATTCCAAAAATCCTAAAAAAGTGAAAATACTCCAAGTATACTTAAAAATGCATGTCATTTGAAACCTTACCTTTGAAGCCCTAAACAATGTGTTTAGGACAACTGATATATTTAAACTTAACCGTTAACCTCAAGGGATTAGCCTAGTGATTAAAACTTAAACCTTTATGGTTTGTTTCCTCTAAAGTCTCAAGTTCAAAGCCTTATAAATGCTACCAATTTTTGAGACCACCCTCAAACCCTTTGACCTGGTAAGTGCTCAAGTTATGCAGTACGAAAAGACTGCACAAGCTTCGGAATTAGTTGATAGGAAAATAAACTAGCTAACTCAAACACCTAGTTACAAATATAAAAAAAATTAGTTATTGAAATGTCAGCCATTCCAATTTCCGAAAATCTGAGCCTCATTATCTTCTGAAGACCTCAACTCAAGCACATTAATTATTCTCCAATTATTCTGTATGATAGCACACAATTTGGATCTCTCTGATTTATTCAGCATAGCAATAACATTGGCATATAATCTTATATGCAAAATTGCAAAACTGTACCATAACATTGCCTGTTGCCGACATGGACCATGGTCCTCCAACTCAATAAAATCACCAACATGACAAAAAACCAAAAAACAAAATGAAGAGCAGTATTGTAGTATTTAATGTGATCTCCAGGGATTTCCCCCATAGCAGTAAGCAGTACCGACCATAAGTGCCACTGTAGCACCTTGGACAACCACACGAGCTCTCATTAGCACCTGGCCCAGCTGAGAATTGCCTTGTCTGAAACTGATCAAGCCTGCGGTAAGCACTCCAGCTGTCATTAGTGCACCTGAGGTATTTATATATAATCAAACAAACAGATACTAAGGAAAGCATGAGATAAATGTTGAACTTCAGAAAGCCTAACAAAAGCCAACATTACGCAGCTCAAGAATATAATGGTAAATTCAAAAGCAATGTCTTATGAATGTACTATATAACACCAAAAAAAATTCTGTGTTCAGTAACATTAGAAGAATAACAAGCCGGTTCCCCCTCCTCTTTCTCGCACTGGTGGGTGGCTCTAATTTCCACCTGATTTGTAAAGGTCTGAGACTTGTGTAAGGGGACCTCCCCATGTTTTTTGTTCATATCAATACTAGAAATCACTTACTTACCCAGAAAAAAAAAAAAAAAGACAGTCGGTAATTCATGTTAGCAATAATGATTAAGATAACTCTGCCAATCAACCAACTCACACTAGTTAGCGAATTTCGGTCAAACATTACACTCATGACTAAAACTCCAATTCCCCACCTAAAATCTGGTTTCCACATGCTAGGCTATCCCGTCACCAATAGGAGTTAATAATGTTTCTCACAAGAAAAAAGAGGAGAGGGACAACAATCAAAATATTAGTATATTGAATAAAACTTTTATTGAAAACTTATAATGGACAACATATGTTAAACATCAGCCATGCTCACCTCATCATGCTGGGGACATCAAGAGGCAACTAAAGAAGTGATAAACGCAATGGCTAGCTTATGAAAATACTACCACCGTTGCTTTAGCTTTACTCACATCAGTAGCATATTTTTATGTGGGTCTTACAAAAAAAGGATTAGGTTATTTCGGTAAATACATTCCACCAAAACCAATCCTTTTATCCACAAATATTTTAGAAGATTTCAGAAAATCCCTTTTCATCTCCAAGAAATAAGTAAACGGATATATAATAATAACCACCCAGGATATGCAATACAGAACACGAAACCCATTTTGCAAACCACAGTGATTGACGTTCATCTGAAAGCTGGTAGTACTGAAAAGATTATGAAGTCTACCACTAAGGTACCGTTACCAATTCAAATATCTTTCTAACAGACCAACAAATGGGATGAGAGCCTTTCATCATTGCTTCCAAAATACCAACCCCAAAGCTTCCCTGAAGCTTCTCAGGAAAAAAAAAAAATCTTCATCCACCTATATTTCAACACTATGCAGAGAAGCAATCATAGAGAGGGTGAGACGTAGAGAACCAATTATGCAGTGTGTTAATTGAAGACTTCCACTCTCCTTACGAAAATAATGAAACCTAGATAAACTGAATCATACTTATAAACTCATTTCCCACCACAAATGTAGCTAAAAATGTAACCGAGACGCTTGTTCAAACTTATAAAAAATTTGCCCCAAACACCTTGTAAAAAGTTGACCCTTTTTCCTCGTTGTTATGAAAAGCCCGATGAACATAACCAGACCCAATATCAGAGCAATACCGATTGACAAAAATTCAACAGAAATACGACATCAAAATAAACAAAAATCAAACAATAACAATCAAAAAAACGTATGAATCGCCAAACTAAAATTCTGAAACAATTGGAACAAACTAAAAATAACAGAAAATGAGTTATGGAAGAGAAAATGGGGGTTTACCAACAGGGACAAGAGGGTTCCGGACGCGCTTCTTCTCCACCAAAAAATCTTCCGTATCGGGCGTAGTCGTACCAATCTTCTCCATATTGTACTGTATCCCAATTAACCAACTTTAACAGCAGAAAAAACGTCTTACAGACACACAAAAAAAACCCCAAAAGATTGGCGAACCACAGGTGAGCAATAAATTCAGAAAATTACACACTTTTAATTATAGCCGGTCGAGGGAGCGGTGTTTTTTTTTCCCCCTTTTTTTCGCGTAATTGTTTCGGCACCGCACCGGAGCGCCGACGTGGGATATTTTGAGAGTGGGTCTGGAGGCCGGCTTTTTGATTTTGTAATTGGGCCTCCACTTTATTTCTAACCCAGTTACATGGGCCAGCTTTAAATGTGTTCTACTTTCAACAATGGAAAACTTGATGAAAAATAATTGACTGGTTTTGTCCAATAAAAAATATATTGGTAAATAAATTATAATTAGATAATTAAAGAAATCCAACAGCACCAACACCAACAATGGTTTTGTTACTTACCGTTTTTCTTTGTCTCCAACATTTTCACTTTTGAGTGTTTTCAGACAGTAGTTCCAGAATTTTGATCTGATCAAATTCCTGAGGGATTTAAGTAGATTTATTATATGGTGGTGATTATGATGATGGATTTTGCATGGTTTTTAATGTTTTTACTCTGTTGATTTCAGACAAAACAAAAAATCTCCAACCACTAAACTACTGTTATCGTCTTACTCTCCTCATTCCACCAATGGAACTAGCAAAAACTTGATACAGGAGGTCTGCCAATACTCTGATTTTCGAGAGAGAGAGAGAGAGAGAGATGGGGTTGAGGTCCTCTTTGGTGGGTTTGTTGCCGTTTGCAGCCATGGTGATGGTGGAGTGCCTGGATGTGGGCTTGACCACACTGAGCAAAGCTGCCATGTCCAGAGGGATGAGTCACTATGTTTTCGTTGTCTACTCCAATGCTCTTGCCACCCTCATCCTCCTCCCCTCTTCTTTCATTATCCACAGGTAATCTCCTTGGCCGTCAACAAAACTGATACTTCGTTACTTGCTCTTTTTGCTCATAGAACTGACAGTGACATTGAAGTTTGTTAATTTACCTCTTGTTTTCAGGAACGAGAGGCCTCCACTGACCATCTCTCTACTCTGTAAATTTTTCCTCCTTAGCCTTGCTGGGTATGAAATTTCACATAAGCTCCACTTAATCAACCTAGGAACTCTAGCTTTTTATCGGGGAAAAAAATAATTGTTTTTCGTTGTTTCGGTGAAGGGTTATATGATATCCCTCTGGGTTATGCAGGATAACATTGATGCAGAATTGTGTATTCACTGGCATAAGCTACAGCTCTCCTACCCTTGCATCTGCTATGAGCAACTTGGTGCCAGCATTCACTTTCTTGCTTGCTGTAATCTTCAGGTTTTTCTCTGAGCCTTCCTTCTTGTATTAAACTAGAGAGGGGAAGGAAGGTGCTCGTCTTTCCAGTAATTAAAGGCCAGAGGCACAAAATAAGGAGAAATTGTGTCAAACAGGTTATCAGTCACACCAACAGGATCAAAACTGGGAAATTTGAATGAAATAACCCTATTTAGTGATTTAGGTACACGATTGAGATGGGATTTACAAGTTCTAACAAAGGTCTATCCATATTTGTTGTCGTTGTTTTTATTCCTTCCCCTCTCCCCTCTCTAATCCAGGATGGAAAAGCTACATTTGAGCAGCTCAAGAAGTCAGATCAAGATCATGGGCACCATGGTGTCAATCGGAGGAGCATTAATTGTTACCCTTTACAAGGGTCCGCCAATTGGGGAACCCACAGATCATTCTCGACCATATCCGTCCATTATGTTGGCAACAAGTAATTGGATCATTGGAGGCCTTTTCCTTGTGACTGCTAGTTTATGTCTTGCAATATGGACTACTGCTCAGGTGATATGTCAAATGACAAGCCACTTGAAGCAGATGTGGAACTCTCTTTTTGCATTTATAATCTCTGTGTCGGGGGAACTGATCTTGATAATTTAAACTCTATTTCCAGGCAGCAATTCTGAAAGGGTACCCGTCTGAGATGACCATAGTCTCCTTTTATTGCTTATTTGGGACAATGCAATGTGCAGCAGTTTCTTTGATTGCAGAAAGAGATCTAAATGCATGGAAATTAAGGCCTGATATGGAGCTTGTCTCTATCATCTACTCAGTACGTACATCCAATGAGTTTGTGTCTATTCAGAACCTTAATTACTAGAAAAGCTTATTGGCAAGTTTTCATTTTGTGTAGGCTGTTTTTGGAAGTGTGGTGACATTTTCTGTATTAACCTGGTGCATACATAAAAAGGGGCCTTTGTTTGTCTCCATGTTCAAGCCCTTGGGGATAGCTATAGCTGCTTTGATGGGCGTCATCTTCCTTGGTGACACACTCCATGTTGGCAGGTTGTGTTCTCTCATCCTCTCTCCATCATAAATGTTACCAACATTACCAAGTCATTAGATCACTTATCAAGCTTGATTAAGTGGTATACCACCTAGAAAACCATTGGAGTCTGATTTAATTTTCCGTTGTTTATTTTGTTGATTTACTTTGTTATTATTCAGATCTAGATTAGACAATTTTAGAACCTATTTTGAAATTATCACAATATTCTTTAATTGGGGGTAAACACCTATTCACCCCCCTCTAGTCGGGTCTAGTGATGGACTAATTTGGCTTTTTTTTACCGCATTTTGTAGTGTTATCGGCGCAATTGTAATCGTAGCAGGATTTTATGCAGTACTATGGTCACAATCCAAAGAAGAGGAAAAGGGTAAGTCCCATGGTGATGATAGGCTGCCGTCACCCTCACAGAAGACGCCTCTCTTGGAGAGCCAAACGGATGTATAAAAAGCAGTTGAATCATCACTTCTTTATAATCTTTGGATCTTTCAGAGCATTGTACTTTATAATCTGAGGATAAACAAAAAATATGACAGAGAAAAAGGAATGGTGATCTAGTTATGTTCTTGATCTCCCTTTTGGAATCTGTTACTATAGGAGGATTATAGCTTGGAAAACAGAGTAGCCAGGGTGTCAATTGCAGTTGAATCACGACTATTTCTTTCTAAATAACAACAGATTGTATTAAAGGTCAGTAGATATGGCTGCATTAGATTCTTCCGGCCGAGTCCTGGAGGCAAAGTCGGGTCAGACTTGAGTACTCTCCAATTTGCTGTCGAAATTGAGGGCTGAATTTGGAGAGTATTTTTTTTTCTAAGTCAAGTTTCATAACTGAAACCAATTGGATACAAGCATATAGAAACCACAATTACAGATCACAGAGTTCTACAGAAACCGGAAGGAGATCTAGACGGATGATACCCTCCATACCAGTAGAGGCAGCCCATTTCGCCAAAAGATGGGCCATCCGTTTTGCATTCCTGGGGATCGATCTGATCTGCCAATGGGGACTTCTTCTCAGCTGATTCTTTATAGCTTCCACATGCTCTGCAATATTCCATAGTACATTGGAGAGTACATTGTACTTAAAACTACCACGCAGATCCTTTTACACATTTGAAAGCTGATGCTACTTGTGAACAATAAATTAGGACTTCTAAAATTTCTGGTCACAAGGACTTTGGCAGTTCCGCTATCACATAATAGCATGAATCAGATCGTATTAGTTCATGCAACTCAACCCAAAATTGCTATCAGGCCACTCAATCACTGATCCAGATTATCAACGGTGGAGAATCCTTTTAACAAGATTTAAGGGTGATGTGTTGTTCATGCGACTATCTACATGCTAAGATTATTCAAAATTTCCCCTTTTGTAATTGTTTGGTGCACAAAACCCTCCCAAGCCATTTAAAAAGCATGTCATGCTAGGGAAGAGGTGAGTAAAAAAAAGTTGGTATGTTCCCTCTTCTTTTCATTCAAATTTCAAGTGTCTGCAAACTATGGTTCCATTCACATCTTGAACATGTATGTCAACTATTATACAAATTTAAGCCTCGTATCTCTCCAAAATATGTAGAAGGTAGAACGATAATATTGAGGACCACCCTCAATCCTCCTACAGCTTGTATGACTTCCTCCGCTATGAGCCAAAATCTATCAACCCCCAGTGAGGTACCTGCACCTAACCATTCTTCAGAGACCGCCCATAACATCTCACATAGGGAAACAATGTCTAAGAACTATAAATAGATGGCTAGAAAGTCCGGCCACCCGAATCTGGCATATTCTTCTCTGGATTGTGGATTGTAGAAAGGAAAACTTTGCACTGCCAGCTAAGAAAATTAGCCTTGTCAGTGTATCCATGATCCAACCTCACAACTTGAGATCATCGGAAACTGCTGATGGTATGCAGTGTGTAGCAAGAATATCTAGAGTAGCTGCTTTTGCCGTCTTTGTCCGAAGGATCACTATCTGCAAAGAATTAACACTTGTCAAGGAATGAGAGGAGCAATGTGTGTGTACATATTTATTGCACGCTGAGAATGAGGACCTGTTGATATTCTAGATCAAATTTCAAAAATTCATCTTCACAGTTCTCTACCATGGCGGCCAAGCTCTTCAGATTCTTCACAGGCTCACCATTGAACACAAGAACCTACACAAGTACATGATGAAACAATTCAGGAACTAAAGCATTTCACAACAGACATCATAAGAACTTCCAGGAAACTGCTACTCCAGACCTGGGTGTTAACAATGTCCTCGTACCCAATGTTGATATCCGCAACAAGTACCTTCATCAAAATACAGTTAGAATGTATACAACAAGAAGGGGGAAAGTGAGAGAGAGAGAGAGAGTACCTGTGAAACCACAACAAGCTGTTCATCTGGTGATTGTGGCATTGAATGCAACAGCTTATCCAAAAGCTTGACTGGAGCTTCATATTCGTACTCCTTTCCATACTAAAGATATGGGCAGCAAGAAGTCAGAATTACATGACACCATGCAAAATTTTGCAAGTCAAACATGATCATGATAAATTTGTTCATAAGTTGAAATAAATATAGTAGGTCCCAAATTCAAATGCAAGTTGCAAAAAACAAGAAAAAGGACCAACGTTAGTATGAAGCAAATTGGTTGGTGATGGATTGAGGCCATCAACGGCATTAAAAGTTTGAAATGAGAGTATTTTTCCTTGAAGCAGAACCATCATGATATAAAAGACTCACAGAGCCTACATGTGTATGATGAAAGACTAGGAGCAAACTATTAGAACCTCTGATAGGTGAAAAAAATGACACCCCACCTGCCAAAAACCAAATCTTTTTTATGGTGCTTGGTACTATTTTGGTAGGGCTGTAGGTTTTCAACATCTCAGAAGCCGCAACAGCTTTAAGAAGCTACCGTTAGACTGCTTCTCAACAACCGCCTTAAAAAGTCCAAGCTGCTTCACAGAAGCGACCAAAAGGCCGTTACCAGACAAACTGTAGGCTAGCTTCTGTTTTTCAGAAGCTAAAGCATCCCTGGAGAAGCCATGAAAAGCCGCACCAACAGGGCCTTATTTGATGACGACCCTACTGCAATTGGGGCTCATTCTCACATTAAGGAAATGAAATGAAGGTGATCCGAGGACATAAACCACTTAGAAGAAGCATGTTCAATCATATAGTAGAATTCCTTAGACCAAGAAGACTAAACTCAAACATTGATTTTCAATTAGTAGCACGTTCTAACATACTAGTCTTGCGGGTAGAGAAGACTGGCAGAACAGGATTCACAAGGCTGAATTAAAACAGCAAGCACCTATTCTAATGAAGTTGTGCATGCATAGAAGACCAAGATGCCTCATCCCGATAGCAAGTTAAAAATCAACTAGTACAAGAATTCTCCATTTTCATTGTCTCATTAAAAAACGAAGTTTAATTTCCCGCTACAATTAGACTTCCCTCGCTACACCAGTTGTCCAGCCCCCATTATGCTAAAGTTCTTGGGATATTGAAAAAGTTCAGCTAGAACAAGTAAACAAGGGAGATTAAAAGGGTAGAAGCAACAGGCAATAGCGTCCATGCGCACTCACACAAGACATGGCAATCATCAAACAAGCATTCAAAAGTTGAACAACAAACCTCAGAACGAAGGTATGGGACAGATACAGTCGTAAAAACAAATCCAGCAATAATATAGTATGAGGGAGGTCTGCCTTTGATGTGTGCCGGAATAAGCCTTTTGTGAGTTGCAAGTTTAATGTCAAAGGTGATAATCTCGCAATTGCGAAGTACTTTAATGGCTGCATTATCACCGGTATACTTCTGGGAGACAAGGTAGCTAAAACCTATGCGCTCTCCATGCCGAAAAGGAACTGAAACATCCCACATGAAATTGGTGAAGTGTCGCATCACAAACGGCGCATCACCGTTAAGGAACAATAAAGCAACCAAGACAAGAAAACTAGAACTTCACATCTTTTTACATTTAGAACCTTAAAGCACAAATTTGCATATGTAGTCGAGATAAGCTGTAATTTAGGGAGGAGTGGAAGGGATGAAAGGGGATGGGAGAAGTTTGGTAGCATTATGAGTTTAAAGATGCTTTTCATCAAATCCTCTGAGTTCATCTAAATCAAAACGGTATCCTATGGAACAATGAAGTTTTCTGGTTGCAGTGACCAAACAAGGAACTCTTATTTTAGAGATATATGAGAGAGAGATTCATCGGAGGGAACAAAACAAAAAGAGAAAAAAAAATTATTTCTCCAAGAAAGTAGAGATAATAATAATCATAATACCAAAATACAACAATTGATTCAATTTCGAACTAGAAAACTGATGATTTATAAACAAGTCTTCGTTGACTACATCGACATACAATTATCTCTCAAACCAGGGTGTAACATTAGCGATGCACTTCAAAATTGCTTTCATAATAAGTCATGCTTACCCATTCCATCGTTAGCTATATCAACTCCATCAAAGCTGAGAATAATATCTGATGGTTCCAAAACCTTAGATTCAGGGGCAGTGGGATCAATTCTTCTGATACGAACACCCTTTTGATCAGGTTTCATACCCATTGCCGTCCGCAAATCAGGATTTTCCATCTTCTGCCACTCAACCCCTAGAATTGGGAATCCTGCCATGTAAGGAATGGTGATGAGATTCAAAGCAGGGGGCAATCAAGTATCTCGGACTCGTAAAACTGTAGGTTTGCACCACATAGAAGTTAGTACCAGATGTCAACAAAATTCAAAGATGTAACTAAATTACCTGTATATGCTCCATTCTTCTCATAATCCTGGATGAAGTGCATGATGACTGGCGTTGGTATCACGTAACCTATATTCTCTGCATCCTCATGTTTAAGTGACTGAAATGCGACACCCACACAATTTCCCTTCTCATTAAAAGCAGGCCCACCAGAATTCCCAGAGTTTATAGCAGCATCTATCTGCAAAAGCAACCACGAAAGAAGGCATCAGGATAATTCTTAATGGGCAAACCATATACGTAATGAAATTCTGGCACCGTAACATCGTAACCTGCAAACCCAGAAGCTCAGTGGAACCATGAACATAAGATAGGATCTCTATTCGCGAAACAACACCACTTGTCACCGAAATCGTGTCTCCCCCAATGGGGTAACCCACAACCGTCACAGCATCTTGAAGTGCAGGCAAATCCCCAAATTCTACAGGTGACACCCCTTCCCAAAATTCATCATCGTCAACTGTAAGCATGGCTGCAACATCACAGAAATCGCAACTTGCATTCAATTAAAAATTCCACAATAGAGTCCATTATGTGCAATTCGAAAGGCCACCAAACTTTACTTCATGTAACAGATAATACAACTCAGAGGACTTTACATATACAATGCGCAATCAACTTACTCAACAACTTCTCTCTATCCATCTCTGTCAAAGTGAAAATTTATGTGCAACAATAATTTACCCTCCTACTCTCCTCCCATATGACCCTTGAGTTACCTCTATCCTAAAATTCCATAATTGGTTTTTGATAACTGTTATATTCCTCTTGCTCCAATTTGTAATGCACACCCATTCGTTAATTCTTGCATCTGTTTTATTGAGAATACATCATCCATCTCGCACATTGATATTGTCTACAGTAGAACAAGAAGGTTTAAGACTTTGTTGCGTAGAATGCTCCAGTACACTGATAAATAAATTAGTCCAGACACGGAAAACATAAATTTGGCACGTATATATTTACAAGTTTTAGTTGTAGCAATGAAATGCAGTTCCTAAGCGACGCATTCAAGCATGACTGCACGAATACAAACATCAACCAAACCAGGGAAGCTGGTTACCAATATCGCATTCGGTCCCAATAGCGAGCACGGTCGCGAGGTACTTGGTGTCCGAACCGCGCTTCTTGAGCTTGACCTGGGTGTAATGCTCGACGGAGTGCGCGTTGGTGAGCACCCTCCTCCCTCCGATCACGAAGCCGCTACTGCTGGAGCTGTACTGCCTCTTCCGCTGCCACGGCAGCGAGAAATTCGGCTCCGTGTGCACGCAGAACACCTTCACCACCGCGTCCATCGCGGGGACCACCCTAGCCGTCGGCCCCTCCGGGGCCATAGGCCCCACTGCCACGTCGAAGAAGTCCCCGCTGTCGAATGAGCGAGAGGGAAACCGCCGCGCGATCGGGGACAGCAGGGACGGAGGCGCGTCGGGCTTGGGCCGCTTCTTCGGGCGGCCGAGGCGCTGGGTGGTGACGTTGACGGTAGCAGAAGTGGTGGGTTGGTCAATGAGCTCTACGTTGCTGACGGAGAAGACATCGTCCAATGCGGTGGTGGCAGTGGACGGAAGATCTAGGGTTTCGGTGGAGGGATTCTTGGGCTTGCGGCCTCTTTTCCGCTTGTTGGAATCTCGGCCCATTTGGCTGGCGGAGGCTGGGGATAAGCTTCAAAGAAGGAGAGAGAAAAGAACGAGGGAAAGAAAGAGGGTCTGAGGGTGACGGACGGAGTTGCAGAGGGAGGGAATAGAAAGGAGAGGGAAGTCGTCAAGTCGACGACGTATTTCGTACTTCCGTTGCTTTACAATACATGTCGTTTACTTGGCCAAACGACCCGTAGCTGTGCGATTTGCCACTGTCGTTTCCGTTTCAACAATAATAATTTCCTGTCGTTAGAAAATACCTACGACATCGGTGATGTTCGTTTTGATTTATTTTTACGATACGTAGTATTTTGAAAATTTTTAGGTGATGTTAGAATTGTATTTGTATTTGTGTAAAAGTTGTTGATGTTTAAAAAAATTAATAATGATTTTTAAAGTTATTTTTTTATATTTCGAATTTATCTATTTTTATTAAAAATTGAATATTTAAAATGTATTAAAAAATGAAGAAAACGACAAACGAATAAACGTTCAAACCGCCTTACTCAACTTTTGCAAAATAACGAAAGTGACTTACGCAGGGGACAAGGCTGATATGCTGCAGGCCGCATGTAGGGGAGGGGGAAATGACCAAATTGCCTTTTACCAAAGCAAAACTTGCGTAAATCAATTGGGGGTTTTTTGTCCATTCACGTGACTGAGTATTTAATAAGCTTACGTGTGGGGTCATGTGTTTTAAAAGTCCATTTTACCTTTCGATTTTGATGTATATAACGCATCACAGGAGGGTATTTTAATAATTTTATATAAATATGTCCAGGGCAAAATAGGAAATTACAGAACAGTATCCTCAAAAAAAAAGCATGTTCGGTGGGATTGTGTATGACGCAGCTTTCACAAATCAAAAACTATCTGTAACAGTAAAACAGACAATCCTATAAACGACAAGTGACTCTTGTTGTGTAGTGTAGCTTAGTACATTTAAGAATGATATTATCCCTGATCATACGAAGTTTTTAACATAATGGGAGCTCAGAGACAAGTACCATAAAAGAAAGACAAATAAAAGGTCCTAATGGAATGGATCTCATGCATTTTTGACCATGTTCGATCGTGCACTCAAATGTAGATCGTAGTGTAAATCCTTAGAAACCCAAAGAAAAAGCTCAGCAGAAGGGCATCATTACAGCTCCCTAGCTAGCTACTTTGCTGCCTTGTGAAAAGTTGGCTTATAATGCAAGCTAACTGCCCACCATTACAATTGATAATTTGATTGCCACGGGAATCATTACAGTGATAATACAAAAGCACAAGCATTCTTCAAATTATCATCGGAAGTAACTGAGTACTATTGAAGCTTCGAGGACAATAAAAACTCTGGAATAAAGAAGATTTGAGGCCAATGAATAGAACATTTACTTCCCCACATCTACCTTGTATCTGTTGTCTCCGTGGTCTTCTGTTCTTTTTGCCGCGGACCTTGTGGTTCTCTACTTCACTTCCATTCATACTGGTATGGACAATTTTCTGGGAAAGTGAGAGGGAGATGCTTAACTACCTACTATTTGGGCGACCAAAACCACCATTTATGGTGAAGATATCTTTAGGTCTTTAGACTTGTTTAGAAATTAAGAGCCTTTGGGACTCTCTAAATGAGACCTTTTTATGGCCACTTGAATCTCAACCTTAAAGACCAATAGATGCATAGCCCTTTGAACTTTAAATTATAATGTAATGGGCTCTATACCCTTTTATTTGTATTGGCCTCGGATGGTCGCTTGTATTTAAAATTCGATGTCACATTATCTGGATTACGGCTACGTTTGTTACTTAAAATTTTACCATTTCTAAAATTTTAACACAATAAAAAATTACAATATAATCTCTCTCCCCCATCACATCATTACTTCTCACTATAATGAATATTAAAAATCATCTTTCTCTTCACTTTTTCACTAAATCCAATACCCTAAAATTTTAACCTCCCCAAAATTTTAACACTCAAACACAATAGTCAAAATTGTCATTTGTAAATATTAACTAATTTAAAGTTTTAGTCAAGTAAATAATATTTATAAACTTCAAAATGGTCTCAATTCGTTTTTTCGTTAACTTCTATTAATAATTTACTTTTTAATACTTTCTCTTAAAAGTCAATAAAATTATAATCTACCTCGATTTTCAAGCTTCCCAAAAGTTGCAGAAATTTTTGGTTTCCAAACATGGCCTTAGACTACCAAATGTCGTCCCTCCTAACTATATCTATTTAAAAAAAAAAACAAACCGTGTGCGCGTCCGTACAAAGTCAAGCCATTTCTTCGTTACAAAAATAATTTTTCATTAGTTTATTTTTGGACAAAGCCCAATCCCCTTTTGCCAAACACTGCCTAACCATTCATCCTCTCTGTAATTATATTTCTTCCTTAGTGGGCAACCCTCTGTTTTTTTTTATTACGTTGCTTAATGTGTACCTATGCCTCCGACCAACACTTTTTCAAGCCTGTCATAATTCTAGCTGCCTCCCCGATTCCTAGCTTTAGAGCTGTCGTTTAGCCTTTGACTCCCCCAACAGCCCAACTTCTTCTCCAATAGTTTAATACCTTATTTTGAGGAGGAAAGGTAGGAGAATGAAACGACAAGGACCCATTTTTATGGAATATTAAAGTGAATTTTCTATTTTTTCTTAATTTAGTATTCATTTATTATCTAGTGAAAATGATGGATTATGTCATTAACTAATTAAGGGGCGTTTGTTTGCTCAATATTTCTAAAATTTTCACAAATTACAATAAATCTTAATATTCAAAAGAATTTCTAAAATTTTAAGAATATTCTTTAAAATTTGACAAACAACCGCCCTTAAAGTACTGTTTCGTTAAAGAATTTGTATTTTTCTTATATGGTTGTAATTTTTGCAATTTGCTGATTTCCGTGGTTTCTGGTTTGGGCTATATATCCTCTGTCCAGTTGTTGTCTATTTATTACTACCTGAAATACGAGGATGGGTCATGCGTGTTTATCGCCAGAAGCTGTGAGAGGTTTACCGTTTACTTTCCTTCATGCTTCGTACACTGCCACGCACCGGACGGCGCTCTCATGACAGGCCAGGTAGCCCGTGCTTACTGCTCAGTCAGCAGTAAAGCACGGGCTATTTACGGTTTATTTAATTTATCTTTTTTTCGAATTGCATTCGTCAAGAAATTATAAAATATTAATCTTTTTTCCCTCTAATTCTTAGAATATATTACCATATAAGAAAATAATTGTGATTTTAAAATTTGTAATTATTAAATTATCTTTAAACTTTAATTTGACAGTATTTAATTATATTCGTATTAAAATGACCATCTTTTAACGGCAACACATTTACCAATATTGGATTCCCCAAACAATGATCAAATTAAGGTTGAGAAGATGGCTCCGATATTGGAGAGTAATATTAGATTGGCGGGGACCAGGCATTTTATATCAATATTTGCATTGATTTATGACAACGGAAAGGGTCAATGTTGAGTTGAGGTAGCAATCAATTGGGCAATTTTCTGATCATGTCACGGGCGTTATACCTAATGGAGTTTATAGTTATTCCTTTGGGACCATTGAAATTAAATTATTTCGTTGTCCAACTTGTTCTTTGTGTGGACCTCATAGCGAAGACATGAATCTATACACGCAACTTTGCTTTAAACAATGGGTAGATCAAGACTGAATAAAAGAGACGAAAAAAAGGGGAGGAGCATTTGGAGAGGATGCTCCAAATATAAAATTAGTCTCTATGATTTTAGAATGAGATAAAATCAGTCCCTAATGGAGGACCAACTGCAAAAAAATGGAATCATATGGACTAATTTTATGTTTTTTATCATTAGGACTAATTCGATTTTCACGTATATCACATGGACTGATTTGTATTTATTCCTAGAATAAAATACAAGAAGTATATAGTTTAAATATCATTTTACTAGTAAGAAAAGGACATACTCTTTTAGACTATCATAACTTCTAGATGAAAATTATGTTCTTTTATTTTTTTTTTCCTCTGCAAATAGGAAAACCACGTTCATTATTCAAATCTGAATTTATGCTCTTTTTTAATTTTCAAAACTTTATCGACTAAATAGTAAAATTTGAAAATTTTAGTTACGTTTTCAATTTTAAAATATCCATAAACTGACATCTGTTGTTTCACAAGTATAAAAAAATGTCGGAAATTTGTTGGCATATTTTTTTCACAAATTTTAATATCTTTTTTTTTATAAAAAATTATATCAAATAATCTATTTCTATACTTTTTTTATAAATTTTAATAAAATTTACACTAATTCTAATAAAAAATTCTAGAAATTTATTGAAACATACAGGTTCAATTATAAGAGATTCTGTCACCATCCTATCTATGTTTTTTCATAAATTTTAATAATACTTCATCCCCAATTAACAACCTTCAAACTTTCAAACAATTTCTCATAAAATTTTGTATAAATTAAAAAAAAAAATCAATTTAAACAAATAAAAATTCATAATCAGTCCATTTTTTATTTTCCAAACATAAATAATAAAATACGGAAAAAAAGAAACAGAGAAAAGTAAAACGAACTGCTACTGCTACTGAGTGAGAATCATGTGAGTTGCTGCATCTCTCTCTCTCTCCCTCTTTGCATCAAACCAACAACTTGTTAAACCCAACAACCCATATTAGTTTGTTTAGTGTATATCTGGGCGCTGAGAGCTTCTCTTCCCTCTTGGTTTCAATGGCTTCAAGTGCTTCAAGGTTCATCAAGTGTGTAACAGTGGGAGATGGTGCTGTGGGGAAGACCTGCATGCTTATTTGCTATACAAGTAACAAATTCCCCACTGTATGTTATTCCATCTTCCGAAGATCCATCTGGGTCCTTCCCTTTTGGATATTTGTTTTTGCGGTGTGGTTTGTCTGTTGTGTTGTTCAATGCGAGTGCGCATCTGGACTTTGCAGCTTTTTGGGCTTTTTTATGATTTTATTGCAGAAAGTATATATATCTCTCTCTCTCTCATAAAAATTTTCCTGTGGGTTTTGCCTTCTCTTTCATTTTCCTAATATATAGGTGAGGTGGGTTTTACTTTTATGTGTAGTCACTTGGGTTTCAACTGATGCTGGTTTACGCTAAAAAAGGGGGGGGGGGGATAATTGTTGCGGTTGCTGACTTTAGACTCTTTATTTCTTACCTTTTTTCTGAATTCGAATGATTTGGTGTTTATCAGGATTATATACCCACAGTGTTCGATAACTTCAGTGCAAATGTGGTAGTCGAAAGCACCACTGTCAACTTAGGCCTCTGGGACACGGCTGGTATAATTTTTACGATTTCTACAATCACACTTTCAGCTTCATCTTTCATTTGCTTCTGCTGGCATCTTAAACTGAGCCGACAAGTTTCCGATTAGATTCTGTTTCTACCATAAAACAGGTTTGGAAAACTTGGCAAATTTGTTGCTTTACATATGATTTCAATTTATGTCATAGGGCAAGAGGATTACAACAGATTGAGGCCATTGAGCTATAGAGGAGCAGATGTCTTTGTCTTAGCTTTCTCCTTAGTTAGTCGTGCAAGCTATGAAAACGTCCTGAAAAAGGTGAGTTTGCCTGAAGATTCTAATTTCATGAGTGTTGTCTGTGGTATAGTTAAATTTCAGTGTCTTTTTTGCCTTTTTCTGCTCTTTGTTTTGCCCTTGCATCAGCTACTTCTAATACTCAATCTTTTAATCAGTGGATCCCCGAACTTCAGCATTATGCCCCAGGAATTCCTGTGGTGCTGGTTGGCACCAAATTGGGTACGCTAAACGGAATTGACAATTTTTCTTTTGGGTAATTAAAAATTGACATCGATATACATCTGGAGGTGGAATTCTTTATTTTTTGCAGTTAGTTTGCTGCAATGTACAACCTTCTGAACCATGTATTTTGTTACTCATCATTCTGTATGGCCATTATTTTTCCTACTTTCTAAGGATAAAATGAGCTTGGGGTCCCAAAAATGTAAAAGATAAACTTTCCACTGGGCTTAAATCTAGGAGATTGAAAGAGGAAAAGAAAGATGTGCTTCCAGAAGCTTTACGTATGAAAATTAATGTTGTAGGTGTGCTCTTCAACTAAATCCAACCCTTATAATGAAGAAGACTGATTTGCTAAACAAGGATGCATTCTCATTTCAGATTGTTCATTAATTTCTACAAGTTTATGATTTTCGTAAAGCTATGGTTATAACATGGTTGAAAGTTTGACCCTGTATGTTAAGACATGAATGTCATTTGGGCTCATTGAATAAGGGTGGCTCCAACATGAATTCAGTCATGGGGATGAATATCATGGCCGGGGCCATTCACAACTCATGCACAATTAACGCATTATTATAAAATGAGTCATTTGGAGAGTTTCGTAAACATGTAGATTAATCTCACTTGGTCACTGATTTAAACATTCTATTCAAAATGGTTTCATCCCTAGATATCACCTTATCTTTGACATCGTACTTTATTTGATATAACAGAAGTGCGAGTTAAATAGTTTAATAATATTGGCAGGGGAATTTTTAATTGAATGGGTCTCCTATCAACAAGCAGTATCGTGGAACAAAACATTTTTTGAGGTTATTAGTATAGGTCTCTAATAATCAGGACTAACATAGAATTAGTGCAGGTTAACTACTGTAGAATGGAAATATAGGTCCTTTGATTTTACATGTCTTATCGAGCTATCTGAATCTAGATACTGATGGACTAGTGATGGTAGCTCCAATAGATCGTATTTCTGAACACAATTTAATTCCCATTCCATTACATTGATATTCTGGTAGCAGTGGAAAAAAGAGTAAATTGGAAAATTACCAGTTCTGTAGACTCTATGGACTTCCATCATGTAATCACTATGCGGACTAGTTATGCACAAGTAATGCAATTAATTTTGACATAGATCTTCGAGAGGATAAGCACTATTTGGGTGATCATCCTGGATTGGTGCCTGTGACAACTGCACAGGTGCAATTTCTTCCACTAGATGCTCTCTGGATATTGATGGTTATGATTGGAGCCATTTACGGTATAATGGTTTTGGTTTAATCAGGGCGAGGAACTCCGTAAACAGATTGGTGCTACATACTATATAGAATGCAGCTCAAAAACTCAGCAGGTATAATTAACTAGCATGTCTTGTGATGTTAGTGATGAGGCAGTACGGTTTCAACTGCAAGTAACATAAATATGGCATTCTAATTTAACCAGAGTCAACTCTTTCAACTAACGAGGATGTCAAAAATGTGCTGAAAGATGATTTGGCAGCAGGTTTTAATCAATCCCTATAACAATTTAACTGTATGCTCCTTCTGTCCAAAATAATAGTCTGTGTTTTCGTTTTTGCCTATCTCAAAATTATTGTTTATTCCTAAATTTCCAAGAATCATTTTAAATCTGCTAACAGCCATTCTTTTCTGACGCAGTCATTACATGTAGATGTGCCTTTTCACTTGTCAACGTGTCATAATGCGCATTGATAACATTAGAAGTGGATCTGAAGTAAATGAATTTAGAATTTAGTTTCTTAGAAATGTATGCTTTTTAAAGACTCGAGAGGGGCCATTTTTAAGGTACAGAGGGTGTATGTTCCAAAAAGAAAATTCTCATTAGACAAAATGCAGAATGTACTAATGTCTCAGCACCATGATCGTCTTCTATTGTATAGTTATGATGCCAGTTTCGTGCAAATGATATCTCTAACACCATACTTGGGTCTTTCTGAGAGGTTATGCCAATTTTTATCGTTATGAATTCCTCCTTATGAATCCTATCTGGAGGCTCTGACGTTTAGCACGTGTTGACCTATCTACTCTCCAAACAAAGTGGATTCTTGCAATGCCCGATGTGGGGTACTTGCTCTCACGTCTAAAGAATCCTGCTTGCCTCCACTTAAATGTCTTTTGATTGCTTCGAGGACTGTCCTCACTGTTTTGTCTTATAGACACCTTGAGTTTGTCTTTATGTTGTACTTGACCATTTACATTGGAAGTGCAGAATGTGAAAGCGGTTTTTGATGCTGCAATCAGGGTGGTTATCAAGCCACCACAGAAGCAAAAAGAGAAGAAGAAGTCACGTCACGGATGCCTAACGTGAGTTCCTTCTTTTCTTCGTACCAAGGCCTCCTTGCCATGGTTCAATAATTCCTGATTTGAACTCTCACACTGTTTGGGGATTGTGCATAACTGAGATGTTCCTTAGATAAATGAATGTAGTTCCAGCATTACCTGCACTGGACTTGTAACGACCCAAGGACAAGCACTAGCCACATCTGTGCTTTGACTTCGAAATGACTAGTCAAGGTTGTTTTTGAAGCTCCTTGGATCATTATAAAGCTCAGTTCAACCTATTAAGGTCTCAATGTGGGACTTGACCCTTATAGAACTCATTTCCCATTCATTCTCCCATTCATTCTCCTCTCTCACTCCATGTGGGATTCGGGGTATCACAATCTCACCCCCTTAAATCCTTGACGTCCTCGTCAAGGCCCACCAAGCCCACATTGGTGGTTACTAGGATCGCTCTGATACCATTTGTAATGGCCCAAGGACAAGCACTAGCCACATATGTGCTTTGACTTCAAAATGACTAGTCAAGGTTGCTTTTTGAAGCTCCTTGGATCATTATAAAGCCCAGTTCAACCTAGTAAGGTCTCAATGTGAGACTTAACCCTTATAGAACTCATCTCTCATTCATTCTCCTCTCCCACTCCATGTGGGATTCGGGGTATCACAATCTCCCCCCCTTAAATCCTTGACGTCCTTGTCAAGGCCCACCAAGCCCACATTGGTGGTTACTAGGACCGCTCTGATACCATTTGTAACGACCCAAGGACAAGCACTAGTCACATTTGTGCTTTGACTTCGAAATGACTAGTCAAGGTTGCTTTTTGAAGCTCCTTGGATCATTATAAAGCTCAGCTCAACCTAGTAAGGTCCCAATGTGGGACTTGACCCTTACAGAACTCATCTCCCATTCATTTTCCTCTCTCACTCCATGTGGGATTCAGGGTATCACAGGACTAATATCAGCTTTCCTATTAAATATTTTTCATATAGATCTTTCTCGCCCTTCAGAATTTAAACCATAGATTGTATTGCCTCTGCATCATTTTCTCGTGTTACTGCTGCTGTAGCCTTTTCTGCAATTAGCGTCAGCATCCTGATAATATCTTTTTATGGCCTGCCTAAATAATAGTGTTGGGATGAAAGGTCATCTTGAACTATCCCAATTCTAATATCTCTTATATCCTGAGTCTTCAGTTTCTTGGGCGTAATCTGTTACTTAAAACTGCAGAAATTTGTTTCGAGGGAGGAGCCTCGTGTGTCTCAAATAAAACATCTACCGTGGAGTTTGTCTTGGCAATGTCACCCAGAAGCTCTACGTTGCATTGTGGCTGTGAGGTTCCCGTTAGTTTGATTTTCCTCGATAGTTTCTGAAGTATATCAGAATACAGCTCTCTCCAAAGGTCATCTGCTCTGCGGCTGTTTTCTTTTGTTCTCTTTTTTTTTCTCGGGTTTTTCTATTATTATTAGCTGGAAAATGGTATGTCCTAGGACACTCGTCTTTGTGTTATTTGTTCATTGTAAAGAATTGAAGTTATCAGTTTTTCTTTTTGGTTATTTTCTTTTCTGTTTCTCAAACAAGAGAGTCTGGTCTACTTCATCCATGCTATTCACCCTCTGGTAGCATTTCAAACGAGCTGCAAGAGCAAGAAATGATGCATGTAGTTTCTACTAGCTTTGCAAGGTGAACTTATTAGATTTCAGGTGCTCTCTCATCGTATGTATAAAGTGATCATCATTTATTATTTGCTGATGCCACGTGCCTTTATATTCTCCTTTTTAATTCTAGTTCTATAACTTGATGTTTACCGGTAATGGGAAAGAGAGAAAAGGCTGTTATGGCCCCCCTCGTAAGAGAATGCTATCTAGTTTTTCTTTAAGCAAATGAAAGAAATGGTATCAGTTACTTGCCCTTTATATGGTTCGACAGAAGCCGAGACTAGAGGAATCATCTTTTCCATTCTTCTTTTAAACTAGGGCTTTTCAATTAATTTCTTCTCAATCACAGACAGATTATTCATATTATTCTCGGAAGCAATGGGATATCTGGTCTTATTCAAAGAGATTTACCAGTCACCCTTTATGTCATCACAATTTTCCTCCATCCATGTTAGGATTCCATTCCACTACGCAATGCCTTTCACATGTTCAGTCAAAGAAGAACATAATCTTCTCACGAGTCGCAATCAATGCAATATGCAACACATTTGCTCAGGAGAATTAACTAAAATGTTACTTCTCTTATTTAACTAACAAGGAAGGAGTTACATACGTGAAGAAAACACTAAAAAAATTGCTCTTATCATTCATTGAGAATTACTCTTTACCAAAACCTTTTTCCCATCTTTCTCCTTTGCACAATCCAGGAAACGTTACAGAGATCCTCTCTCTCCAGCGAAACGGTTACTTTTGAAGGTGATGTCCAAATTCTTATTGCACAAATCCATGACCCCCATGCTAGCCCAGACTAGATTATTGAAGAGGAAGTGGTATGCATTCGACACCAGTTAGCATGTCAACCTTCTTGGTCTCTTCAGTGGGTGGCCCGTATGGCAAATTCTTGTGCCCATCATCTTGCTCGGTGGTGTGCTATGGAAGATGTATATGGCTTGATTGATTTGGCTCGATTACCTCCCAATGTTGTAAAATGCGATTTAAGGCAGTAATGGAGGTGTTTGCGGAGAAAAAAAAAAAAAGACTAGACTCTGCACATTAGTACTCACAGACGCAATCAATAACTAACAAGCTTTGGCTCACAAATTTTGCGTTGCTTAATTCTACTGCCAGGATGAGTACTTGTATCCATCCCAACCTCCTTCTGGCTCCTTCCTTTTCAAGACACCACCAGCCACCTGGTACATCCTTGCTTGCTCATCAGCAACAGCCTGCGAACTGGCAACAGACAGTTGCCTTGGTGGAAGAGAACTCTCATCTCTCCCTTCTACATCTGGGCCTCCAGGACCGGCATTGAGATCTAAAGCCTGTCTTCCCCATTTTCGACTGCTCTCAGCACTACTATTATTACTACCATCACGAAAGCTTACAACAAAAGGCCTCGGGTAATGGGATGAAACTGCACCAGCAGGTCCTAAAAGCGGGGTATGGACTGCAGGGAAGCAGACCTTCCCACCAGATGATGAATCTACATATGTTGTTGAACCACCAGAAAAAGTCGCTGAAGGCAATGGAAAGCTGGTTCCAAAAGGGAAGACAGGGTACTGAAAAGGGCTGGAAGGGAAGGGCACTGCAGGAGACGACGACAAGACTGGCCCCCTGTAGACATCAGGACTAAATGGGTTGCTGCCACCAGCGTGACCTAACAACCTTTGCGGCCCACCAGTTCCAACAATTGGGAAAGGCGGCTCCACTCTATCAGCCATTATTGACGGAAAGGCAACTGCGGAATAAGTGCTTCCTGAAGCAAACCATGGTGAGAAGTTTCCCATTTCTGCATTGCTCATACGAAGGCCGGAAATAGGTGGTTGGGATGGCATACTGCTCCCAGCAAGCTGAATAAACGGAGGCGGCTCAGCATTCAACTCATCAGCAGGCCCATTGTTTAAATCAAAGTCCCTGTGGCCACTCGCTGCACCATTACGTAGACCACCTGATGATTTGACTGGCACAAGTGGTACATCCATTCTATGGCTGTTGCTTGTTAAGTAATTGCCCATGTCAGAAGCATCACCAATACGGTTCAAATCAAGATCAAGTCCCCCGGAGCAACGAACAGGTACAGAAACCGTCAGTTCCTCGCATGCCATTTCATTGTTATTTGTTTGGCGAGGTAAATTACCAATCTCCTGACCACAATCTCGATATGCCAAATCCTCAAGTACTCTTTCATCAGGTAGATTCAAGTCAATATCCAAAGGAGGGCGACCCTGCTTGCCAGCTGTAGCATCAGGAAGAATAGTAGTTGCAGTGCCCTGCAGGATCTCAGGAGTTTTCCGAGGTTCAGCCGGCCGAAAGGCACTAGTGGCTGCTGATCCCTTCCATCCAAGCTCCCCTCGACTCCTCAATAGGTCATCTGGCGGAACAAAGGGCCCTTTGGCGGCAGCTGCCACTGTAATTGAAGCAGGAAGGCCACCAGAGAGAGAGGAAACAGGAAAAGGTAGTGGACTAACCAAACGAATAGCAGCTGGACCTCCGGCTGCCGTAAAGTTATTCTTTTCCCCAAGTTTTCCGTCATCAACAGTAAAGCCTTCATTCAAATCAAATTCTAGTTTGGCATCCATATCTGACACCCCTGAAGCCGATATAGAAGAAACATCTGCAGCGGTTGACGTACATTCCTCAGCATCATCTGCTTCAGTGCCAGTCAACTTTGACCCCCTAGACTTCTCATGCTGTTCTGTCTCTTGCACAGGAGATGCACGAGAAACCTTGTGAGGAGCTGGTCTACTATGTTGGTCATTACCTTCTTTGCTTCCCAAATTCTCCCCCAGATCCTTGTCATCCGGTTTAGCATCAGCTGAAACTACACCAACTAGAACTGGATTCTCAGGGTTTGCAGGAGCATTTCCTTTAAGTTCATGACATTGTATTTCAGTCTGCTTAACATGAATCCTTGCATCTCCTTCCTCATTCTTCTCAGCCTTCAATTCAATGACATTTTCAGAAACCAAATCTTTCCCACCACCAGAAGGACGCCGCACTTCCTTCGTTACTTTCAAAATCTCAGAATGGAGAGTCAAAGCAGGAGGTTTCTCCTCAGTCTTGACGCCACTTTTCAACTCTCCAATTATCAACTTCTTGTTCTTACTATCAGTTTCTAGAAGGGCTTCTCCTCTGGCTTCCATCTGGACTTCTAGATTTGCAACCGCATTACTGACCTTTTCTTTGTCCAACAAAGGACCATTTGCTTGTTCTTTAACATCTGGAAGGGCATTTGCATCCACCCCACCAACTGCCTTTTTATTAAGAATAGTTTTGCCTTCTTCAATATCCATGTTTTTCATCCTTTTGCTTGCAGGGGAGGAAGCCACTACAGCAGCTACTGTTATTTCAGATGTATTTCCATTGCTCTCAGCACATGGGTCTGCAGTTTCCAGCAAGTCCATACTTGAAGAATCAAAATGTCCGCTGTGCCCACCTACAGGTTTCTCTTCAGACACCAAAGAGGCAGGATCACCTTCTCCATCTGTAGGCCCAACATTGGTGGTAAGTATAACCTGCTTCTCATGCTCAACCTCAGCACTTTGATTAGACTGGCTACGGTTTGGGGCAAGGTCATCAACAGGAGATGATTTAACATTTGAATCACAAATACCTGTGCAAGAGGGTTCAACACCAAGTGTGTTTCTCTGAGGAGAATCAGTTGGTGATACCAAATCAGACTTGGACATCTCTCCAGCAGCAACACTAGCCAGCAGGTTCATTCCAACATCATCTCCAATTGACATAGATGCATTAGCTTCTGAATACTTGACACAACTTTCAATCAAAGCATTCATAGATCGCAAGGAAGCCTCTTGTGCAGTCCCTGGTTTAGGCTCATTTCCTGATGATGAAGCAGCTTTAGCTTCTGCCAACTTTTTACTGTCGTCACCAGTCCTAGGACGCTCTTCATCTGTAATGGCAGCAGGTGATGCATCACCTTCATCAGAGCCAGTCAGCACATCTTTGAAATCATTGCTTTGCCATGATTCCGTGTTCACATCTGAAGTAATATTAGCATGATATGCATCACTCTTTTCCTTTGAACTACGATCAAACTGATCAAGCTTCTCTGAAAGCACAGGAGAAGAAGCTCTGCTATTCACGATTGAAGGATCTTCAAACAATGCTCCACTGGCACTTTGTGCAGGACTGCGCACTCGATTTGGAATCTTAACAATCAACTTATGACTATCATTGACCGCCCCATCAATTTCCTTTTCACACAACAATGGGGAGTGTGATTGTTTTTCTGAGGCCGAATTTTTGTGCACGGAACTCCTGTTTGAACCACTATCCTTTTGAACGCCAGAAAGAGTGGAGCCAGGGAGGCCATTTATTGACTTCCTATGCCGTGAAGAACCACTTGATATCTTATTTCCACTCATGGAACCAGCAGTAGGGCTCCTTGTGTCGTCCTTCCCTGAAAGTCCTCCAGTTTTAGTCTGGTCACTAGAACAAGATTGACTGTTGTGGGACTGACTAGAGCTGCTACTTTTCTCATCCCTAACAGTAGTCAGAGGGAGATCAGAAGTGACACCAACAGCATGCCTAGCCTGGCCATCTTTCAAGTTAGTACTAGCCTGTGCAGGTGACAGCACTGAAACTGATTTTGTAGACCCTGGAGATGCAGATGCAGACCGAGAAGTGCTCTCCCCTTGGACGACCTTAACTGGAGCAGTTTTGGATGCATAGAGGGGTGGAGCTGAGCTCTTCACAGAAACATCAGTGGAAGGTCCTGCGTGTCTATTACCGCCATGGGAAACTTCAGGAAGACGTGCTCTAGCAGGCCAGGGAACAACCTGATTTGAACCAGATTTTGCATCATTGATGTTCATTTCAGCCTCTACACGTTTCTTCCAGGTATCAACTAAACTTCTTGCTTTCTTCTGGATTTCCAAGTTCTTATGAGAACGCAAGAGATTCACAGACTTTCCAATGTTGCACATCTGTAGGGCATGAAGATTTACAGGCAGCTTATCAAGTGCACGAAGCAAAACCAAGAGAAACTCCTCAACATATTTATCACCATCCTTGGAGCCAGTACCATCACCAATCTTCCCTTTATGTACTTCTTGGAGCCATTCGTCTAATACAGGCAAACCTCTAAGCTGCACAAACCGATTAAGGTAATCAAACTTATCTGTGGCTGCTATAACACCGACAAGCATTGACCGCCCAGCTAAGTCTATCTTCTTCTCTGTTCTGTCAGGCAGCATGAGCTGCACCAGTCTCTCGACCCCTTCGAAGTCCACAAGGGCTCCTTTCTCTGTAATTTTGGCAGTCTCGGATTTCAAATTAATTTCCAGTCTACTGTGACCAGAATCCTCGTCATCTGCTTTTGTAGGACGCTCTCGTTTGACAGGATCAGAACCCTGGTATCCCCGCTCCCTCTTCTTCCCCTTTACTTGAGAAGGAACAGAAGAGGTGCTATTCTGAACACTATCTGAAGCTTTTAACTGTGACGTTGATGTTGGACCACTCATTGGTTTTGGAGATCGACCACCTGACTGCAATGTTGCATGCATTTCAATTCGTGTCTTATGTAAGAGCTGATCTACTTCTTCCTGACGTTCCTATATAAGAAGAGACTGTGAATACCCTAAAAATTCACCATAAGAGCAATTTAAGGGTGTCCAAAAGCATAAAAACTCACATCAATATAATCTTGATCAGTTAGCCACCATAAACACCTGTTTGTGACGTCATACACCTGCCGACACACAAATGACGAAATCCCTGATGGAAGCTCAACACCTTTAGGAAGGAATGCAACTTTGCATGGATGAAGTAGCGATGCAGCAAGAATCTCATCCTTATGAAAGGAATAAAAGATTTCGTTTGGTGCAGCTTCCAATTGGACGTCTTTGCCAAGCTTTACTTCAGAAGGACGATAAAGCCAATTAACACCTACCTTCAACTTATCCTCTTTACCTGCAGCCAACCAACGAATTATTCCAATGAAAGGTGGGGAATCCTGAGGCGGTTTGAAAAGAGCACAATCACCAACACTGATCTTGCGTCCATCCTGTGAAGGTGGCAGGGGAGGGGAAAAAAGACTTCAGTTAGAATAAAGAGTAACAGATCCTAAACCTTCGGCAGCACTGCTTAATGCCAATACATGACTAGTATTCCAAGCACCAACAAGGACGGTACTTCACAAAAAAGATTCCCTTTCATTTAAATAAGAAACGAAACTATAAACTAAATATGGGGAGGACAATGTAAAGACCATTTATACGGTTATGAAGCTCATCAGAAAGATCTACTACAAAATTCGAAATTTGTTGACACACTATGCAAACCAAAGTGTCCCACCTAGATGGATGTTGCATGCCCTAAATAAGTTTCCTGGTTATAACATTAGATTTGCAGAAGGCTAATAAATACAGTTAAAACATCGGTTTATAGCGAAAATATATTACCACCACATTGAAGATACAATACCCTCAATTCCACCTGCTAATTTAACAGTTCCAACAGAAGTAGACCCCTACAACACCTTCTCTTTCATGCCCAAATGTCCAGGACACCTACACTGGTGCAACAATTTTTTTTTATCCTTTTTCAATAAACAGACAAATTCCAATTTTTCTTAAAGTTCCAGAAACATGTAACTACTGCCTAGAAATCACTGTTCCTTCCCGCTCACCCAAAGGAGGTAGCCTACAACTCACATTTGGTGCATTTTCCATCAACTCTAGAACAGAAACATCTGATGCACATAAATTAGAAGTTCCTCGCATGGAAAGAAAGATTTTCTTGTGGTTGACAAGATAAATTATCGATTTTTGTCTTGTGCATATCTAATCTTTGAGGCACCAAAGCCTACATGCAGAGTATTAGATGGCAGTGGCACTAGATTACCATCTTAATTACGTCTTACTTGTAGGTTGAGAAAAACAAACAGAAAGACCAGTCACCGTAGTCCAGCAATAAGACGTGTACAGGTCAGAGCCACATGCTATCGTTCCTATAAACAACAGCCAGAAACTGACATCTTAATGGAGAACGAGTAGACAGCAGGGAACCTGCTGTTTCAGAAGCGGACCTAAACTTACAGGATTATAAAGCGCAACAACCCCCACCCCTCCCTCTCTCTTTGGGGCCGGAGGTAGAAAATAACCTCAACTTCAGAAAGGCACATTCACCCAATTACGTAAATCAATCCCATATTCCACAATAGAAAAAAAAAAGTTTTGTTTCCCGTAAATTTCAATTCACACAACCCAAACGTATCACAAAACGAGTATGGTTTCTTCAATTTGTGCCGCTCCCGCGAATTCAAGTAACTCACAAAAAATTCGGATTCATTTCCTCGATTACCCCGTCCCCCAAATTTATCAGCTCAGGAAAAAAACAAAAATACGGACATTCCTTTCTCAGAAAATCAGGTTCATTTGCTACTTTATATATCAATCAAAACTAGGCACCCATCTTCTCATCCAAAAAACTATTAAACTCAAAAAAAAGCAAACCCGCAAAATTTCAAAACAAGAACCTCCAGAAAATCAAACCTTGCAGAACGAATTAGCAGAAGACGAAGAAGAACCATCGGCTGCGGCGTCTACGATCGCACGCGTGGGGACTGTCCACATGTGCCGATTCCGTTTTCTCTCCTCAATAGCCCGCCCAATCCCATGCATAGCCTTCCATTTTCCCCAATCCCTCCTCCTTCGATCCCACCTTCAATCCCTTCTACGAATACCATCAATTCCCAACCTCCGTTCCTACGGCACCAATTCCCCTACCTCAATTTCTTCACCAATTCAACCCCAAAAAACCCTAGATCGATCGTGTACCATTTCTTCCGCGAACAAAAAACAGAGAAACCCTAAAACGCTTTCGACCTCAATTCGATTCCGTTTCTGTCCTGAATAATTGGCCTAATTGAAGATCAGATCCACCGAATGACGGAGATTTTTTTGGTCAAGAGAGAAGAAGTGCGAGAATCTAGAGAGAGACAGAGACGAGGAGAGCCAGACGGGAAAAGGAAAGGTCTAGTTAGACTTGGCAACGGGCTGTGCAGGGTCGGTTTCGAATCCGCGTGAAATTGGTTGCACTCGTTATCTGGATCGGTTTTTTTACTCGATTGGTGAACCCTTTATCCGACCCGTATGATATAGTCAACCTCTACTCTTTCTTTCTCTTTTTTCTAGGCAGTCTAACCTCTACTTGTACGGATCCAGCAACAAAAAAAACCTCTACTTTTTTTTCTACGCATAAAAAAAATCCTCTACTTATACGGCATATATTATGTACTTCAGTTCTTTTGTGTATGCCAACGTATTATTTCGTTTAACAATTTAATAATTTTAAATCAATTATACATAAACTAAACTTTCATTTACGACATAAAAAAATGACTTTTTTTGCAACGTTATTTGTGTATAAAAAATGTATGATTTTAAGAATTATAGAACAAAAAATCATTTTATTTTGGGATTTTTGTAATTTAGTCACTGAATTTTAGTACTGATAACAAAATGGTCACTGAACTTATTTTTTTTATTTTTTAGTCACTGAGAATGCGTAGTGGTGAATTTTCACTCCATCCGTCAAACTTCTACTAATTTTTAACTGAATATGAAGCGGTCGACCTCTATATGTAGCGGTCGATCTCTTCATGTAGAAGCGATCGACCTTTTCATGTAGCTGTCGATCGCTTCATGTAGCGGTCGACCGCTTCATATTCCGTTAAAAATTAACGGAAGTTTGACGGATGTAGTGAAAAGTCACCACTACGTATTCTCAGTGACTAAGAAATAAAAAATAAAAAGTTCAGTGACCATTTTATCACCGATACTAAAATTCAGTGACTAAATTTTTAATTTCCCTTTTATTTTATATGTTGTTAGAATTATAGAACAAAGAACCATTTTAATATATTGTTAAAATCGAATCTAAAAGAAGGTTTTTGATAATAAAAAAAATTGACTGATTGGGCAAAATAAAATATATAAGATTAGTAATTGATGAAAAATATATTTATACAAATCATCATTGGGTATATTCAAAAAGCAGTGAATAAAAGCAGCTCGGTGGTTTCAGCTATTGCTTTTAAAACCGACGATGGTGCTTCTATTCATAGTTTCACAAATTGGGGAATTTTACAGCTGCTGGAATTCATTTTGGCATGGAAGATATGCGCAGTGTACCATCTAGGAACCAGTAACTAGAGTCCATCCAAAAAGGGCAAATGCTTGCACGCAGATACGAGTATGAATTTACAAAGTAATGTTCGTTTTCAAGCTTTTTTTTTAATTTAAATTCATTCACAAAATTATCAGCGAACATCTTAAGTATTCAAACACAAACACCAATACATTTAACAAAATTTTCAATAACTTTTTACACAAACTTCAATATATTTTCAAAAAATACAGTTCTAATTATGAATTATAATTCAATTAAAAATACAATATATATGGGTATATATACAATGAGAACATTTTAATTTTGTTGGTGAAAAATTGAAAGAGAAATTATTTATTTATATTATAATAAAAAATAATAATTAGATAGAAAATATATTGTATATAATTATTTAATTAAATTAAGCTGAATTTTTGTAAATTATAATTAGAACCACTTTCACCCTAGGATAATTTCTGTATCATTCATTCTAAAGCCAGAGAGAGGCGGTTGGGAGGGCAGACTGCTCCTTACTTGCTGGCTAAAAGGTATTGGTTCAGCAGACACCTCATCAACAAGAGGTGTCCATTGTTCAAATCGAAGTCTCTGCGACCTCTCACAGCACTATTAGGAGCACTGGCAGGTATTATGTTTGCAAATTAAAATTTTTGAATGCAGAGAAATTTGATCAAAATTCTTATTTTGCAAACATGTCATAAGTTTGTGAAGGTCTACAAATCAGCTGCTAACATCAAATTATCACATCATCAGACCATGTTTTGTCAATCAGGCATGTGAGGGGGTGCATTCCCCTGTTTGCGATGGCAACGTCGGATTTGTCCATTTCTGCCTCCCATATTTTCCCGAGACACCATAACGTGTGTGCAAAGAAAATCGAGGCTTTTTGTGCTGTCACCTTTCAAGGTTTTAAGACCCACACGGATGGGGCTCCTTTGCTTTCAAAATCCCCAACTTCTCTGTTCCTGTCTTTTGGTGTGTGCGTGCACGTATGTCCAAACTTTGCAACCCATTCGCGTTTCACTTGGGACTAGGGCAGGGTACCGGAGGTACCGGAGCCGGAATTTGAAATTCCGGCTCCGGTACCGGTAAGAACCGGATGCCTGTTTAGGCATCCGGTTCCGGTCCGGGAACTGCCGGAATTCCGGCAATCCCGGTACCGGAATCCCTGTACCGGATGCCGGAATTCCGGCAATTAATTTGGGCTCATTTTCGGCCCATTTTCGGCCCAAAATCTTATTTTTTTAGGGCTTTTAACTTGGGCTTATTTGATTATTCCATTTTTCGAGCTTTTTAACTTGGACTTATTTTACTATTGCATTTGTCGGGCTTTTTAACTTGGGGCTTGATTTAATAAGTAAGTTTTTAAATATGGATGTTGGATCCAAAATACCAAATTTAGAATTTTAATAGGATGTTGGATCCACTATTTTTTTAATGTAATAATAAAAGAAGAATGATAGAAATAAATACATCAATGAAAGAAGAATGATAGAAATAAATTTACAAGTTACACATATACATAAAGTCTACAAATTATACAAATTTACATCTAAAAGAAATTACAAATATTACAAATTGAATAGTTGAATTGATGAAATAAAATATTGGCCATTTAATCAAAACATCACTATCATATTGTTATGATAGTGTTAATTTTGTATGACCTTTTTATTTATGCCCATAATATTTAATGACCAACTACAAAAGATTGGTCATTGACTCACTAATTACTAAACTAATTTAAATTTCAACCAATGCAAAACAATAAACATAACACCTAATTGCTTACTTCCCATTTTCCAAAACAATGAAATATCACAATATCAAAACGATAATTTTACAAAATAATAGAAATTATGAAATATATGCACAAAACCATGTCCATCATGAAAAAAAAAACAAAATAGTTAAAAAAAGAATAAAATACAACACACCCCAAAATTCAAGCTACTAATTACCAATCAATCCTATTATCTAAAAGATTATAAGTCTAACATTTATTAATCTAATATTATGGGCATTTTCCTTAAAGTGAGAAAATAAAAAACAATACCATTATAATTTATACCTCCCTCTAATCGTCCACATCAAGTGTCTGTGTCTGTGTCACGCTATCCATGTTGGAGTCCGAGATAATAGACATAAGTTGTGTAGGATTATTAGTCATGTCTGGAAACAAAGAGCATTTAGAAAGAGCACACAACATTCTAAAAATCATTTAACAATTAATATACGTCGAATTCCATCTCGTAGACTCTAACATAATATCATTAAAAACATCTTCATACTTCATTGTAGACTCTAACATAATATACGTCGAATTCCATCTCGTAGGTACATCAAGTTGCAAAAATCCATCGGTAGGAAGCGACCTCTTCCTCACACAACTTCTAAAATAATCCAACCGTTGAGGGGATGACTTAACATACTTCACACAATTTCTAACCCGAACCACCGAATCATCCCATTCTTTCAAACCGTCTTGCACAATCAAGTTTAAGATATGTGCACAACACCTCATGTGAATAAATGCATGCCCACAAACAACAACCCCCACCCTACCACCAGCAAGTGCCAATTGTCTCTTTTTAAAATTATCTACTGCAACATTATTAGATGATGCATTATCCACTGTGATTGCAAGAAGACAAAAAGTTTTGAAAAACAAACCTATTAAATACTCATACTCTAATAAATCTATAGAGAGAAAGAACGAGAAAATAAATAGAAGAATGTTCAACAAAGAGAGACAACTTTGAGAGATAGCAATACTTGAAAGGAAGCAGATAAAATATTTTGAAGACCTCCCTGTGAAGGGCCAAGCTTCGTTTCACACCGCACTTGAGCACTTAAAGCTCGGTCAAACGGTATCCACTTGGTAACTGGTCTAAAATAAGTTCATATATATATATTGATATAGTTTTTTTTATTCTTAAATAAGCGACCTAGGATTTCAAAAAGGATAATATTAAATTGATATATTTATTAAAATATGACCTAGGATTTGATTTGGGATAACATTAAATTCATAAATTGATTAAAATATTTGTAACTATATTAACAAAAACAAACAAGAAAGAAACAGTATGGATATATGTAATACAACATGTCTGTTTTTAATTTGTATAAATTCTAAGGGCATGTTTGCCTGCCATCTTTCTAAGAAAGCGTGCCATATTTCTCTCTCTCTCCCGAGTCCCTTGTGTGCCTTTTTAATTGGAGGATGATCGACCACCCAATTCCACCACATGCCCAAAGGGGTGTGGTCCGTGAGATCATTGAGATTCTTAAAGCAAAAAAAGAAAAAAACAACCAACAATAAGTGAGGTTTTGCGATGATTAAAAGCTGCAAATGAGCAAAGAGAAAATGGCGGAACCCACATCTCCGGTTCACAAAATCTCTAAGCATAATCGACAATGGATGTCCACGACAAAGCTCTCAACCAAAACAGAAAATTGAAAGAGAGCTCAAGATGATCCTATAGATAAAGGCATTCATTTTTCCACAGTAAGGAACTGATTGTGACTTCAAAAAACAAAAAAATAATATTTAGAAAAACAACCATATTTACAAAGCCAAAAAATACATTCTAAAGGAAATTGCCATAGCTAATCCGAAATAACCCTAAGAATTGTTTAGAATTGTAAATCTAAAGGAACTACGTACAAATTCCAGCAAAACTAAAAAAAATCCATAAACGAAGAAAGAGTAAAACGTAAATCTAAAGCAACTACTGATTCCATTAAAAGTAAAAGAACTACAGATTACCTACAGGCTACAACAAACAAACAACAAACAAGTAACAACCAAATCCTCCAATCATTCAAGCCCATCCTCCTCAGTTTCACAACCTAGGTCCTAATATACATTCTAAAATTTTAAATTAACTAATGAACTACTAAATAAGTGAAAAATTAGTGAATTTACCTCAATGACAGTGCACTAACCAGTAACCACACGGCACAACCTTTGTAATAACCTGCAAAGAAATTTTTTTTGTATTAACAGATAACAAAATGAAGAAATGGTTATTGAACAACTGATAAATTATAATGAATAAATTATAATGATACGAAAATGAAATTGAACAAAAAAAAAGAAGCAATATGAAAAAAATGACTCTGTGACTGTGATCCGTGAGAGAAAGAGAGAGAGAGAGAGAGAGAGAGATTCGGCTGAGAATGAGAGGAGGCCGGTGGCCTTCAAACTCGAAGGCGAGAGACGGCGGCGACGGGCGACCCGAGAGAGAGACAGAGAGTTGAGTCACCGTGGGTCTGTGAGAGAGAGCTCGAGAGTCAGAGAGTTGAGTGAGACCGTGAGAGAGAGCTCGAAAGTCAGAGAGACAGAGAGAGATCGGAGGTCGGAGGTACGGGAGCGGCAGTCGGCAGATCTGAGAGGAGAGGGGCAATGGGTATCGACTATCGGGGGGGGGGGATCGTGGGTTAAAAGGGTTTTGAAAACCCTTTTCCAAAACGCACAGTTTTGGCCAAGTCCAAAGCTGTGCGTTTTGTAATTTTTAAAAAAAATAAAAAATAAAAAAACCGGTACCGGCATTTCGCCCAGTACCGGCGGAATTACCGATACCGGGTCCGGTACCGGTATTTCCTAAAAATCTATACCGGTTCCGGATCCGGTTTCGGCCGGTATACGGTGGCCGGATCTCGGAACCGGTGCCGGTACCGGAATTCCGGATACCCGCGGATAAAAATCCCACCCCTACTTGGGACTCTTTCGATTTCCCGAATCGGTTTGCTTGCCGAGCTAAGAATAAACATGCTTTGAGGTTGGTATCAAAACCCATTACGACAGAGCACATGTTGTCCATGATGTTTAGTCCTCCTAGCCCACCTTGACCTACTAGTTAGAGAAAGAGAGTAAATGTATTTGTTTAAGCATAGCAATGCCAGCTCAAGTGAACAGCTACCAAAATAAGTACATTTCACTGTACTGATCGTAAGCCTTTGCCATAACCAAGGGGGGGTTGAAGACCATTAAGTGGGTACAAAGCAATAAATGAGTTTTTTTAATAGCAAAGGATTATTATTCTTATGGTAGATCTAATCTTCCAACTCTATTAAAAAGTGAAAAAAATCAAGATTTTCCTTTTGAAGAAGAGAGTTGGGATAATCTTATTGATCTTAGGGTGACATTCAAGAGTGGGAGTGAGCTGGAGATTTATGAATCGAGCTCTACCGCCTAAAACCTAATTGCACTCTTATGAGATTGTGATGATAATTAATTTTCCTATAGATGGTAATTATGATTCAATTGAAAGTTGAAACATTCTACGTGGATGGAAATTAATATAATCACACTGAGGAGTAGGCTAGGTCGCACCCCCTAAAGAAAGAATAAAAAAACGTAGGTAATGGTACCGTGTACATACAGGTAGTTCGGAGACTCAACTAACAGTGTCAGACCATGTGGTGCAGAATCTAACCATCGGAAGGGCAAAGTCAATAAGATGGACCATTTGGGCACTTTTTACCTACCACAAAAGGTGCACCTACTAGAACTTGTTGTACCGTTTCCCCACACCTAGAGAATAAATAAATTATCCATAAGTCTGTAAGAGAAAAAAGAAATCCAAGTCTAGACAATGGTCTCAATCATTAAATGTATCTCATGCACTTAAAGTCAAGCACCCGAATATATGCATAATAACCCCAAAGTTTAGAGCACAATCAAAAGATTCAAGTCCCCCGAGAGCAGAGAAGTTTATTATTATTCTTAGGGAAAAGTATTGAAACAGTCCCTGTGATTTCACGTTTTGACAAAATAGTCTCTGTGGTCAGCAAGTTGTTGCAATGCAGCCCCTCCGCCAACCCACTTAACGGTCAAAGCTACCGGGAAGACCTTTTTGTTACATGAATCATACCTCAGGGACCAATTTGTCAAAAGGTGATACCACAGGGACCTATTGAAACAGTCCATGTGGTATCACCTTTTGATAAATTGGTCCCTGAGGTATGCATCATGTAACAAAAAAGTCATCCCGGTAGCTATGACCGTTAAGTGGGTTGACAGAAATCTAACGGGAAGACCTTTTTGATACATGATCCTTATCCCAGGGACTAATGTGTTCAAGTTGAAACCACAGGGACCAATTTGTCAAAACGTGAAACTACAAAGACTGTTTATGTACTTTACCCTTATTCGGGAAAAGTATTATTATTAGGATTGATCAGGTACGAAACATTGTATAAAGCTTTCCTCATATGAGAAATAACGAACCAAGAATATCTATAGGCTGAATATATTCTCATCTTCTGAGCAACAAAATTTTGAATTTCCCAGTCCACATAGGAGCACAAAAGGTTATCTCCGCTGAAATGAAACCACAAACCCAAAGTTTTGCGCACTATCACAAAAAGAAATACTAGCAACTGAGACAGAAGATTCACAGCTCCCAAAGATTCGAATTTCCAGGGTAGTAGTGAAGAAGGATTTGCTACTATCCCCTGTTTAATCTCCCCTTTATTATTCCTTTGCGTGCCTTTTGTTTTAAATAGTTCTTAAGTGTCCCTTCGACTTCATGTAAATGTGTTTATTACAAGCCAGCTTTACAGAGCTCTACAAGGTCGTACCATGGAAATGCTTCAAACAAAATCCCCGCCATATGGGAGGAAGTAAGGAAGAATTTGCTTTTTATGAAGCTTCAATATACGTACCAAAACACAAAAGCTTCAACATAACATATACGTTATGGGATGTACAATCCATCTATCCACGCACAAATATCTTCCACACAAATTCGGACCAGGAAAGAAGAAAGTTCAAAATGAAAACAAGGGAAAGGGACACTCAAACATCAGAGGCCCGAACAGAACATATCCATTCCCATATAGCCAGCTGATACAAGTTGTGTTAATCATGCGGCAAATATCCAGAACTACAAATAAGATTAATCTTAGAGACAAGAAACAAGTAACATAAAACTTCATGAGTAGGTTGCAATTTGTCCATCTACTGCAGAACAGTGATACTTGGTGCATTACCTGAAGCTGCAGACCTACACCAAGAAAAGTAAGGCTACTTTTCAGTCCACGAACATAACCAATGCGGGTTTTGGGAGAACACAAGCTGGAAGTCATCACAGAGCATTTATCATCCTCTTCATGTCAGCAGATCTCCTGGGATCTGGATCTTCAATCGCTCTCTCGGTGAGAACTTGCTTGATGCGGCACATTGACTTCCTCACCTGAATTTTATATTTACAGTTGATGAACAAAAATCACTTAAACTTAATTCCCAACAGAAATCCAGTCAATGTATTTGATGGGGTAATTCTAGTATCACAAATCCATGTGACATGCACGTGGTATCATCACAAATTTTTTAAAGTAAACTGGTAGCTGAAACCATTGCGAAGAAATGTCAAATATGGCCCCATTGACTGCCTCAAGTTTTTTTTTTTACCACACAATTATCCGGGCACAAATTAACAACAAAGCACTTTAGGAATTTAAGAATCTAATCAAGCCCAGGGGCTTACATAAGGAAACCATTTCTTTTTCAAGATTTTGCTACATTTTCATCCTGCATAAAATGTTGATAAAATCACCAACCTCTCTTTGTCAGACCAGTCGAAATGGCTGTAAAGAACAATACGGACATGACTAAAAGCATGTAGACATAATCACTTGCCAAGTCTAGTTTAAATAACTTATCTATCATAGCAGTCGGAGGTTAAGAATTGAGCCATAAAGTGAAGTGGGTGCACTTTTCCAGAAACAAAGATTTCAGGAGTTATATTCTGACTGTGAGAGTAAACAACCATGACAAAGAAGAAAAGGATTGTCTAAAAAGACAAGGTCTGGAAACCGTTCTGGCCTCCATCATCAGCTTGACAAAACTTAAAAACAGTAAAAGGATGATCTCTTTGTCTAACAAAAATGCATTAATAAGTCGAAGGGTTCCCAACCTGTGGCACCTATGGCATTCAGAATTCCCTCTAATACCTGTGGGGCTCAATCTAGTGCCCCATTCCAATACTGAACATTCTGCGCCCAATATATGTCCAGAGAATCAAGTACGAAAGCAAAATCCTGTTGAACAGAATGCCTAACATATCCAAACGCACTTATCTCTTTGAAGGTCAGAAATCTGTGTTCGACAAAAAATATATGACAGCCTATTTAAGCTAAGGGAAAACTTTCTTCTATAACTGGTAAACAGTTCAGTAAGTTTCAGTTCAACAATGAGGTTCCATTGTTAGAGGAAACTGCACAAAAATCACAATTGGATTACAGATCCAGCCTTGAAAAGCATTTACACAAAACAAAGCCATCGCAGGAAAATTGTTATAGAAGGTACGCCAATTGTGATTTCCTGAGGCAATGATTATCAGGGTGGATACCATAAGAAGTCGATGGCCAAACAAAATGGCACAGATCAAGAATAAAAAAACATTGGTATAGGACATTTAACATTAAATTTCAGATCCTACAACAGTAGAGTCCTTGTATTCATATTGGGCAAGAGTATCCTGAGTTCAAGTACCGCCATATGAGCAACACAAGTTTTTTCGGGTAACAGGTAAATAAGCAGCCGGCGTTAGAAAGGCAATAATTGCAGCACGTTGAGGGAGAAGCAAAATACAAGAGTTATACCTTGGGAATGCGCTCCGGATTAGGAAACCGTAGATTCTGAGCATGAAGCATCTGGCGTTGAGTCATCAACATGTTTTTCTCCTTTAACAAAACATACCACAGTTTGTGAAGGTCATCCCATGACTTCAGTCGCAGTTCAGAAGCCTTCCAACTTCTACCTGAGAGCATTAAAGCATGAAATGCAAAATGGTTTTCAACGGATACCTTTGGTAACTAGGTATCACATTTGGAATTCTCCTAGAGGCACATTGAAGGAATCTGTATAACCATAAGGAGAATAAACTCATGTGCAAGATGACTTTGAATTGCACCAAATTCCACGCTAGAAAAACAGTGAAATGAATTCAGACTACATATGGAAAAATGTCTCCGAGGTGCCTACTGTAAAGCTGCAGTGTAAACTATACACTTGATCCATGAGAAAACTAGATGAAGTACTTGGGACATCTGGCTATCAACCCCTTGAAACGCTATCTATAATCTAATGCGGTTGAGTTTATTTAAGCACAACCCAACCAAAAGATTTATTTTCAGATATTTCTAACTGATGTGGGTAACCTGGTCAATGGCTCAAAAGCTCTTTCTTCCCCCCACCCCCACCAACAACCCTCAAAAAGTGTTTAATTAACCGTAAGCATCATCACATTGTCTTGATAGGTTAATGAGCAAACAGAAACAAGGAAAACAAGATGCATGTACCATAAACAACAGGTTTGTCATCCTCTGTGCTTCTATCTGCCTCAAAGAACTCTTCCAGAGGGTTCCTAGCTGCAGAAGCAGCCGCAGCTGTCGCAGCAGACATTTCTGATTTAGCTCCAGTAAATAGTGCTCTCCCAAAAATTCTTGACAAGAACATGATTGTGATCAGATTGCTGCAGAACAGTTCAATAACAGATAAATGCAAAAGAATCCGAGAGCAATGTTACAGCACTTATATTTGGCTTACAAAAAATATCCAGGAAACCCAAAACAAGGGGCAGACCACGTGGGTTTGGCTTAAGAACATAAAAAATGGATGACCCAGAAGCCTGAAAAATTACTCTATTTTCAAAAAAACGGAGATAACACTAAGAAGCTTATGGGTTTTGATACCGCAACATGGAAAGCACAAATTAAATTAAACAAGCTCAAATCATAATTCCTTAACATTATATTCAAGAAAATATGGAACTGAATAGGTCATTGCAGATCTTAATGTTCGGAGCTAGTCCATCTCTGGAGCGAATTAGACAGCTCAACATGGGAAACGATGCCAGATAAAAATCCTTTTGCCAATCTGGTATCACGTGTTCACTGGGGAAAACTTTCAAATTAATATTGGAAAAAATGTACTTCCTAGATTCTGAAGAAATTACTCTTCCCAAACACATACTAGGAACGAATTAGACGACAGGAATAGTTTCCACTCAAAAAAAGAAAAGTTTCCACTCTTCCCTTCAGTGTGCCGTTACCTTTTAGACCATAGATGGAATTAACATGGACTAGCTCCGAGAAATCTCTACCCTTTGGTTTGGTTGCTGTGAAAAAACAGGGAAAAGAAAAGGAGATGGAGAACTTCTACAAAAATTTCCAAAGCGGAGCTAATGGGCAATATCCTTCCGGATGTGTAGAGCCCAACTTGCAATAGAGCGCTCCTTGGAATGTTACAACTTCCATCTACGTTTCTTTCTTTTCTCTTATGCAAATGACAGTTTTATTTCAAAACGCCACTACATCGACCACCAGAAATAAAATGCAAAAACTTTAGTCTAAGAGCAAACTTCCGAGCACATTCAGAACATACACAATCATTTCGTTAGACAAAGAGAGAGAGAGAGAGATTAGGATTAGGGACCTTGATCGTTGCGAGCGGTAAAGAGGATTGTGGCGGTGTCGTCACCGATGAGGCACTCGGCTATGCGGGTGTGGCAGAGGTGCTGAGAGGCGGTCCGGCCCTTCTGCAAACAAAAATTAGGGCTAAACGAATTTGACTCTGATTTGGGCAAAACGAATTAGGGCAATGAAATCGTCGAAATCCAGTGATGAACTAGACCGGCAGACCGAGAGAGGCTGGCGGCTGCAGCTACGGCAGATAGAGTGAGAGAAAGAGGCAAAACTTCAAATGCCGAATGGGGAGAGAGGGCAGCAGCAGGCAGACCAGGAGAGAGAGGGCGGCGTTCGGCGAGCTGAGAGAATTCGAATGGGAGATCGACGAGCTGTGAGAGTGGTGAGCCTCTGCGGCTGTACCTCTCCTTGGGGGTTTTGGGTTTAAGAGGAACTATGGTATAGAGACTTTTTCCAATTCTGGTTGCAGGATAAACGGGCCACTGTTTGACGCCCCGCAAGCTTTGAGCTTGATGACCAGTTGGCCCACATCTAAACCCAAGGCCCAACTTCGTTCGAGACGAGCACATTTACTAATTTGCTATCTGGGCTACAAAAGCATGTATTCATTGGGCTTGATCCTTACAATCGTTGGCTTTGAACCGGTCTGACAGAGAACAAAGAGGTGCACAGCCCTTTTCTGCATCGTACACAAATGCTCCAAATTGATCATTGTTTGTTCTGTTGAAAATTGTTGCTCAAAAAAGTATTGCTTGTAATCTTCCCAAAAGAAAGATCCAAAACAAAAAAGCAGTAGACAGTAGTACCTATAGAACAAATCGGGCAATTACCAAGGCAAAGGCTTCGGAATGGCCTCAAAGTGTTAGTAATATTTAAGTAGACCTTAGAGGGAACATATTACCAAGACTTAAGCTATAACAGCTAAGTTAATCTTTTTAAATTTGTATCTATAGTGTACTTATCATACGACAACACGATTTCATATCAATTATCAAAAAAACCAACTCATGATCTCGGATATCATTTTTTGTTTCCGAATAACGTCATGGAATTAAATTTCATGGATCTTACATAATTCATATGTCATCGAACACGTGTTTAGTCGAGATTCGAATCTCTAACTTATTTCTTCCTCAAAACATGGAACATTTTCAAGTAATAGAGTTTATTAGACTAATACCAAACCTAATACCAAAAAAAAAAACAGTTGATGGGTTGCGCCAATTGTCTTGTCACAACAAAACAAGTGTTAAGAAGATGCTTAAATCTCTATTACACTTGACAGATGTGTATATATATCTAAAGAATGTTTTAGTTTTGCATGAAGATGATTTTCTTAAATACACGCATAGAGAACATCAGATACGTATGCATATACATAGAAATAATGGCTACAGGCTGGTCATGAATAGATGGAACAACCAGTTTGAGTCTTTGTCCAATCTGATGAGTATGTGTATCTGTGGCGACTGTGATACCCTGAATTCTATATGGAGTGGGAGAAGAGAATGAATGAGTAATTAGTTCTATAAGGACCAAGTCCCGCATTGTGACCTTATTAGGTTGAACTGAGCTTTTATAATGATCCAATGAGCTTAAAAAAACAACTTTGACTAATCATTTTGAAGTCAAAGCACAAATGTGGTTAATGTTTGTCCTTGGATCGTTACAAATAGTATCAGAGCGGTCCTAGTAACCACCAATGCGGGCTTGGTGGGCCTTGACGAAGACGTCAAGGGTTTATGTGGGGAGAAGAGAATGAATGAGTGATTGGTTCTATAAGGGTCAAGTCTCACATTGGAACCTTATTAAGTTGAACTGGGCTTTATAATGATCTAATGAGCTTCAAAAGCAACCTCGACTAGTAACTTTGAAGTCAAAGCACAGATATAATTGGTGTTTATCGTTGGGTCTTTACAAATTATGAATTGAGAGGTACCTCCTAGAAACCATATTTCTAAATTACTAAGGCAAAGGGCAGGCTACGTGTGTTAGAGATAGAGAGAGCATCAGAGCAAACAAATCAAAAAAGGGCCTAAAAAGCCAGAGAATTCGCCAAGCTGTGGTCCCTGCATTGTAAAGGGTGGGAAAAGGGCCTAAAAAGCCAGAGAATTCGCCAAGCTGTGGTCCCTGCATTGTAAAGGGTGGGGGTGTGGTGCGACTGCGAGTATCCTCTAAAATCCTAAAAGCAGTGAAAGCAACAACCACGTTCGGTCCCTTTGTTCTTTGCCCCCAATCCCCTCCTAACTTCACTCACACTCTGCCTGCTAAAAGTACCCCATTACCCATCTCCATTTCCAATATTGCCCCCATTTTATGCTATAATTCCCCCCACCTAAACACCTAATTATTCATCTCCAAACCCTATTTAACCATCCACAAATCTCTTAGCCAAAGGGTAGGTGATTTGATTAAATATATTTTGGCCCACCCACACGATATGGACATAAAAGTGTCGCAAAAGTTGACAGAGAAATCTGCAGATCGACTTCAGCAGCTCCATCCCATATTTTATATTCCCCAAGCTCTGTTTGCTTTTTCTTTAGCTTTTCAAATCTGGACAAAGTTGTGCATTGGGCCAATCAATATGCCCAAGTAACCTTTCCGTATGACATAATTGAAAGTATCAAGTGGGTGCAAGAAATATTAGGGTACATAATTATAGCTATTTTTTATTATAAAGTTTCAAAACAATAATAAATTATATTTAGGGATAAATATACTTAGCCTTATCTTTGGGGTCATTTACACTTTACACCCCGATGTTTTATTTTTTATACATTGAACTAATTATCTTTCACATTTTTTTCAATTTGGACCCCGTACTCAAGTTGGCCGTCTAAATTGAAGGATTTCGTCAACACATGCACCGGTCGACCGCTACATAAAGCGGTCGACTGACTCATCATGCATATGACGTTATCTTTATAGCGGTCAACTGGTTCACGTGTTGACGAAATCCGTCAATTTAGACGGTCAAATCGGGTATAGGGTCCACATTGCAAAAATATGGAAGATAATAGGTCTAATGTATCAAAAATAAAACATCGGGTACAAAGTATAAATGACCCCAAAAATAAGAGGGGCAAAGTGTATTTATCCCTTATATTTATTGCCTTCCTTGCCTGGGAAAAGACTAAATGCAAAATTTTAATCATTATGACTTTCAATTCAAACTAATCTATCCTTAAAGTTTCCAATCTAATGCCAATACAATGCACCACCGACTGCCATTCGGTGATTCTGTCCATATTTTAGAGCCTCGGTTATGGAACCTGCCTCGCTATATACTATTGCAACAAACTGCTGCTTTGCTCAGATACTGTGGGTTTAATCATTGCTGATAATAAATAGGACCCTCATTTTTATGAACATAATTCATGTTTTTTTTATTAAATATATTTAAAAAATTATATATTATTAACACTTTAAATTATCACTCTATTCTTATATACGTTCTACTAATCCTTAATCTTATGCAAATAATCTCCATCCCGGTCCAATTTTTTCCATAGCAAAGCTCATGAGACGTTTGTTGGGGGGGGGGGGGGGGGTGGACAAAATCCTCTGTCAATCATATTCACATGGGTGGTTGGGGCGAGGCTGAGGCTTACACAGTTTATGTTTGTGTTGTAAAAATTTTGGTATTGGGTTTAGTGTTGTTATTGAGTTTAGTGAAAAGTGAAAAGAGGTAATTTTTTATATTTTTTGTAATTTTTTTATGGGAGAGAGAGATTATATTGTAGTATTTTATTAGGAGTTGGTGAAATATTTTGTGAAAACGCACCCACAGTAGCGGATGTAGGGTGTCCAACCGGGCCCTGGCCCCGGTTGGACCAATGCATCTAGTTAATTTTTTTTAGAAAAACTAATATGTCTCTTGTATAACTTCAACTTGTAATTGGGAAAGACAATACTTGATATGTTATTAATATACTGTTTTAAAATTATATTGAAATTGTGAATATTACTATTAGGTTGTGAATTATATTGATGAATTTTGTTTTATTTTGTTTAGATAATGGATAAGTTTTTGATGAAAAAAATCAGCGGAGTTGTCTAATACTTCTAATATAGTTGTTACTTCCGAGACAACTACTAGTTCCAAAAGACCTCGTGTGTTTATTCAATTTGGATGATATTGTTACAGACCCAGATTACGTAAACCAATTAAAGAATATGATGTTGAGATTAGAGATTAAGTTGATAGAGAGTATTTGATAAAAAGGTTATTGTCAACCACTTTGTATAATTTTCTCAAAAAGCATTATGTAAAACTAATGAGGGCTTTTTAAAGTCGTGTTCAAAGAGTATGAATGGTTGAAATATAGTATCAGAGGATGCGGCGTATTGCTTGTGGTGTTATTTATTTAGACAAAGTAAATTATCAAGATCTGAGGGAGATGTATGTAATATATAGGATTTAGCAACTGGAAAAAGGGAAATTGAAAAAGAGGTATTTGAGAGTCATATTGGTGTATTTAATAGTTTCAACAAATAGTGCGATACATGTATTTCAATATAATATATTCTTAGTATTTTTAGTTTTTAATTTTTAATATTTTAACTCTAAAATATTTTTTTATATTTACGTTTCTGAAGAGTTGGCCCTTTAAATTGACTCTTAATTCCGCCGGTGGGCTTACATGCTTTTAAAGCTAGTCCCCTGGTCTCCACATGTGGACACATCCAAATCCGACAGCATACATTTACAGGATTGCAATTACTAATTAGTGATACAGTGTTTGGAAGCTTTCTGGTTTCCTGTCTATAGTGTCACCGACTTCTTCTTTTTTTCCCTCCACTTTTCTCGTTAGGCCCCCCACCGACTGGCGACTACATTTCATCCAGTCTAACCCATTGAAGTTTGACTTGCGGTAAATAAGCTTCACAGAAGTCTTGAAAGATGAAAGAAATGTCTTCTGGGTGTTTGAAACCAGAAGAAGAGCTTCTCAAAGGCATGTTAAACATGGGTTTTCGCGAAGGGGAAAGAAAAACAAGTTAAAAACTTGAGCTGTATTTTGGTGAATTTTTTTTTATTAGAGGTAGATTTTTTTGAATTAAAGAAAAAGTTGTTGAGTTTTATAAAATATTATTGAAGTTTGAAAAAAATAGTTGAAGTTGATAACAAATATTGAAATTAGGCTTGGTTTGTTTCAACTTAAAATATTTTTTTAAAATTAATTTCAAATGGATTATGTTTAAGTACAATATTATTATTTATAGTTTTTAGGTATTACATCAAATATATTTTTTAAATGGATAAATATATTTTGTATCTTCTGTTAAAATTTTCCTTCAATTAAGACGATTTTTTTTCTCTTGAAAATTATAATTTTACCCTTATAAAATGGTCACGGCAAAAAAAACATGGGGACAAAATTTTCATTTTGCACATCAAAAAATCATTTTCTGTCTAAATTAACCGAAAATTTTAAGAGAGAGTGCAAAGTGTCTAAAATCAATAGTTGGTAGTTACAATATAATAAAAATAATAGATTGAAATGCAAAGTATCAAGACCTCCATAGTTGGAGGGTGCAAAGTGTATTTATTTTTTTTTTAAAAGTATTTTTCAATGTTCGATTTTTCATAATCTTATATGATTAATAAACTTAATTCTCAACATCATTTTAAAATAAAATAAAAAAAATCAATCAAATAACATATGTTGTCGTGTACCGTATTTTATTATATGTAAAGTATTTTTTTATACTTTCTATTGTTTGAATTGCCTCCTAAAATATAGTCAACCTTAAAATACAATTCTACATGCAGTACTTGATCCTTAGAAAAATTACTGAAATTTGTGATAATTTTCAACTTTTTTTTTCTTGAAGAATAACTCAAATTTTTGTTACAATAATTTTTTCAACAATTTCAATACATTTTTACTGATCCTAATAACTTTTACAAACTCCAGTAATTTTTAAAATTTATTTCATTAATCTCAAAAAAATCTATATTAACTTAGCAAAAATTAAACACAAAAAATATTTTCAAAATCAAAACAAACCTAATGTATACATTTTCAACATTGTCTATCAACAGTTGTGCTCTTCAAGAAAATAATATCCTCAGCTCAAAATGGTTCCCAAGGGGTTGTTAGGTTTGTTTGTATTCTCAGGTTTTTTTGAATCATGAAAATACAAATCGAACATGTTTTTTAACATCACCTAAAAATAACTAACGCATGCATACCAATAAAGTTAACATCACCTAAAAATTCTTAAAACACAAAAAAAAAAAATCTCAAAAAAATTACCCAACCGAACATATTAGCTGGTGATGGGAAAACTCAAAGCTTACAGAAAAGGACAGAAAAAGCGTCGAACGCAGGGAAGTTTGAAAGGCTGCTAGTTGTAACTGAATTGCAAGTGAGGCTAGTGATTTTGGGAGGGGGGGGGGGGGGGGGGTGTCTGACTGAATTAGGGGGATAAGAGTCTGAGAGAAACTTGTCGGCCCCTCTTTCTTTCTCCATTGGCTAATCGGCTTTGGGCGCCACAATATTATTCCTCCTATACAGGCTGCACGTGATCGTCATCAACTGAATGCCTAAAATGCCCCCTTCCTCCTCAATTATTCAAGGTAATAGGTAGCTTTACAATGGATTAAGTTGCTTCAGAATGGAAGGGTATTACGAACATTTCGCACAAAAAAAGCAAGCGTAGTTGGTAATCGGAAAATGCGATGTTGCCAAATGCCAAGGCGGACTTTTGTCCAACTGGTGCCGGTTACAAGCTAAAACTAAACAGGTTCCAAACGGCGTCGTGTAAGTCCTTTACTTGAACCCAGTTAATTATTTTATTTTTATTTTTTTCCTTCTCAGGTCAAATTTTTATATATAGAGATTTTTCATAATTTATTGTCTAAATTGTATGATATAAAAAGAAAGAGATAGACAACTTATACTATTTAATATTGACTATTTAATTTTTTTAATAATATAAATCTTATAATGAGATATATTTATTGTATTTATCTATTTTCTAAATTAGATCATGCATTAAAAAATGAGATGTCCGGCTGTCTCTTACATAAACTGCTATTGAGGAAGAAAAAAAGTTGTTAATTGTCTCAGAGATTAACCAACAAAAATGAAGGAAAACTAAAAGTAGAAATCCACATAGATGATTGTCACAGAAAAAATGTGAACTGTGTGTTGTAGACTGACTTCAGGTTTGACAGAGAGACCGTACCTGGGAGCGAGAGTTTTAATTCCTTCGAAACCTTCCTCCGTTTGAGATCTTCACCTGCTCACGCAAACCTGAAAGGCTGAAACCCCTTGCATCCATTCTTTTTTTCTACGTCCCCTTGCATCCCCCCCCCCCCCCCCCCCAAGAAAAGAAAAAAAAAAGCCTACTTTTTTTCCTTATTCTTTTTTCAATCCCCCACTTTCCAGTGAACAGTTTACTTGTGGGGGTAGCGGTAGATTATGAGTTTATGGACTTTAAAAAACTCTGCCCACTTGATTTGGCTTCAGAAATATTACTAAAAGGTACTTTTCCCTGCCTTTCCCATTCCTGCTATTATTATGTGTGGTCACTCACTTTATATAAGTGATGACTATTTCTCACTCTTATCAGAACCCTTTAGTTACACTATCATTTTCCATTGCCATTTTGTTTTCTTGTTAAAGTTTAACACCTCTATAATGCTCTTCTTATCTGTTTTTGTTGGTTTCCATGTGGGTGGTTCAATCTTTTGGGTTCTCATAGAGTCATAGATTGAGAGGTTTGGTTTTCTAGATTTCAAGCTCATTTTGGGGGGCTTTTGAAGGATTTAAGATCTGGCTTGTGGTTTGGTGTGGGTTTGATAGACTCTTTTTAATAGCTTGTGCTTGTAGTTTCTGCTTGCTAGAGAGTTTTAGAGCAAGAGTAAGAAAGTTCTAGAAAAAGAGATTTATGGCAGGAGGAGGAGGAGGAGGAGGTGGTGGTGGTGGTGGTGGAGGTGCAAAATCAGATGAGCCACAGCCACACCCACCAAAGGATCAGCTGCCCAACATTTCTTACTGCATTACCAGTCCACCTCCATGGCGTGAGTATTTCTTTCTTCTCTCTCATCAACAGAAGTTCCTTTTTTCTGTGCTGACTTTTAACTTGGATTCCGAATAATTGTTCATTTCGGCAGCAAAAGTGTTAGGTTATTCATGGTGGGTCGTAGTTTCTTATGAATCTCTCTGGTATATTTAACGCAGGTTCTATTACAAGTTAGTCTGATTTCGGATACGTTATCTCTGTGTTTAACCGTTCGAAAGTGCCTTTCTGAGTTCTCTCTTTTTCTTTGGCAGATACGCCCCTCTTTCGAAAAAGTAAAGCGCTGTTTACGTTAGTATAAACCTTATTCTCCTAGTCAAAAATTCTGATTCTACTAGAGCAAAAGAGAACTGATTTTTCACTGTACTTTAGGTGTTGTGTTTTTGGTGGGAAGTTTTCAGTAATTGATTCTTCCAATTTTTATATATTTGTACTTTAGCTTTTGCATGTGCTATGCTGTACTGTTTGGGAACTTGGGGTTCTGGCTTTCGCGAGATTCCATCCTGTATGCCCAGTTCCAAGTTGGTTGCAGCCATTTTAGTTTTAGTTTTTTTCCCTTTTTAATAAAGTTTCTTTAGTTTTTTCTTTCGTATATGCGCATATACATATTGTTTCGGTTCTGATTCTAGACTATGCATTATGCATTATGCGGTTCATTTCAACACAAGAATGCTCCTTCTGACTATTTGGGGATGGCTAAGCTTATCACTAGTCATTGTTACAGTTCAGTGATTTGGCAATTTCTAATTTACAGATGGATTACTCAGTACCTATGGTTTCAAATTTTTGCAATTGCTTTGAATCATTAAAGACACTTCTTGGCATGATGCAGCTGAAGCCATCCTCCTTGGGTTTCAACACTATCTTGTGATGCTTGGGACAACGGTTCTCATCCCCACTGCTCTGGTTCCCCAGATGGGAGGTGGAAATGTGAGCCCCCAATAGAAGAATATGTTGATTTAAACTAAATACGGGTATTTTTTTCAGGGGTATCCTTGACGATTGTTCTGTTGCCATTGTTGTAGGAGGAGAAGGCTAAGGTGATCCAAACCCTACTCTTTGTTGCCGGTCTGAACACATTGCAGCAGTCATTGTTTGGAACTCGACTGCCTGCTGTCATTGGAGGGTCATATACCTTTGTACCGACTACAATCTCCATTATCCTTTCTGGTCGATTCAGTGGTGTCTCAAACCCTATAGAGGTGGCATTTCTATAGTTTGCTAAATTGCTCGTTAATATTTATGCACTTCTATTGTGCAACTATGGTAGATAACTAGTGGCCATCATATGATAGTGCTGGAAATAAAGCCTTCGTTATCCTCTATTGGATAGGCATCCAATTGATGTCCAAACACAAAAAAGTCCACATCTTATTGTAACCCACTTGGAGAAGTAAAGAGGAAGATCGATATCACACATTCAAGCATAAGCGAAATCTTGCTGATGTATGTATCAGATTGATTGTAACCATATCTCGATGTCTTCATGCCTTCACAGAAATTTAAGAGTACAATGCGGGCCATCCAGGGTGCTCTTATTGTTGCTTCTACCCTTCAGATAGTCTTAGGCTTCAGTGGCCTGTGGCGCAATGTTGCAAGGTTGGTTCAAAGCTTGCTGTTACAATTTTAATTAGCTAGCTTCTGTTTGCTCGGGCCCATCAAGGACATTCTGGAAAAGGCACATTCAACTAAATGTCATTTATCCTTTAGTGGTTTTGGTATTCATTTATCTATCAGCTTCATATTGTTGTATTTTGGTATTTTCCACATAAGAGACTGCATCAAATTCAAAAAATTGACTAGTCATTTCGTTTGGCTTTTCTATGCTTCAGGTTTTTAAGTCCACTTTCAGTTGTTCCTTTGGTAGGATTAGTTGGATTTGGGCTTTTCGAGTTAGGTTTTCCTGGGGTAAGTCTTCTTTTTTTGCAATGTGCACTCACATATAAACTTGGCCATTTGTTGCTCTTGGAGATTGACTCTTACTTTGAATCTCTAGGTTGCGAAATGTGTGGAGATTGGGCTGCCGGAGCTTATTATTTTAGTTTTTATTTCGCAGGTACTGGTATTTTTGTCACACATTCAGTTCTTTTGGTATTGAATTTTTTTTATAATGTGTTATAATATCTGGCCTTCTGTTAATTTTATTCTGAAACCTTGGAGAGGAATTATTGTTCGTTGGCTAATCTTTGTTTCTGAATGCTTTCTTATGCAGTATATGCCCCATGTGTTACACTCAGGAAAACATCTCTTTGACCGTTTCGCAGTCATTTTCTCAGTGGTGATTGTTTGGATCTATGCTCACCTACTCACTGTAGGTGGGGCATATAATAATGCTGCTCCCAAAACACAAGTAAGCTGTCGTACTGATCGTGCTGGGCTTATAGACGGTGCTCCATGGTGAGTAGGGGTTGCTTCATTCAAGAAATTGCTCTTTTGCTCATTTCGTCTTTGGCATCTGTCAGTTTGATTGGAGTTACAAAATAGAAAGCCTTGATATTTGTTTGTAGATGATTGTTCTGTTTATCGTAGGTCATGAAAATCCCTTTTGTAGTCATGTATCTGTAACGCAGGCTGATTATGGGTCTTAATCCTCTATTTTTGCAACGTTCTTTTTCATTCAATCTAGTACTGACCTTTATTTACATAGACTTTATGGAAGTTCCTCCTCTCTGTCTCTCTCTCTCACTCTCTCTCTGTTCAACATGGTTGCAACAGTTCAAATCAACGCCGGAACATTGTTTTTTGCGGAGGACTTGTGCAGTGTTTGTTATCTTCTTTCCAAATTACTTTAGAACTTTTTGCCTTTAGATTGCCAAGCCCAGTTATTTGATAAGAAATCATAGACCGAATCCAATTAGCCAGTATCATGAGTTTGTGTCGTGTTGTAGTCTTTACCATGCGCCTCTTAAATATTATAGAATCAAACCCTAATCTAGGATAAAAATATTATTTTCGTTGATGTATTTTGATTATGACCTCAAGAGTGCTTTACTACTATGTTTATGTGCCTACAAATAATTAGTATTTCTGTTCAATACTTGACACGAGTGAGATAGAATTAGTTATTGGAATTTGGGTTTGCAGGATACGAGTTCCATATCCCTTTCAATGGGGAACACCTACGTTTGATGCTGGGGAAGCCTTTGCCATGATGATGGCCTCTTTTGTCGCGCTTGTAGAGGTGGGTCTTTCTTGATATTCTTCTTCTTTGGGGTTTGCTCGTTTCTCATACATGTTGGATGGTTTGAACAGTCCACTGGTGCTTTCATTGCGGTATCAAGGTATGCAAGTGCAACTATGTTGCCACCTTCCATTCTCAGCCGCGGAGTTGGTTGGCAGGTAATTAGAAGACTTCTCTCCTTATATTTAAGGAATGACAGACTTGACATGCTCATTGATGTTCTAGCTGTTTTTGGCATCTATAATTGTTGTATCAATTCCAGCTTAACTTCTCTTGTGGTATGCATGGGTGCCTCAATATATATATGGGTGTGCTCAGCTTCCACAAACTAACTATGACAGAGGCTCATACACTAGCAAAAGGAGTAAGAAATGGAAATATAAGGCTCCCTTGATGATAAAAGATGTGACTATTCATAAGATGAAGAAGAGAAGAAACCTGACTATTTGCATGTTTATTCCTATGATCCTACCTGTATTTGCACCTCAGCCTGGCCATGTTTATCACGTCTGCAATCCTACAAAAATATGTGCATGGAAACTAGAATACTCTTTCAAAAAGGGTGTAAAACTTGAATAAGAAAAACACTGGTAATGGGTTTAGTGAAGTATCATGAACTATGTATTTGGGTTGGTTGCTGAATGCTGTAATTAAGTCTGGGACTTTGCCATTTGAGTTTTTATTTGCATAGTATTTCTGTTGATCAAATATGTCCACATTTGGTACAACTTTTCCGAAGTTCATTTTCAAGTGAAAATTGGATTCTTACCCTGTTTTGATTGTTGTTGCACATAGGGAATTGGCATCCTGTTTTCTGGGTTGTTTGGAACCGTCAATGGATCCTCAGTATCTGTGTAAGACTCCAAATAAGGAAAAAGCCTATGCTGTTTGACTATTCTATTCAATTAGGTGACACAGATCTAAGGATTTTGGTTAACTTTTGTGTAGAGAGAATGCTGGTCTTTTGGCCTTGACTCGTGTTGGCAGTCGGAGGGTAGTGCAAATATCAGCTGGATTTATGATTTTCTTTTCCATTCTTGGTAAGTTGTTGCTGAATGAGGTGTTGGAAATGACAAATTGAATAAGTACTACCAATTGACCTTTCCTTGCAAACCTTTTGTTCCTGTTATCATCCGATTTTTCATCAATGTACAGGAAAATTTGGAGCAGTCTTTGCGTCAATCCCAGCTCCCATTATTGCTGCCCTGTACTGCCTTTTCTTTGCCTATGTGGGTATGTATACTGCTTTTAATAGGTTTATAAGCAGAGATGTGGACATCTGATTTATTTGATCATTCTTATGTACACTTATTGTGAATGAACAGGTTCGGGAGGCCTTAGTTTTCTTCAGTTCTGCAACTTAAACAGCTTCAGAACAAAGTTCATCTTAGGCTTCTCTGTCTTCATGGGCTTGTCTGTGCCACAGTACTTCAATGAGTACACAGCAATAAATGGTTATGGTCCAGTTCACACTGGAGCAAGATGGGTATGTATGCCATATGTCAGCCCTGAATCACTCCTGATCTAGTGATCTTCGCTTGAAATCATGTCATTGTTTGGTTTTGAGCTCCACTAACTAAAGCGGCACTCTTTTATTGGCAGTTCAACGATATTGTGAATGTCCCTTTTTCATCAGAAGCTTTTGTTGCTGGCTGCTTGGCATATTTCCTAGACAACACACTGCACCGGAGGGACAGTGGAATCAGGAAAGACAGAGGTAAACATTGGTGGGACAAGTTCAGATCCTTCAAGGGTGATACGAGGAGTGAGGAATTTTATTCACTGCCCTTCAATCTGAACAAGTATTTCCCTTCTGTGTGATACGAGCAGCTCGGCAGTTTAAGTCTCATCTAATCATAAATTACTCTCTTGAAAGCTTCAAAAGCTCTTGCCTGATCATGTTATAAGTCATTATTGTCTCCATTACTTGTGAATCTTATTACATGCTAGAGCGATATAAGATAGTCTCTTTCTTTATAGAATGCTTTAGAACATTTATTTCATTGTTTTCTTTGTTGTACATCCAATGGCAGACCGGATTTGAGTGAGCAATGAAGCAGTTTTATTTATCCCCATTCTCTTCATTTCGCTTTGATTTTCTGCTATAATTGTCTGTCCATTTCACTATAACCTACTCGTGTAGTTAAAACGCTTGATTTGTAAGCGTCCATTTAGCGATTATGCTCGTATTTAATATTTATCATTTAAAAAAACTTGCCAAAAGCAAATAAGCATTATTCATCTCAGTTTATTGACTGTTCATCGGAACATGGTGCATATTAAGAATTTTTTAAAATTAGAGGAGTATGACTAGGAAATTTGGAAGTACTTTGATCAATGTTGAAATTATAGAATATCCTGGGAGAAAGAATTCTGAGAACTTAGATTCAACTCGGTGAGCTCCTTTAAAGCTCCATGATTCCAGCCATAATTTGAGTTCCATACAAAAATCCTAAGGTCCAGCTCGCTCCACAGGGAATTAGGAAGGGACAGGTGTGGCTGAAAATGTGCAGCATATCAGGTTTGAGAATACTATGCAGTCTGCCTTGTCATTTTCTAGTGGCTATTGGCCAGAGAATCGAGTACCCTATGAGTGATGTTGCTCAATAGTCAGGTGACAGGGTACTCATAATCCACATGAATTAGGACAGGGAACCTACCTCCCCCTGCCCCTTTCAAAAGTCCACTTGATCCAGTGACAAGAGAATAGCAAGAAGCCAAGTGGACGTTTATGTGCCTCTGGATAAACATATTAAAGCAAATTGTTTGTCAATTTGTAAGTACGATCTACAAGAACTTGACCACCCTGCCTCAATAATGGGCTTTACAGTAATAGTGGAAATTCCACCTACTTCTGTGACATTTAAAGAAAAGATTGTGATAATTTTCTTCAAAGGAGGGAAGCCTATATCTGGACCATATAATGAAACTGTGCCCACAAGCATGTATGGTTACTGCTTTTAGAGCACATGTAATGGAGGCCTAAATTTCATCTAAGGGGGCAGCTTCTAAGTTTCTGATTCATTGAAGGCTTTGATTCGAAGAGGCATGTATGGTAGGAGCCAAGTGCTTAGCGATTTGATTGGCGTTTTGAAGGTCCACTTACCCGTTACCCATCTACTAAAGGGTTTGTACAGCTCAAATGAGCAAAGAATTCCCATGGAAGAGCAAACAGCTCCATTATTATCCTTGTCATTACTTGCTATAATCATGTCAAAAACAGGATTAGTTTTTCACTAAAATCTTAACAACCAGATTGCTCTTGTCCAACTTAAGATCAAAGCTGTTCATAAACTTGAACCTCTGAACAGGGAAAACTGGCTGTTCTTTGCTTTTTATCTCTGTTTGTTCTGAATTCAATGACCCAGGCACCAATATACAAAGATGCACCAGGCTTAACTTTTTTGGCTGGTGTCATGCGTTTTAGGCGCACAGGCTGAAAGGGACAAAATTAATCTCATCACCAGAATCCTAAAAATACTCCCCATGCTGTTTGGTGAGGAAGTTCTGATCAGAATGTTAAATGCCAAAGTAATGGCAATGGGACCTACAAATGTTGCGCCCACCCAGTTCAAACCATGAAAAGGAGAAGGAGCTGAATGCTACCCACTAGTTGTATGCACTTATCAAAGCAGGAATAATGGGAAGGTTGGACTTCCCATATAAAATATATGGCCGTGAAGATCCTGAAAAAAAGATGTCAAGATCTCCCTTGAACTATTTAATGGCTCTAGTCCCCCGCCTTCAGTAGCATTTTGAGATTTAAGGTTGGAAGCCTGAATGCCTGCTCTTTCACATGGCTAGATACACTTCCATATAATTAACAAATGCTTTCTAGGATTTCTGGCACTCAAATCAGGGTAGTATTTAGTGGGAGAAGTGATTTCTTTGAGTTCCTACAAGTAATTTGTTTACTCTGATCACATGAAACAATTAAAGTCTCATTAATTAGGGTCATCATTTCCCAAAAAAAATATATCCATTAGGGAATTTTCATGGTTCCAATGAAAAAAAATTAAATTCTCATTAATTAGGCCATCACGTACCAAAATAACATTTACCAAAAATATCCTACTGAATACATTATGAGGTTGAAAGAGATGGACAAGGGTCAAGTTGTATCACCTTGGATATTTACTGTTGTTGTCTTCTAATTGAAATTGGAGCTCATCTCTCAATTTTTATTTTTGAGTGACGAGGAGAAACTCAGCCTGAGAGGCTCACCAAAGTGAAACCCACTTAACGGGCTGATAAACTTTGGGCTGGTGCAGTCTTCCAAGCCACACAAGTTAGGTAAGTTTGACTTTATCTTGGAAGTAGTCTTAAAAAATTGTTTGCACCTCAGAAAATTCGAACATAAAAACTCAGGGGAGCACACCCTAGGTTTTAGGTCTGACTACTGGACCAACCCATGGGGTTTAATCTCTCAATTTATTAAGGGCATGTTTGAGACCCCAAATATTTGGGGTCTCAACAAATCGGACAAACCAAACAAACTCCAAAATTTTTAACTTTTACACCTACATACTTCACTTTTCACAAACCCCAATAAATCTCAATAAAGTAAAGATTCCCAAAATTTTGGGAATATTCCCCAATATTTTGGCAAACAAACATCCCCTAAGTATTTGAAGCTTTTAACTCTGCCTCTTACTTTATGCTCTCGGTCCAATTTTAAAAGAATTCTTGGAGCCAGGGAGAAGAAATGGAATCCTATAGCTTGAAGTATGGTCTCTAGATATGGGAAAGTACAATTTGGCATTTGGTTAGATTTATTTCAAATGGGGAAAGGACGTGCTAGCTGTTCTTTTATAAGTACACGAGGTCCTTTGTTTCAGAATATAAAGTAAAATAATCAATCAAAATAACAGCAGTACTACCTGGAAAAAAGGGGAAAATGAAAAGATTTAACTTGGGAGATCAAATTTCAAATATAGTAAGTGGAAAGAGAACTTTGTCACTTATTTATATTATTTATACAGCATGAGATCCTAAATTGGCTCATGAGACTTGTGGTGTTATAAACAGAGAAGTGGGACCAAATTATATTTCGGTCATGAAATTTCAAAGACCTACCCAAGAAATTTCGAAGGCGGAAAATCTGACAGCGCTTGGCTCCACCACTGGATCTGTTGTTTCAATCACTGTCTTCCCATTATTGGGCCCATGAAGCCTCGATACACACAACGTATAGATGAACAAGGTACCCAATGACGCTTTTGCCAGGCCATGGTAATTCTGAGATCAAAGAAATAGGCCACACAAGGGTAAAAAAAGAAAATAAAACTAACTTATAAAATCCTCAGCTTTCTTTATTTCCTTTGCAATGCAATTTGTGACGAGGAAAAACTTAACTAGACAGGCCCATTTGAAATCTACTTAATCGGCTATTAAATTTTTTGCTAAATTACTCCAAAAGTCTCTAGGGTATAACTAACTCTCAGTTTGGTCCATATGATAACGTTTGTCCTACGGGGTCCATGCAGTTTTGACACGTTCCCAATTAAGTCCTTTCGTCAGAGAAGACAACGGTAGTTGGTGACGTGTCTAGTGGAAACCTCGTCAGACCCATTCATCTATCGACACGTGTAATCGGTGGACACCTCATTTGACACGACGTGAAACTGTGGGTCTCATATCCAACATGGTCTTCCACGTAGGATTAAAAGACTCATATCATTCGGTTAGCCATTTTAAACCCCTCCATGTCGAAAACAATCCATCAGTGTTAACAAGGAAAAATCCCAAATTGCTTCGAAACCTCCCGCAAGAACCCTAACTTCTCCTACCAACACCATTTTGATTTCAAATTGCTTCCCCCCTCAACTGGTGCCACATTGCTATCGCCATGTCCAGGAGGACAAGAGCAGCATCGTCTTCCTTTGCCAGCGATGATAGCAACGATGGAGTTGCATCGGCGGAGCTGGAGATGCACAACGACTCACAATTGTGCTTTTATGGGTTGAAGGCACGGATGAGGACGAGCACGAAAAAGTGTAACTCAGGCAGTTTAGACATAAGCAAATTACTGGTGCATTTGTTTTCCTAATTACAATTTAGACATCAGGTACAAAATGCAAATGGAAAAATTAGTAACTAACAAGAATGCATACCTGATCGAGTTATGTCATACTGAACTCAATATAATTATAATACGTTGTTTCTTATGCAGAGGCATTGTCCTGTAACTATTTTGAGTGGATTGACCCTCCTCATTCTACACATGGGGAAGATGTCATTGTCAGTATGCTGAGAAAGATGAAGATCATGGAAGAGAAGATGAAGATCATGGAGGATGAGAGGAAGATCATGGAGGAGGAACAATGTAAATCGAAGGCAAAGGAGAGGTAGCTTAGAATCATGTTGTTTGGAACCTGGATGTTTGTTGGTTGTGTTTGGATACTTTGTAGTTAAACTAATTGTAGGGACCCTTGTAATCATTCATTTCTAGAAGTTATGAAATATGTATGTTTAGGTGGGTTCCTGGACAATTTGTCATGTAATCATTTTATAAATTATCAATGAGACAATTTGTAATGATCCATTTTGCAGAGATATAGGCAGGTGGTGTGTTGTATGTATGTTTACTATAACTGAAATATATGCATGTTTACAAGTATGTAATATAGGCAGTTGTGCAAATCAGGTTCTTCAAAACAAGTGATGCAAACCACCAAGCCAATATGGACAATGCAAATGCTGCAAAACAGACTCAAATTCCCAATAAGCCAATTGACTATATTCTGCAAAACATCATACAACCATATTCACCATACAAATTCAAAGTCACCATACATTAATTCCTGCCCATCAAAATACACGAACCATGAAACCATGTTCAATGCCCACCATAGTAAATCCACCATTACAACTACTCAAAAAAAAAGTTTAAGACATTAATCTTAATGCCAACAGATTAATTATGTTCTCAAAAAACCAAAAATGACATCCATGTTCCCAAAAATCAAAATGACAGCCATCCTTCACTGTGTTGCCCTCCCACCAGCATCTTCACCCATCTTCCGCGGTGATCTCCTTAAGACAAATGGTTGGGACCCTCCTTCACCATTTCCCTTCTTACTAGTGCTGACTCGTTTTGTTTTTGAATGTGTCTAAGATAGTTGCGTTTGAGATGGATGAGACCCTTCTTCACCTTGCTGCCATGTATAATGACTCCATCAGCATTCATATACACAACCTGAGTGACACTTCGCTTTCGAGGTGATCTCCTTAGCTGTGGTTGTGTCCCACCCTCACTGGGTGTAACTGCAAGCTTCCTCTTTCTCTTAGGTTGTCCAGAAACCGAATTGGATGTCCCTGGTTGACCATCACCAGGCTGTCCAGCAGCTGGATTCGATGTTCCTGGCTGGCCATCACCTCCTTGTGAAGTAATTGTCAACGTATTAAATAAAGTCAATAACAAAGGCAAACAATACTAATTAAAACAAAGTAATAAACAATGCTCAGTTGAGGTGCATTATTTTTCTTGGATGACTTTTTTTGGGTATATCCTTCGGTTGGGATTTTCTGAATTTTTACAAGATCTTGCATTGTGTCCAACCACCAAGCACTTATGTCAACGAATGAGGAGACCCCTCCTTGTCACATGGTATGTGTCTTGTGGCTCATCTGGTGCTCTAGCCATTGCCTTTTTTGGTCTTTCCGGCATTGCCCTCCATCTCGATGGTTGATATGGCTCCAAAACTATATGGAAAATGTAGTCAGTGGCATTCGGGTTCACAAATAGGTGTTAGGTTTCAGAGGTTTGAAAGGATTTGGGTTCGCAGTGTTTTTGGGAAGAAATCCTTTCGTGGGTTAGGGCTTTTAGGTTTGGGGATTTTGGAAGAATGAGGATTTGGGGATATAGTTCGTGCAATCAGGTTTGAAGTCCACCTGTTTTCCTCTTTTACACGTACGCATAGAAATAATTCTGAAATCAATTGATTTTAACAACGTATCAAATATAACACGTGACAGGTTTTAAATTGAGTTGACCTGTCAGCCATTAGCCACGTAGACAACTACCGTTACCCTCTTTAACGACATTACTTAATTGGGAACGTGCCAAAACACATGGACCCCGTAGGACAAACGTTACCCTATAGACCAAATTGAGAATTAGTTATACCCAAAGGACTTATGGAGTAATTTAGCCTAAATTTTGAGTTGTTCAATTCTAGAGTCATAAAAGTTAGGTAAGTTCGACTTTACTATTTATAGCCGGAGAACTTTAAAGAATTATTTATACTAAAGAGATTTGAACCTGAACTCAAAATCTTGAGAATGCTAGACCCCTAAATCTCAGATACTGAACACCCGAGCCAATGCCGTGGGATTGCAGTGTATATTTTCTCTCCCTTTCTTTCTTGCTGGGTATGGCAGGGAGGAAGCTTTAGCAAAATCGGATTCTTCTTTTTGAAGGTTAATAATAGCTTTTGGAACGCAACGGCCAGAAAGGTGAACGCAAAGGGGCCCGAAAGCAAAGCTCTCTCACGCGACACGCACTCATTACGTGTCGATGGAAGCCATCCAGACGATGCTGCATGAGGGAGCACGGGTCCCATCCCCACAGAGCCCTCTTTCGCGTTTGCTTTTCTCTCTCTCGCAAGTTCGCAACACAACATTTCACGTCTCTGGTTTCCACTTCCGTGAGCGACAGTCCTCACCCCTCGCCCACTTGCCTCAACTCCTCCTCTGCCACGCCCCGCTCATGGAGCGTCTATTTCAGATGGCATAAAAAAGGAACATTTGCAAACGTTACCCCATGAGATTAACACAGGCAGGCTTTACATGATCCAATCCGCCACGTCTACGTCTACGTGTAATGGTTTCAGCGACCATGCTCTAATGCTATCTGGTGATTTGGCAAGCCATTCGGCCTCTACGGTAACGGCTGTTACGGAAACTGTTACATAACGGACGTGGTGGACTGCTGGGTAGACCAAACGAAGGTAAGGTGTCCAAAATTGGGACTCCATAGATGATCACATTGATCAGTTATCTCCGGCCCTACTTCCTTCTGTCTCTTCGTTAGACCAACCAGAGCACGCCACATCATAACATGTTTAGGACGATCATGTCACTTTGCAATTCCCAAATTGCCCTTGGTTACTATGATGTGTCCCACTGTGATTAGCAGAAATTAACATTTTGGGTCCTAATCAAGTTTTGCGATTTGGAACATTTAGCACATAGGAAGCTGGTGGGTGGTGTCTATAAAGAGGCTGGTGCATAGAAGGGATTCTTCCTTGCTTCCTCATTATATCTTATCTTTCTAAGTGGGAGGAAGGGAGGGAGAGAGGGAGAGATGGGGAATTGCCAAGCCATTGATGCAGCAACACTGGTGGTACAACACCCAAGTGGGAAAGTGGACAAGTTTTACTGGCCTGTGAGTGCTAGCGAGATCATGAGGATGAACCCTGGCCACTATGTTGCTCTTCTTATCTCCACCACCTTGTGTCCAGCAAGAAATGACAAGGAAGACCGCCCGCTTAAGAGTGAGAACGACAAAAATCGTGTCCGTTTAACAAAGATTAAGCTGCTTCGGCCGACGGATACTCTTGTTCTTGGTCAAGTTTATAGACTGATCACCACTCAAGGTTTGTAAAATCTCTGTTTCCTTTAGTTTATGAGGGAGGGGAGTTTTTGAGGTACTTGCTTGTGCTTAATCTGACAAGAAACTCCAATTTGTTTGGGTTTCTAGAGGTTATGAAGGGCTTGTGGGCAAAGAAGCAAGCGAAGTTGAAGAAAAGCCAGTCAGAATCAGCAGAGAAGCCAGAGAGGGAAAAAGAGAAGCCGGATTCTCTGCCGGAGACAGCAGCAAGAAGATCTCAACCCGAGCAGGACAATCATGTAAAGCTTCATTAAACACTAAATTTCCAATTTCCAATTTTTTTATTATTATTTTTTCAGTATGTTATCTCTGCAATCTGGGTTGAGCTTAAAGATTATTCCTTTAAAGCTAACAGGAATCAAAGATATCTCAATCAGATCCTTCGAGTCAGCTTTGGTTCTGATTGAAGATTACAATATATTTATTGTAATTAATTGAAGTTTTCAAGTACAACCTTAAGTGAGAGAAAATTACATTAAAAGAGATAACTTATAGTTACTGATTCAGGAACATTGGGGGATTCTTGAAACTGTATCAGCATAAAATAGTAGGACATGCTATAGAGCTCCCTTGAGTCAAAGACTAAAATGATTAAAAGAAGAATAATATTTGCGGTTGGACGGCCCATGTGCGATAGGTATACTATTCGCTATGATTCCTAATTTCCTATTATCTTCCCTAATTATATCATTCCGTTTCAGGCGATAACACATGATGAGAGACACCGATCAAGGACCATCGTATCAACTACCCCTGCCACAGCCAGGTCAAGAACATGGCAACCAGCTTTACAAAGCATCTCAGAGGCTGGAAGTTGACCATGATCTCAACATGCTGCTGCGTAAGAGACAGAGAAGCAATATTTGCATTTCTACACGACGACCTCCTGCGGAAATAATTTTGGTGCATTTCAGGGAGGCCAACTGTGAGCTGGGTGAATCATCAGAAACTTCTTTTTCAATTGCTGGTCTGGGTAATGCATAGTTGTGTATAGCAAAGGGGCACATATGCAACATAGTGTAATCAAGTGCTCGTCTGAGTTCTGAAATGAAATTTTAGACTCTATGTTACTGTAAATTGGTCAGTCAGCTCAACGTTTGAAATAAAAGAGAGACAACAAGAAGAGGTCACGGTACATTTAGTAAAGGTGATGTTATCCCATATTTATCATCATAGCGATTGTTCAGTCAGTTTTAACTTTTAAGGTCAGAAAAGAAAAATCAGTAGAAACAAAAAGCTTCTTCTGTTGAGGGTAAAAGCGCAGCATGTATTAAATTGCTGTTTCTCCTGTCTTCATATAGTTTAGATCTTCGTTACCTAATGATTCCAGCATTCAGGCCAGGTACCAGAACAAGAAAACAGTGATGAAGGAAGCCAGCAAACAGTAGTATAGAATTGCAGGTGGGGTCAGGGTTTTTTTTTTTCTGGAGTAGTACATATCTATTATTCTCTAGCAGACAACGAATAGTTCCCACTACAATAAAAGAACCTAAAGTTCAAATCATTGCTTTGAAGTCTCTTAACTGATTATTTATGAGAAACAGGGCACCGAGGGTCACTATATTCCACCAAACTTTTTATTTTGAACAGAGTATCTAGACTCTAATAGATATGTGTCTAAAAGAATAACACTTTTGTGAAGGGGTTAATCTAATCAAGCATTCTCTGCTAGCAGTGAAATATCATCACTAGTCGTCGCTCAGGAAGGCATATGCCCCGTTTGTGTAAATTAGCTTTGGCTGAACAATGTCTGTGTGCGTGCGCATGAGCGTGTGATTTGAAATCTAATCATCTTTCATAAAGTATTTAACTCGGTATTGTGAGGTGATCAAAACCTTCCCTCCCTCGTCAGCTGACCCATTCTCTTGTCGTCTCCCAAAGTAATACTGATACATGTTACCAACTTCCCAACAACCTGAGAATCCGAATTTTAGGAACTACCCACGTTCTGGAAATTGTTTCCGTTTTCAGGGTACCTTATAGGTTCTAATGGAAGACGATTATTGTATTTCTTTAGAGCAATTGTTCCTTCCAAGTGCATATTCCGAAAGGGGAAGGTAAAAAAAAGCTTGCATGTATGCCTTACAGCTCTTAGAAGCATAAACAACGAAGCAATTAGATAACATACAAAAGGGCTTCAGAAACCAATATCAGTGTCTGATTTCATAAGGTTCTTCCTTGGTAGAAACATCGAGCAAAAAGTTATATAATTACATGAAATAATCATGCCTCTGCAATGTTTCACATTGAGATCGCCATCAAATTGACCTTTTCTAATGCACGGGAAGAACCGAACCTTCCTCCCTCTTCATTGCATGATTAGTTTCTCTTTGGAGCTCAGAGCAAGACAGACCAAAGCCAGTAAATCAAAAGAGGGCCTTTTCTTTCCCCGTCTTCTCTTAAAGATATTGCTCCACTTCGCAGGCCACCTTTGAGTAGGACAAGTGTATCCAGGTCACTTATACAAGCGTTTTGCATGAGTTATATACTTGGTGCATCACACATTTTGAATTCTGTATAAAGTAAATAGAATTCCTTCCATGCGGGCCATCCACTGTCTGCCATTGTTTAGGAAAAACTTGTCAACTTGTCCCCATGTTGAGCAAAAACGAAAATGCCGTCAGATTCTAAAGTGGTGGAGAAAGCATCTTCTTTCAGCTGATTGCAGGCTTTGCTGTATCTGATTGAGCTAGCTGTATCAAGCACCTCCCCCGGACCAACAGTTGAGGCAATTTCGAAGGAGAGAAACAACCCTTAACTAGCGTGACGAACAGCTAGCTCCTTTTCGTCCCAAACAATATCTTCCTTTTCACAGTCCAAATCCGCTATGACATGTTAAAGTGAACCTTGAAAGCAGTTCTGGCTATAATTATCGTGTTTTAAAGAAAAGATCATAGGGCATGTGTTGCTTACTCTGGAAGAAAGATGAGCATCATTAATCATTCAGATTCCATATTCAAAAGGGTGGAGACTTGAACAATCTTGAGTAATATTTTCAATATTAGGGATTGAGAAAGTTTCTGCCTTGAAGCTTTTCTAACAGGTCCTAACAAGGGTTATGTTGTCAACATATTAATTAATTCTATCAATGACTCAAATTGAATTAAACAATATATTAATGGCTCAATTGTTTTTTTTTCTTTTTTTTAGCTGCTTTGATTAATACTATCTAGGTCATGGATAAAATTCATTAATGTGTTAGGGCATCAGAACATTCTGTTAGGACCTATTAGGGAGATGACCCTCAAAGCTGAACGACGATCCGACACAGCCCTAGATTTTTCAGTATCCCAATCCTAACATAAACCATAACAGCCTCATCAGGCGTCACCTTATCCTCGCATAACGTCACGAACACTTTCATTCATTCGATTGAAGACTTTGTGGGCATCCTCCATTTTCCCAAATATCGTACAGATATCAATCCAACAGAATTGGGTACAAACATATCTGATTCAGTGATTCCCACCTGTTTTGTATTTGTGATGCGAACACAGTGGTGACAAGGTGAATGGAATTAGCTCAAGCGGCTCAAGATTCTTGGGAAGATTGATAGATTCTTGAGAATTCTGGTGCTTGGAATTAGCTCAGGCTGCTCAAGAACAAAGAAGACGGCAAAGAAATAAGAATATTGATCAAATAAGATTCCAGCACCAACTGGCTGTTGGTAGAGAGGAAAAGTTAATGAGAGAGGAGACTGAAGAAGCTTGAGACGAAAGCAAGTGACAACTTGAGCATGAGTTTGCTTTGGCCACCTAGTGCCCAGGTTTGATCTCAAGCAACCAGTACTGCCTGTTTGTACACATGGTGTTGGCTATTGGCGACTAATTAGAGGAGCCAAGTGATCACCCCAACATGTTGGCTATTGTCGCACGCATGATTAAACAAAATTTGGACCGCAATCACGCAAGAGACGAAAGAAACAAACGAAACAAAATTCGAGGATGCAAGCACGTTTGCAATGCAAAAGTTTGACCAATCTCAAAGTTATTTCCAAACTCTAGCGACTCAATTTCCAACATCCTATTGAAGTTAGTAAGACTAATTGATCATTTGATCGTCCCGGTTCCATGAATTGCTGCAGACAATGTGTAGGTTGTGTGCAGCATACCCGTCAAAGATGAACCTTTGCTCCGCTCCAATCTCCAAGCATCATCCCCATAAGAGGATCATAGCATTTAGCATGCACTCATACTGACACCTGAAAAATCTCATAGGCCCAGCATTAGCATCCCCTCTCATGCGAGCAGCTCTGTTTTAAAAAATTCTACCAAGAACCTTTCACAAAATCTGCACATGTTGCATAATTGAGAGAAAATATAGCAAACATCCACTTTGGATTCAGGAAACTAGTTCAAGAATCATGACTTTGGAATTTAACAAAATCATTTAAGCAGAATATACAATATAAGGCTATCATGTAATAACTCAGAAGACTAGCAAGTGCAAATGCTCTATGACTGGTCGAAATCATCAATGATCTCTCCATATATAACAAAGAAGTCAGTCTTGGGAGTGTTTGTGTGTGCCTGTGTGGAAAGATTCATAAAGGTAAAGGTGCAGCCACATTTTGACAAGCACTGGCAAAAATAGAGCAATTACAAAAAATGGAGTCAATACCGAGACCAGCCGCATCATAGCCATAGGACCTAAAACCATATCAAGCTTCAAATAAAAGGTGAGAAACAGGAAGACTAAGCTTGCCACATAGTTTATTGAAGGAAATAAAACCAACTCCCTACAAATAATCCATACAAAGCTCACTCAAAAAATTCAGCAACTTACTGACTTCTCTACCAAGATTTATACCGGATTAACACAATACGTACACTCAAAGAAACGAAATTCCAAAACCTCTAGTATATCACAGACTATAATAGTTGCATCCCAACTCTTGCTTATCAACCCGCCATCTGAGCGATATCACATTATACTAAAACATTTCCATATTCCTATTCTGCCTCTCCATTCTCAGCTTCCAGCTTGACAGCTTCTACTTTAACTTCTTCATGCTTGTCAAGTTGGCTGAAGTTTCCCTTCTGCTTGAATAGTTGGGTGTGGTGGTGCCTACAATAGAGACGCTGCTCATGGGCTACATAGTTTGATGGGCTAATCACACAGCCTCCATGAGTGCACCTGAAACAAGCTTTATGATATGATACACCATCAACTGCCACCTGAAGAAAGAAAAAAGCATTCAGTAATGCACAATATCTCCCTCTCTGATCCACAGAAACATACAACAAGCACAGATTTCAGACTTCCAAGGCTAATTTTGAGTTAGTACTGCCATTATATTTCTCCCTTATTGATCAATAAGCAAATAATTCAACTCAGGGACGGAGCTAGGCCCCTCAGCACCCCCCAAAAGTCATTGGTATTTTTTTTCCTTCAGCAAAAACACATTATTTTAATGATTTTCTTGTATTTTGGCTCCCCAAAATTTATTTTCTTATAACTGGCCCCATCGTAAGATTCAATCCTGGCTTTAGCCTTGATTCCACTCTTCTTTTTATTATGGTTCTGTTGATGGAGAAACACGAAGTTGCTAGCGAACCACAACCAAAACCATTATGCCAAAAGTTTCAACATGAACAGAGAAAACTGATGGAAAACAAATCTCCATATGACTGATATCATTGGTTCTAGCAATTTAATAACTGCTAATGAATTCATAGAAGTGGAATGTAGTTCTAAGTTTCGTTTTCAGACAAGAAAAATAACAACTAACAAAATGCCTTCATCTCTTTCCTTCTTTCAGTTTTTCTATATGATATCACGCATCAATAAAATAACAAAGAGTTTCCAAAGTGCATAGTACATCATCGAGACCTAATTGCAAAAGATCTTGCTTTCAAAGCTCGAGTTTCCATTAACTGTGAAAAAGAGTAGAGATGCATACATGCCATCATGGAAACATTACATAGCATGCCAAGTAAGGATCCTGTACATAGACATTTCGGACTTCGACCAAGTTCTAAAGATTTGTCCTTATACAAACATTTTTGTGGTGTGCAATTTTTCTCTATGATCTTTATTCCTATTCAGACTTCACAAATTCTTCCTTACAAAACCAGCAAAAGAGCAGAATTTATGTAGCTTGTACCAACAGATTTTATCTAGATTTGTTTTTTTTTTAGCTGACCTGGTGGATGACCATAGCCTAGTAGTTTCTGGGGCTCTGGTTATAGAGCAACAGATGCCACAATGTGATACTGATTAAAGAATTCTTGTGCAAAAGCTATCCTTTTTTACAAGTCATTCTGGATTACTTAAACCGAAAATGGATTACACATTTGAAGCTCACAATCTAATAGTCACATGAGAGCATGCAAGTATTTGATTGAGTATAAACTTTAGTGCTCAGGTAGGCACTCAACAATGCTTGACATAAAAATCCCCTGACTCAGACTTCATAATCAAATGGATTCCTAAGACTTACCCTTTCAATAGGGTAAACAGTTTTATTGCAGGCAACACACTTTTCTTTAGTTCCGCCAAACAAACTTGAAACTTTGCTGTTGGTCTGGACCTGCACAATTCAAACCCGATGAAATAAAGCTGAATTTAGAAAAGTATAATATGCAAATTAAGGCTTTAGTTACCTGATTGGCAGATCTGTCGGCTCTAACAGTTTTTGGAGTACCTAAAGAAGATAAAGAGTGAGCGCACATTTAAACAAGCTTACCTAGAAGATACAAGCAGAGGCGGGGTATGACTGAAAACAACTAGATAACGGCCAATTACCTTCAAAACTTTTATCCAAGCTGCCAGTCCTCTTAAACAGTTGATCAAAGTGAGGTTTGCAATATAAAACACCCTCAAAGGAGGAATAATTACTCAACTGCAATGACATTGAAGAGTGAGAAATAAGGATAAGGTAGAAGCAGAACAACGTTTTCTATATAGTTTAAGACCTTGCTAGAAACTGTACAGACCAGAATTCCAGCAAGAACCCTACACCACTAACAATAAAATATAGATACAAAAGAAAGAAGCGTGTGTTGTGAGAAGACAACGAAAATCAAATACTGTAAAAACCAACGTCGGAATGTTCGCTCGAGGAGGATAACCGCGAACTCAATTGAAGATTAGATAAAATATGCCAACAGTCGTCAAATTGACATTTCTAATACAAATGTTTAGAGCGAGATTTCCTGGGGCCTACAGCTCAACATCCTGACTAAGCTCTTTAAATTTGAAGTTATATCCAAATCTTCAACAAAGCAAATTCGCATCCGTATTACAGCTTAAGAAGGCAATGATTATTTGAATATTTCCGCCTATTTTTCAGGCTTTTCTAAATCCCATTTGATCTAAACTTCTACATCGATGTAGAGCCCAGTTGAACTCCTTTATGCAACACACACTTAGTCAGTTACTTAAGAGCAAAATCATTGAAGAAGTCAAGATTTTAGTAAAAAAAAAGCCTTTTGTTGAGGGCTCATCACCAGCAATCACAATAAGCACAGCGATCATAATGAAGTGTTCCATATAATAGTCTCGTGATGGCGATCGTTAAACGAAACCCAGATGAAAAGATCCATAATCAAGTGCCAAAAGGGATAAACAAAAAAAAAGGTGGTACATATATAATCTATAGAAGAAGCCAAAGAGCACTGCAAAGCATGAACTTCAATGTCAAAAAGTGTGCCCAGGCATCCCTCTATTAGAAAGAGTCTGTTAATTGTTTTCTTTTTGGGTTGTTACCTTAAGAGTACCCTTGCAGTGGTGGCATCTGAAGCAGGCCTTGTGGTAGACCTTGTTATCAGCAGTAAGCTGATCTACCAAGTACACAGTCTTCTCACATGCCTCGCACTTCTGGGTAGTCCCTGCAAATGTTGCCATCCCGAAAACTCCTCCGCACCCAGAAATCTTTAAAATCCAAGCCCCAACAGAATGAACTATTTCAGACCCTTTCCTGTAGTGAAGACTTTCTCTCGCTGATCAACTCTTTCTTAGATTTACGGCTCAGAAATTGTCAGCGAGACTAACCAACCTCTTTGTTAACAACTTCCAGGCTATATAGAAGTTGCCAGTTGGACATACCAGGGATAGTTCTGTAACTGCGTTCTCAACAATGATGGCTTTATTAGCTGACACCCAAGTGTCCTAATTACCCTCAAAGTAGACACGTCTCTCTCCTCAGTACACAGATTCGAGGATGTCGCGGTTTTTAAGATGTTTGTCAAGGAAAATTTGAGTTTTAATAAAAGGTGGTAGAAAGTTTTAATTTTTTTTTTATGAGAAATTTACTTTTTAGTAACCGAATTTTACTCTCTTTTTATTTTTAGTCCTTAAACTTAATGAGTCAAATTTTTAGTCTTTTAATTTTCACTCCGTTTAAATTTTAGTCTTTTCGTTACCTCCGTCACCTTAAGTAACGGAATAATTTTACACGTCAGCTTCCATCTAATACGCCACCCTTCATTTCCACGTTAGCCTCAACCAATTGAACGCGATTTTTTAAACGACCTGTAGCTTCTATTTAATTGAAACTCTACATAAAACTTAAAGCCTTAGTCTCGTCGTTCTCATGTCAACCGCAAGAGGCCCTTCAAATTTCAACTTCACCACTTCATCGGACTTACACTTCTCGTGTATAGAATCCACCAAAGCCTGTGTAATACCTGCAACTCCCACCTTTGTCATTTCCAGCATCCTCAAAGATACATTTTTGTGCTCCTTGAACGCGCTTTGAACGTGGTGGGGGAGTCGGAGGCGCAAATATCTTTGTTGGTAATATGTCATGGGGTTAACCCCAAGGGATTGACCTGAGTGGTGAAGGCTTAGGGCCTAGGAGTTTGCTCCCCTAAGGTCCCAAGTTCGAATCCTCTCAGGTGCAAACAAATCTTTGGGGGCGGCGGGGTCACTCCCTCAGCGAAACTGGACTTAGCTGACATGTGTAGTTTGGGAGGGTTGCACTGCCCGGGATTTGTCGTGGCGTTAAGCCCACCTCTTGCGTATACTGGGTCAGATTCGTCCGATCTTGATGTACGTGATTGGGTGCCCGAATTTTCCGCGTCTCAAAAAAAAATATATCATGGGGTCGCTTAGCCGGAAAATTTCTGTTTGGGCCATGCCAATGATGATGAGGTAAGGATCATTTTCTTTATAAAATATCAGACCGATGTGAGTGCTCGCACGATGTACAGCTGAGAGCTCAATCATGCTCCAAATTTTAAAACAAAAAGTGCCCGCGCCACCCCTCTTGTGTCCGCCTTTTCTGCTTCTTAAGAATCTTTACAAAACATGTCTATATAAATCGGTTGACATGTGTCATCTGATTATTGGTCATTTCAGCTCCATCTTTTTTTCTTCCTTTTCTGTGGCAATAGAAATAGGAAAATTGAGCTCTGAGGAACTTTGAAATTGTCAAGTTTTGTGCAAGGAATAAAGAGCTTTTTCTCGAGTTTGATAGTGTATGGTTAAAACCAACCATTCTCTGCAAAAGATGTGCTTCTATAGTCACGTTTAAGGAGGATTGTTATGTTGATTGTCCTTTCTCTTTTGCTTAAAAAAATTGATAGTGACATTTTCTGTTTTTTTTTTTATATAATTATATATTATCTTTACTTTCCGGGCTTTTACTTGTGGGGCTAATCTTGTTCCTTATCAGTGGAAACTTTCATGCGAGGAGATGAAGAGATAATTGAGAAACTTTCCGAGACAATACGCTTGACTTTTGAGTCGATCTACCTCACCCCCACCCCCACGAATTTTAATTGCCGAAGACAAAGAACTGGTCGGTCTGCATTGGGTGGCAGTGGGCACCTCTTGGTCTAATCTTTCACACTAGGCCAAAAGGAAACACCATTTTTGTCACGTCACAGAACACTGACAAATTCTTTAGTTATATGTGGTATATTTAGCAGCTTTGGAAAAGAAAAGAGCATCATCTGCTTTTCTGTGTAATTGCATGAGAAAGATCAGGTGGGAGTACCGTAACATGAGGTTGGCTCTTCTAATCCGAAAAAAATATCAAACAGAAGATTACAATCCGCCTTGCTTTGTGGCAGTGGGACTACAACTCCTCCACTTCAATATCCCATGGCAAGAAATCTGGAAGAACTGCAAGTTTAATAACAATAAGTCCAGAAGGATTATTGAATTTTCCCATTTCCCTCAGTTTCCTAGAATTAAATATCCAGTATATCAATTGCAATGAATGAGCCATAGGTTTTATTCAATTTAGAGAAAGCTGTAAATAAACCCCAATAGACATCGGACAGAGCAGAAGGTCAAGTTCATCTCACGCCATGCTTTTACTGCTTATTTAACCAGCCAACAAAAAAAAATTGCGAGACTAACATCATGCCAAACCATTTTACATTCCTTTCTCAATTCTTCTTCTCCTCATTTTTTACCCCTTCTTCTTATTTAAGATCTGCTGAGTAGCTGCACTTCATTATGCACTCCCCTCCGCAGCCCTTGCTTGTTTGCGAGCTTCCTCCCGCATGACTGCTTTAACATATATTTCGTAGCAGCAACCTGAAACAAGCACACATCATGTACTTTTAAGTTTTGAAAGTAGAAACAATTATAACAAAGACCATCTTTGGTGTGTCATGATCAATAATTCGGTAATCTTTTGTGCATAGCTCATAAAAAAGAACATGTCTGACTATCTATCATTTAGAAAATGAGATTGAATAAAAATTAGAAATAAAGAGGCACACCCTTATTGAGCACTGTCTAAATGACTCCTACAATCTTATTCCATACGTAGAGAATGATCTGGTTCAAACCAAAGTGGCTATCAAAGACAAGGCCTTAAGAAGTATAATTAGTCGTGCGAGAGAACAGCCAACAACCTAGCAGATTACATGGCCATGCATAATGCCCATGGTAACAGTAGCCAAGAGAAAAAGGTTGTGACCAATGGTAAGGTCTAGCTCATGTTTGGTGGCAAACAAATCCCCAGACAGAAAGGTCAGAATGATAGCACACAAATGATACGCAGCAATTCTACAACAAATTTATCATTTTACAGGTAGAGATGATGTTCACACGTGTCTGGATGAACATCTATAAGTAAGGACACTGCACATAACCTGCAGAAAACAGCAAAAATCCGAACAAGAAATCCCAAGTTTTAACGACGACTTGGACAGGCTTCCCCACATGATGCGAAGAAGCTTAATCATTGTAGTCATAAAATGAAATTATGATAGACATGATACACCTGCAAGTTGCTAGGTGTGGGAATCAACTCCCTCAAATTGGCCGTCCATTGTTTTCAAAGGCTGACATGATGGTTTTGGCCATACGGAATGACTCCTAAAACTGACTGACCATCATATGGCTCCTGGATCGTGCCAACATCATGTGATCTGCTCATTGGTGGTCAAGTAGCGGCAGGCCATGATCGGTCTTAGTTGGAAACTTCAGATCAGGGGTCAGGGAGCAGGTATTTTGCACATCCATATAAGATGCTTCAAGTGTATTTTTCAATTATTGTCAACTAACAAAAAGACAGAAAGTTATCGAAAAAAAACATTTTCCAACTATAATGTACCATATATATTATCTGAAGTCAAAACCATTAGGTTCTGTGAAACTAATTGCTCTATGTTTCCCAGCAAATATATATGATCCAATTTCCCACCATAATGATAAGGGTATGTTTGGTATATTATGAGAAAGAGTGTTGTGATCAAAACTTTTTGTGACCCTTGTTGCTGATGGAAAAATTGCTGCAAGGAAAGTCTCTGTGTTAACCGCATGCTCGGCAACACCTACAAAAATTAGAATCTACCTCACTATTAATGGGCTTATTTTTTCATTTTTTCCTTTTAAAAAAATATTAGTAATTGACTCAACAATATCTTTTCCATATTCTGATTTGAAAAATACATATTCGGCAAAAACATCAAAATGTCCGCCTCTATCAGCCATTTCGTCAAATAAAACTCTTGTCTTGTTTCATCCACCATTCTATCAGCCATTCTATTCTTAATATTTTCTCTTAAAATATAATTAAAAAATGAAAAGTATATAAATATTTTAATAAATATCATAGGAACGGAGGGGGAGGGGGTTCTGCCCTCACCCCCTGGGTCCGCCACTGAGGTGTATCACAACAATATAAAACACTTCTTTTACAAAGAACAACGAGGTAATTAGACAAATTATCAGAAAAAACAGATTTGATGGATTGACTTGGCCATAGAGACAAGCTTGTGCGACAGCAGCCGAAATGACAATCTGGCAGGTGGAGGTGATGGTGTTGATGTTGGCCAGAGAATGAGCCTAAGGGACAAAAGCTCATGGAGTGAGAAGGTGATGCATGTTTTCATGTGAGCACGGGTGAACTTAGATCAAATCTATGGGCCATTTCCATCTGTCCAACAATTAGCGTTACACCTTTTTCGCTTATGCTGCATAACCAAAAAATGCTGACAAGAGTATTCCAATAAGAATCAATCTCCATGATTGTCCCTTTCAGCAATTTTTGGATGGAAATTTTTCTTTTCTTTTTATCCTTTGCTAAGTGGAAACAAACAGACATTAAACCAAGTTTACAGGAGTTATTTCTTAGTGCCCTTCAGGCAGCATAACAATGGACTTCATCAATCTAAAGATTCTCAACACACACACACAAACATCATTGACAAAAATCCCAAACAAGTAACAACACTAAAAATTGACCAACCTATTCACAAGTGGCTGGAAACCATAGCAGAGACAAATGTATTTATAATCCAATGTTTCAGGTTAGGGTTTCATCCACTGCATACTGGTTTAACTCTTTCCTTCATGCAGGTTTCACTAATGCATGCCCAAGCATGTAGAAGAAGTATTGTGACCAGCATCAATTCTACTTGAATTTTATAGAGCGAACTTCAAAACCTAAACTAATTCATTAAAGAATTTTAAGACCTAGCCAATCTCATTCTCTTTTTCATTACTGTAACACACCAAACCAATACCTACTAGAATACTCGCGAACCATTCCATTTACTTCTAGTCGATAAAGTACCATACCTGCAACAACAACAACTGTGAGAACATCACCAATCCTTTTAAGCCGCCACACACTCTTTTTATGCGATTTGAATGGCTTCAGAGCTGGGTCCTCTGCCAATAGCTGCAAAATGATCAGCTTAGTACAACAAAGTTACAAGTGAACCACAGAAACATGTGTCGATTTCAAGGCTCCTAAAGTGACAAACAATTTTACAAGACCACAATCAAAATGCTTAAGTTTGGGTTATTTCAGCATCTAAGGGTAAGTAATAAAAAAACATTACTTATCAAACCAAAAAAATAAAAATAAAAAACATCAGGACTCTTGTTTTTTAACCTATCTAAATGAGCTCAGAATCCTCACAAATATTCAAGAACCAAAGTCAATAACTTTGAGCTGTTTGCCCCAGTGTCTTGGCTATTGATTTGACCAAATCTACCTTTTGACATTGATGCACACCGGTTTCGTGAAGAATTACCAGACAACTATTCAAGGCAAAGAACATGAAGATATGTATTTTCAAAGACATATTCTTCGACACTAAAGATATTTATCCCACAAAAACACACGGATAGAGTAATAGAGAGAGAAAATAGCAGAGAGACTCACGGCTTTCTCGCGAGGCCCGAGTTCCACGTGGTATGCACGGCGTGCAAGATCCGTCTTCTGGTTCATCAGAGCACAAATCCGACAAAGACGCGTGAGAGATCGACACGACGATCAGTCGATCACGCAAGGGGGATGGAGAGAAAGAGAGGAACTGTACCTGGGAATGAGCTCGGAAATGAGAAGCGATCCCGGTTTTGTTAAGCAAGAACGCCATTTTCGGTAGAATCTCAGAGCTACGAGACAGATCAGTGGAGTAGAGCAGCTGGTAAGGGAGTACAAATTCTCTCGGTTCAAAAAAGAAGAGTGGAAAAAATAGAAGGGGTTTGCTATGGTACCCTTGTACTTTTAATGTATTCGTTCTGTATCCTCGGACGGTCGGACCTTGCGTCATGCGTGAGTGTCACGTAATCCCACGAGCTTTTTACCGAGGCTTCTTATCTACAGTATTCGCCACCCATCAATTCCATTCTATTAAAATAATTTTTAAAAATTCTGTTCTGATCGAATAATCACTTTTCAATTTAAATAAATATATAAAATTAATTACACTCATCTTTCTCTATTTTTTTTACCAATTTTAATACTTAAAATTTTTACAGTCGAACACCACCATATATAGATATTTTTTATTATTATTATTAATATTTTTATATATCAACTTCGATTTAAAAAAATTATGAATTTATATTTTTATCAAGAACTCATTTTCTTAAAATTTTATTATCAAAATTAATTGCTAATTCATAAATTTGATATATTTACTTAAAACTAACTAAAGTAGACTTATAATTTTTAAAAAACTTTTACAAATAAAAATTTTATGAAAACAATTTATAAATCTAGGTGACAAGAATGTTGAAATTGACGTCTGAAGTTTAACTAAAAGCTTTATTTGATAAAAATTACAAATTTAAAATATTTTTATAATAAATTTAAAAATAAAAATATTATTTATTAAAAAAATAAAAATCTAAAGACGAAATAATTACTTAACCCTAGATAAATTAGAAAAACCAGCACCTCGAATTTTAGTATTCTTTTTTACTTAAATGCTCAACACGTCATATGGTTTACCATTTTCTTAAAAAATCATACACCTCAATTTGGATTGTATTAATCACTAAGCTTTTAACTGATTTGATTTTTTTCTATCCAGCAAACTGAGGTCATATCATAGCCAAGGGAAAAGATTCAGTCGAAAGCAAGTTAGTTCAAAGCACTTCAAATATGTGGTCCAGATTTAAAGGAATGGATCTAGCGGTCTGAAAATCGACACATTATTTAACGAGGATTGATGACCGGAATTGGCTTATGACTCAACTTTTTTTCTTTTTTTGGCTCGGCTTTGACTTTTACTTGCAACCAATTCGTTCAAATATTTTATTGGCCAAAAGTTTCAAACAGCTTGCAGAACAAGTTTACTCCTCCTCCCAGTTTTTGTCAACCTTGTGCTTCTTCCCACTCCCCTGCCACGTTCACATGACATGGCTGCGTTTAGCTTTCTTGGTTAGGCTAGTAGTGAGCATCCATTGGCAAAAGCAATAGTAGAGTATGCCCACTATTTCCATTTCTTTGATGAGCCTTCTTCAACCAAGGATGTTGAAGACAATAACAAAAATTCAATTTCTGGATGGTTGTTTGATGTGTCATAGTTCTCTGCTATGCCTGGGAGAGGTGTCCATTGCTTCGTAAATGGCAGTCAGGTCTTGGTGAGTTTTCTTTACAATGAGATGTGCAAATGTCGATTCATTTTGGATATATCTTTCCTAACATCTTATTGGGTTGATTTATCCTGAACAGGTTGGTAACCGGAAGCTGATAACTGAAAGTGGAATAGCTATCTCTACTAAGGTCGAAGATTTTTTAGTAGATCTGGAAGAAGTGACAACACAGGAATACTCATTGCATATGATGATAGCTTAATTGATGTTTTGGGAGTTGCAGACCCAATAAAAAGAGAAGTTGTTGTGGTTGTGGAGGGCCTTACGAAAATGGGTGTTAGGACAATCATGGTTACAGGGGACAACTGGAGAACATGTTGCCGTCAGAAAAACCATGGCAATAATCTGCAAAAGGAAAAATGAAAGAACAAACAGTGATAAAAATTTAGAGAAATGAGATGAAGAGGGAATCGAGAAGAAGAAATCCTAGGAGAAGGAGAGCGAATCGTGAAAGACAAAATACCAAGTTTGGAACTCCTGGAAATCAAATTGGGTTCTTGATTGGGTTCCGATTTCGTGGTTTAGCTCTCTTTCTCTAGTGCGCTCTTGATCTTCAAAGAACAAGCGGGAGACGTGGCGAAGACGAGTCGTGTTGGAGAAGAAGCGTAATAAAATGAGAAATTAGAAGAGAGAGAATCGGGAAGAGGAAATCAAAGGAAAAGATGAGAGATTCTAACAAGAGAGAAACGTGGGAAAAACTAGAAAAAAAATGGCTAGGCTTCAGCCAAGGGGAGCCGAGCCACCGAATTGGTCTAATGATCTCATTTAATGACGTGGAACTGTTGAGACCATTAGATGTATTTCTTTAAATAATAACCCTTGCTCTGCACAACTTTGAACCAAGCTTCTTTCGAGTGAATCTTTCCCCGTAGCCAATGGCATGTTGCCACATGGCCTGTCAAGGTCCTTTCTCTAGTCGACGCCACATCAGTCACAGTGTCAGCCTCCACATCACCTGCCATGTCAACTATATCTTCTTCGGCGCAAAGCACCTTCACCCGTCTCCCTGTCAATCTCTAGTGTTCCTCAAAATCGTTTATCTTCCTCCTTTTTTAATAATAAACAATTTTCTGTTATTTTTGGTATCATGATTTTTGCAACTATCTATCTTCGAACACGACCCTTAAGATCGCCTTGCTCCGTGGAACCATGGAAGTGTTTTGAGCCATAACTCCGAAAAATTAAAACGTATGCATATCTCTAGGATCTTCCTTCTGAGTCCTCCATTTCTCCCGCTGAACCTTATCTACCAGTCATTTTTCTTTGCCATTGGATCTGTCACTTCCTCATTTATCTTCCGAACCTCACTGGCCACTGCGGATTTGGTTTCTGAACCATGTGTGAAGATTATTAACTTGATATTTCCAGATTTGGTTTCTGAACTTTTACTTGTCATTTTTCTTCAAGGAATGCGGTTGCAAGAATGATGAATCAATTAGATGTGCGAAAGGAGAATTCCTTCGTGAACTCAATTTATGAGGCATATTTAATGGTCTGACTATTTGCCTCTGATTCTCAACAATGAGATTGTTGCAGTGCTAGATGTAGGAGATTTCGGGGTTTGAGTTTGGGTTTGGGCTTGTGTTTGTGTTTGTGCTTTGGACCAGAGACGTCATGGTGGGGATGTTGGCGATAAATAAGTAAAAGAAGAAGCAGAGGAGAGGAGCGAGTAATTTGTGGTGTCTTGTAGTGTTTGTCTGACGTTCGGGCAAAGAAGGTGAAGAAGAAGTGGAGTCCATTGTTGTGAGTTATGGTGACAAAGAGTCGAGAGAGAAAAATTGGTGCAAGTCAGGGTGACGTCGCGTCGATTGGGAGAGAGAGGAATGGAGGCCAAGTATTCATAAATTTTGAGTGAAGCCTGTGTAGCCACGTGTCGGGAAGCAGTTAGGAAGTCTCTTCAAGAAAACCCAGGAAAACTGAGACATTTTTATATAGTCGAAGCCGGACGAAGGAAACGATGGCATTAAGAGGGGCCGTTGCGACGGCATGCAATATTGGAGGAAGACGGAGGAACCTATCTCTTATATCAGTTCCTCACTATCTCAGACTCAACTTCCATGAACCTCCCTCACATTCTCCCCATAGATTCACATCCTTTCCGATATTCCAACCAGGCAAGTCCATTAAATTATCGTGTTTCTTCTTTCAAACTTTTCAATCTCTCATTTCAATGTGAGTATAATAAACTAAGTCCGAACATCATAGTTTTGAGGTAAGCAATAATCTAACATGGCAATCCAAGCTTTTGGTTGCGCTTTTTGTTCACGGAACCAACTTCGGCTAAAATCTAGTTCGAGTTTGTCTTTTTATTAAGTAATGTCCTGATATGTGAACAAAGAACTGAAGAAATTCTGCTTGGTTCTTGCGCTCTTTAAAATTCGTGCAGGACTTATATATCCTATTCGTGCTATAAGTGAGGCAACTGCGGATCCCTTAACACCCAAAAAAGAAAATGGAGAAGAATCACCTCAGAATTGGAACATCAAAATGCTCTATGATGGGGATTGCCCGCTTTGCATGCGTGAGGTCTGGCTTGAAGAACCTGTTCTTGCAATTGATTTTGGCTGATGTGTATCGTGTTGGTTAATTTGTGCTAAGATTTTGTCCTGTGAAAGCCGGTACTTATTGATGTGCTTAAGTTCATTCCAATGCCAGGTTAACATGCTTAGGGAGAGGAATAAGCGCTATGGTACGATCAAATTTGTTGACATAAGTTTGGATGATTACTCGCCACAGGAGAATCAAGGCCTAGACTACAAAACTGTATGTTCCTAAAAGTGCTGAACCTGTAGGACTAGGCAACAGAACCATCAGCTGTTGCTCATATTCAGATGACTTCACTGACTATGCTTCCTTACTCTTTGATTCATTATCTGGTTTCTGTGGATAAGTGAGTATATCTACTGAGAAATCTAGCATGAGATGAGATCACGTAGCTCTATGGTTTGGCTGTAGGAAAATAAATGATAACCTTGGAGTTGTAGTACGTATGATAGAGCATAGGGACTTTGCAGAGAGCATAAAGTCTAGATTTAGAGCATCTCTAATTTCTCAGATACACTTGCACTGCAGTGATCAAGTTCTGTTTCGTTGTTCAGGTTATGGGAAGCATTCACGCAATCCTCTCTGATGGAACCGTAGTCACTGATGTTGAAGTACGCCTCATTTCATGCCAGTTTCATTCTCTGTAGTTTTCTGTTTACGGTGCCCCTCTCTCAAAAATGGTTCCCTATCTTTCCAAATTTCCATCGTATAACTATCTCATAATTTTGTTGAATAATCACCAATCTGTGTTTCAGTGGTCCGAGATCTAGATTTGAATTATTAAAGGAAGTTAATAAGAAAAATGTGAAAAAGAAAACACCACCAGGAGGTTTAAACTTTGACTGTAGCGGCTCCATGACTAGAATCAATTAGTGCAAGGTCAAAATCGTAAAACTTTGTCCTAGCTTCTGTGTGAATGTCTAACTCTAAAAGGAGGACCAAGTGCAGCCTGAGGATTTCGAAATGTTGAATAGCACTGCTCACCTCCAGATTTTCACCATGGATGGTTAGGAAGTTTACTGAGGCCCTGTTATAGACGTGGGCAATGTAAGCACATCCATTATCACTAGGTCAATTTCCTACCTGTATTCTCTTTGTTGATATCAACATTTTTGTGAATGGTGAATGTCAACTTGTGGGGCTCCTTTGGAATTCTTTGGATCATAATACATTAAAGAAGCTGGCTAAATAATTCTGAAAAGATATCAATTTTACGTTGTCCTGTTTTCTTTATCTAAGATGTATTTGACCAAGAAAGAGAGGTACTGACACAAATGAAAACTTCTACAGGCATTTAGAAGATTGTATGAACAAGTTGGACTTGGTTGGGTTTATGCCATCACTAAATATGAACCCGTAAGTTCATATTCCCCAGCATTACCTGTTGCTCAATAGAAAAGGCTACTATGCTACAGACAGTATTTGGGATAAAGGTCCTTTGTCATTTTATCTTTAGTTACTTATCATAACAGCATGCACTTAACAGATTGGAATGGTAGCTGATGCCATATATGGTGTCTGGGCTAAATATCGTCTTCAAATCACAGGTAATTGTGCTTCTATTAAACTGATTCCACAGCTGATTTTCATTAATACTTTCCATTGCTTGTACGACAAAATAACAAAGCTGCAGCAGCCTTCCGATCCGCACATCCAAATCAGTGCTTGCTGTGATGAGAAATTATTCGATTTTTATTACCTTAAAGAAATGCCTGGACTGTAGACCCTATCATTGGTGGTTGTTGTACCATGAAATTTTTTCTCTTTACTGCTTTTTAACTCCTCTTTAAGCTATCATTGGTGGTTGTTGTACCATGAAAGTTTCTCTTTACTCCTTTTGAACTCTTCTTTAAGCATATCTTCAAAATCAAATTATTAGCCTGTTTTGAAACCTAGTCTTGTCCTAGATCTTGTGATGCAAACTTATAGCCTGTACTTGTGCAGGCCGGCCACCTTTAGAAGAGGTTTTGGAGGCGAGGAAGAAGAACAAGGTTGACATTCCACCTTGCCTGCATCCATGAAGACATTTAACTGAATCTTTCATGTGGTTAAAAGTAGAAAATCAACCAAGATTAACTTTGTGTAACTAGTTTCTCCTGGATGATAAAACTTTGCTAAACAACTTTGAGATAGCAAAGAGGTCAAGCAATAGATAGTCAACATAGGATGCATGAACTTAAGAACTAGTAGACAAGACAATGCTGGCTGCCGTTTTTGCTTTCAAGTAGTTCTCCTCATAAAAGCTTTCACAATTTACACATTTGAGGTATCAAGTACTTATAGATGTTTTGATCTATGCTCTCATGACAGGGTGAAGCATGTAATGATGACAAGAATGCTTGTAAGATGTAAGCTTGGTTGATGATTCCCAGAAGAAAGTTTCAAGGCTCGATTTGCTTCATCATCTTTGATATTTTGCTGAATCTGAGCCATATCCAGGCCTTATAACAAAATAAAGAGGTCTGGTAGTTTGGTGGAGAAAGTCTGTGTCCTTGCCCATGTATATTCGTAGTCCTTATACAATCTCAATGCTATCATTTGGTGAAGTATACAGTGTAAAGCTTAAATACATACCCATTTTTCTATGCTCTTATAAACCTAGCCAATGATCTTCCACTTTTATCAGATAGCGTAGAGGTGGTCTTGATGTGTGGTAGTTAGTTTTTGCTCGTGTATTAAGGTTTATCTGCATGACTTGGAACAAAATTACTTTTTCTATGACTTGCAAGATTATGGTCATGCCACTTGATATACAATCCATTGCATTTTATAGCTGTTTGGATATGTACTGGAATTTGACAATCCATTTCAAATGTGAAACTTCACCTGAGAAATGCAAAAGACTTGAGTAAAAGCTGCCAAGGTACACATATGCAGTGCAACCCTAAAATAGAAGACTGGTTTAGAACCTAAATCCAAACTGAATGGAAGATGCATAGCTGAAATGCCAACAGATGTACCAATTGAAGCGCCCAGAATCAAACTTCCTTCCCATCTCCTTTCACCAAATTACCTACAAATTCATCAATATTCTCATCAGAGCTTCCTCCTGCACTGACAGTGGTTATTGCGAGCTCCCTCCATTTGGTCGCATTCTTCATTATTTCCTCACTTTTTTCTCCTGCTGTAATTTTCCTGATACACATCTCCAGCTCATCCCTCAATACCACCCCCTCTTTATTCTTCTTAGCCCTTACTCCCACCTGCCACGACTCCTCAATAAACTTAGCATTAGTAGGCTGGTCACTCCACTGAGGCAGTGCTACCATTGGCACCCCTAGGCTCAAGGCCTCCAATGTTGAGTTCCATCCACAATGTGTCACAAAGCAACCCACGGCAGGGTGTGCTAGCACCTCTAGTTGGTTGCACCACGCCACAACCATCCCTCTTCCCTCTACTGAACTAACAAATTCAGTTGGTAACTTGTCTCTAGAATCTTTTGCAACCAACAGAAAATGCATATTGCTTGCTATCAAACCCCAGCCAATTTCTTCAGCCTGTTCAGTTGTGATGTCTGCCATGCTTCCAAATGATACGTAGACCACCGACTTGGGTGGTTTTGTATCGAGCCATCTCAAGCACTGGTCACTGCTGAGCTCCCAAAGACTGGCTCCATAAGCTCTGTCTCCAATGATCTTCTGGTCTAGGTAGGCTGATGGCACCATTGGACCAATCATCACCAAGGGCCAGAGCCCCAACATGGCCTTCACTACCTTTTCGACAGTCAATGAGCAATCTCAGAGAGAGATTATATTAATGTGCAGAAGTTACCACTAAACACACGGACTAGAATGTAGAATTTGCTAGATTTGATTCCTAATGAAATCCCTAATGTTTGTGGATTAGGATCATCTACGATTTTCTTACTCAAATTGCACTGTACAATTTGGAGAGAGATAGACACAATATGTAGATCTCACATTTAATTCTACCCATGTAAACTTTCGGACAACAACAATTCGAGTAGAAAATTACAGATAATCCTAATCCCTTGAATGTATTGAGAAACTCCATTTAAAGTATCTAGAAATTCGGCAGTCCTCTGAAAACACGTATCAAAGTGAGAGATCAAATGCTTTCCCCTCTCAACACGTTCCTTTTCCCGATTTCCCTAATTATTCTCGGCTCCAGTTTATTTCTGGCAAATCATTCAAGACTCCCATGCCACCACCGCTTACTGTTTTTTTTTTTGGAGGTTAACTTACCACTTATTGACTTCGTTTTCATAAAAACAACTATTATTTTCTTAAGATATTTCATTGTTTTCTTGGTCACCGATGTAGCATCAATTCTCCACAATAGCAAATGGCAATAGTAAGTTCTCTAATTCATAATAAAAGAGATGAGGGTGAAGTACAACAAAGTTACCTCGTTCTCCAACTCTTCAAAACTATTGCAGAAAACCCAGTCATTTTCTTCCAGACGGCCAAATTTCTCCATTATCACTTCCAAATAAGCCGAGTGACTGGCAGGCTGTGCGAGAAAGCCTGGCAAGTCAGAAATGCTAAGGAAAGGCAGGCCAGGCAACGACACGGGCTCAGCTTCTTTCTTCACAGGCAAAGTCAGATGACCATGATCAATATGCCAGTACATAGAGCATACAGAAGCCGAGTTTGTTAAGAACGCAGCACCGAAAATGCCAAATTGCTTGGCCACGTCAAGAGCCCATGGTAGCAAAGAGTCATACACAATACAGTTTACAGGTGAGCCTGAGTCATTGAACTTTGTTACGAGGTCTGCTAAAGTTTTTGAACCGACTGACTTGAAGGACTCCAGGTAGGCTTCTACACTGGGAGCTTGCTTAAATCCGCCTTCATCGTAGCCATCTGAGATGGGCTCAACGCCTACGGTGGCTGAATTAATAGACTCGACAGTATAATGGGTGGTGGCTAGAGTGGCTTTCAGTCCTTTGGAGGCCAAGCGTTTAGCAAACTGCAGGAGCGGGTTTATGTGGCCTTGAGCAGGATAAGTGAGAATGATGACATGACCTCTTTTGTGGTTCATTTCCTTGTTTTCAGAGACCGTGCTCTGCAAAATGAACAAGAGATGTTATTATAAGCCTTACTTGAGGTTTTTTGCACGGATTTACCATGAAAAAACAACGGGTAAAATATAGGAGTTCACTCTTTTCGACATTAATGGCAAAAATTGTGGGTAATTTTGAGTGAAAATCATGGGGGACGTTTTCAATCTGGATTTGGACCCCGCAATACATAGATTTGCACAATGACTGTGAGTCAAGTTAATCTGATCACATAAGCCGAGTAAGAGATTGGTCAGTCCCAATTGAGTTCCAATAAGGTCCATTAGATGATCTAATTAAAGTTGGACAGTAATTCTACTGCAATACAGACGTTTCCGCCCTTGAAAGTTACATTCATTAAACTTTTCGTGTTCTACTTGTATTTTTCTTGTTCGAGTATTCAACTACTAACTCTTCTAGAATGCTGACTAAATGAGCAAGAATATGTAGTCAAGAGCTGACCCCCCAACAGATCCCTGACAACTCACCTGCATACCCAAGATTGGAGTCTAAAGAGTGGGGAACCACTCAGTTCAGAAGTAATCCAATGAATATTATAGATTTAAGGATACCATCATTGAACAAATGATACATTTATACAGGACTTTGAATTCTGACATGAAAGCCGGAGAATGTTAGGCTATGTTCGGTATGGTTTTGAAAACATTTCTTGAAAACATGTTTTTGTTGGAAGTAGGGTAGATTCTTTTAGGATTGGTGAAAAATTTGTTAAAATTTGTTGTAGTTTGTAAAAAATCTGTTAAAAGTTGTTGGAACTTGTAAAAAGTTATTGAAGTTTGTAAAAAAATATTGAATTGATGAAAAAATATTGAAACTGATGAAAAAGTAATTGTAAAATTTTTTTGAGATCATAGCCAAACATAGCCTTAAGCATCCTGGCATTACTGCTTCAAAATATGAACAGCAACCAGTACCAGAAACTTGCCCTGATACTGTGAAAAACATCTACATATTTACAAGTTGATTTGGGAAGAAAAGGAGCTCTCTGAGCTTGCACGAGCTGGCAAAGATACTGGAACTACAACTGTATCTACTTCTAAGAAGACCTCCATCTTGTCTAACTACTACTGCACGCAAAATTTCATCGGCAGCACCCACTAACACTATCTGCAAATTTTGCTAGCCTAAAAAGCTGTGCTTCTTTCTTCAGTCTTTTTTTTTCTGTTTTTTACATTTTCTTCATGATCCATTATTGTATTCTCGGAGTTTCCCGAACCCGATTTCTTTTTAAAGTAACTCTCTTCATTATTGAGAACCATTTTAGCACACTGAATAGCTTTGTCCATCTCCTCTGAGCAACAGCTGTAGAACGTGCCGAAAGGAAGGACTCAAGAGCACTCCGTAGATCAGATGGTGATTCTAAATTGAGATTTTGAGACTGAAGATCAGTATCAAAAAATTGCAGGTGATCCTCATCATAAAAAGCTTGAGAAATGTGCTCTGTATCACAGATCAGGGAGTTTGTGACTTGGCCTGGAAAACTCAAAGCCTGGTCATATCTGAGACCCATGCCATCAATACTGGGCAAGGTATAATCATCCAAACCACTAGAACCCCCAACAGAGTATATGGATGAAATGTTATCAGGAGAAGAGACACTTGGTGGTGTATACTCAAATTCACCAATCTTGTGAGAAGCCAAATACTTGTTCCCATTCGAACTGTCTGTCCTGGGCGAGCTCACAGTGTAAAGAACATTGGTTAAGTGTGAAGAGCCACACACAAGAGAGGCTTCATCATCAAAAGGGATTACTTGCCCCCAGTGTTCGAATGCAGAAATCACCAAGTTGTGGGCATCAGCCTAATGGAAAAAAAAGTTGATGATAAGAGGTCAGACATGACAAACAGCAAGGAGGACAAATAAAAAAACAAAAATCTGAGGTGATAAGAGGAGTGCCTTTTCAGTTTCTGAAAGCTTATCAATAGGAACATACTGGCACTCTGAAAGTAGTCCCTTTACTTGTCCCACAACATTGAAAACCACACCAGTTTTCTGTTGAGAACTTGAAGGGCAGTACAAGTACATCCTCTTATCAAGTATGCATGTCCGAGCATGCTCCACAGTCACTTCCCACATCTTAGCTGACATACCTGTGCCAAGTATCTGCACATGTCCGAAACAATTGCTGTAATTTCTCAATCTGAACACAGCTGAATTAATCCATCACCTAGACTTCTAAATAGTTGGAAGTGTTCAATTTGTTTGCCGGAGCTTAAATAGGAGTATGATGTCTGAGTGTAGATGAAGCATAACTTTTAGAAGTTTGTAGGTCTCACTAAGAACAGAGATCTGGACTCTAACTTCTACGAGACATGATGCAACACATGTAAACTATAGCCATGTCTATACATGCTCAACATTGGTACCCATCATGTCTAACTCAAAACAATTGGTGCATCAACAACACTGTACCTCGTGAATACTTCTATCCAAAATGATAAACATTGTCCTCAATGAAACACAAGGGCTCTTCAAATGACTCTTCCTTGTTTTCAGACCATTAACAAGTTCACAAGCGTAGTATATCAATACAGCGATACACAATCCTTTACCAGACAATGCTGGAATACCTTTAAATTGTAGACATAATATTAGCAAACATTATTTAAAAGGAAATCCTTTACCAGACAATGCTGGAATACCTTAAAATTATACACCTAATATTAGCAAACATAATTTAAAAGGAAAATTAAGAGAGGCAAGTGCAGTTGTAATTACGTTGCGGAGCCTTGGAGGGTCTATGAACAGTAGAATCAAAAAATCCTTCACAGTGTTGATGTTTTCCCTACTCAACCGCTTATGGAAAGCTCCATCTTTGCCAATCTTTTCTAATCTCCACACTTCATCGAACAGAGAAGGAGGGTGATGCTTCTTGTACACTGCAAACAGAAGCAAAAGTTACAATGGAGGTTCATTTGATCTTTTTCTCTTACGTTTCCAAACCCTAAGAAAACTATTTTTTGTCTAATAAGTTAAGTGTATAGGCATCAGGCTATGCAAGAAAGTCGTGGAAGACAGGATAACAAGAAGTTCACATTTAGTACAAAGAGTGAACTTGCCAACTAGACTACACATGTAAGAAATATATCCAATATTTTCTTGTAGCTATTTGACACAACAAGTACTCGATGGCACTGACAATGACTGAACACCTCAACAAATAGTCTGATTGAAGATAATATATAAAAAAACTCAGCCTTGAACTTTAAATAAAATACCGACCACCAAAAACACTAGCACTAGAGAAGTTTTAAAATTGGATCTCAACAAATCAAAGTGAAAGAATATCAGAGTTAAGTACTCACATTCTCCGCGGTGGTCCCTGACAATAAAGGATTCCGTTTTTGCTTCTTTGACTCTTGTTCCGTCAATGTTATCGCCAACTCTTGCCCCTAGCCTGAACTTTCGGCTTCTTGTCCAGCTTGAATTATCTGTAAAAGAAATCTCACCCACTGAACCAGTGCCCTCTTTAAGATTTACAAATGGATCTCCTGTAAGTAGGGGTTTCTTTCCTTCCCTCTCTCTCACGATGTTGTTCTTAAACTCTTCAACTGTCCAATTTTCATTCTCATCACCATCGAAATCACCCTCGAGAACTACAATTTCCACCTTAGATGATGATTCTGCCCCAGATATTACAGTTTGTCCGGTAAGAGCGTCAACCAAAGCCACTTGTATGTTAGACCAATCTTCTCCATCGATTCTAGCTCCAGTAAACACTGGAAGAGAGAGGTTATTGACAAACTTTAGCTGTAAGCTTCTTGACTCTGAAATATGTTCGTCATTTCCACAATTCCTGAACACAATGTCAAAAGTATGCATCATCTATCTAAATATATGCCAACAGTGGTTAACATGATAACCTTTCAAAAAAATCTTAACCAGCAAAGTATCATTTCTTACTGTTTCATGCTGCTCAAATGCTTTCTTAGGGCCAATTCAACTTCCTCTTTGACCTGTAGAAACATAAATCCATGAGCACTGACCAGTTATACATAGACAAATTAACACAGAGACAAATGTGTTCCAAAAAAGAAACAACCGGAAGATAACGGAGCTTAACAATCAATAGAAAGGACAACCTAGAGTTTCAATTCACAGACTCATTTTCAGTCACCTCCATACTCCTAACTTTGGAAGCATACAAACTTAGCAACTAACAACCAAAAGGGTGAAGAGCCTAAACACATTTTGGCAGGATACTATTTCTTTAATACACCGAGAGATTGTTCAGAACCTTATATTTTGTGACGCCACAACAGTGCTCATATGCTAAACGGATCCTCACATTAGTATAGAAAGAACCAAAAAATGTTCTAATTCACAGTTTTTAAGTTTGATGTTCAGATGTCGAAGACTCGAACCTGTTAACACAAATAAATTTACAAAAAAATATGAACTTACCACTTTGCGAATCAAAGGCTCCAGAATTGGCTCCAGCAAATGCTGGACTGATTGTATCCTCATAACCTCCAGAATCACACTGATCATCATTAACAAGATCGTTAGAAATCAAATTTATGGGAGAAAATACTAGCAGTTGGGTCCCATAAACCTCATCAACAGAAATTACATGAAAAGTTCCTTCATGTGATGTGTAAAACAATTTGTATCAATTGCTGCATCATGTCTTATTTACTGCAGATCAAATTCCGAAACTTTATTTTGCTACTCCATAGATGACTATTTAAAAATCCTTTCTTCCAGTTCTTGAGCCAAGTGCACTGGCATGTACAAGGAGAAGCAATTTTCACTAAGCATACCCAACGGACCATTTCTTAATCAGGCACTATTTTCTACCATCTTTCACCATAGCTTATACCACGCACACCCTCTTCAAGAAAGAAAAAAACAACATTAGTTGCCTTACTCGTGCACCTGTAAAAGATTGGCTCTGACCTCACCGTCCACCAAATTTATTTTAGAGGGAAGAAGATATCATTCGGTCCAGAGACCATTAGCGTCAATTATTCGGTATCAAAGGCAGCAGCAATCAATATTCGCATGGGAAGACACAATTTAGAAAACATTTACACGAAACGAGCGATTGCAGTTCAGTTCTTACCAAACCCAGTTCATTTCCCCCTATACATCACAAAATAAATGATATTCATCGACAATTTCACTGAACAAGCACAACCAATTCCTTCACGTTAAATATTCCACTTAGCCTCAACAAGATTTCCACCCACAATAAGATAGCAACAACAAAGAGTGAGAGAGAGAGAGAAGAAAATAGAACTTCAAACCAGTATTTAATTTGTCCCTCTTACTTCTTCAAAGTAGGAAGCCTCCTACGCTTATCTTCAGAACTACACCCTTCTGATCGGGCCTTGACATCCTCTTGTTGCCTCTTGTGCGACATCGTCAAAGCCCAGCACCACCCACAACACTATTGGGTGGGTGTTGGAGCGAACCATGAACAACAGCAAAAAACAACAATATTTATCAAAGATACCAAGATGCGGCACGAAGATAATAAGAAGCACAAAAACAGCAATATGTATATATAAGCAAGCTGGTAATAAATACAATCAAGGAGTAAACTCCAAAATCTTTCAAGTACTTGTGTGTCGTCTTCCTATCCATTGTCAGAATTTGGCGAGTCTGGGATGCTTCCCGGCCCTGAGGCTCCCATTACCTTCTTTTGGCTCTTTTGGCTCCAAACCAAAAACGCCTCGATGGCTTTTTGGCGTTGCAGGGTCTGAGCGTTAAGGATCGCGTGAGGGAGGGTGGGAGGGGAGACTGGAGAGGTGTGCAAGGGGTCCACAGAGAGCGCGTTCCGGAACTTGGTGAGATGGGGTCCACGTAATTACGCGCAATTTTGGTAGGCCTCTATTTTGCGTGCAGCCTGACTAACGTCAGTCATGTTTGGTTTCGCTTCAAATTCTAAAATTTAATTTTTTAAATTCATATTTCAAACATTATTTTTATAATTTAATATTATTTTTTTACACACATCAATATAATTTTTACAATATTTATCCGCATATAATAAAATTTAAATATTATCTAAATATTGTACTATTCTTAAAATTTAACAAATTTTCTCTACGAACATGTTCTATCATCTATTTACAGTCATAGGTCCACGTGGGTTCGCCCGGTCGCATTGGATTCCCCATTTTGTAAAGAACTCAGACATATCATATGCTAGTTTTACTGAGGATTTAAAACGTCGTTTGTCAGGTAGGATGTCTATATTGGGGATGTGGTGTTTCAAATTACCCTTAGAAAAAAACATTTACCGAATTAAGAAATTACGTAATTCAGAAAAAGAAAATGACAAAAGTATGCTATCTCTTGGGCTAAATGTTATGAGAAAAGTCACTTCCTACTCTAAACAACTAAAAAAATTTCAAACATTGGTTCCACTTGTAATAAATTATGCTCAAAATTTTAAAATAAATCAATTTACACTATAAATTTACATTCTAAAATAAAATTTGATGATAAAAATCCTGTAATATATATATATATATATATAACATACTTGATACGATTTTGACAGATACATTTTTTTTAGAACTGTAAATTAAAAAATGAATAGTTTTATGGCTCAATGTGTTAAAAGTGGTCTTTTTTTCTTCATAATTTTGATTTAAATTAAAGGGTTAATGATCTATTTGTCTCTTGATTATGTCCTCGGCACAAAAAATAGTTCCTAAATTTTGTATTTTTTGTTATTTAAGATTTTTCCAATTATTAAACTTAATTATACTACTGCAGTGATTTTTAAAAAATATGATTAAAATCAAAATCCAGAAAAAAATGCTCCAAGGGCAAAACTATTAGAAGAAATGTACGATTGATCCTAAATTACATGTTTAAACTAGTTTTTAGATCGCAATAATGCCTCTCACTAAAGAGATCATACGGTAATTAAGGATATTTGTTCCAATAATGTTGTGTTGATTGATTGAACCATATAGAACAGGTTAAGGTATCAGACATCAACCTCAATTCAAGCAATGTGTTGCGCAATTCACGAGCCAAAAAGGAGTAATCCCGAGACAAGTGAAAGCAATCAAGTGTAAAACTGTCTTATCATAATTTGGGATTTTGTACATTTTGGAAGATAGTTACATTATAATCTCTCTCCTCCGTCAAATCATTTTGGCTGCGTTTATGACCTGCATAAATTTTCCAAACAGACAAAATACTCATCCGAAATACATACTACTATGAGCTAAGATCGTTAAGGGAAAACTAACACCCTTATCTATGTTCGAGAAACGGTAACTCAGCCGATAGAGAAAATATAATTAAATCACATCCTTCTTAAGAAGTCAAGCTCAAGTGATAATTTCACACTATATTAATTAGTCAAGCTCAAGTGAAAGTTTCACAAGAGATCATAATTAATGTCCTGAATTCGAAACCTAATACATACTTCAATTTATATTTTAATTAAAATATTATGCATTAGACATATTATTATGATCCAAGAAAAATGAAAGAATATAATTCAAATAATTATATTACCCACTTTCAAATATCTTTAAGATGTAGTTAGTATTTGAATAAAAATACATAATGATAAAAAAAATATGAAGGTAAAATTATCGTCCACTGAATCAAAATAATAATTTATGGGAGAAAATACACTTTTTATCCATAAACTTTGGGGTTTCTGACACATTGCACTCTTTAACTACTAATGTTATACACTTTTCACCCTAAATTACTCACTTTGACGCATTGTACCTTTTAATTACTAATGTTATAAACTTTGCAACATCCTTCCAACAATAATACTTTCGAAATTTAATGAATTGACAATAATATCTTCAATATATTCAAAGTGAGTTAAGAGTATTATCGTCATTTTAGTTTAAAATTTTGATAGATGGGTGCAAAGTGTCTAAAATTGGTAGTTAGAGGATGCATTGTCTTAAATATAGTAGTTTAATGTGCAAAGTGTAAAACTTACTGTAGTTCGTGTGTAAAAATGTATTTTTCTTCAATAAAGTAACGGTTGAAGGTGTAAAGTGTGAACGGTTGATAATTTAGAAGTAAAATATAAATGTATAATTGAAGTGTAAAGTGTTTAGAAGTGAAATATAAATTTATAATTTGAAGTGTAAAGTATTAATATCTCATTAATAACGTGTGAAAAATATATTTAACCCAAGAAAAAAGCATAGAAGTAGTTGAGTATTCTAATAGTCAAATCATTTCTTTTCATTACAATAAACATAAAAAATTCACTGGTATCGTCTCTCTTCACCTTTTTACCAACTCTCATAAAATTCTACTTATTTCTCATCATTTTTTTACCGACTCTTATAAAATTATATTTTATCTTTTACTCTCTTTCAAAACTCAATAAAATTCTTTTTCACAATATTTCTTAAATATTTCACAGTTTAGAAAAGCATCTTGAAGATTCTCTCTCTCAATAATTTGGTATAAAAGTCACCACCACTAACATCAGCAATTCATATTTTTTTTTAAAACCAAGTATTTTTTTGTGTTTATTTTGTAAAATTTTAGTGTTGTTAAAATTTTAGGTATTGGGTTTAGTGAAAAAGTGAAGAGAGGTAATTTTTTATATTTTTTGTAGTAAATAATAATGATTTGATGGGAAGAAAGAGATTATATTGTAATATTTAATTGTGTTAAAATTTTAGAGGAAGTAAAATTTTGGTACACAAACGCACCCTATTCATCGTACAAGGGAAGGAAATCATGGTCGTCATGCCCTTGTTACAGAAGATTCATATCAACGAGGAACAGTTGAAGATTCTACTAAAGAAGGACAATTGTCATTTTTCAAAATGTAAAAATTAAGACAAAGATCGAACCTCACAGACATGTCATACGTCGTAGGGTACCCATCAACTCACCCAGCTTCCCGGAATCTTCCTACCGTACCTTTCCAAACTATTTTGTTCAACATTTCCTAAGCAGGTAACCCAAAGTTACATTTATAGTACTACTCAAGAGCGTAATTTGTTTCCTGACCAAAAGTTAAAAAAGCCGAGTTTGTCCTTACTCCTTTGTCATATATAAAGAACATAATAAAATCTAAAAGGACAATAGTGTCACTTTGTATTTTTACCTTTTAACTTTTAAGTGTTATAATAAAAACAATATGCCTTATTGCATTTTTTAAAGGCTTAATTGCTTTACACGTCCATGTGGTATAACGTTTTTACAAATTAGTCCATGTGGTATCATTTGATACAAACATGTCTATGTGGTATCACTTCTAGGCAAAAATTAGTCCATTTGTCTATCAAGCGTTAACACACTAACAACGAATCGGTTGACCACTACATTAATCACGTCAAAAACGAATGAGATGATGTGGTCGACCACTGCAAATTATCTCGTTTCGTTAATGTGTCAACGCCTGATAGACAGAAAAACTAACTTTTGTACAGAGTGATCCCACGTAAATACAAAATGATACCATATCGAAGAATTTATAAAAATATTATAACACATGGACATGATGTGATACAATTAAGCCTTTTCTTCAACGGCCGGGAGAAAGCTGATAGCACGGAGATTTAGGAAATCTCTTTTTTAACGCTCGCTGTGAAGTTTCAACCTTAAAATGGGAAAGCGTTTTAGCAAAAAAACAGTATATTATTCCTTGAGTAACGAAACGATTGGTTCTCACCTCCCCTGAGAGATTTTGAACCACAAGATGCAATGGCCCACGCGGCCCACGTCTCCTTTCACACATCATATTCATCGGCCATGGGTTCCTTTTTCCTGACAAGCATGGTTCATCACGTGTGTGGTCGTCAGATCGGGAGCTTGCCACTTGTCCACTTGCTGGTGGTCCACGGTTTTGTTACCCCCGCGGTCGCGTGCTGTCCAATAAAACCGCTTCCCCAACTAGACCGAATGCCTGTACCTTGGTTAGATTATTGGAAGAAAGATACGGTTTTATGTTTACGTTTGTTAGCGGCTCCCCTCTGGAAAAAAGAAGCACAAACCTAATCACCCATTAAACGGTTGTTATGTTCATGTTTGATAGCTTCTCCCCTCTAAAAAGCACAAACCTAATCAACTAAGACCGCATCATTTTTTAAGATGAAATTCATCTATTAATTAGTAGGAATAAACACACTTTGCACCTTAATCTAATATTTTTATTACATTACATTAATCAATTATTGATTTTGGATACTTTGCACCATCTTTTAAAATTTTCGGTTAATTTATAAAGAAAATAATTTTTTGAAATGATAATTTTATCCCTATATTCTTTTTGGCAGTGACCATTTTATAAAGGTAAAATTGTAATATTCAGGATAAAAAAAATAAATTTATGTTTAAATTGACGGAAAATTTTAACAGAGGGATCAAGTTATCTGAAACAAATAATTAATGAGTGCAACGTGATAAAAATAATAAATTGGAGTGCAAAAAGTGTCAAGAATCTCAAAGTTAAAGGGTCCAAAGTGTATTATCCCTAATTATCACTTGTTTTGTATTTTGTATCTTAAATTTTAAAAGATTGTATCTACAAACTACTTATACTTAATCCAATGTATTCTCTACCTATTTAGTTGCAACAGGACAAACAATTTGAAATGATACATGTACATACCCTCTCCATGACGATGAGAAAAATATTGAGTCATTCGGTTGAAACAAAGTAGTAGCCATTCCGCCGTCTATATTCCAGGGCGAAAGGAACTGGTACATGGTCACAAGCCTTCTAGCATTGTTCCTATCCCTGACTTCATATTTCTGTACCTGAATCCAGGGTTAGTTGACAACGACTATATGCCAATCGGAAGAAACAAGGACAGGAGTGGAAGAATACAGAGAAGCCACAAAGATAAACTTAAAAATAGTCATTTCTGACTGTGATTCAAAGTATTTGCAAAACCAGTTCTAAGTACCAGTTTTTCAAGAAAAAAGGGAGCTTAATAAATTACTATTCCGTAGTCTATGTCGTGATTGAATTTTAATGACTATGTAAGCATGTTAGCCGCATGACTGCATCGAAGTGTTGATATTAGTCTCGTATCGGTCTACAGAACAGATTGGTTGTCAGTTTTATAAATGTCAAGACTTATGTGTGAAGAAAGGATTTTGAGGTTAGTACCACGTCCTTTGTAGAAGGGGTGTAGAGGAAAATTTCACCTCTTGAGCTAATTTTTAAGCTTGAGAAGGCTCAAAACCACTCAATAAGAAGAAGAAAAAACCCATGCTTTATTAGTAGTTACAGTTTTGCAGCTTTTTGCTTGTTAGGGGAGCATTGTTGATAAAAATGTCTAACGAAACTAGGTGACATTGAAAATCATGCTAGAGGTAAGCATCGTGTCTGGTTGTTCAACGTTATATACATAGTTAAATTTGAATGAAGTTGTTCTTTGCTGACATGATCGCCTTAGCTTTCTGGTTGCTTTGAATTAAGGTAATCGTAGTTTGATTAAAAAAAGAAGAAGTTGTTCTTTGCTGTTTTCTGATTTAACTGAATACAAAAAACGAATAGAAAAGAGCAATTGGAGGTTGTGCTTTCTATTTGAGGCTTTGAGCATTTGACCATACTAATAGCGATGTTTTCGTGACGAATGTAGGTGGATAGTTGACTCCACAAATTAGTTACGTAGAATATTTATATTTAGCGATTTGTTTTTTCATTAAGAAGGTTAGCGGAAATGATGTTTGATTTCCACGGGACGCACGTACTTCCATTTCCATACCCTTTTTTTTTTTTCTCTAATCAACAGTGAAAACATAATTTCTATATTCAGCAACGAAAGACTTGCAATGTGATATGTGTGTGCTTCGTCTAGTTGGTGTGCAATCTGATTGATATGTGTGCTTCGGCTTTCAGCTGGAATTCATTGAAGTACCTCGCTATTTTCATCGCATGGAGATTTATCTCGCACCTGAACAACCAGCAAAGTCAGAATTCCCTGTCATTACCTCATCGTAAAAGCAGAGCAAACAAATACAATGGCTAAAGGGCTTAAAGCTCGTAAACAATGTCTAGATTCTAGAACTGCGCGGAAGATACAGAAGGCTCCGTATTATAATTTATGTCTACTTGATTTGATGGAATCATTACCAAATATGACTGTCATAAATTTAAGTCAGACGAACATTTAACATCTCTAGAAGAATGCACAGAGATTTCTACTCCAAACTTATTGTTACATTTTACAGGTGCTTTTCAATTATCTACCTAATAGAATGGAAAACAATCACGAAAGCTCAATTGACAGCTATGTCTCCGATCTTCTGAATAACCAGATTATGCCAAACAGGACTTTTGGCACTCCCCCACAAGACAAAAGAAAGTCTCCCTCACGAGCCCATTCCCGGCTCCTTTAGAAACCAGAGAAGGAGGAGGGAGTAGCCGAGTGGGTGTGAGAGTTCGAAGGGAGTAACTGGCCAAGCCAAAAGTGATACAGACATGCTTAGAAAAAAACAAAAAGTGATACAGACATGCCCTCTCTGACTTTTGAAGGACAACTTTGAGGAAATTTCGACGATATGTCTGAGCCTGATAATTTCATTAGATGTAACTTCTGACCAACTGTACAATTACACATTATGCGGCAGAACACCCTCCATCGACCACTTCAACCCTAAACATTAAGGAACCAATCTCATCTCAAGTTAAAGGATAAACACATCGTACCCCTTTCAATTTTATCAGGGGTGTAACACAATGGAACCAGATTAATTCTACTGAAGCAATCTTTTAGTTTCGGAGAGAGATTAGTATGAGGTATTACGCACTACAATTACAAGATGTGAAATATATACCTTCAATTAATGATTATTGGATTACAGCTTTTTCTCCTTTGCCTTCTCGCTTTTTTCAAAATCCATTCAGTCTCGTCCTTTACCTCCTCAATCAAACACTTCTCCATGCCTTCCTCCATAAATAATTAGGATTAGAGCAAAGATTGAAAAGCAAATAATGGTAAAATAGTCACTGCAATATCTTTAAACCAAATAAACTCAGGTGAGAGGAGGGAAAAAAAGATCCAAAGAAATAGCTACTTGCAATACAATAACTGAGATCAATTCCAGATCTTGATATCAACTTGACTGGGTGAAAAAGCAAAAAGAGAACATCTATTGCCTTCCCCTCTGCAGTCTAAGCTCTCATGACATGACTCAGCATTTCAATTAGGCAAACACTTAAACACGTAATTCCTAAATCAGTATATAGGAGAACAAAAAAAGTCTGTCGGATGAGTGAAATGATTGGTGACACATGTTTCATCTATTAGAGAATAGAAGCCATAACTCTCACAAAAATAAGCCCTTGGTACACCTATGATACCCGTTAGCGCATTTTTGTATTGGCAAAATTCCGTGACAAAATATGTCTTGATCGAGTTGTAGTTTTGGTTCCCACATTTGTTCAAGAGTTAGAGTTGATGGTTTGTCCAAAGTCTTCATCACGTTCAACCAGCGTTAGACAAGCGCTCGAGCGACCATTGAAAAAATGCAAACAAAGTCATAGCGTTAGACCAGCGTTAGACAAGCGCTCGAGCGCTCAGTGCAAATTTCAGACAGAAACATAAGCGTTTGACCAGTGCTCGACCTGCGCTCGAGCGACTTCCGAAGAATTTCAAAAATCCCTGGATTTTTGGAATTTCCTTTTCAAATGTTAGGAAACCCTACTAGGTTTCGTGGGAGGCCGTCCTAAAATGTATTGAGGCTTCCATTGATCAGATTTGTGCCTCAATTCTTGAGAGAAAAACCCAAGAAGATTTGTGCTTCAAGATTGACAAGTTTTCTCTCTTCTTCGATCAAATATCTTTGTAACCTTCATGGTGTTGAAGGAGTGCTGAAGAACAAGAGTGTTCGGTGAAGAATCCATACGAAGATCCTCAAAGGTTTGAGGGGAATGCCGCACGGAGCGGGTCTAAGCAGGGAGACTTAGATTATTACATCAGGGTTGTCAGAGTCAAGCAACAGGGGTTGCCCGTGTCTGAATCACTGTTTGTAAGGTTTTCTTCTTAGTGGATTTTAGGTGGCTGCTAGCCCGGAGTGATTTTTCCTTTGAATGGTATTTCAAAGGTTTTCCACTTCGTCACCAAATTCTTGTCTCTTTGTGTGATTGAAGTTTATTTAATTTTCCGCTGCCTATTTGTTGACTGAGTTAATTATTATGTATATCTAGGCTGAACAATTTTAGAACATGTTTTAAAATTGTTATTGATTTGTTAATTAGAGGTAATACACATATTTTCCACCTCTAAGTGTTGTTAGGGTCTAAACTAGATTTTTCACCCGTGCTTTTAAATTTTTAGTATTTAGTTGTATCTCACCTCTCTCTTTCAGAAGGCTGGCATCTCAAAGATCAAATATGTCAAGTCAGTTCATAAGAGAACCAATGTTTATTTTCAATGGAAAATTCATCAGTGAGAACTATGAGTTCTAATCGAATGAAGTGCTGCTTTGTACTTGTATCTACTACCTGCTTTGTACTCTTCAAGCAAGCAGGAAAAACCTCCATCAATCTCCTCATCCGATTCAATGTTGATTCTAAAACATTTTTCCTGCATCATATATTGCCACCTCAAATATGCCACCACAATGGATTATTGGATTTGTACTGTTCTTCCAATGACCAATACCTAAATCTTTATGCAATTTTTATGACAAAGAAAAGGGAAAGGGGGACCCGGACGGGGGATACCAAGAATTACATGCTCTAGGGAAGAAACTCTGTTTTGTTTCTGCACCTTGTTGGATGGCCTATCCTTGGCAATCGCTTTTTCCGCTTTTACTGACTTCCAGCCTCCCGTTTCTACCTTTGGAGCTACAATTGCTTCCACACAGACCTTTTGAGGCACTGCCAAACTGGAATCAAGCACACATCTGTAATCTCTCGAAAGGGAAATAAAACATTAATACTAACAAAACCGAGAAATCCAGAGTCAATCAAAGCTCTGATGCCATCTTCATGCTCATAAACATAAATCTACTGTCTCATTTAGTTCTTTTAATGGCATCTTCGTGCACATGAACACAAGTCTATTTTCTCTCATTTGGAATGATTACATGCTTTCTTTCCATCCAATTTCAGTCAACATGTTGCTTCAAAAAAAATCTATTTGCAGTCTGTAATTTCCACGTTTCTTCTCTCAGTCCACAGTATCTCCAATGAGGTTCTTTTTTACCTCTTATAATAACTTGTCTAATTTCTCTCAGAGTTTACTGCACAGAACGAAAATTGAAGGGGGGGGGGGAATCCTATTGCCAGACATTAAATTCCTTCTATTCTTAGATATTGGAGGTGGTCTCATTGTTTTACAATTTTCTGACTGTAACTAGTTCAATTTAGCAGTAGTATAGCCAGCAGATATAAACTGAGGTTTACATACTTCCTACAAGGCTTTGTATATTTCTGTGCAATAGCACTGCGCACAGAATCCTGCAAAGGGGGAAAGGTAAGAGGCTTTTGGAGAACATAAGCTCAGAAAATTAAGTACTAAAAGAGCTAATGGGTCATTATCCAAGACGAATGAAGCACCTCTGTTAGGAGGATGGAGGATGTTAGATCTTTTGGGTCAGAAGTCTTCAGCCTACAAGCTATTCCCTGAGACCAAGTAACGGAGGAAGAAAGGCATTCAGTAAGCTTAGAGCCATAGTATTCTTTATAATTGGAATATTGCATGGCGCTAATTGAAAAGATCTGGAAATAGGGAAGAATTTAGCCTTGTATGTGTCAGAGAGAAATAAAATTCAGTATGAGATTTGCTTTAGTCAAACAACAAGAAGCACTAAATAAACTATCTTAAAGCCAGGAAAAAGAAATATCTTAAGGCCTAACGTAATTCACACATGACACATATACACCAGCAGTGTCCATTATGACATCATACCTGCATTTCTTTGCTGAGGGTGTCACTGAGCTTATCTTGTATTTTCAGCATAGATGCTTCCATCTGCTGCGGAAAAGCTGACACCTGCAAGCAAATCTCCTGTAACTTGTGTTTAGATATATCTTTGTTTAGCTCATCCGATATCGACCTAAAGCCCCCAGCAAGACTAGCTTTGATATCTTCTTGTCCTTTTTTCTGTTTACCAGATCTCATTTGTGTTAGAAAATATCACATCAATTGATGTTTTAATCGACTAAGCAGCTCACATAGTTAGTACACCAGGCTTTACCAGTAACTGCAGTAAGTTATCATGAAGAATCAACTTCTGCCGGATGCCTTCCGCTGAATCAAAGTAAAAAAATAACGAAGTTGAAAAAACAACACTGCTATACATTATCGAATCTTTTTTTTGGGTAAATTGGTAGTTGTATTGGATGTGAAAAGAACAAAAATTACAAGGGGATCTCCTTGGATCCCAATTCGAGCAAATTCATCACCAAATCTTACTAAACCATAAGTTCAGGAAAACACAACTTCAAGTTTTTCACGGAAAAGATGGGCTTTAGCCTAAAGTTCGAACCTATCTGTCTGTCTAGAAAAAAACAGATAACTGGGGAGAAACATGAACTAGTTACTTGGAACTTGGTATGATGAAATGCCTACTAGGTCTGTACTTTTCAAAGAAATAGAAGAGCGATCTCAATTCCTCTGAAAATTTCTCAAAGTGATCAAATTTTCCTGGTTTTTAAGTCAAAAGCCATAAGCTCATATAGGTTGGAACAGCATTACTTAAACAGACTGAGTGATACATGGTTTCTTGAAATCCTTCCTTCTATGGATTATTTATTGGACTAGATCACTCACTGTCCATTGAGACTTCTTTCATTCCTTTGCTTGCTTGCATGACATCACTCTGAATGGAATCCAAAATCATTCCTAACCTGCTTAATGAAGTTTCCATCAATCCAATCCGATGTTCGACTTCTTCACTAATCTGACCTGCCCAGGCAAATAAAGAATTCAGTTAACCCTGCAGGACATGCAAATGCATCGTGCATGCGAGAACAAAAGCTTAATTGACATGATTGCTGTTTCATGACTCTAAAGCAAACTTTCCCTTTTGTAATCTCGAGAATACATATTATAGATGCTTAAACAATTTCAAGGTATCTCGTCAATTTCACACTCAGGAGTGACCTTACATCTATGATCTGGAATGGAAGCAGAGTTCCATTTGCGGATTGGATTGACTGAAGATCGTGAGATTGGCATTTGACTCTCTTCTCGTGAACAACTTGGTGGGGGCAAGCAAGAAATCCTCTTCACAGAGCTCTCTCGTTCTTGAGAACCAAATCTCTGCAAAGAATCAATGATAGAGCTAACAGAGAAATATACTACTGTTTTTTTTAGCCACAAAAGAAACAGAGAGGGAATAAAGGAATAAGAATAGCAACTCAGAAAAGAAAAGATAACATTTCTGTTTAAATTGAAATACTGAAGCCACTGCATCTGGAAGCACAAGAAGAGAAAAGAAGCCCGTATGTTGGATGAAAAGGAGTTTACGAAGAAATCATACCGTAGAAAAGAACCAAAACTTTCTGAAGAGCTAAAAACTCAAACCTGATCATTTGTCAGAACCTCATTGAGAGAGTTTTGAGAGAGCTGGGAAAACATGCCATGCTGAGATGACATTCCCTGCGAAAATGATTGCTGCGATGGTTGTGATTGGAGCTGTGATGCTTGAGGTCCCGTAGGTACAGCATTTAATCTCCTTCAGATCATTGTCAAAAACAGCACAAGTGAAGAAGACGGAAAAGGAACTTGAAAATGAAATTGGATTGGAGAGGTGCATTTGAAGTCCTCAGGATCTTCACGGACGAAATATATACAAAACAGATGCATAGGCATAATTATAAACCACAGAAATATATACAAACTAATGCAGTCTCTGAGAGAAACGGGGAAAAGAGAAAAAAAAAATTAAGTTAAGACTCAATTTCCGTACTGATGGATTTCAAAGGTGCTAGAAATTTGTATTTTACCTTTTGTTCCTACGTTCACTCAGACGGATCATTTCTGATGAAATGAAACGGAGAGTACTTGAGCTAACTAAGACGAATAGTAGTATTAATCTTGTTGAAGCTAATAAATTTGCACCACGCTAACTTAGATGCTAGTGACATTTACAAGAGTTCTTGGAACAAACAGAGAAGGTGCTGAAGGAGAAGAATATGACCTTCGATTCGACTCGGAGAGAGCTCAACTAAATGCCAAAAGTTAAACTAAGCTCAGTTAAGCAAAGATCTTCCAAACTTGCTGAAAGTTTTAACCAATCAAAATTTCTATTCTTAACATTTCCAGCATATACTCATGAACCGGTGGAAAATTCGACCTCGCGTTAGGAGGAAAGACGGAGATGGAGCTGAGATCACAAGCTTTGTTGATCTGCAGCTTCATTGGCTTCATTCTCTGAATTGGAAGGTCCGTCGAATTTTTGAGGTGATACTTGATCCACCCTAGGAGATCAAAGAGGTCGATCTGAGAATATCAAGGCAAACGGTATCTCAGCGTTTGAATTTCATCGAATTTCAGAGACTTATAACCGTAATCGGTGGGGAGAGCCGGGAATAACGAGCGTTAAATATAATCAAAGCGCGGCGGGTAACGGGGTTTATGAAACTACTTCGGGTTTGCTACTCTGAGCTCGGTCATGGATCAACCAGGGCCCAGGATTTTTTTTTATAGTTCTGGAACAGTCTTTGCGGGATTTTTGGTGACGTGGGATCAATAGTTTTGTGGTACCGAGACGCAAGATTCAATTCAGGCCCATAAAGAACGATGCACATGGAGTTCCTGTGAAAGGCCAGACATTGCGGGCAGAGAGTTTCTCAATCAATGGGATTGGTGGCCCAAACAGCTCGCAGAAATGTATTCTGAAGTGGGTTCACAACTTTTTTCCTTTTGGGCACCCAGAGGAAACTCCGGCTATTTTGGACACGGCCAATTTTTTTTCCTGCTGATCGGTTTCCATAAACTCTTCAAACGAAAATACACTAGATATAGAACGAGCTAGTAAATCGATTACTGCTATTTACAGAGACAACATAAGCTTGACAGACACAATCGGGTAACCACTACCCACGTCTTAACTAGAGGAGGAGAGGAAGAGAACCCATTGGAGCTACACGTGGCAAATTAAAGCTAGATTTGGTACATTGATCCTACGGACATTTGGTCTTGTTGCCATGGGTGGTCATGTCAGTGTAGCATGTCCCACACAACTCTCTGTTCCCTGAGGTCCCAGGTGGCACACACTTGCACCTCACACAGCACGTACCACACGCTCTGTTGCACACGTTCGGCCTCGAATGGACACTGCACCTCTGCTTGCACAGACCTCCGCAATCTAATGCAAGAAATCAAGAAATATCAGAAGAGGAGTGCTTTTCTTTCAAAAACAAAACGAAGCTGAGACAAAAATAGTCAAAAGAACGCTCAGCCTATGGCGAACCAAAATACCGAAACCCACAAGAAAAAAAAACAAAACAAAAAGGTGAACCGTGCGTGATTCAGCAGAGCAGTGAGTGCTCTTCATTCATGGCATAATGCAAAGTGACTAACACTCTTCTATCTTCGTCCCCCCTTTCTAGCCTAGTCTTAAGCCTCCTATTCAAGGAAAACATATCAAATCTTGCTTTAAATAAAGAGTGGAGGAGTAAATGGAAGTAAAAATGGTAGCAGAATACTGAAATAGTACAGATCTATTTTTTTTAAGGACCTGAGAGGGAGATAAATCAACATACCTACTTCCTGCATGAGCCTTCTGTTTCCACCCTTCACAACAATCTGAAAGTTTGAAAGGAAAAAAAAGGCGTCATCTTGTTATTATAGTATTTTATTCAAACACTGAACCCAGTGGTCTTGAAAGAACAAGGAGAAACCGGAAACAGAAGGCTCTGTACAGCCATACGCACGTTAAGATGTGGTAGCTCCTCCTCTATCTTGATATCAGACGAAACCTGTACAAATAACGATCAGGAATGGTTGAAACAAGAGTTTCTAACAAAAGCCATCTCCGAAAAACCACATAACCCAGCATGTACGTACCACTGTGACGAACAAGACGAAGGCCCCCAACAGAAGAAACACACGTAATGCCATTTTCGGCAGAGGAACTTTTAAGACTTCAGTGTATCACGGCTCGCTACTGAATGGAGCTATGCAGGAGGGGCGGGCCAAAGGTCAGCACTTTATAGCCATTTCATCTGTACCAATATTACAAACCTGGTCACGCTTTCTACTTGTTATTACGATCAGGCCTGCGGGGACGCCTCGAGCTTTGGGCAAAGCCGAGTACTATGCATCTGTCAGCTAGAGTTGGTAGCCGGGTGCTGATCCAAGATTGGGGTCCATGTTTATCCGGGTGCTATTCCACCTTTTCTGTTTTCTTTTCAAAAACAAATTGACGAACAGTTCTTACGCTTAAAGCATTCCTAGTAACTTATTTAAATTTAGCTCTCTATTTTAACCAAAAAGTACACTTCTTTATTTTAACTATCAACTTTTTAAAAATACCCACAACAACTTCTCTATTTTAACCATATACTTTTACTATTCTATTTAAATATTATTATTTAAATCTTTCTTTATTATTTCTCTAACATTTATAACATTTATCTTATCTCAACGATTAGATTTTTAAAAAAATTTCTTATCCTAACGTCATATTTATAAATAGTCGTCTTATTTTAACGACATTTTTAAAAATGTATTAAGTTAGTCTTTATTTAGTTTAAAATGTATTAAGTTAGTCTTTATTTAGTCTAAAAGTATTAAGAAAAGAGAGAAAAAGAAAAAATAAGAAAAAAATTAATATTTTATTATAGAGAAGTGAACAATGGTTATCTAAATATAGAGAACCACTGTTCACATGTTAAAATTTTTAGCTAAAAACGGTTAAAATAGATAAGCTGTTAAAGAGTATTTTTTGACTTTTTTGTTAAATTGGTTCTCTATTCTAACCAAAATGTTAGAATAGAGAAACTACTAGGAATGCTCTTAGGGAGCAAGTACACCCTAAGTTAAGGATCAGTCATTTTATTTTATTTTATTATCCAAATTTTATTTAAAAAAAACCATGAAACAAATGAAAAATGTTTGAACCCATTCATAGGTCTTGGTCGTGTCGAGGGGTCAAATAGTGGTTTTATTGCGTACAGCTGGATGGTAATAAGCGATCTACTACGAACAATTCCAGTGGAGACAGTATAGTAGGGTCTAGTACCATCCGTACGAAGCTTCAAACCCTGACGTAAAATATCTTCTACACGCACAAACCCATGCCAAGGACCAATGGTATGATATCCCACGTCCATACCCTAAAGTTGGCCCCAGAGACGAGTCACGACAAGAAAGCAAAAGCTAAAGAGATCGACGGCTGAGCTGGTTGGGCTGGGTTGTCGTGACCCGTCTGATTTGCTAAGTGTGGACAATCACTGGGGTAGACCAACCGTACTTCTGACCAGAGTCCAGACTCTTTTCTACATTTATCAGCATTCCAGCCTGGCCTAGCGCTGGATGCCAGCTCGTAAGACCTGGCTCGCATGCTTTGCCGAAATCGAAGACCACTTGCCAACTAACCTGTTTTGAAGTTAAAAACAATGAATTAATGGCTGAAGTGCCACGTCAAGAGTAATGGAAATCAAACGCTCATGATCTTGAAATACATAATTGCCTGGTACCGACAATTCTTCTGTCAAAACAGTAAGATATACATATTATCTCTCTCTTGAGAAAAAAAAATTTATCTCTCTCTCCTTTTCCTATTCTCTCACAAGGGTGTTAGATTAAAAAACCTGCCAGAATAAGTTACCTCTGTGGACCAAAGTTTCTTTTATCTGGGAATTATCATTTATTTCGTGCGTAGGGTTAAAGGGGAAAAGAATAAAAATATCTGGTTGTCAATGTCTGGGGTATCAAATGAACAACCAGAGCCCACAGTATCCAGCAATACTACATGATCTTCGTCGACATGAAGTTGAATCAACTCCACATTCTTCATCAGTCAAACACCTGTGATCTATGCGAGCATCACGTATGTGGCATGCACTCTCTGCCAGTTGATCAAAATGTCCCCATGAATTCGATGTTGTAGCAGGGCAGACTTGCATTGACATTGCACTTGCCGGCCTTGCTTGCTTTTCACTCTGCAGAGAAAAAAACTCCATTATTTGTACCCCAATATATTCGAGCAAGTAAACTATGGACATGTTTGTTTGCCCAAAATTTTGAGGGCACAAAATTTCGAACAAAACAAACATATTTCAAAATTTCTAACTTTTACACGTACACTTCAAATTTTTCACAAACACCAATAAACTTCAACATTCAAAAGATTCCCAAAATTTTGGTAAACAAACAAAAATATATATATGCAAGGAAAGGGTAAGTCTGCAGAAGCTCATTTGGGAAGCATGTTTTGAATATGTTGAAGGAGTTACACTCTAGAAGTAGACAGGTAGAAAAAATACCCGGGAAGAAGTCCAGTTAGTTGGGATATAGGCCTCCGGAAGCCTTTCATGCCAATCACTCAACACCGGAAGCGGATGACCCTCGGTTGTGAAAATAACATTCCGATCAACCAAAAATGAATCATCAAAGAGAAGATACAGATACTTGCACCTACAAAACACAGAAAACAATTTCAAATGTGACAATTCCACGGCTTAAACAAATAGTCTTTAATAACCGACGGTAGAAGGGGAAAAGAAAATGGAGGAGCTGTCACGTTTCGGCAAGGAAAAAGCTATGTTGATGATCTTCCAACTGCATAGTCGTCACATCTCTAATGCTTGCATATCCTCCCTCCACTTTGGTGTATGAGTTGAGAGAATTAACAATCGATTCACCCACGTCTAAGTACCATGGATCTGATAACATGATAAAATATACAAATCAAACCACAAGGCCTTGAATGTCCTACAACCCTTAACTTGGATACTGATACGAAAATCATCAGACCTTTGGTGGCTTGATATAAGTAGAATGTTGACTCTGCCAATTCAGGGCGCAGAGGATAATATTTTTCTGTAGGATGCAACGTTTGATGGTCCAATAAATACCTGAATGATTTTATTACAAGTCATGTTATCTGTTTTCTTCACCATTTTGAAAAAAATTCTGCCATGGTAAAAACCAAAAGGGAAGAAACTAAATTACGCTAAGGTAATTCTTGTCATTATAAGCATATAAAAAGAATTCTATATAGACCAGACAGATGCCTTTCTCTGGGCGGGAGATGGATAGAGAAGGACATAAGGAAAACCTTAAAAAAGGCGGTACCTCTCTGGTAGAACTCCAAACTTCTCCCATACATAAAAAAACTCACGGTGTGATGAATTAGCAGCCGCAATATCCCCCACAAGAACCTAATCGCCATCATTCAAAACATAAAGATCAGAAATGTTCTTTCAGTGGCTTCAAATTCTTGAACATTCTGATGTACTTGCCTGTAAGCCTGGCCAAAATGCTTGTAGACTTGTAAGCTGCCAATAAGTAGCTTTTCCTGTTCTCATATCAGCTTCATGGTACCTAAATTAAGATCACATTTTTTAATAACAAACACCTTTTTTTTCAGAACACATAGGTTTAAAACTTAAAGTTGTAGTCTACACACAAAGAATATATGCATTTGAACTCTACCTGCAAATAGTAACTACAGAGGACTGGTGTTGTTTAAGTGTGGAAATATTGGGTATTGGGGTTTGTGAAATATTATTGTTTGTGAAAAAGTAAAGATATTTTATGGGAGTTGGTGAAGAAGTGAAGAAAGAGAAGGTTTTTAATAAATATTATAATAATAAAAAATTATTTGATGAATTTTTTAATATTAACCCCAAATAATTGGGGCGGGTTCAAACAATTTTTAATGTTTGAAAAAACAATACAAAGGGAGTGGCAAAGTTCTTATGTCCAAAAAGACAAAAGTCTCTCAATACACCACTTTCCTCTGGACCCTATGCAGTTTGTATTCTTTCTACTTCTCTGAATAACCTGCTCATTTACTCCTCATAATGATCTAGTCTAACTTGTTAGGAAGCCCATGATAGGAATCTTAGATAGATTTTGGCCAAATCTGAGAGAAGACAGATAGCTCATTCAGCTTCCACAGGTTCCACGTCACATCAATAAAATCATTTTTAAACTCCAAACATCATGTTATTCATGGAACTAAAGCAGTTTGCCCGTTTTATGCAGTTCAATCAAAGCCCCAAAATCTTCAGAAGGAAGTTTCAGTCTTTAGGCAAGTTAAAACCATAAACTAGAAAACCCCTGGGCCAAAAAACAAGAGCATATGAATACAGAGAAACATTCAAAATGAACAGAGCTAGACATTAGTGGAGTACCATGGACCATGTCTAAAGTATTTCTGCACTGCGAGATAAGCAGAATGAAACATTCTCCAAAGCTCCTCCTTTCCAAAAAGAATGTAGGCCTTGAATAGATACTCATAAAATGAATCAACTCCTACAAGAAGCCACAAAGAATTCAGCAGGAGAAACATCAAGGCTTACTCATCAAATATGAAGAGGAAAGATGATCAATCAAGTATTGGAATCCAGACGAGTATGATGTTGACTGTTCAGCAATTTTACAATGGAACAAATGCTGAAGTTTGAAAAAGGAAGCTGATATATTTAGTAGCGTCACAGACCATATGATTTTAAATCCAACACAAACCAAGATTGAAGCCCAAAGAGTAGTACCTACCAGCCCCAATACCAGATGAATACTCAAGCCATTCCCCAGTGGCCACATCCAGTGTCGTTCCAAGTAAATTCAATGAGCTCCGCATGCTCCATAACTTCCGAAGTGCACGTAAAGCCACTGACTCATATATGGGGTTCCCAGTTAATCGCGACAGGGCTCCCATTTCAAGAATCAGAGAACCTGAATCCATTATGAAAATCAGCTGATTTCAGGGCCTCATGTTTTGTGATAGCCTCATCTTAAATCTTCAAAGATAAGCCTCTTACCACACCCTGAAGTGCTTGTTTCAGTAGTCTCATTCACCACTACTCCGTACTGCTCACAGAATTTTGCATTGATGTGGAGTCATATATCCTTCTTACAAATAAAACCAACAGACAATATTCATACATTTTGACGATTTGAATAAGTTGCAAATATAATGCAAGACGTGTGTAAGTAACACCTAAGCTTGTCTTCAGCGTCATCAACCTAGAATAGCATCAATATGACCATGCTCAACATCTAATTGATGACCTTTTTCTGTATAGTTGTAGGATGACAGAGAGATCTTTCAACTCTAGAATCATAAGCTTTCCTGTTTCGATTAACATTGGAGGTGGGAGTGATTTAGGAAAAAACAAAGGAATAATTACTCCTCACACTGGATCTGTGGACCTGTGGTAGGGTACTGATGAGGGTCCTGTAATGATGCGACTGTCCATGACAGAATAATAGTCGGTTAGAAGTCTCTTGTGTTCTGACATAGCTATGGATTTTTTTAAGGCTGTTGGGTCATATTGTTTACTCTGAAATGTATGACTACGATCAGATTTGATCTAGGGTTACAATTTAGATTTGCAAACTATTTGGATATTGTCTCCTCATTAATAGCTTGAATCACTGTGCGATGCCTATTATTTGTTATCGATACAATTCCCTATGGCTTGTTAGTTCGTCTGAGAACTCTGGGATTTTGTGTATTTCAGCACCCTAAAGAGGTTTTTTCATGGTTTTTTCTTTAAGAAACTAAGACTTCAATAGACCATTGAAGTGAATCCTTGTCTCATCATGCCCCAAATGCTTCAGTTGTGTCAGACAGGAACATGATCTACCACTTGGATGAAGAAGACCACAAAAGTAGAAAGAGATTGAAGTCCAACTGGACTGATGGTTTGTGGTTACCAGAGCAGATTGATGAATTGGAATGGAGATGCTCATAGAATACCATTGTAAGACTGTAATACAGTAAAATTGTCTTTGACTTGCTTGTTCCTCTGAGAAAAACTTGATTGCAACACCCCAAAATTCTACCTAGGGAAACTAACACTTTGACGGGCAATCAAAGCAAACCCTTTTCTCATTGTGCTCCTGATTGCTTCCTTTGGAGGAAAAGAACAAATAGTCATACTAGAACAAACAGAACTTATAACATGTCTTCAGTGATGTGAACAGTACCGCAAGCTAAATACCCCTCAACCAGAGAACTAACACAGAGCTATGGAAATTTTGATAATAAAAAATTTACTAATAAGTACAGGCCTAATATCAGATACTTTTGGCACTGAATTGTTACATTCTTCAAATATCCAAGCTCAATTGTCAAAATTCGTAAAATAGGGTAATTTTATTCAAAAATTTGTGAGCAGCATTGATGAAACCCAACATGAATCAGTCCTATCCCATAAAAAGTCTGCTATATTTTCAACATGAGAGAATGGAGGACTCGTATATAGATATGCCAGAAGGAAAGCATGATGTCTCAAATATTTGGAACTGCAAGAAAATCTAAATTACTGCTAGAATGTTTTGTTGGTACCTTTAAGTTAATCCAGGCATATGGCAACCCAGTGGGCGTATCGAATGCAGGTAAGAACCGTCTCCCTAAATCTTCAGCCAGAATAAGCAGCTGATTCTTGTAAGCACCATTAACCAACCTGTTTGTAGAATCAGTTGCAAGTACATGAGCGGAAACAAGTCCTCCAAGCACTCTTATGTTGCACTACACAATAACGACCAAGTGGACAAGAACAATTAAAACGCATTGAGCAACTCGCAAAAAATAAAAATAAAAAATTTGCTCCTTGAATGAAATTCAGAAATAGAAACAAGTATGTCTGCTTCATCAGGTTAGAGTAATCGATCACCATACTACATGAAGCTTTAGAATTAACATAGTAGCAAAAATGAAGTTTCCCAACAAATATTCTAATCACATACCTCAAAAAGATTTATCCTTGCATCAACACTGAATCTTAGATTTTCAGAAATCCAAAGTACCGCCCTTTCAAATTCACTATTGTTACCCAAGATAACAAGGCTAAGATACAGAGAGACATTTTGCGTCAGAATGGTGATTATACAATCTGGAATGAGAAATCAAGAAAGCACCAAACAAGAATGATCTATGGCAATAACTAGAAGCGTAACAATTCAGATTGAAGATTTGCATTCAATCCCAACTATCTATATTTTGTTATAAAAGCCGCATTTTATACCTGGACAATGATTCTATAAGTGTAAGAGCAGATCCATTATAGTCTTGCGGTAAGTGTTCAAGCTGCAATCAATACAATACAAAGTTAAAATTTCCACTTGTCACTAAGCATTAACTGCAAGAACAATAAGGAAAAATCACCTTCAGATTTCCAAGCTCACTAAGGGAGTCAGTGAAAGATTTAGTTAGAGGCTTTAGCTCATCATGCTGCAACAAATATAATCATGAAATCAGGAGATGGAAGGGATATGCCAACTTTTGACTGCATAATTGGAGATCATGGACTGACCGGGAATGCATAGGACAAGTAGTTCTCATACGCATGATAAAACCTGAAAACAAAAGAAAAGGCAGTTAAACTTCGTCTGATAATTCTAACAAATTAGATGTCAATAGAAATAGTTCTGTATGTAACAAGAGCACATTATGTCCCGGCATTTATTTTACGCTTTAATTGCTTCAAATGAATCCTTCCCTCCGATGATATATTGTCGAAGCAGTGGAATTCTATCTTTAAGTTTCCTATGTTGGTTTATTCTGGATAAGAAGAATTCATCTGAACTCCACCAAACCATATCCTTTTGAAACGCCAGTGACTTAACTTGTTACTTATCGTGTTTAAAGGAACATTCAAATTACAAATAACACTGCTCCAACAAGCACGGGTCAATTACTAAAAGCATAGAACTCATCGCACTTTATTTGGTCACAAAATTACAAACACCGCTCATTTTCCCCGAACACAAGCAAAATCCAACTCCAATATCTCGATGCATTTAAAAGTTAGCCAGCTTATCCCCCAAAATATCCACAAAAAGTTGGAATCAAAGAACACATGCTAAGTTACACTAAATTTCGTGAAGACCAAAACATAAGACCCATCAACAAACAATTAGTAACAACAAGAGTGCAACAAAAATGAGTCGAGAAAATCAATTGGGGCCAGTGTGAAGCTTTTTGTGCTTACATCTTGCGAACCTCCTCTCTCATGTGTCTCTTCTTAGCTACCCAACGGGGATCGAGATGGGACTCGCACGGGTTGAAGATGGCGGGAGACATCAGGAGGAACACGAACATCCATGCCCGAGTAAAGTAGCGGGGAAACATCGGTTTTTTGTTTCGTTGTGGATCTCGTCTCCAACAATGAAAGATGGGATGGACTCTCCGGATTCAGACGAGACCGTGGTCCGTGGCTAGAGGCTACTATCAATTTGCTGAGTAAGGACTCCTGGCGAGTGGAGACGGACTCTCCAAATAAGAAGACGCCACTTAACGCATGTGGGTCCAACTGTTTTACACCGGTAGATTTAACCACGCGTTTGAAAATAAAATTTCGTTGTTGGGATTAAAAAAATGAGGTAATATTTGAATTAGTGAATGAGGGATAAAAGTAAAGGCCATTAAAATTTGAAAGTGTATTTGAATAAAAAAAATATTAATGAGTAATAAAAGTAAAGGTAAAATTTAGAAGTGTGTTTTAAAAAAAAAAGTTCACTGTAATGCGCTTAAAAAGTCGATAACAACTATGACTAATAAACTGTTAGAGATGACAAGATGCGTCTTACACTTATTTAAGGCCTAAGAGTATATTTTTAAGTTATTTGATTAAAAATAAAGTTACTAGACATTTGCCTAAGGTCTCCAATAGAAAAATAAAAAATTTTGATCGCGAAGAAGGGAAAAGCCACAGACAGGGATCCTCTGTAATTCAAGTGACCGAATTACATAAGCAATAGGAGAGAGAGAGACAGAGTGAAATGGGTCCCGCTCGGGACCCATACTGCTCGAATATGAATCGCACTACCCGAGTAGTGTGGGTCCTGGACGGGCCCCACTCCCCTCTGTCCCTCTTTCTAGAATTGCAGAGAAGCTCGATTCAAAAGCCACTATGTTGGTTGAAAAAAACAAAAAAAGATGTAATGATTGCAATGACATTTAGCCATAGTAAATTTCTTGACTTAAAAAAAACCTTAAAAATTGTCTACAAAATTTGGAGTCATCAGAGAGAGTATATTGAGAAATTTTAGACATAAATTTAATCAATAGGGTATATCAGAAATAAAGAACAGTAATTTTAAATAGTTTTACTAGTACTTTATATTTATTTTATTATATTACTACTATCTTAAGTGGAGGATGAGAAAATTGCAACGGTTTTGGATTACTTATTTGTTATCTGGGTTGTAGTCTTGTGTGTCATACCACTCAGAATTTTATTGGTTATCTATTAACTTCAATAAAAAAAATGGTAGAGAAAGAAATTTTTCTTAATTTCAAATAAAAATAAAAAACATTTTAAACAGAATGGGCCTGTAATAAATTCACTACCCTGCTGGTTGTGGGCCGCCAATGAACTCAAGTTCGGGTACGCGAACCACAAAGAACAAAGGCTTCTCAAAACTGTAGGGTAGTTTCTCATGGGCTGGGCTGCTCCTCCAACAGTCCTCCTGCGGGGAATCAAACTTGATCCGAAAATGATGCGTTCCCGGTGTAACTGGGCCTCACACGAGAAAACAGTTGTTCTCCCCAACAAAAACAGGGTACGTTTGAAGTCCATTCACTCCGAGCCACACGGTGACACGGGGACACCTTTAATAATTTTGCATACAACCATGTGGCTTTGGCAGAAAGCAGCTTGTTGGTTTCATGCAAGATTCCGACACACAGGCTAATTGCCTGAGCAAAACCAAGCGGCTTCTTGCTGGTTCAGCGCATTCCACGCTCAATCAAACCGATTCCTTCCCCGAGCAGCAGCCAAAACCATTCAAAAATAGCACCATCTTCCAGAAACATGCTGATGAGACCAAAACAAACAAGGCTAACAAACACTTCCCCTACCCTAAAGCCTCTCCCATCCACAATACTCTTCCCCCATGTTCCCTCTCTCCGTTTTGCTCAAACCCATAGATTTGCTTTCTCTTTCCTCCCCATTCCCTCCTGAGGAGGCTCCACTGGGGACACGTAGAGAAAGCAGGTCTCTACCCTTCCCCTTCCCTCTTCCTCTCTCTTTCACCATGGCTTTACTTTTCCTTCTCCTTCTCTCCATTCCCTTGTCGGAATCCAAGCTCACCGTCGACTACTACAAGCAAAAATGCCCCGAATTCGACAGAATCATGCGCGAAACCGTGACCAGCAAGCAAATTGCCAGCCCCACCACTGCCGCCAGCACCCTCCGTCTCCTCTTCCACGACTGCATGGTTGAGGGCTGTGACGCCTCCGTTCTCATCTCCTCCAATCGCTTCAACAAGGCGGAGCGCGATGCTGACATCAACCTCTCCCTCGCAGGTGATGCCTTTGACCTCATTGTCCGGGCCAAAACTGCCCTGGAGCTCTCTTGCCCCGGCATCGTCTCCTGTTCTGACATCGTGGCTTTAGCAACTCGCGACCTGATCACCATGGTGGGAGGCCCATACTACGATGTTCGCTTGGGTCGAAAGGACGGCCTCGTGTCACAAGCTTCACGCGTAGAAGGAAACCTTCCAAAAAGTAACATGCCCTTGAACCAGATCATCAACATGTTCGCATCAAAAGGCTTTACCGTACAAGAAATGGTTGCCCTAAATGGAGCGCACACCATCGGATTCTCTCACTGCAAGGAATTCAGCGATAGAATTTTCCATTATAGCAAGAAATCACCCTCTGATCCATCCATCTATCCGAAGTTTGCGGAGGGTTTGAGGAAAACTTGTGCGAACTACACCAAAGACCCTACAATGTCTGCTTTCAATGACGTGATGACCCCAGGCAAGTTCGACAACATGTACTACCAGAATCTTCAGAGGGGATTGGGGCTCTTGGCCTCGGACCATGAACTATTGAAGGACCCCAGGACGAAGCCATACGTAGATTTGTACGCATCGAACGAGTCCAAGTTCTTCCAGGATTTTTCCCATGCAATGGAGAAGCTTAGCATTTACGGTATCAAGACTGGTCGGAAGGGAGAGGTGAGGCACAGGTGCGACGCGTTCAACACTCTCAAGGAATAGAAAGATTGTTTTGACTTTGATAGCCATGTATGGGACCAATAGAGAGAATTTTCAGAGTTTCGCCAATTTATTTTTCTTTGGTCAAATTTCAAAGGAACTCCGATGGTTATATATATATGATGATCCAGTTGATCCGCTTCAAAATAAACATTACAATAGAAGCCTGTAATTGTCATATGAATGTTAATTAGTTGATATTAAAAATCGGAGCACCGACCATGATCGAATGAGAAAGCAGGTCTGGGATTGCAAACACAACAAATATATTATCTATCTCGCTTGAAGTTACGGTACTCGACATCTTTTTTTTTTTTTTAAATCACGTTCCATAACTGGAACAAGGATACATGCCACAGTAATCATAAATTACAATCACACTGGGAAATAAAATCAGGAAGACGTTCTAAGGGATGAGACCCAAAATGGATGAGGAAGCTGCTCATTTTGCAGTGAGATCATGTATTAGAATTTACACAATATGTGAAATGTGGGTCTAACTCAAGTCCAAAAGACGCCATGAGGAGTGAAGGATGACACAACCTTATAAGGAGCACATTGACTAGTTTCTCTAGCAATGTGAGACTTCCAACACGCCCCCTCACGTGTAGTGGGAGGACATCCAAGCCAACACGTGGAAACGGGTGACGGTGAGACCACAAACTAGGAACCTTGCTCTGATACCATATTATAATTTACACAATATGTGAAAGGTGGACCTAACTCAACTCCAAAAGACGCCTTTGAGGAGTGAGGGATGTCACAACCTTATAAGGAGCACATTAACTAGTTTCTCTAGCAATGTGGGACTTCCAACACGCCTCCTCACGTGTGGCGGGAGGACATCCAAGCCAACACGTGGAAACGGGTGACGGTGGGACCACAAACTAGGAACCTTCCTCTGATACCATATTAGAATTTACACAATATGTGAAAGGTGAGCCTAACTCAACTCTAAAAGTCGCCTTGAGGAGTGATGGATGTTACAACCTTATAAGGAGCACATTTACTAGTTTCTCTAGCAATGTGGGACTTCCAACACGCCTCCTCACGTGTGGCGGAAGGACATCCAAGCCAACACGTAGAAACGGGTGACGGTGGGACCACAAACTAGGAACATCGCTCTGATATCATATTATAATTTACATAATATGTGAAAGTTGAGCCTAACTCAACTCCAAAAAACGTC